>CM044985.1:25677498-26277498 GCA_024586325.1 Stellera chamaejasme | reverse complement strand
GGTTTGCTATTGCTTCTTGGTGTTTTCCTGGTCAATTTAGCGGTGTTGGGACAATTGCACCAAGTCTTATGGTTTCTACTTTTAGAGGCTATTTGCACTTGATAAGTCGGGCTTAACCAATTGGCTTAAGCAATTGGTGGGATGGTTACCAAACAATCATCCTAAAAGATTTAAAAAATTATCATTGCTATTGGAGAGGATAAGGAATTAGAATGGTAGAGCTGTAATATTTTGGATGTTTAAGGATGATGTTTGTATTGCTGCCACGTGAAGCTTCCACCAGAAGCTTAAGCAAATGGCTTTACATAAGCCAAATTAATGGCTGCTTAAGCTTTCTTAGTTGGTTTTGGTTTCCTAGTTTTCTTATGGCACTGCCTCGTCTTTTTGGCCACTTTGTGATTTGTTCTTGGCTTACCCCCTCTTCTGGATACCAATTATATGGTGCACATATGTGTAGGTACACATAGCAATGTATAGAGAAAATATGTAGGGATAATTTAGACATTTAGTATTTTTTAGTGGGTTTGGGCTGAAACTGTTTTGTAAATTGGATCTCTGATCCGCTATGTGTACCTACACATATGTGTATCATATCAAGACTAGTATTCTTGTGGGCCAGTAAGTATTTCATGTACTATTATGTAAATTATATATAATATATATGTATGTGTATATGTATATAACATTTTTTCTATTACGCAGCCTCAAGCAACCGGCCTCGCTATGTCCATCCACCATCAACAACATCCTGGAGGGCTTCTGGACCGGTTGGCCGCCATCTTTTTACGATCTCCCGCAGGAGGCTCAGGATGCGTACGTGACGAAATTTAAGGTAATAATTCCACGTAGGTTCAAATACTTTTTTTATAGAATTGTTACATTATTACTTAAAACATTTCTTTTTGTTGAAGCTGAGTTACGACTGGGTGCCATGGAGTGGAGCAGAGGACGTGCTGAAGGCGCTCATATCTCGATTCGGTGAACTATACCGAACAAAGCTCTCCAAAATCCGGCAATGGCACAACGACCGTTACCCTCTCACTGAGGAGAACCCGGACCACAACCATTGGCGTCAGCACAAACTGAGCCGAGGTATCTCAGAGGTTTGGGACAAGCTGATCGACTTTTGGAACTCGAGGGCTTTGAAGGCCTCAAAACAGGCGATCGCAAACGCAAAAAAGGTCAACGAAAAGCCGAAAAGGAAGAGGCACGGGCGGTTGTCGCTACAGGGGGCGTACGAGCGATACGTAATTACTTACTCTATCTTATCTTCAATTTTTCGTTAATTTTTGTTAAATTAATTTTAATATATTTAAATGTTTTAATGGACAGAGCGAACAACGAGGTCGACCAGTCAGCATCGTGGAGTTTCGGAAAGAGTGGGGTGGCGAAGTTGCGGATTTCAAGGTTTTTCGTACTTTTGCTTTTAATACTAGTACTTTCATATACTATGAATTTCTTTTAAAACAAATTAATGTTATTTTTCATAAATTAGGAAAAATATATTGAGGCTATGCGGGAGAAGTATGGAGTTGACGATGACATGCCACTTTTGATCCCGACGTCTACCAGGCGGTCACCGGTCAAAATCCCACTAGAGGTCGTTGGAGATCAACACCCCCACACCGGGTCCATCCTCGACATGTTCCACCTCCGCAACCATCCGAAGTAACTATTATACATCGTCCACTTTTGAATCGTTCTAAAAACTTTAAGGACTAATTTGTTACTTTTACATAACTTGTAGCGTGAGCTACAATGGAGGAGGAGCGTCGGAAGGATAAGGAGCGCATCGACAGACTAGAGGAAGAGATCCATACTCTACGGCAGCGGTCAACTGAGCATGAGATGCGCTACTTGCAACAAGCGGACCTACAGCGCCAGACAAACGCGGCCCTAAGCGTCGTCTGGGGAGAGCTTCGGAGCATGGGCCGATTGTCGCATACTGATGTGCCAACACACTTAGTTGCATCATCATCGAGGCAACGGTCTTCGTCTCCAAGGACCACCGGCTTCCTCACTGGTCTGCACGAGGATGTTTATACCCCGCGCGTGGAGGACCCTCCTCCACATTGCAGTATCCCGGCCACTGGTGCTCTAGCTCAGCTCATGTCGACACCTGACATGATGGAGGCCTACATCAGAAGCTTCTTGCAGGGGCACACTTCTCACCCGTCTCAGCCAGCATGTCCCGAGTGGTCCTAATGATGATACTCCTCCACTCCACCTTCATAGGATTTAGATTTTATTAATTCAGCTTTTTTGTTGTAAATAAAACAATTTAGAAATTTAAATATATATATATATATATATATATATTGAAATGAATTTTTCAAATATTCTTACCTTTTTTATTTTTGTACATTATTTATTAGTATTATTTCATTTACTATATACAATATTTTGAAATTTATTATGTTTAATAAAATACAGCCTTTGTACCGCTTTAATGCGCTTCATATGCGGTACAAAGGCTTTAATGCGCTTATTGGCGCTTCTATAAAAGCGCGTATGAAGCGAAAATTGCGCTACAACTGCCCTCACAAATACGTAGTGACTCCTCTTCTGGATCGGCTAATTTTGAAACAATTTTTAAATATATAAAGAATTTGGATGTTTGTCTCAAAAAGAAAAAAAAATCAGTGGCAAGGTTGGAGTTATCGGGTTATCAACACCTTGGCCTTGGGAGCTATTTGAAATCGTTAACTCACTCTCTTTCCGCTAACTACTCTCTTCGTCCCATAAATTTTGCAACGTTTGACTTTTGAGGTTAATTTAACTTCAATTTATCAAGAATGAAGTATAAAAAAAGTATAAAAAAATATCTTTATAAAATAGAAATATCAAATTTTCATTTCAATACATAAGTTTTAAATTTATAGTTCAAAATGATATAAAAATAAAATAATAAATTAAATACTGAAAAACAAACATTGCAAAACTTATGGGATGGATGGAGTATATTTTGTGTAAATTTCTTCCCTTCTCCTCGGAGGTAAGATTATTCTTAGAGTTGCTTTACCATGCGCACAGGCGCATCCCGATGCGCTTAAGACAACCTAAAAATTACAAAATTGCCACCGTGAAAGAGTAGTGATCATGTTGTAAAAAATAGTGATTCTTTCTTGAAAGAGTAGTGATCACACTATAAAAAATAGTGATCCTTCAGTGAAAGAATAGTGATCAAGCTGTAAAATAATGATACTTGTTCAAAAGTGAGTGATGCACTGTAGAAAATTAATGATGCACTCATGCACTAGTGAAAAATAGTGATGCACCACAGGAAATTAATGATACTAGCAACAATTATCATTAAGTGATGTAACACCAAAATCAAGTGATGCATTTTAGAAAAAATCATGATACATTAGTACGAGTGTTGTGATGCATTGTAGGGAAATTAATGATAGAACATTACAAAAAATGATACTTGTACAAAAGTGAGTGATCCACTGTAGAAAATTAATGATGCACTGATGCACTACTGAAAAATAGTGATGCACCCTAGGATATTAATGATACAACATTGAAAAAAATGATACGTGTACTTGATGATGCTCGTAGTAAAAAAAATGATACTCAGTAACGGACTTCAAAAAAATCATCAAAACATATAACATATGGGTCTTGTTCTCTTCGTCTTTTTTTTCTTTCCACTCGACTAATTATTTGTAATTTTTTATTATAGAAAAAAAAGATATACATTTTTTAAAGAATGGAAAAATAAAAAATGGAAAATAAGTAAATAAAAGCACAACTAAAGCACATGAGATGCGCCTTTTAAAAGGTGCGCATCCTAACTTCCGCCTTATTCTTAATAGTAATTTGGAACCGACCTTACAAAACTCAAGACAAAGAGAATTAGCTACTAAGTACTAATTACACTCCACCTCATATAGGTTATAAATCAAATTCATTAATTAGTGCTGGAGTCCTTAAGCCAACGGATTGGAACCGACCGGATCCGATGAGCATGGTAAACACCATGTGTTTTGAAAAGTCAAATATTATTAGCATATCATTACAAGCATTATATACCAATTATTATTTTTTTTTTCTTTTTAATTTATGGGTGTCTCCTTCCCATAAACAAAACAATAACTATATATCAAATCATTAATCTTTTTTCTCAAATATTTTCCTCTCAAATCTATTTCCAAGATTTCCATCCCCCCTCCCCCCAAAAAAAGTTTTAATAAAATGATCACACCCTATGTTTAATTATGCCTTGCGTTGGGAAATTCAACCCAAAAGTCTTTCCCCAAATTGAGATGGGGTCGGTGCAGTACCAAATTAAATAAACTTTCAAGACTTTAATTTGAAATAACATATCTGTATATATATATAGGAGTGGTGCAATACTAGTACGTACACCAGCTAATTTTTTGTATCATCTACTCCATCATAATATCAACTTCTATTAGTAGCAAGCCGAGATGAAGGTAATTACTTTAAACAAATTAAAGTAAGATTAATTACTTTAATCTCTCATTATGTATAACTTTTCCTCTCATGCTTGCATTTGTCAACACATGTTAATCAGATCACAGAAATGCGGGTTCACATCGATTGCGGTGGATGTGAGAACAAGGTTAAGAACGCCCTCCAAAACTTAAAGGTATATATATACTGATCTATATATATATATATATATATATATATATATATATATATATATATATATATATATATATATATCAGATCTATATATATTATATATTTTTCAACTTTTCTCTATCATGATATCTAATATTTTCTCAATCCCATAAATATTAAAATATTTTCTTTTAAATTGTCCCAAAAGAATTGAACTTTTCTTTCTAAGAAAACATTAAACTTTACTTTTACCTTATTTTCCTGAATTTCTCTTCTTCATATAAGGATCATTGTTATCTTACATGTATATTTTACTTCTTACCTTTAAAATTTCAATGTAATCCTCATATCCAATCAAACATTTCACATTTTTTTGGAGGAAGTTTCTAACTTTCAATCTAAAAGAACGCGATACATAGTACAGTACTCCCTCCCTTCAATCCCAAAAAAATTGACGCCTTTCATTTTTAGCATCTAAAATATAATTTTATTTCTTTAATACTTTAATATGTAAAATCAAATATTTTAAATGAAAATTATAGATTAATGTGTCTAGTTTTCAAATATATTTTTTTAAAATTTTTTTAATAAATTTTTTAATCATAATTTAAATCTCCAACAATATCAAAAAATAAACATATCAATTTTTGAAGATGGAAGGAATATATATATATGAACACACTAAATTTTGGACAGGTGTGGAGGAAGTGAGCATAGACATGCCACAACAAAAGGTAACAGTAAATGGATGGGCAGATGAAAAGAAGATCCTCAAAACGGTGCGTAGAACGGGGCGCAGGGCAGAGCTATGGCAGAACCCAGAGCAGTACTACTTGCACAATCAACAGCTCAACGGGCCTCTCAACTTGTCTCAGCCCCAGCCTTCTTCTTCCTACAATTACTATAAGCACGGTTACGACAACGCTCCTGTTGCGCCCAATTACCATGCCCAATCCTCTCTTTTCACCAACCACTCTTCACATTCTGCTCTTAGTGATGACAACCCACATGCATGTTCTATCATGTGATCCACCCAATTTTCACATGAGTAATTACACTATCTACCCGATGGAATGGTGGAATTTTTTTTATTTTCATCATTACTTTTTTATGGATTTGAATATATAGACTTGTATCATTAATACTCCATATTACTTTTATAGTTATAAACGGGATGCATGTTACCCACATTAAATTCCATCCGAGAACTAATATTGGGTTCGAGCTCGACTTGAAAGCTTGTGAGGTTCGATAAAAAAACTAGGTTAGGCTCGTTTCAGTTCAGCTCGATCAGACTTGAAAGGCTCGAACCAAGCTTGTTAGGCTCATGAGATTTCAGAGTGAAATTTTGGGGAGCTCGTTAGGCTTGGTTCGGAAAGCTCGCGAGACTTAATTAGGAGGATATCATGGGTATTTACGTGCGGTTCCTTAAGGCTTGCAAGCTTTTCGAGCCGAGCCTTAAGCTCGGGCTCGACTCCTTTAATATACGAGCTTGAAAATCGGCTTGAGCTCGAATTCGAGGCTCATGAAGTTCGGCTCGTAAGAGGTCAATCTATGTTCGTTTCTCATCTTTAACCCGCACTTTGTTCCGGGAGAAGTATTACTGCACAAAAAAATATCATAAAAAGACAAAAATGAAAAATTTAAAGTGGCTCAAATAATAAGATTGAAAACATTTGATATTGATGCACAAAAAGTATAAAAATAAGATGTAAAAAGGAATTATACCTTAACAAAAAAGAACAGAGAAAAATCTTTAAAAGTGATCCAATGATGGTTGACACGTTCAAACATTCCACATAAATGTTGAAGTAGATTAAATACAGAAAATCTCAATCAAACAAAATTACTTTCATGACCAAAATCTTAGAGGGAAAAATAAAAAAGGTTTGTGATATATATGGGCCCAAGGGCCTAAATAATGTCTTTATAGACGTTGACATCACGCTGGCGTCATCACTACGAAGAGTACCCCTCGTAAATACGAGGAGTGTCCTCGAATACGATCAGCACACCAACAATACGCGGGTGTGCCTCGTACCGTCGTATTATCATACTGGCGGGAAAATACTACCCCTAATATGGGTTTGACTGACAGGCATGGGTCAAACCCAATTAACACTCCAAGTCAAAGGCCCACTCAAGTGGTGTCAGACCAACACTGTTTGGAGGAAATGTCAATCCCCAAAATCTTGGAGGTCAGCAATCCAGCATGGGGGGAAATCCTACCAACACTCTACCCCGGCATGGGGAGAGACCTAGCATCACCCCACAAAGGGGTGTTGCCCACCAAAAATTGGGTAAGAACTACACACCCCCACCTTCTCCTCTCTTCTGCACCTAAGAGTCTCCTTTGTCTTGCTTCTTTCAGGTCTTGACAGCAGCTCCGCCACAGCTTCCACCACACCAGTACTACGGACACCATCGGTTGGCTATCAATTTGTTTCTTAAAGCTAACTCCAAATCTATCTGCACACAACCCAACTTCCTTTTCTCTTGTCATCCTATATTCTCTTCCTTCTTCCCACTGCTCGAATGATCTGCGGCACTAGGTTTCAAGTCTAGATAGAAAAACCACGAGTTATGAATTTTTAGAAGAAATCAATTGAAAAGGTGAAAACAAATCCAAATCTAAGGCAGAGAAGAGGAAGAAGAAGATAACGAAATGAAGAGATGGCGAGAAATTAACAATAGAACCACGATAAAAAGAAAGCTCGGATTACCAGCGCGGTCTTACTCGCTGGGACGTCGAGAGTCGAGATCAAGAGGTTTCATTTTTGAACCCTTTTCTTTTTTTCTTAACCGGCAGCAGTGGAGTGATTAGTTGATAGGTGTAAGGTAATATAATAATCAATTGCATCACATGCATGCAGCAGAAACATGAAACAATAAACCAGAACCTGATTCGCAAGAGCTCTAAGTGTAACTTCTCTAAAGTTGATCCACACGATTGATGCACCACTCCGATAATTCCGTGCTAGCGGGAGGGAACCGAGCGTTTTGAGAGAGTTAGGGTTTTCTGTAAAGAATAGGTGTGGGAACTATTCCACACATGATATATTTATAGCCTATAGGTAATTCTAATCCAATTAGAATTCCTAATGTCATATTTAATCCTAATCTTATTAGAATTTGCACATTAGTCCCTAGAATTATTGACTTTGGGCATATATTACTAACAATCTCCCACTTGCCCAAAAGCTAATTAAACTCTCTCACGGATGTGGATATAATCGATTTTATGTGTGTGACCTCGTAGGTTCACCAAATGCCAGTAGTAGGGCCACAACTCTTGTGGTCTTATTAGGTACTTAACCGTTGATAATTAAACTCTTCAATTATACATTAACTAACACTTAGTTAATAATTCTTGAAATTGTTACATTCCAAGAAACCCTACAAATCATGGTTGATGTCTAGCAACATGTCAAGAAGACCTAGATTAGGTGAATTACCAGCAAACCTTTCCAATTACAATTACCATGCAATACGATCCTTCCATCAAACAATGTCCCGATTGAACTTAGGGTATGGATAACCGAAATCTCTAACCGCTCAATAACTATGTATCAATTCCAAAATCATAACTTACTTGATGAACTATAAAACTCCTTTTCTAATCATCTCACCTTGGCCAAAGTTTTTCCAAGTCATAATTTAAAGGAAAACATAGGACATTCTTTTGTCTTAGTGACAAATGATGGATCCTTTGTTGACATTCACAAGATTCCATATATGACAAATATTATACCCGATACTTATCCCTTTTGTGATTCATTGGAATTGAGATAAGATCAAAATATAATATGTCATACACAAGTCTACTATGATGCCTCAAGTCAAAGGATTATTAAGCATAATTGTAACATGAAAATTCTTTTTCGGTAATTAAATATTTCCATATAAGATTTCCAGATGGGCCAGTTCAGTGAACTCATTGAACACATTCATGTAATGAGCACCTACATATATGCACTGGTGTCTCTACACCAATGTCTATGAAACGAGACATTCTTTCTTTTAAAGCATGCATCATATGTACTAGTCTATCCGAGTTACTATTGCCCATTTATAGTAACTCTACGACTATGAACATTTAAGATTAGGACTCGCTAGGAGTATATTTCATAATCTTCATCCTATGCACGACCATACTCCATATGCCCTATTGATCTATGGGCTTTATCAAATGATGAACAATTTTGATAAAGAAAACAATGCCTTTATTAATAATATTGATTGAATAGAACTAGTCTCATACAAGAATGTAACGAAGTCTAAACCCAGCTTGTTACATATCTCAATCCCATCTTCCCAAGATGTCCCTCATGCACTTTCTGTGACAGAGGCTTAGTCAAAGGATCTGTTATTTTCTCTTCCGAAGAGACCCTTTCCATCTTTATGTCTCCTCTTCTAATGATCTCCCGAATTACATGATATCTTCTCAAGACATGTTTTGATTGTTATGAGATCTGGCCTCTTTTGCTTTAATTATGACACCATTATTGTCACAATACATTGGGATTGTATCAACAATGCTAGGAATAACACCCAACTCTTGGATGAAATTTCTTATCCAATCAGCCTTCTTTGCAGCTTCGGAAGCTGCAATGTATTCAGCCTCTGTAGATGAATCAGTTGTGGTTCCTTATTTGAAACTCTTCCAACACACCACCCTCCATTCAGGGTAAACATTTATTGTGACATGGATTTCAGATCATCCACATTTGACTGAAAACTGGAATCTGTATAACATTCCATTTTTAGTTCATGTCTTCCATAGACCATGAAAACGCCCTTAGTTCTTCTCAAGTACTTAAGAACATTTTTCACAGATATCCACCGTTCTTCACCCGAATTAGCTTGATATCTCGCTAGTGACACTCACAATGTCACACCCACCCCACCCGGCTGCGGAGGCGGAGCCGGCCGCGACGCCGAAACAGAATTACGGCGGAAAACGCGCAGCGTGAGCATCGAGCTCAAATACGTAATGCGAGTATCGACTAGCAACCTAAAAACTCGTACAAGGCAAGCATGCGCAACCACCCAACTTCTACCAAACATGCGGTTCATGGTTTATCCAACATCTATCATTGCCACAAACACAAAAATCACCGTGCACCACAATTAAACAAAGATTACTAATATAGGCAAGTCGGCTCCGCCTCGACTCGAAGACAACAAGTAAGCAGAATATATCTCAAGTTGTAAACATTTACAACTACATGATCCGAACTATATGCATGCGATTCAGCCAGAGCCGAATCAAAATCCTATAAATACCTAGCGCGAATCAAGCGACCTCCGCACGTGGTACCGCCGCCGCAACCCAACCTCAAAATGAAGGAAGCACCGCGAACCTCTACTCCGCCGGTTGCTTGTCGTGACGGCCTGAAAGTGGTAAACAGATAAAAGGGTGAGTCCTCGAAAGGACCCGATAAGGGCTTAAGGTAAAGTGCGGTTTGCCCACGTGGCAACAATCAACTCGCAAAACAGAATAACACAAAGATATACATGTACATACGAACATAAAGCATATAGTGAATCATAAACCAACGCATGCGGTCCATCCGCCGAGCGACTGTTACGACAGCCCTCAGCAGGTCGAATATACGTATCGTAATGCAATGTATAGCACGGTACCGGCTGGGTCGCGATCCCCAAACCGCCGTAGGGTCACGTAATGGCAGTATCGGCACTCCGGTGCGGATACGTAATGTAACCAAGGAGTACCCGTGGTCTCTCCAACCATACGGGTCTCGCCACAGAATCAGAACAAATAAATGTAACATACAAATACAGCAGATATATCATACCTGATAATATATATGGAGCGTAACAAACGTACATTTTACCAAATTAAACCCTTACTCGTAAACGCGCCCGCAGCCCAACACTCGGAAAATCCCGACTCCCGACCAAATGCACAACTTGGCTCCTACGGGTCCGCGCTACTCCACCAACGCAGAATCAAGTCAGACAACCATAGTTGGATCGTAACACATCCAAACAAACCCCAGAAAACAATTTCCGCACAACCCGCACTTTCCTAAAATTCCACAGAAAGCTCGGTTTTACGAACCGAGCTAGAACCTTGTTATTCCAACTCCCACAAACATATTCCAACCCTTAAACCCGCATTCCAGACACTTTTCCCGAAACCCGTATAAAACTAACTTTCTCATTTCTAACCCGAAAATGGTATTTCAAACACCATAACGCACCTACTTCCACCCACATTACCAATTTAGCATCCAATTCAATCAACACACACCACCAACATAGAAAAAGAATCACTTCAACAATTTGATCCTTAACCAATTTTTCACCACACTTCCAATTCAAACCGTTCAAGCTTCCAATTAATCCCACTAATCACCAATTTCACTTCCTAACCAAACTTACTAACCAATTGCATCAAAACAACAAAACCCCAATTTTGAATAATTCGGCCTTAATGGGGATTTCTCACCCAACTTCCATTTCAATCCAAACAAAGTTCCATTAGCACTCTTTAATCACCAATTGCAATTATTAAGCAAGATTACTAACCAATTTCACCTAAATAACCAAAACTACTTCACTAACAATTCGGCCAAAGAGGGCTTTTTCCCTCAACTTGTTTTCCATCAAATTAAAACCATAGATAGTCTTAGAATCATGCTAGGAACAACATACTTGAAGCATGATTCAAGAAGACAAACACACACAATTTTGGAAAAATCACCAACAATTCGGCCTCCCTAGGGTTCCCTCTTCCATGGAGTTTTTCCAACATTCAACCATAGATTCCTACTCCCCTCAAGCCCAAGAACAACATACTAAAAGATGGGAGGGAGAGGATTACTCTAGCATGTTGACAAGAGTAAACACAAAGCTTGAAAACTCTCTCTTTTCTTACCCAAAACATGTTCTTAACTTGGAAAGATGATGGAAGTGAGAAGCTTACCAAACTTGGAGCTCAAAACCTTGAAGAAACCAGCAAAAGGAGATGAAGCACATGGAGCTTGGGAAGGAGGTTTAATGGCGGCAGAGAAAGGAAGAAGAAGAGAAGAAAAGAAATGGAATTTTTAAGTGAATTAAAAAGGATTTTTGGCCTTTTATACTTCTTTCTTTTTCAAGTTAAATGATAAATGGACAAGTGTCCCAAATCCTCCCCACTTGCTGCCGAAAATCTGCTGCTGTGCCCATGCTGATTTACTTTTATTTTTGTGGCCATTACTAATTAACTCCCAATTTTTCCGAAAGTTCCAATTCTTTTTGCCCAAAATAATTACCGAATTCCAAAATTAACGAAACTCGGACACAATCTTCAGAATATTATAACATTCACAGAACATTGTTCAGAAATTCATTTACCTTTCCGGAGTGTCCTACCGAGCTCGCTGAACCCGACTAAAACCCGACGCGAGCGTGTCAACTCGAACCAAATTCCGTCACTCCAAAATTCTATAAAAATACCCATAAATTCCATATTAAATTAAAACACAACTTACCCCAAAGCCGTCAGAAAATTTCCATCCCGAGCCCCGGGATTCCCGTCCCGAGCCCCGGGAGTCGCCCGGAACCGAACGTCCCGTCCCAAACATTAAACTCCACAACCACCTCCGGGACGTCTCCACGACTCCAAAACTGCAAACGGCTTCCCAAACTGAGATCTCGAGAGTGCTACCGAGCCCGCTGTACGTCCCGAGGCGACCCGACAACCCCGGCGCTTAAAAATATTTTCGGCGGAAACGTCCGGGGACCCACACGACCTCAAATACGGAGGGGTTCGCCAAAATGATACTCGGATAGGGCTCGGGAGCCGCCGAACGCCGAAAACGTGACCCGCAGTTAAAACCGAGCCCGGTCACCTTGGCCGCAACTACTGGGTGACCGTAACATCCTCCCCTTAGGACTCTTGGTCCTCCAAGAGGGGCATCAAACGCTGATACACGCTGGGTATCGCTCTCGATGTCCTCGCTCGGTTTCCCAAGTCGCTTCCCGGTCCGTATGATGTGACCACTGAACCTTGACCATGGGAATCAACTTGCTCCGGAGTTTCCGAGTATCGCGTCCCAGAAAGGCAATCGGTACCTCCTGATACGACAAATCAGGCTCCAGCTGAACCTCCTCCACTGGAATCGTCTGCACAGGATCCAGGATGCACTTCTTCAACATACTGACGTGAAAAACGTTGTGCACCGCAGACATGCTCGGAGGTAGAGCCAACCTCAGAGGCCAACTCGCCTATCCGCCTAGAATCTCGTGACGGTCCGATATACCTTGGGGCTAACTTACCCCGTCTCGCCGACCCGATCGTCCCCGAATCGGGCGCCACCTTCGCCAAACTCGCCGCCCACCTCAAACTCCAAGTCTCTGCGTCGCTTTGTTCGCATATGAGGTGGTGCGGTCGTCATGGTCTTCAACCGCGCCTGAATCAACTTGATTTTTGCGGTGGTCTCTCAATGAGCTCGGGACCCACTCAATCGCTGTCGACGCCTACCCAACAAAGGCGGTGTCATGCACCGTCGCCCATACGCCTCAAACGGTGCCATGCCGATGGTACTCGATAATCGTTATTATATGAAAATTCTACCAACGGCAATCGCTTGTCCCAATCCTCCGAAATCCAAGGTACAGCTCCGCAAAGATATCCTCCAGATCCGAATCACCCGCTCCGATCGACCGTCGGTTTGGGGATGGTAAGTCAGACTCGGATGGAGTCGCGTGCCCAGTGCCTTATGAAAGGCGCCTTAAATGTGCGGTAAAACGCGGATCCCGATCTGACACAATGGAGTCTGGTACTCCATGTAACCGCACAATCTCTCTGATATACAGATGGGCAAGCTTCTCAGAGAGTCTGTCATCCGACCGGCGTAAAGTGAGCACACTTCGTCAAGCGGTCCACGATAACCCAGATGGCATCGTGGTGAGACCGGCCGTGGTAGTGCGTAAAATCCATCGTGATGTTGCCTCACTTCCCGACCGGAATGGGCAAAGTCTGTAACGCCCTCGCCGGTTTCGATGCTCCACCTTCACCCACCGACAAGTGGCACACTTAGACACATGTGTGGCAATGTGTCTCCGCATACCCGCCACCAAATGGGTACGCAAGTCCTCGATACATCTTCTCGCTACCGGGATGAATGCTCAATCGACTCGAATGCGCCTCCGTCGAATTTCATCCCGTAGTGCTCGATCCTCGGCACATACAACCGATCTCTCAAGTACAAGAGCTCTCGCCTCGTATCAAACGCCGGTAGCAAAGTGCCCCTTTGTCCTCTCCGACAGCTTCTTCACTGATCCCTCTCCCGTGCCTCTCGCACTGGCCCAACCACTCCGAATGGATGGTCAAAGTGTATACTCGAGCCTCGCTCCCAAGTGCTCCCACCGGTGCCACAGCACACTAGATCATTCTCCTCGCCCGATCCTCAACACTGCCTCCTCTGACAACCCCAGTGTACTTCCTACTCAGAGCATCGGCCACTGTATTACCTTTGCCCTCGGTGTACTCGATGGTGCAATCGTAGTCCTTGATGTACTCGAGCCACCTGCGCTGCCTCATGTTCAACTCCTTCTGAGTGAACAGATATTTCAGACTCTTATGATCTGTGAAAATCTGAAATTTGCTGCCGAGTAGGTAGTGCCTCCATTGCTTCAACGCATAAATCACCGCGGCCAACTCCGGATCGTGTGTCGGTAGTTCTCGCTCATGCGGTCGCACTGCCTCGACCCATAAGCTATCACATTCCGCTCCCGCATCAACACACATCCTAACCCCGACCTAGATGCGTCAGATAGACCACATACGGTAAGCTCGGGTCGGGTAGAGTCAAGATCGGCGCACCGGTCAGCCGCCGCTCGCCTCTGGAAACTCTCCTCGCACTTCTCTGCCCATACAAACGGCTGCCCTTCTTGGTCACCGCGTAAGCGGGAAGCCAAAACGGAAAACCCCTGCACAAACCGTCGGTAGTAGCCTCGCTAACCCCAGAAAACTCCTGATCTCCCGTACCGAGGTTGGCTGCCTCCACTCCTGTACCGCCTTAACTTTCTCGGGATCCACTGCCAAACCGTGCTCACCGATGATATGCCCCAGAAAAGACACCTCTCGGATCCAGAAGTCACACTTTGAGAACTTAGCGTAAAGCTGGTGTTCCCAAAGTGTCCAGAACAATCTCGATGCTCCTGCAAATCCTCATCCCGAGAGTAAATCGAATGTCATCGATGAACACTACCACAAATGAGTCCAGATACGGCCGAACACTGCTCATCATATCCATAAACGCAGCCGGTGCATTAGTCAAACCAAACGGCATCACCGTATACTCATAGTGCCCATACCGCGACGGAAAGCTGTCTTCTAATGTCCTCCTCCTTCACTGCAGAATCGAAAGTACCCGATCGCAGATCGATCTTCAAAAGATCTTCGCACCTCTCACCGATCAAAGAGATCGTCGATCCTCGGCAATGGGTACTTGTTCTTGATGGTGATGGCGTTCAGCCGTCTATAATCGATACACAATCGGAGTGACCCATCCTTCTTCCTAACAAACAGAATCGAGCACCCCATGGTGAAGTGCTCGGGCGGATGAAGCCCTTCTCCGCAGCTTCCTCTAATCGCTTCTTCACTCCACCATTTCCACTATCGGCATCCGATAAGGTGGAATGGAAATGGGAGTAGAACCGGGTTGCAACTGGATCTCAAACGTGACCTCCCGCTCTGGTGGCATCCCGGGCAAATCCTCCGGAAATACCTGCGGAAAATCCCGGACAACTGGAATTTTATCCAGCTCCAACCGAGTGTCTGAAGTGTTCAGACCGTAGTACTCCTCTGAATCCACTATCGGGACTCGATCCAACTCGCAGCTCCATGATGGTCCCGACCGCCTTCGCCCCAATCAACTCGAGAGGGTAACACCTCTCCGTAAACCGTAATACTACGGCCGCACAATCAATATGCACGGAATTCTTGGACAGCCAATCCATCCCAAGAATAACGTCATACTTCGGTGTGTTCAACACCAGCAGATCTGACACAATTCGGTGACTGCCAATGGATAGCACGCAGTCCCGCACCATCTCATTGGAAAGCAGAAACTGACTCCCAGCCGTCTTCACCATGAAGACGCTCGGAAGTCCACTGGTAGTCAGGTGGAGAGACTCGACACACTTTTGTGCCACAATCGAAACAGACGCCCCAGTATCAAACAATGCACGAACAGGAGTATCGTTCGAAGTAAAGTACCTTGAGCGCCCACGCCGCGAAGTCTCTCCACGCTCGATCTGAAACACCCGTCCCCTGCGCGGGCTGCCGTGGATGAGGCTCACGCTGCGATGACTCACCCCGCTCCACCTGGAATACACGTCCTACTCCAGTGCTTTGGGGCGGAGGGGGTGGCTGAAACGGTCGTCTCGGCTGGCTGTGATGGCCTCGGCCCGCCTTCGTGAACTGCGCCCCGGGTGCGTTAGGCTGAAACCGAGGCTGCGGACGTGTAGCACCGCTGACCCTGTCCCAGCCGAGGACAATCACGAATCCAATGATCGCTAGACCCACATCGCAGACACCGTCCCGATCGCCTATAACATGGCCGGCCCGGTGCCGCCCGCCACAACTCGCACAAGTCGGGGATGCCGGCGTAGTCCCGCCGCCCTCGCTGCTCGCCTGCACCTACCCGACCTCCCCGAAGACCTCGCTGAACCTGCCGTGCGAAGCCCTCCTCTATCACTCGGGTCGGTGCGGTAGGTACCGACTCTCAACCTCCTCCCGCCGAGGAGTTGGGCCTTCTGCACACCTCGTGGTAGGAAGTGATGTCCAGAGGTCTCAAAGCCCACCGATACTCAGACGCAAGCGGCGGATGAACCGCTTGGCCTTCTCTGCTCCATGCCATAATATCTGCGGCACATAACGGACCAATCGGTCAAACTCCCGCCGTACTCACTAACGGTCCCGTGCCTGCCTGTGTCATCAAACCGTGCTCGACGGAGGTCCCCGACAAAGATCCCCAATGTATGCTGATGGAAGTAGTAAGCAAACCGCTCCCAAGCCAAGTCCGAATCTTGCCCCCATCACGCTGTCCCGCAGATTGAATGTAGCCAACGAGACTCTCACCTCGACGGAAGGTGTAGCCTCCCAAGGAGCTTGTCAACTCCCGCAAACCAGCCTCGGCCTGCCTCGTGTCCTCCACGGCCGTTGAACCTCGGGGTTCAAACGCTGAAACCGCTCCGTAAGTCTCGATCTCATCAGATCGGCGTCTCAGCTCTTCCCGTCGGTGGTGGGACCGACGAGAACTCTCAAGATCGCGCAGATCTCCCTCCTCGTAATCACTATCCTGCCGACTCGCACCGAGGTGGCCGCTGCCCACCTCCCGTACTGGCTGTCTCCGCCGTGGCCTGTCCGGCCCTCCCCGTGCCTGCCGCCGCCTCGAATCCGCTGGGCTGGTACTACGGTACTCGATGGCTTCGCCGAACCCGACCCAACACCTGTAGTATATCAGAGCGGGTCCCTCGACCGCTGATCACTCGGAGGGTGTGTGTGATCGCTCGGATCCCGGGTTCCTCTCGAACCCGCCTCCCAACCTTGGAGGTGTGGGATCCTGGTCCCGACCCTCCTGTTCTTGCTCACGCCGGCGGCGTGTTCTAGCCATACCCGAAAATGGATCAACCCAAAACCATATAACTCAATAATAAACTTTCTCTTCCTAAAGCTATCAGAAGCATTTTATGGCTATGTAGTGTAAGGCAATGCATGATGCAAGTATTCTTTTCAGAATCCCGAACCTAAATAATAATCCTTAACATAGAATCGATCATGCTTATAATCACGAAATCACTTCATGTATCACCCACACCTTCCATAATGCTCCAAAGAACCGCCACCGCTCCACACGCATTCGAAATGGTTCAAATAAGGAGTTGATCGGGCTCCGTGCATCAACCACCTGCAATGAGGTGTAAACCAGTAGCTTGCCCTTCGAAGTCATTACTTGTAAAGCTTACCCATGACTAGCATGACTTGCCTTCCACAACCCATACTTTAACTAACCATGCTTTACCTCTTGGGTCACTTCGACCCGACTGCTCGATACCAACTTGTCACAGCCACCCCGCCGGCCATGGAGGCGGAGCCGGCCGCGACGCCGGAAACAGAATTACGGCGGAAAACGCGGCGGTGAGCATCGAGCTCAAATACGTAACAAGCGAGTATCGACTAGCAACCTAAAACTCGTACAAGGCAAGCATGCGCAACCACCCAACTTTTACCAAACATGCAGTTCATGGTTTATCCAACATCTATCATTGCCACAAACACAAAAATCACTGTGCACCACAATTAAACAAAGATTACCAATATAGGCAAGTCGGCTCCGCCTCGACTTAAGACAATGTAAGAATATATCTCAAGTTGTAAACATTTACAACTACATGATCCGAACTATATGCATGCGATTCTGACTCTGAGCCGTAATCAAAATCCTATAAATACCTAGCGCGGAATCAAGCGACCTCCGCACGTGGTACCGCTGCCGCAACCCAACCTCAAAATGAAGGAAGCACCGCGGAACCTCTACTCCGCCGGTTGCTTGTCGACGGCCTGAAAGTGGTAAACAGATAAAAGGGTGAGTCCTCGAAAGGACCCGATGGGCTTAAGGTAAAGTGCGGTTTGCCCACGTGGCAACAATCAACTCGCAAAATGTAATAACACAAAGATATACATGTACATACAAACATAAAGCATATAGTGAATCATAAACCAACGCATGCGGTCCATCCGCCGAGCGACTACATGCATACCCTCAACAGAGGTCGGAATATACATCGTAATGTAATGCAGATAGCACGGTACCGGCTGGGGTCGCGATCCCCAAACCGTCGTAGGTCACGAAAGTATCGGCACTCCGGTGCGGATACGACGTAAACCAAGGAGTACCCGTGGTCTCTCCAACCATACGGGTCTCGCCACGTAATCGTAACATATAAATGTAACATACAAATACACCAGAAATATCATACCTGATAACATGTACGGAGCAGAACAAACGTACATTTTACCAAATTAAGCCCTTACCTCAGAAACGCTGCCCCGCAGCCCAACACTCGGAAAATCCCGACTCCCGACCTGAAATGCACAACTTGGCTCCTACGGGTCCACGCTACTCCACCAACGCAGAATCAAGCTGAACAACCATAATTAGGTCAGAACACATCCAAACAAACCCCAGAAAACAATTTCCGCACAACCCGCACTTTCCCGGAAAATTCCACAGAAAGCTCGGTTTTACGAACCGAGCTAGAACCTTGTTATTCCAACTCCCACAAACATATTCCAACCCTTAAACCCGCATTCCAGACACTTTTCCCGGTAAACCCGTATAAAACTAACTTTCTCATTTCTAACCCGAAAATGGTATTTCAAACACCATAACGCACCTACTTCCACCCACATTACCAATTTAGCATCCAATTCAATCAACACACACCACCAACATAGAAAAAGAATCACTTCAACAATTTGATCCTTAACCAATTTTTCACCACACTTCCAATTCAAACCGTTCAAGCTTCCAATTAATCCCACTAATCACCAATTTCACTTCCTAACCAAACTTACTAACCAATTGCATCAAAACAACAAAACCCCAATTTTGAATAATTCGGCCTTAATGGGGATTTCTCACCCAACTTCCATTTCGATCCAAACAAAGTTCCATTAGCACTCTTTAATCACCAATTGCAATTATTAAGCAAGATTACTAACCAATTTCACCTAAATAACCAAAACTACTTCACTAACAATTCGGCCAAAGAGGGCTTTTTCCCTCAACTTGTTTTCCATCAAATTAAAACCATAGATAGTCTTAGAATCATGCTAGGAACAACATACTTGAAGCATGATTCAAGAAGACAAACACACACAATTTTGGAAAAATCACCAACAATTCGGCCTCCCTAGGGTTCCCTCTTCCATGGAGTTTTTCCAACATTCAACCATAGATTCCTACTCCCCTCAAGCCCAAGAACAACATACTAAAAGATGGGAGGGAGAGGATTACTCTAGCATGTTGACAAGAGTAAACACAAAGCTTGAAAACTCTCTCTTTTCTTACCCAAAACATGTTCTTAACTTGGAAAGATGATGGAAGTGAGAAGCTTACCAAACTTGGAGCTCAAAACCTTGAAGAAACCAGCAAAAGGAGATGAAGCACATGGAGCTTGGGAAGGAGGTTTAATGGCGGCAGAGAAAGGAAGAAGAAGAGAAGAAAAGAAATGGAATTTTTAAGTGAATTAAAAAGGATTTTTGGCCTTTTATACTTCTTTCTTTTTCAAGTTAAATGATAAATGGACAAGTGTCCCAAATCCTCCCCACTTGCTGCCGAAAATCTGCTGCTGTGCCCATGCTGATTTACTTTTTATTTTTGTGGCCAGTTACTAATTAACTCCCAATTTTTCCGAAAGTTCCAATTCTTTTTGCCCAAAAATAATTACCGAATTCCAAAATTAACGAAACTCGGACACAATCTTCAGAATATTATAACATTCACAGAACATTTTTCAGAAATTCATTTACCTTTCCGGAGTGTCCTACCGAGCTCGCTGAACCCGGACCAAAACCCGACGTGCGAGCGTGTCAACCTGAACCGAAATTCCGTCACTCCAAAATTCTATAAAAATACCCATAAATTCCATATTAAATTAAAACACAACTTACCCCAAAGCCGTCAGAAAATTTCCATCCCGAGCCCCGGGATTCCCGTCCCGAGCCCCGGGAGTCGCCCGGAACCGAACGTCCCGTCCCAAACATTAAACTCCACAACCACCTCCGGGACGTCTCCACGACTCCAAAACTGCAAACGGCTTCCCAAACTGAGATCTCGAGAGTGCTACCGAGCCCGCTGTACGTCCCGAAGCGACCCCGACAACCCCCCGGCGCCAGAAAAATATTTTCGGCGGAAACGTCCGGGGGACCCACACGACCTCAAATACGGAGGGGTTCGCCAAAATGATACTCGGATAGGGCTCGGGAGCCGCCTGAACGCCGAAAAACGTGACCCGCAGGCTAAAACCGAGCTCGGTCACCTTGGCCGCAACCCGCTCGGGGTGACCGTAACACACAACATATGCGATATCAGGTCTCGTACATAGCATAACATACATTATGCTGTCTATTACATATGCATAGGGTATTCGAGCCATTCTTTCTCTCTCTTCACGTGTCTTAGGGGACATAAACTTAGAGAGATGAATGTCATGACTCATTGGAAGGTATCCCCTTTTGGATTCTTCCATGTTGAACTTCTTCAACACCCTGTCTATGTACGTAGATTGGGATAAACCAAGCATCTTGTTAGATCTATCTCTATAGATTCATCAAGCATCTTGTTAGATCTATCTCTATAGATTCTAACTCCCAAAATATATAATGCTTCACCCAAATCTTTCATGAAGAACTGAGTGGACAGTCATGCCTTAGTTGATTTTAACATACATCATTTCCAATGAGAAGTATGTCATCAACATAAAGCACTAAGAATGTGACTGAACTTCCTCTAGCTTTCTTGTACACACATGGTACATCCGGATTTTGAAAGAAATCAAATGATTTGATTGCTTTATCAAAACGAATGTTCCAGCTTCGAGATGTTTGCTTTAATCCATAAATGGATTTATGGAGTTTACAGACTTTCTGTTCACTCCCACTAGATGTGAAACCCTCTGGTTGTTCCATATAAATATCTTATTTAAGATACCCATTAAGGAACGCAAATTTCACATCCATCTTCCATATCTCATAGTCATAATATGCGGCAATAGCAAGCAATATCCGAATGGACTTAAGCATAACGACTGGTGAAAAAGTTTCCTCAAAGTCAACCCCTTGTCTTGTTGGAATTCTTAGCGCACCAAGTACTCTTGAGGTGCTGTTTGAGCTCATCTCAAATGGAGAAGTGAGTTTCAGCTCAAAGTTAGCTGAAATGAGTTCTATGGAATTCAACTATGTGAATTGTGGCTATATGGAACATTTGTGATGTTTCATGAGTAGTAACTACTTACTAGCATCCTTTTATACAAAATAAGGGTATTTTGGTAAAAAGACATGGCTTTGGCAATCGAGGTGCATGGTGTATGCACCTAGTGCATGTGTGCACATCTTTTGGAAGTTACCAAGAGAATAATGAGTTACTTAGCATTTGGACAAGGGAGTATACAAGGAGGGAGTAACCACTCCTTAGGCCGAATGTATGTGTACTTTCGGCCATAAGGAGTTGTGACTCTTCCTAGTAACTCCCTACATCATCTATAAATAGATGATTTGGCCACAACACAAAACACACTCAAGAATCCGAAACTTCTCTCTTCTCTTTTGTTCTTGGCCGAAATATTAAGCATTCCTAGAGCATTTCGGGTGGAACGTTTTTTGTGTCTCTCTAACACAAAACAACCTCATTGCATCACATGCAATCTGCCCTCATCAAGGAATTCGAAGGCCTGAAGATTCAACCGGAAGACTTGGAGCAAACGTTTGGAGCAAGGACAAAGATCCTTACACTGTTTTCTCAAGGGTGCAAGGTATGCTTCCTATCTCTACTCCTTCCTCCTTCTCCTCTTTCTTCCTTGTGAAAGTGGAGAGGCATGATTATGGAAAACATATCATGATATGAATCTCTAAATCTACATGTCTTTAAGTGTAGCCTTTAGCAACCAATCGCGCTTTTTAAGTCTCTACTTTTCCATCCTTTCCAAGCTTTCGCTTGTAGACCCGTTCTGACCAATGGGCTTTACACCCTTTGGTGGATCTACCAAAGTCCACATTTTGTTGGAATACATGGAGTCCATTTCGGATTTCATGGCTTCTAGTCATTCTCCCGAATCAATGACTTTCATTGCTTCTTCGTAGTTTCTCGGATCTGTATCCATGTGAAGATTAATCATATAATCTTCAACCAAAAGATTAAACCTTTCTGGAGGCTTTGAGCTCCTCTGAGATCTAAAAATTTCATGTGTACTAGATGGTCTAGTAGGTTCTATGACATGTTCTACTTCCATTTCTTGTGGATCAAATGTTTGTGGTTCTTGAATTTCTTCAAGATCTACCACTTGAATTTCCTCAAGTGTAAGACATGCAATTGTAGTAGGTTGAGTGGTGTTGAACCCAAAAATTATAGTGAAATTTATGAAAGTCTAGTTATTGCTTGATTTTATGTTTTTGGTTTTGGAAAATAAATGATATAACGAATTGTAAGTTGAAATTGGGAAACTTCTCCAACCCCTATACGTGTCATCTTATTATTGGTTGGTGCACCATTGTTTATTACGGGCTACCACTATTAATTAAGAGGAGTGACTCTTGTAATTAACAGTGACGTCACCAGCCATACATGTCATCTTATTTTTGGTTAGTCTTGTAATCAAAACAGAATTTGAGCACCAATTAGCATGATACAAAAGGTCCTTTAACCAGCTTTAAGAGGTAAAAGAAGTCTATAATATTTTGGCCAAATAATGATTTTTGTAAAATCATTAGTCATGCCTATGAAAAGGCATGCACTTAGGGTTGAAAACGAGTTGACCCGAGCCGAGTACTAAATTGTTCGTGTTAGGCTTGAAAATTATATCGAGCCTGAAATTATGTTCAAGCTTAACTTGAAAATAATATGAACGAGCTCAACGCACTTTAAAATCGAGCCAAGCTCGAGCTCGAGCTGTTCACAAATATTAATGAAAATGTATCGAGTTTAAAATTTTGTTCAAACTTGGCTTGATAATAATATGAACGCGCCGAGCGAACTTTTAATCGAATCGAGTCCGAGCTGAGCTCGAGTTGTTCGCTCAACTTTCACCCCTACATGCACTCCACCATCCCATCATAACACAGAAGCAAAGCAACATTTGCTTGAAGATAATTTAGGGAACCTCTTCTTAAGATTTTGGAACTGTAAAATTCTCTGATTATTCTCTTGTAATTCTCTTAAATATAATGAAATATTCTCTCCCTCATGCTCGTGGACATAAGTCGTTTTGGTCGAACCACGTAACCACTATGTCCATTTCTTGATTATTTTCTCACTTCGCTGCGCACTCGACACAACACATTGCAGTTTGAAATAATTATTTTTATCATTACTTCATATATAATTGGATCTATTATGTCTCATTACGTATTTAAGGGGTCATAATCCATTCTGTTACCAAAGAAATGGGAGTGTGAGCTACCAAATCTACTACCAATGAGCCATTAACTACACAATGTCTTTTGTACAAACCTTCATTTCACTCATCAACATTATGAAATAAATCGTAAAACATTATAAATGAATTGACGAGTTTAAAATAACAATAAATGTAAGATGAAAATGCACCAAAAAAATGAAAATGAAATTATAAGTGAAAAATAAGGATTGAGAGAAATTTGTAAGTGAATTGATTCTTTTTCTTACTATTTTCCTCTAAACATAACAAATAAAATTATGGTAGAAAAGTTGAAAGAAAACAAAAATATAGAGAATAAAATTGTAAAATCAAAGAATAATAATGAAAGGTACGTAAAATTAAACAAAAGCATAGAAAAGTCATAAACTGAAATGATGCGATAAAATCTCATCAAAAGAACTAATATATATAAATTACAACAACCTTATTAATATAGGGGGGTCATATGACACACAGCCACATAGTCAAGAATAAAATAAAGACTATATGACAATACACAGCAATAGACAATTCATTATATCTCTAACAGAGCCTTGTTGAGCTCTCTTCATTCTTCCCCTTTACTAAAAAGCACAATTCATTATATCTCCTTGAGTTTGATCACCGAGTCTTTTCTTTCTCTTTCAACCCTCATTTATAATGTTATATCACCGGTAAAAAGCACGACCCATTCTAATACGAGTATCGAGTGAGGGCGCCTCCCCCAGCGAAGACAGAGTCGAACTAAGCCCTCTACTTATTTATTTTGATTCACCTAGCCCCTGAAGGTAAAGGTTAGTTTCTGTGCCATTCATGAAAAGGACTTACGAATATATTCGGGGCAAGGTAGGGGAGTGAACAACGGGAGAACTGGATGCCGTCCAAAAGAGTGAATGAGCTACACATTCCGGTGAGAGAATCCCTGCAGAAAAATTCTGATTGTTTATAAGCATAAAAATGATTCATTGGGAGGGCCATGAGAAATCCACTTCGTACCTTTGCTTCTGTGATTAATTTATGAGATTCAGTATTGGAGAGTTGATTTGGTGTTAATTAAAGGTGTTTTATGTGTCGGGCGACATTTCTCAAGTTCCGGGACGTTTTGCCGGAATTCGGTTTCGGGCGACAAAATGGTCTCGTCGGGGAAAGATTAGGGAATTAATCATCTTGATTTGTGTTGGCTGAATTTGTTAGGGTTTTATGGAGAATTGGAAGAGATAATATCTCTTGGATGACTCACCTTGGTGAACCAATCAACATTTTCCACCATGCAAGCTTTGTCATCTCTCTTGATCAATCATAAGCCACCACCATTTTCTCCCAAATTGGAATTAAAATTCTTTCCATTTTAATTCTTTTGGCCAGCTCTCTCTCTCATTTCAGATCATTTTACACATTCCATCTTTTCCTAAACACTTAGAGAAAAATAGAAAAGCTTAAGTGCAAGCTTGCTTCCTTTGCTGTCCAGCAAACATCCGTCTCATTCCCGGCCAAACTGCTCTTTGTAGAGGCCGATTTGGTTCTGGAGGTCTTCATAAGAAATCTTCATCTATATCTTGGCTTCAACCTTTCTGAAGGAAGCAAGAGCCAAAAGTGAAGGGAAGGTCCCCAAAATCGGGTTGCAAGCAGACAGGTTCTGCTGAGTTTCTAACTCCAAAAACCTAATCTTGAGGGTTTGAGTTGGGAACTTCAACAAGGAAGGTTCTACCACTCCCTACACCTCACAAATCAGTATTGATCAAGGTATGGGTGAGTTTATTTGGATGAATCATCATGTTTTGAAGATATGAACATGATTGAAAACTCACTATTGTTGTTGTTCTCTTTGGCTGAAATTTGCAAGGAAGTTTGGTGGCTGTTTTGGTTCAACAATAGCTCATCCTAAGCTAAGCTACAAGTATCATCAAGGTGAGGATCATCTTTGATAAGATATGTGAAGATTTGATTGTTAGATAATTCTGACCTTCAACTATGTTGAAGTTGGTAGCATATTAGGAATTTTTTGTTCTTGGAAAACTATGAAAAACATGTTGAAAAGTTAGAGAAGGGGCCGAAATGTTTTGGTGCATGTTTGATGTTTGTTTGTTAAAGAAAGTAGGGTTTAAATGGTTAAAATTTAAGTTGGTGAAGATTTGGGCCAAATTGGAAGGTTGGCGAAAGTTGAAGGGTTTGGTCGAAAAGTTGTGTAAAATTTGGGCACAAATGAATTTTGGTAAAACGTTGTGGCTGTAGTGGCTAATTAGCAAGTTTGCAAAGTTTTGGGCCGAAATGAACTTTTGGCCAAAAGTTAAGGTTATGGCCGAAAGTTTTGAATACTTTGGGAAAAAATTGGTTTATGTTGAAAGGTTGACAAAGTTTGATATTTTGTGACTTTTTGGAAGTTAAGGGTTAATTTGGAAGTTCTTAAAAAGTTTAAGGACTAAAGGTGTAATTATGGAAAGGTTAAAGGAAAAGTGAGTTGTTTAGCGTTTTTGGATAATTTATGGACATTTTAAGCATAAAATGTCATTTCTGTGAAGTTGGGGCACTTTTGTCACTTTCCGCAAAGTTTAGGGACTTAAGTGGTAATTTTGGTTAATTGTCAAAATTGGGCAACTTTAGTTAAAGTAACTAAAGTGTTTAAGTGTTTTTGTGATCTGACAGAGTAGTTCAGCGTATCTGCGTTTTTAAGGTTTTTGCTGTGGAACATTGGTGGCCACAGTAGAGTTTTCCGTTTGGCTAAGGTAAGGGGTTTAACTTTCTTAATACACAATACATGTGTATTAGGTTAGTTAAGGGCTAGTACCGGTGACTCCCGGGTCTCCCGGGTCTAGTCACACGGTACGTAGCGGTTTGCAGGGTTTTGCTTAAATATGGGTTATGAACGTATATCATATCGGACTTGCTTATCGGGGGTCGACAACGGACCCATATTTATGTTCATGCGTGAGAAGTCCGTGAGTTACGGCTGACGGGAACGCTGGGACCTAAGCCGGTATGCCAACCGTGGTCGTTAACTCACGATGTTATGTGTCGGCATTGTGCCGCTTTGTGTCCAACAATTAGGGGCGATATCCCCTCGCTAGTACCACGCGTTATGACCCGATCATCGGTGTGAGCTTAACAAGCCGCTGTAGGAGTCTTTGTCGACGGTTCGAGGAACCTTTGTATTGGTGTACCACCAGTCGGACGGGACTTAAGAGCATCATCACATGTGCATATCATAATCCTGATATACTTAGGACTGTATTATTTAGTTCATCGCATACTAACCCTTTTATGCAGGGAAATATTTTCAAAGTTTTCCGCTATCGTACCTACCTCCTTACGGAGTTCTTTCGAGAACTCACCCCCCCACTTATTATGTTTTCGGAGATCCGGGCAAGCGACTGCGGTGTAGATCTCCGCAGATTATCGTTGTGCATTTTTTGTTTTGAGGTACTTATCCGTTAAGTTCGGGGGTGTTCTCGTTAGATACTTTTGGGTGATCTTTCTGAGTTATGTCTGACTTGTATTCTCCTGTTTGTGTTACGGTCACCCCGAGCGGGTTGTGACCGGGTGACACGGCTCGGTTTTGCTGCGGGTCATGCTTTTGGGCGGTCAGTCAGCTCCCGAGGCTTATCTGAGTATTATTTCTGGAATCCTTCGGGTTTTGAGGTCGTGTGGGTCCCCGGACATTTTCGCCGAAAATATTTTTTCGAGATCGGGGATTGTCTCGGGACGTACAGCGGGCTCGGTAGCGCTCCCGGGACCTCGGAATGAGAAACCGTTTGCATATTTGGAATCGTGGGAATGTCCTGCATCGTTTTACGAAGTATATTTTTTGGGTAGGGACGTTCGGTCCCGGGCGACTTCCGGGGCTCGGGGCGGAATCCCGGGGCTCGGGATGGAATTTCTCCGACGGCTCTCGGGTAAGGTATGTTATAATTTAAGACGGATTTTATGGTAATATTTGTGGAATTTTGGCATGGCGGGTTTTTGGTTCGGGTTAGTACGTCGGGATTTGCTCGGGTTCATTGAGCACGGTAGGACACTCTGGATGGGTAATTGAACATGTGAAAGTTGATTTGTGTATGATATGAGGTTCGAGGGTTGTGTACAGTTTTCGTTCCGAGTTGGAGAGGCGGTTTGGAAGTTGTGGTTTGGGCTAATTTGCGAAAGTGGGATAGTTTGGGGTCTAAAGTGTAATTAACCAAAAAATCTGCACTAATTGGAAATGGACAAGAGATGAGGCGGTGAAATGGGATGAGATAAGGGACATGTGTCCAATTATGGTGAAAGATGGAAAAAGAAAAGGAATTAAAAGGGAAGAAGTATAAAAGGGAGAGTTATTACATGAAAAACATTTTTGTTTTCTTCTTCTTCTTCTTCCTTCTTCTCTCTTGCCGCCATTGTCATCCCTCTCCCAAGCTCCTTGTGCACTTCAATTCTTGGCTGAAATCATCAAAGATTTGGGTTCCAAAAGTGGTAAGCTTCCTCCTTTCATCTCTTTTCAAGATTGGAAGCTTGATTTGGTTGGAAAAGAGGAAGAAAATGGATTTAGGGTTTGTTCATTACTACATGTTTGGATGATCTTCTTCCTCCCATCTTTTAGTATGTTGTTGGTGGTATGGAGAAAAGTAGGAATTGGGGTTTAAATGATGGAAGAATCCATCAACACCATGTTTAAGGGAAACATAATTAGCCGAATTATTGATGAATTTTCTAAAATGGTGTATGTTTGGATTCTTGAATCATGCTTTGGATATGTGGTTCCTAGCATGATTCTAAGGCTTTGTATGGTTTCAATTTGATGGAAAATAGGTTGTGTGGAAAAGCCCCAAATTGGGTGAATAGTGTAATTAGGGTTCATGTTTGATTTTGGTGTTTAAGGTGAAATTGGTTAGTAATCAAGCTTAAGAAGTGTAATTGGTGGTTAAAGTATGCTTATGGAACCTTGAATGGTTTGATTTGGAAGTTTGGTGGAATTTGGGTAAAGGGCCGAAATTAAAAGTGAGACTTTATCTATGTTTGGGTTATGTTTTGGTTGATTTGGATAGTAAATTGGTATTGTGGATGGAAGTAGGTTCGTAATGGTATTTGAAACGTCGTTTTCGGTTGTTAGGGAAAATGGGGTTTAATGGCTTGGATGTGTTTGTGGGTGTATGAATAAGGATGTTCTAGCTCGGTTCGTGAAACCGAGTTTTCTGTGGATTTCTGCGGGAAAGTGTGGGAATGTGCGGGTTTGGTTTACGGGTGCTGTTTTGGTGAGTTCTGACTTGGTTGTGGTTGTTCAGTGTGTTTCTGCGTTGGTGGAGCAGTGTGGGACCATAAAAGTCAAGGTTTCGCTTTTCGGGCCGGGAGCCGGGATTTCCCGGGAGTTGTGCTGCGGGACAGTGTTTTCGAGGTAAGGGCTCAACTTTCCTTGTTATGCATTATGGTATGGGACATTATGCATACTGGGTTTAGTTGAGGCAGGATTCCGGGTTGAGGGCAGGTGGTCGATGATCCCGAGACTTGTCACATGGTAGGATACATGTTTGTATCTTGTTTTGCTTCAAGGCCGGATGGTCTTGGAGGCCACGAGTTATATTTACATTACGCTCATCCGCACTAGGTGCCGATGTTCCGGTGATATTTTATTGATATATTCTGTCATTTGCATTTGCATTATAATATATATATTTATTCTGTGTATATCTGTTCTGGGGACGCATGGCGATGCCGATGCATGGCGATGCCGGTTGGACCGGGGAAGATCTAGCCATGGTCGAGGAAGATCTAGCCATGGTCCGTGACCTATGAGGTTTGTGGTGTCCGCTGAGGTGCCGACACTTTATGTATATCCGCACCGGAGTGCCGATATACCTCTATGACCTACGGCAGGTTGGGGATCGCGACCCGGCCCGTGCAGTGCTTGTTATGTTACATTACGTATATTCGACCTCTTAGAGAGGCTGTCGTCTGTGGTCAGCGGTTGGACCGCATGTGATGGGTTCCAGCTAACCTCGACTCTGCATACATTCATGTATATATATATATATATATATATATATATATATATTTGTTGGTGTTTGTTACATTTTGCGAGTTCGGTTCAAGAAGACTTGTACAAAGCGTATCTTACCTCAGCCCTTTACGGGTCCTCCCGAGGACTCACCCCTTTCTGTTTACCACCTTTCAGATCGATCTGACAAGCAGCCGGCGGACTAGAGATCCACGGTGCTTTCTGCTTTGGTTTCAAGCGGCAGCAGTACCTCGTGCGAAATCTTCCGGCGAGAGGTTTTCTGGATTCCGCACCTAGGTATTCTAGGGTTTACTTGGGTGGCTCTGTAGCTATAGTTGCATGCATGTATAATAAGATCGTGATATGGTATTTGACGTATGTTACTGATTATGTGATGATTACGTACTGTCTTACGAGTCGAGGCGGAGCCCGACTTGCCTATATTGGTTTTATGTACGAAATGGTTCTGTGATTTGGTTGTCATGAGTAATGAATGGTATTCAATGAACTGCATGTTTGTTTGTTAAGTTGTTTTGTATACTTGTCATGTATATGTTCTGTAGGTTGCAGGTCGTAGTACGACCATTCTGTTAGTGCGGGCCGGGTCGTGGGACCACTGCACGCAGCGGGTTTCGGTAGTACCGATTCCGCGCTTTCCGCCATAGCTTCCGCTTCCGTACGTCGCGGCCGGCTCCGCCTCCGCAACCGGGCGGGGTGGTCGTGACATATTCTCCTGTTTATATTCAGCAGCGCAACAGTTCTAGCTAGCGAGGTATTAATTCCGTTTATTTTGGACTCGGCTCTGTAGATGTTTTGTATATAGGATATTTTCAGCACTTGGGTCTGTATGTTATTCGTGGGGAGTTTCCGACTCTACGAAGAGGGCGGAACTCCTTCTGCCTATATTCCTTATCATCTGCTCTCTTTTTTCCGCGCGCGATATTTTGTAAAACCGCTAACTTGTCTCGAGTGCAGGTTTAGGACTATAAAAACGTCGTAAAATTTACAACACGACTTAACCTTAAAACCGAAAGGAAAACGTTTTAAGGGATGAGTTTCGGGTCCACACAAAACCATTTTAAGAGAACTCCGCTTTCACTCGCCGCCGACTCAGCGAGCTTCCGCAACCACTCGACAACCGCGCTTCCAACATCCGGGGCGGTGGGGTGACAGCTTCGTCATCAAAGCCTCTTCGCTACTCCGAAACTCCGAACTCCAAACCAAACGAAGGTATCAACCATTACCTTTCAAAACTAAAATATGTAACCGGTGCACATAAGTCACAAGCACATACTTCCTTTTCCAATTTTTCTTTTAATCTTTCAATTTTTTCTTTTACAGAAGATTGATTAAGCTCATCTTTTATCCTTAAACTCTTGACTTCATTAACCAAAAATTTATAATGTTTTTGTTTTGCTTGAAGCAGATTAATAGATGTAGGCTTATTCATGGAATCTTGCAAAAGTTTTATGCTCTTTTCCTCAACAGGATAGGCAAATCTAAACTTTATTTCTTTTCCTAAAATCTTTGATATTATTTCAGAAGGGGTAACTTTGAAAGGGTAATGAAGGAGAATGTTCCAGAAAAATGATAATCGAGAGATTCCTATTTAAACATTGTTTCTAAAATTTGCTACCACAAATGGTATGTTTACATAAGCTTAATTATTAATGATGAATATCACCTTAATCTTGCACTCGTTGACACAGTCTTGACCAAAATTGTATTCAAGAAGGATTAATTCCTACCCAGTATTTTGAGAAAACCAAAGAAACTTTACTTGCTGCTAATAATCAAAACCTGCATATTAATTATAAGATTAGTAATGTAAAAATTTGTAATGAAGGATTGTGTTTCAAGATACCTTTCATATTAATTAAGAATCTAGGTACTAGAGTTATTTTGGGGACTCCGTTCATAACAAGTTTGTACCCTTTCAAAGTTACCCCTTCTGAAATAATATCAAAGATTTTAGGAAAAGAAATAAAGTTTAGATTTGCCTATCCTGTTGAGGAAAAGAGCATAAAACTTTTGCAAGATTCCGTGAATGAGCCTACATCTATTAATCTGCTTCAAGCAAAATAATTGTAAATCTTGAATGGTGGCAGACTTCTCCGCTTCCCATGATCGAAATATTACTAATTTGTTTGGATTGGGGCCTTTTGACATTATTATAATTTTCTAGGATTCCTTTTAAAGTTAAAAAGGATTACTTTCTTTTTTCTAAATATTCTTCTTGAATGATTGCTTTTGGTAAAGAGTCGATATTAGTAGAAAGCATATTGCGGTATTCCTTTTGAGCATTTATTAATATCGGAGAATTAATATCGAATTATCGGGAGAATTAGTGTCGAACCTTCATCTTGAATTTCATTAATAACAATAGAACCTTGATTGAACTATTTTGAATTTCATTAATGTAGGAATTTCTTCCTTCATTTCATTAACAATAGGAATTTCTTCCTTCATGTTATCTGGGATTTCTAAGACATTAATTCTTTTCTTCATTTTGCAATCTTTCTTGCAATGACCTTTTTTGACATTTCCAACATGTTGGAGATTCTTTCTTTTTAAAAGATTTCTTGGAACATTTATTAAAACGTATTTTTTTATTAATATCATCAATTTCCGACTGGATTTTTAATAAAGGATCACTATTAGGAGGAACAGACTTAACAGTTTGACCGACACATTTGTTGTCATTAGCATGAGGAGGAGTAATAGTTGAAAAAGGATAATTAATCTTATTAATATTAGCATAATGTTCAAACCAAGTAAAAAAGAAAATATGAATCCCAAATCTTTTCATCTCAAAGAAACCATTTCTCTTTGAACTCTTGATTTCATTTTTGGAAAACGTATTAAAATACCAATTAACCTTCTTACTATTTTCAGAGACTTCAAATACTTCTTTAAAAATTCTTTATTAATTTCAAATTCTTTCACTATCATATTAACAAAACCTCTTGAGTCTGCTATATTGATCTCAGTAGAACTAAAATCCATTTTACCCATTACTTGATCTGGAAATGAAACTGCTCCTTTACAGAAAAGAGTTTTGCTATTCTAATATTTTCAAAGATCAAATTTCAATCTAATTAAATTCTAAACTTTTCTTCCAAAATCTAAGACTCTTTGTTTCAACCGGGAACACCAACTCCTTCTGCGCAAAAACGTGGACTTACACTCCTATCTGCCACTCGTCGCTCTAGGATCTTCCGGCTTACCAACGCTTGAAACAACTCCAAGTCTTAAAATTCTTTGAAAACTTTAGAACCTAACAGACTTAGATTCTTTCTTTAAAAATAATAGACCTAGCAGTCTTTCTTGGTAAAGACTCAGTTTCAAATCTGAATCAAGCAAGTGCTAAAATAGTCTTTAATTCTTGAAATCTCCTTAGAGACTCGGTATACTCCTTTTCTCTTTTTAAAATTATTGTAACTAGTTCAAACTTTCCTGATACTTATATTAATCCTATGTTCAAAGCTAGATGGAGAAGGCAAAGCATTTAATGTTCTTAACTCATAGGTATAGGAATTAGTCAAATTTTCATGCATTATTAAATCCATTATAGCGTTATCTAACGCATTTTTGTACCAATTAGGAGAACCATGATTAGGCAACGACAATAAAGTCTTTATCTTATTAAAGCGTTCCAATTTTTCATTAAGAAGATCCTTAAATTCTGGAATTTGGAATTTTAGATCAGTTCTTCTGTTATATAAATTAAATCTCTCATCCAAGGATATATTAATAGAACTTTCAAAATCATGGAGACGGTGCTCTATTAAAGCTAGTTCATATTCAAGAGAATGGATTAGATACCCAATTCCTAATAAAAGAGATTTGCTCAAGAAGTTACATAGCGCAAAAGTATTTTCAAAATTCGACATGAAGTCGGGATTTTGGCAAATCTGATTAATGAAAAGGACAAATACAAAAGCTGGTTTTAATGTCCCTTTTGGACACTATGAATGGAATGTGATCTTTTGGGCTTGAAGAATCTTTCCTTGAATTTGAGAATATAATGAATGACATTACTCAACCAATCCAGAATTTTGCAATTGTTTATATTGATGATGTCCCGATATTTTCCAATTCTATTAATCAGACTTTTCACATTTAGAAAAATTCTATAAATCGAGAGATTCCTATTTAAACGTTGTTTCTAAAATTTGCTACCACAAATGGTATGTTTACATAAGCTTAATATATATATATATATATATATATATATATATATATATATATATATATATATATATATATATATTGAGGATAAGCCTAACGTTTAATGTCAGATTGGAAATATTATCTAATGGTAATTTTAAAGTTAAGAGTTACGAAGAAGTTATCATAGGATTATTTAAAGTTTGAGAGAAAACAAAATCACTAAATTGGGTCATATTAGTATCACAAGAGAGGCCCACACTTAAGCTCAAGAACCATTTTTTATTTCCTTTTTTTTACAATTTTAAATTTAACAAAATCCACTCACCTTCTCTAGAAAGAGAGGGAAACTCGGTCCGATCTAGGAAACTCGAGAACACCTCTTGCAGACGTACAGTCTCTTTTTACACGCACTTAGCGATGGGCAATGGAGCGGGGTTGATCCAACACTAATCCAGCCTTTGATGGATCCCTCAACCGGATTGTTTTATTCTATTGATTGAAATTTGATGGATATCTGACACAGTGATTGGGTTGTCTTTTTACAAACTTTTGATCCTCTTTTAATTTTTAATAAAATTCAAGGACTTGATGTATAGATTTAGGAGTTGTTTGTAACTTTTTGAAAAGTTTGACCGTCATTTTGTAGATTTTCTAAAAGTTAGGGTCTTTTGTAAAATATTTAGGAATTTTGAGGACCATTTGTTATTTTAAAGGAAGCTTGTAATGTAAGAGCTCTACAGTTCAAAACTTAGTGATGCACTACTTTTAGAAACAGAAAAATTTGAGTCTTGCAATTAAACAAAGTCAAGATATGAAGTGATTTGTACATGATCACCAAGTAAGTAACGTCATTTGGTTGATTTGCACATGTACTAGAAGATTGTGTCACATACAGTGTAGAGCTTGTAGGTCATTTGAAGGGTCACCATATCAGCTGCCCCTCTGTTATTTCTCGACTTGAAATTGTACAAAGCTGATCGGTTTGAAGAGCAAGAAGTAGCTCCTCCATCAGACCAAACACACCTGCAAGCTCCGGAAAAAAACCCGTGAACGGAGCTCGCCTCCGATCGATCCAGCACAAGCTCGAACTCCCTCACAGACGACTCGTTCGCACTCACTATATATACTGTCATGAACTCTCATTGCTTGCCTCCTTGGATATGGAATCACGCGTAACTGCGTACTGTGCTTCCAACTTTCTTATGGCCTTTATCATCAACATGGAATCTGAAATTTATCAAAATGTAATGAAATGAGCAGTTTGCTAAATTCAAATAGGGTTTAGAGTTAAATTAGGTTCATGATTATGAGAAATGTCAGTAACATCTGCTTGGACAGTCAATTGCACGCACACTCTACTATTGAAAACTTAATTGGATAGTCACCTTATTTTGTGTTCAGTCATGTGAATCCAAAGTCAAGTAGAATGGGTAATTTAATCTTTGAACATATTTAGGTCTACAAAAATTACCACATGGCAAGTTAATGTGCAAATGAATGTCCAAGCAAGTGTTTCTAACATTTACATGTAAGTATATATGTCTATGCTTACATGATTTGAACAAGGTTACAAAGGATGGTGTAGGTGTTGAAATCTTCAGCAGGATCTAACCAGAGATAGAAATTCATTTCCTTCTCAGCTTGGCCTTGGCCATAAATTTCCCAAAGAATTCAAACCTGACCTCATCCCATGAACATTTCCAACTGATTTCAGCTGCATCTCATAAACGGGTTGGGTGGATAAGATCAGATTCAGATATGGTGAATCAAAAGAGATCCTCTAATGAAGATGCATGTCGTTTACATAGAAGCTAGTGATTGCGCTGGCAGAGTCGCCGGCGACTAGCTTGAGCTGCACTTTGAAGTTTCCAAACAGGTATTTGGTGAGGGCCAAATGCTGAGCCCATGGGTCGGAATGACGGGCCGGCCCACAAGTGCAATGATGAAGAAGAGACTGATGATGGATAAGAGCAGAGGAAGGGAGAGAGCATATGAACAAACAAGAAGCATTGATCATAGATAAATTGCTGCTCTTTTTTCCTCCAATCATGTGTTTTTCCTCTAATTAACCATCAGTTATAAGAGGAATTCCAGTTATTGAAAAGGGTTGTTTATTGCTTCATTCCTATTTGATTGTATCGGTTCACAATGAATTGGGCGACTGTACCTAAGTTGTGATTCTTCAAGTTTCAGGACTTCTAGGCGGGATTGTCAAGGGGAGAAGGTTGTTGTGGGTCCTGCAAGTTTGATCTTTTGTTCATGTCAATCTTCTATCTTTACGTTTGTTCAAATGAGTCCCATTATTTAACTCACATTACCTTCATTGGTCCTAAACCGTTGTGAACTTACATCTTTTGTTCGTGTCAATCTTCTATCTTTACCAAGGGGAGAACATAACGATATGGTATTAAGTCTAAGGGTGTGTGGCGACAATTTTTAAAAAATAGCTTTTGTGTTGTGAAAAGACGATTTATGGGTAGTTTTTAGCGTTTAGCTGTACCTGTTTAACCTAGATCATTAAAAAAAGGCTCCGGATGCAAACTAACGACTCAACCAGGGGCGGGCCCACAATGGGGGCACATGGGGGCACGTGCCCCCAGTAAAATTCTACAATTTATGATGGTAGTGGTAGTATTTTCTGATAAATATAATGTATAAGTTTGAACACAAATATATAGTTTAAGGGCTAAGTGTCATTTAAACAAATAAGAAAGAAGACTCCAATCCGCCCAATCTCGTGGGCCGTGGGCAGCTACCATATAAGGAAGAAATGATGGGTGAACAACAAATGTCATCCAACAACTATGCCTATTTTTCTACTCAAGTCCTAACACTTGTTATTCTATCATATAAGCCTAAAAGTTTTGATAAAATTATGTTAAGAATTAGTCTTATGCATTTATAATATGGCTAGCCATTGTTAAATAAAATAAATAATTTTATCAGAGCCTATTATTTTTTTAAACTGCAATATTTTGTCGTTTTATTTTGATTGGATAAAAAATAGTTAAGTCTTTTGTTATGTAGTTCAAATTGCTTAAAAAATTTATTACACTTTTAGTTTTTTGATAAATTACGACTTGCTACTTGATATCAAATAATCCATATGTTTGAATATTATCCCGTGTAATACCCTCCCCTCACACATATTTCTTCTTATAGTTTTTATTTGTCATTACAATTTTTCTATATTAAAATCATGAGAACTATATGTATATAATGTGAAAAAAATCTAAATTATGAAAAATAAATTCTAAAAATAAGCTTGAGACATAATAAAAAATTGTGCCCCCACATGCCAAAATTCCTGAGCCCGCCACTGGACTCAACTATGTCCAAAAGTGCGAAAAATTCACTCATCTTTTCATAGGTACAAAATAACGACTCATGTTTATTCCGCCAATTTTAATACTCTCTGTTAATTTGTCCATCTCAGACGCCACATGGCAAAAAATGATGATGTTGGAACTGACGTGGCGTCTAGGTGTGCAAAAAATGTTGTGTTGGCTAAAAAAAGATATGATTGTGCACCACCTCCTCCTGCTTAATCCTCTTTCTTTCTCATCCTCCTCTGGCACCACCCAAACCGCTGCCCCCATTTCTCCTGCCACCCCCAATGAAACCACCGAACTTTCATGTTTCGTCGGAAAAATGAGAAACTTGTTTCGCTCTGTCCATCGGAGCTCTGTACACAAACCCATCAGTCCCACCTGCGTAAACGATCCTCTGTTCCGTCGAAATCAACGCCGTCGCCGTAATCACTCAAGGGAAGATTTATCCTGTCGATCAGTCTCCAGATCTTCACCGTACAATCCATCGAACATGAAATTATCGTTGATTCGTTGGAGGAGTTGGAAATTGAAGTTACAGAGCCATCATGTGAGATGAATCTCTATAAAATCAGTTCAATTGTTGGATAATTTTCGTCATCTTCGTACATTGACAACAATTCGAGTAATGGGTATATCAGAATTAGCAACGGGCTCCGACATATGGAGGTTGTGCATTGGCATTGATGACCACCAGTAGTAGAGGTTTATGGAGGCGGAGTCGGTTGTGGATGAGACATGGGAGGCAGCAATGAGTGAGTTGGCTCCGATGAAGGCGAGGCCGCGATGAGGAGAGTAGCTGCCGGAGAATCGAGCCAGAGTAGCATTAGTGGCAGCTACCGGAAAATCGAGCCAGAGCAGCGCCTGGAGCGAATGGGACGACGGAGATGGAAGTGGGCAAGAAATGTAAGGTGGCAAGAGAGAAAGGTGAGATGGATAGCTGATTTAGACATATTTAACAAAATATTATGAAATTTAACGAAATATTCATTATGTTAACCCCTCTAATATTTGTTTTACACCTTTTGAAGTCAATAGTCGTTAATTTGCACTTACTATTAATTAATATAAGTTGAGTATTGGTTTACACTTTTGAAAAGATGGATCATTAATTCACACTTTTAGACATAAATGAGTGGGTAATTGACACTCGGAATCATTAAAAAATTATCTAAAACACTACAACTACTGAAAACAGCTATTCCGAAGTGAAAGCTTAAATCTTATATTGTTCACAGGTTATTGGTGCTAAAAAAACTCTTTGCCATAGTCGTAGATGCATGATAGGGCAATGGTGGGACGCAGGGATGCTGGGCAAAGGATATACTCCATATATGATTGGTTAAATGGTGGTTAAAAGTTAAAACTCTAGAACCAAATTATTGAATTATAGGTTACGTTCCATGTTCTTTTTACAAAAAAAAAAAAACTAATACCTATTTGAAGATTACCTTTCAAATTACTCTATGATCTTTCATCTCTCAAATTTAAAAAGGTTTGATTTTTTTGCTACTTTATCGGGCACAACCCTAGTACCGACAACTAGTGCGTCGGTGAGAGACAAAATTGATTTGTAAAAAAAACATGAAGTTATAGGACTAATGATAGAAGTTTTAGTTATTAACAATGTTAAACATGCTATAAAACGTCATTCATTTTTAAATGTTTTGAGACTAATAGTATTGACTATATTATACATATATATAATTGTAGGGGATTTAGGAATTATTCATTGTAGGGCTTTTTTTAGGGTGTCGGTAGTTGTAAAAAAACCTTTGTGTGCATCAAACTTTTGTTTTTTTATTTTCCCTTTTTTTGTTTCTATTTATTAAGGGGATAATTTCCTTATTACCCCTTATTTTTTTAATTCTTTTTGAATATCGACCCTAAACTGTTTTAAGTTAATTTTGTATGTGTTTACATATGAATAAATTTGCACCAAAAGTATTTTTACTTTTTTAATTTCCATATGAACCTAATCATTTTTGTGCATTACACCTCAATCCATTTTCACTATTTTCACAGCAGTAGCATTACTAAACATGACCAAATTATGTAATCTTATACGGGAAAAACTACATATTATTTCAATGACAAATCAAATAAATTTATTACGCATATAATTTACGGATATTTGTCTGAAAAATTTGATCATTGCAAACAAAACCCATATCTACATTATCATAATTGCCCCTAAATTCATGACGCGCCTCCTTGTTGTCCCTCGACTCTTTGATTTCTCGGACACCAAAGAAGAACTACGGTGCGGCCGTGTATAATTCGATATGCAAAATAGCTCAAACAAGGTTTTATTGCCGCACTTCGTAGCGGTGTAAATTGTAATATTTTATAAGAATTTAATAAGGATATAATATTAAGTGAAATAAATGTACTCCCTCCGTCCGCAAAAGACTCCACCATTTGAATTTGTTGTTTCAAGGTTCAATATTTGACTCAAATTTTAACAAAGATAAATAGTTTTAAAAAAGTCAGAAAAAATATATTCAGAAAATTTAGATTTCAAATAATGATACACATATGATATATTTAATTTTCGGTGTCTAAACATTCGTAAAAAAAATCATAGATTAAATACTGTGAAACTGTCAAAACAAATGGTGGAGTCTTTTACGGACGGAGGGAGTATATTTTTATGAACTAAATGATAAAGTATATAATTATTATGGGTGAAAAAATTAGGTCTAAGAATTTTTACATTTTATCATATGAAGTCTAAAACATTAGGGAGCAAACGCAAAATAATAAAAAATAAAAGTAAAATAGAGATTTAGTCTTTTAAACAATTTGAAACAAAAATAAATAAAATCACTAAATTATGATGATGTGACACAATCTTATTAGGTGGATAATATTCATACAAAACTTTATGTTTATGTATAGAGTTTCCTTCGTCGGCCATCTCCACCGCCATCTACAGGTATTTATTTGGGTATTTTATTAAGTTTAGTATTGTAGGAATTCTTTTAATATTGTAGGAATTTATTTAGGTATTTTAGGTATTATTTACGAATTTGTTGGCATTTTATGGAATTTTAGTATATACTTTACGTATTTTAGGAAAATAAGAATATTTTATGAATTTTCATATTTTGTGAATTATTTTAGTATTTTGGAATTTATTTAGGTATTTTAGGTATTATTTATGAATTTGTTGATATTTTATGGAATTTTAGTATATATTTTACGTATTTTAGGAAAACATGAATATTATATGAATTTTATGAATTAAGTTAATTTTATAGAATTGTGTAGATCAGCATGAATACCTTGTCAGATCAGCATGAATAAATTTTAGATCAGCGTCCATATCTTGGTAGATCAGCATGAATCCATACCTGGTTAGATCGGCGTCCATACCTTGGTAGATCAGCGTGCATACCTTGGTAGATCGGCGTCCATACCTTGTTAGATCAGCGTGCATACCTTGTTAGATCGGCGTCAATATCTTGCTAGATCGACGTCAATACCTTGGTAGATCAGCGTCAATATCTTGGTAGATTGGCGTCCATACCTTTTTAGATCGGCGTCCATACCTTCTTAGATCCGCGGTTACGGTTTTTTTTTTTGCATTTGTTATGTTGCGGTTACGGATTACGGATAGGGGGTATCCGCACCGCCGTTAACCGCCACACGCAGTTTGCGGATACCCACCATCCACACAGCCCATAAAATGAGAGGCCCATCCACCACCCCATGTTCGATTCAGCCTTGGATCCGCAAAGCCGTAGGCCAACACATCAAACAAAAAGGATTTTATAAAAACACAGAAACCCTACTACTCCACTCCCTTCACCCACCGTCCACACGGCCCATAAAATGAGAGGCCCATCCACCACCCCATGTTCGATTCAGCCTTGGATCCGCAAAGCCGTAGGCCAACACATCAAACAAAAAGGATTTTATAAAAACACAGAAACCCTACTACTCCACTCCCTTCACCCAGCCGATTCCGTCCCTTTCTCTCAGATCACAAAACCAAACCAAACCAAACTCACTCAAAGCAATGGTAGAAACCCACGGCGGCGCCAGGCCTTTCAAGCGCGCTCGTAGGAGCAACCGAGTCACCGCCGACCTCTCCGACTTCCTCTCCGACTTCCTCTCCTTCCCTCCCGCCGTCTCCTCCGGCAAACCCTTCCGCGATTCCGTTCGGATCTTCCTCTCCACACACGCCAGAGCCACCATGGCTTTCCCTCCGCCGGTCTTGCCCTGCCTAATGACGTATCAGATCTTGTTCAGGGTCGGCGATCTGGCCGATTCTTTCTGGATTTGACATCATGAACTTTTGGGATAGGTTGTGTACTGCTCTATCTGTCAGGTTTGCATTCTGATTCGCCCAGACGCTGTTTTGTTTTTGTTTTTTTCCCCCTTCATAATTTTTTCCTCTAAACTCCTGGATTTGGTATCAAGAAGATCTGGACTTACTAGTTTGTTGTTCTGTTGAAATGGAAAGTTTCTGTGATGGACGTCTCAAAAAAATATGGGAAGGAGTACAGACTATTGCATTCAATTATCAAAGGCCATTCATGGTATGGGAACTGGGGCTATGAATTCGGATCTGGATCATATGCTTTAACAGTCGATGCTTACAAGAGTGCAGTCCATGCCCTCTCAAGCATGCCCATATCAAACATCATACTTCAGGATCATAGACCACCCATTTCGCTATTGACAATGGAGGGGAAAAGGGAAAGTGGTTTGGTTTGGGTTCATGATAACTTTGTGGCGTCCGCATGAACACATCTATGGATTCTTAATTGCTATTTTATTTTAAATCTAATTTCTGCTTAATCGATGCACCTTCTGAAATATTCCAGCTGTTCTCAACAACAATTGACCTGCCATCCCTTCAACCGATGGAGCCTGAAGCGGTGGGGAGGACGAAATCGAGCTGCTACCGCCATCCAAAAATCAAAAGAAGCATCCTCCTCCTGTGGAGGATTCTCTAGAAGAATTGGCTCGTAAATGTGCTGAACGAAAGACAGCGACCACTATGGCTTATCCGATCCCGCAAAATAGCTGCAGGCTGGCTAGTCGAGCAAAAGTATCATCAGAGCAGGAGCCACAAACTCTACCGGGACAAGGCAGCACCTCTTCTCAGCAACAGCCGGATTCTGAAATGTCATTACTTGAGTACTTTCAGTCTCCTGAAACTCGGGTATGTAGATCATTTATACCACAAGCAAGTCCATGCATATACTTTGATGTTGATGGTGTCTAGTATGATTGACAATTGGATGTAACAGGCTTTATTGAGTGATAAAGATAAACTTTCCCAACTGGTGGATCCCAACTGGTGGAGCAGCACCCAAAATTAATGGAGATGTTTCAGGTTTGTTTGTTTGTGGAGATTTATATGCCAATATAATTTGTCATTATGTTCATTTGGTTCTGCCATGTCCAACGCATAGTTACCAGATTCGTGGTACGTTCTGATACGTGGTACGGGTACGGATACGTGATTCGTCAGTTGGAGAAGAATCGGATTCGTTGGGGTAGTCTCAACCGATACATTGGACAATTTTGATTCGTTAGGTAGTCTCACTCAATAGGTTTGACATCCGATAGTTAACTGTAGTGGCTTATTTGTATTGATTAAAAGCGTGAAAGACTATTTTGCTAGGTGAAAAACTTAGAGGCCTAAATGGGTTGAAAAAAGAGTTTAATGGCTGAAATTAAAAGAATAAACTTAAGAGGACCTACTTGTATGAAAGATAAAATATTAATGGCTGATTAGTAAAAACCTTAGAAACCTAAATTAAAACCATAGCATGTGGTCAGCCGCCTCCATCTTCTTCTTCGTTGAAACTCTGCGACTCCATCTTCTTCTTCGTTGAAGCTCTGCGATTGTCCATGGCGGCCGGAAAATTCCAGCAGCCAACCCATCGCCCAGAACTACTGCCTTCACCCTACCTACTTCTACCCCGTCTCTTCTTCTCCGACGGATTCGCGGCTGACGACAAATCAGTTCGCGTATCCTCGCGTATCAATACGCCCACGTCTGCGAATTGATACGCATGTACCGACGGATACGCAAGGCAAGGTCACGAATCTGGTAACTATGGTCCAATGGCACTTACAGGTGATGCCTGAAGCTTGTACAGAAAAGAAGCAAAATCCAAGCAAAGAAACTTCTTAACTAGAGAATAAAATCTATCCATTAGCTTCGTAGCTCAATCAAGGGTTGAACAACCTATCACGCACAAGAAAGAAAAATAACCTCAAAGCTAATCAAACAGCAACCATCTCTGCATCTGCTGCTTCTGAGTCTTCATGGTAGATAAGAACAACTTGTCTGCCAAAACAATAAAAATAGCTTTCCTCAGTGTAGTCTTAAGGCTCTTCCCATTCACTAATCTACTCAACCACTTACGCACCAATAAGTGAACCATATTATACTAAAATTACAACTTGTAAACCCTATACTATAACAAAATTTCCTAGTATTAACAAGTAACCCTAGAAATAATTTAGCCAATAAAATATCAAGGAAATTGTCATTACCATATAATTGTATATAAGGCAGATTACCAGAAATTTACTGAGCAGTTTTCTCTACTACATGTTCTATAAAATTTCTAGAATAGCTATATATGTGATGACAACGATCTTCACTGTAACTTCTGGCCATATAAGCCATATAAATAGGTGAGTTATTATCAAAAGTTTTCAAAACATCAATTCAAGTTCTTCCACCTAAAGCAATTTGAACTTTTGACAGAGCTTGAAACATAGCTGAAAGAATGGGGCCTAAAAGAATAGCGTTATTGTTTGTCGATATCTTCTTATAAGTTTTAAGAAAGCCATTAAAGTCATTGAGTCTTTTGTCATAGCTCCAAAGGGATGCATGATCCGAATAAAACTTATGATATTTTAAAAGTTGTGTAATATCTAAATCTCTTAAATATGTTCCCAGCAATCGAAGATCAAAACATTAATAATTTCGAAAATTTTCAACAAATAAAATGTTTCTCAATTCAGCAAGCTCTTTTCGCTAGGTTTTCAATTTATCTGGACGTTGAGGAGGGTTGGGATGTACCACAATATAAACAGAACATGTTGAATCATCAATTAAATCAACAAAAATGATGTTTGTGTTTAAGTTTCCAAAACAGTTACTTTTGACAAATTCACCAATAACTTTTTAGAGAATAGCTCTGCCAATGACCTTCCGTCGGGGCGAGTGTCGCCTAAAATTGGTGGCGTGGAGGTTGTAATAAGATTTCTTTGCCGAAAAGCTAATCCATTGGCATGCAGGCGAAACTTCGAGGATCCCATACGGAATCTCTTAGCAATTGCCTCGAGAGACTTGGTGGTGGGAATCATTACTCTGCCGTTTTCTTTGCGTGAAGAGATGCAATCAAGTTCATCTCCCTTTAGCAAAAGCGGTATGGATCACTTGGATCACTGTGATCTTGAGGAGTTGTAAGCGAATTGATCGTCGCCATGAGTCAAACGTCGGGTAGGGGGTAAGGAGATGAAGAATCGGAATCTTGAAGGGATTTAGAAGCTGGAAGCCGTAGTAAGAACAAAAAGCGGCGGGAAGGATGAGCAGCAGAGAGAGCAAGACAACAAGAGAGACGAAAGAGGAAGAGCAAGAACAAGATTAAAAAACAAGAGTAAGGAAGAGAGTAATTCGATTGCTAAAGCATAGCAATTTATAGAAATGGGAATGAGAAAAATAAATTTACAGAGAAAAGTTAACAAGAGTTCATGGATACGGGAAAGATCCGTTCCCTCTACGACAGTTTGGAGAAGAAAACGGCTCTCTTCTGGATCGAGAAGGCGAAAGTTGATAAACTTGGAAACAAGTTACTCTCTGCATCACCTTGACAGAGAGAGGAGTGAGAGAAAAGAAGGCACGAGAGAGAGACCCCCTCTCCCTCTCCTCAGTGTGATGCTCTACGAAATCAATTCTTTCAGAACCCCTCTCTCCCTCTCCCATCGGGTCTCTCTCTTGAGAAAGAATTGATTTCGTAGATACTGTCAATTGAGGGAGAGGGAGAGAGGGGGTCTCTCTCTTTTGTGCCTTCCTTTTCTCTCACTCCTCTCTCTGTTGAAGGTGATGCAGAGAGTAACTCGTTTCCAAGTTTATCAACTTTCGTCTTCTGATCCAGAGAAGAGAGCTGTTTTCTTCTCCAAATCCGTTCGTAGAGGGAACGGATCTTTCCCGTATCCATGAACTCTCTTGTTAACTTTTCTCTGTGTAAATTTATTTTTCCCATTCCCATTTTTATAAATTGCTATGCTTTAGCAATCAGAATTACTCACTCTTCCTTACTCTTGCTTCTTAATCTTGTTCTTGCTCTTCCTCTTTCTGTCTCGTTGTCTTGCTCTCTCTGTTACTCATCTTTTCTCACTTTTTGTTCTTATGGCTTTCGGTTCTAAATCTGTTCAAGATTCTGGTTCTTCATCTCCTTACCCCCCTACCCGACGTTTGATTCGTGGGGAGGATCAATTCGTTTGTAACTCCTCAAGATCACGGGATCCAAGTGATCCATACCGTTTCTTCTTTGAAGAAGGGGATGAACTTGATTACATGTCTTCACGTAGTGAAAATGGCGAAGTGTAATGATTCCCAACCAGCCAAATCTCGAAGCAATTGCTAGAAGAGATTCCAGTATGGGACCACTGAAAGTTCCGCTTGGCATACCGACGGATTAGCTTTCCGTGAAAGAAATTTGATTACAGCTCTCCATGCCCCAAATTTTAAGAGACACTCGCCTAACGGAAAGTCATCGCGAGCTATTCTTCACATAGTTGTTGGAGAATTTGTCAAAGGTAACTGTTTTGGAAACTTAAAGACAGACACTATTTTTGTTGATTTAATTGATGATTCAACATATTCTGTTTATATTGTGGTACATCTCAACCCTCCCCAACGTAAAGATAAATTGGATGCCCAACAACAACAAGAGGTTGCTGAATTGTCAAAAAATTTATTTGGTGAAATTTTTCCAAATAATATATGTTTTGATCTTCAATTGCTACAGCAAAGTTTAAATCTTACAAATATTTTAGACAATCCTAAGTTTTATTCGAATCATCCATCACTTTGAGGCTTTAAAGAAAGATTCATTGAATTTGTTTCCTTTTTTAAAACTTATAAGGATTTTGAGGCATTGAGGAACAAATATCTTTTATCCGATATTCATAAAGTTGAGCTTTATTCTGCATTAGGTGGAAATAGTTGGATTGATGTTTTGAAAACATTTGATAATAATTCACTCGTTTATAGGACTTATACTAATAAAAAGTATAGTGATGGTATTTTTCAAGACATATATAGATATTTAAGAAATTTTATAGTACATGCAGCAGATTACACTGATGACCACAGATTAGGTCTTCTTCGTTATGTGGCATTATATGGTAATGGAAATTTTATCGATATTTTATTGTCTGAATTATTTCCGGGGCTATTTGTTCATACTTATGAATACTGTTTTACTTTTAATGTTTACAAAAATTAATCTAATCATGCTTATAATTTCAGTATAATATGTTCTGAAGTTTTAGTTTTGAGAATTTGTTTATGCATATCCTATAAATGATGTTCACTTTTGAAAGCCTGGTGTTTGGAAGCTCTATCTTTTTAGCACTCAAGGTCCTTTCCTTAGAATGAGAAAACGGTATTGGAGATGGCTTCTAAAGACGGCAAGAGGTAAAGGTGTGAAAGCTATGGTGAGTAAGAGCCTTCTGTTGCTACTACTTGCTGTTTATTTGGTGTAGAGAATGAATCTAGAGATCACTTATTTTTTGGATGTGTTTTTACTAGAAAAATTATGGTTGAGGCTTTTGAGATGGTTCCCTTATTTGGTGCGTAAGTGGGTTAGTAGGGAAGAGCCTTAAGGGTGCCCTGAGGAAGCTATTTTTGCTGTTTTATAGTAGTATATGTTTTGTGGATTAAGAGAACTGGCAGGTTGTTTATATCTACCATGAAGACTCAAAAGCAGCTGTTGGAGCAGCGGCTAAGTGAGTTGGTGCAGGAAGGAATCAATGTTGCTTTGAGGTTGTCTTTGCTAGATGAAGCAAATGCAGAGATGGTTGTTGTTTGATTAACTTTGAGGTTATTTTTCTTCTTTCTTGTGCATGATAGGTTGTTCAACCCTTGATTGAGCTGTGAAGCCAAGGGATAGATTTTATTCTCTAGTTAAGAAGTTTCTTTGCCTGGATTTTGCTTCTTTTCTGTACATGCTTCAGGCGTCACTTGTAAGTGCCGTTGGGTATTTTTATCAATAAAATTACGGAGGCGAATCCCTCCTTTTTCAAAAATAAAGATAGTATTGATATCAAAATTGGCTTCAGCTCTCTATTCAGCACGTTCCTAAAGTTTTCTGGAGGTGCTGCTCTCATATGGCAGAGTAAAAGTGATTGGGGAAGAGGTGCTAGACCCCTCTTATCAAGCTGATTTCTTTCTGATATGTAATCTCTTTAATTTCAAGAAAGGTTGGAAGCCGGCTCTAGTCTGTGCTGTTATATTTAGAGCTGGTGCATTTGATCAACTAAAGCAAAATACTACTAAAAACGAGATGAGAGACCATTTTATGAGAGGTGTGCTTGTTTTCCAATTTTCAATGCCTTAATATAGTGTGTCTTTTTTGAGCTTAATCTACTCAATATATATATATATATATATATATATATATATATATATATATATATATATATATATATATATATATATATATATATCTGTGTGTGTGTGTGTGTGTGTCTGCTTTTCTCATGTTCTCTTGTGGTATATGTTGTCTTATTGCTTTCCACTCTCCAACTAGATTTTATTGTAACATTTTCTTGAATGTTATACTCTAGGTTTGAAAATGCTCTTTTTGTATAAGCATTTTCTGTTTGTGTTATGCTTGCAATTTGGCTGTTTCAGAGACTTGCCCTCTTTCTTGATTTCGCAGCTCTTATCTCAATTCATGATGAAATAAGCTTCAATTTGCAGCTATATGGAATCAGATCCTGTAAAAATTGCGGTGGAAGGCGTGGAGAGATTCAAGAAAGAGAACAATGACCTTGTCATTGTTGATACAAGCAGGAAGCAGCTTTGTTCGAAGAAATGCGTCAAGTCTCCAGAGCAACGGTACTCTAATAAATTCTACTGGTAAAGGACTACATATTATGTAACTTCTTAGTTATGATCGTTGGCCATTCAATTTGCATTTCAGAAACCAGATCTCATAATATTTGTTATGAATAGTAACATTGGTCAAGCAGCATATGATCAAGCCCTTGCTTCTAAACAGTGTTGCGGTCGTAGCTGTAATTGTTACTAAAGTGGATGGTCATGCTAAGGGTGGTGGTGCTCTTAGTGCGCAAGTCCTTTACTTTTTGTACTTGTTTGTACTGAATTTTCTTATGTCAATAACCAGCTGTTGTTGCAGCCTGACTTATCTGTGCACTGACGAATTTGTTTGAGTTTGTTCTTCATGTTTGGTTGTGTTCTGATGCTCTTCAGTTGTTCTCCTCTGTCTTAAATCAGGGTTGCTGCTACAAAGAGTCCTAAATCAGGGTTGCTGCTACTAACACATGGATTTGAAGATTTTGCTGTCAACCCATTTGTAACAAGTGTTTTAGGTACTTAGAAACTTTCATGTTGCATGTTCTGTGATATTTTGTTTTAAATTTTTTCCTTTCATAGTTTTTTTGCATATGATTTTATTAATGTGTTGTTGTTATAATAATCAAGGTCTGTGTCTGGTCTGGATTCATTGACAAAATTCAGGATGTTGTTCAAATGGTTCAACAGCAAGAGCTTACTTACCTTAGGATTATGTATGAACAGTATCAGAGCATTCTGAAAATGCCATTTGACCAGGTTGGTTTCAGAAGTTTACTCCAGTACAAATAATTTTATTTTCAGTACTTCTTTCTGTTTCAGTTGTGCATTAGTCCAGGAGGTATTGCTGTCATCATCCTAATGATGGGAATCTAAAGTAAATTTATACTCCCTCTGCCCCAGGAGAATTGAAATGTTTGTGTTTCAACGTTTATATATGATTTTTGCTTTCAACATATTGAGTGTAAAGTCAAAACAATTTGTTTGTGAATGGTATGGATTTGTCTAGTTTCTAAATAATTTATTTTAAGAATCCTTTTTAAGCAATTTCTTGTGAAAAACTAAAGCAAACACAAGCTAGCTAGAAAGTCAAACATTTCAATTTTTGTGGGATGCAGGAGTTGAAATCATGAATGATTTAGCTGGGGTATATACAGTTTTCAGCAATGTTTTCTGGATTTGGTGCTGAGTTATAGCTGGGTTACATTGCTATATATGATGGGCTGGATGACAAATGAAGGCAAGTGAATGAATGCTGATTTGTTTGCTATCTTTGCATATTATGAATGATTCAGCTGAAATCATTTGTTGCAGATTTGGATAGTTCAAATGATAAGTTGAATGATTCAAGGATCATGAGGATAGAACGTGGAACTGGTCATCAAGCAAGAGAGGATGATTTATGTGTCCCAAATGAGAAATGTGTTCCTCAAAAGTTGTTTTCTCAAGATGGGGAGAGTATCGGTTATTTTTCCTTTCTTGGATAAAATCAGATTTAGTGGAACCGATGAAAATTTCCCACGTGAAAGCTAAACTACCCTACTTAAGTAAATACAAGTAAAAAACTACACCTATTGTAAATAGAATTTAAAAAATGCACCCATTTCAAAAAAAAAACTTAGAAAGATTTTTAGTGCTGGTCAAGGTGCTAGGTAGAGGTCGAGCCGAGCCGAGCCAGAGTCTAGCAGGTTCAAGCTCGGGCTCCTGAGGGGCTCGGCTCAAACTCGATCGATGATAGCCAAAGTATGACCTCCGGCAACCAAAGATCTTCCAACGGCCGGGTGGCTCACGTACTGAAGGACAAGGCAGAAGACGCTTTCAGTGCGAGCGAAAAGAGGAGGGTGTGGGTGTGTAGTAGTTCCTTATTTTGAGTTGGCATCACCCACTTATAGGGTGATGCCAAGACTCTCCCACGTTGGGGTAGAGTGTTTGGTGGGATCCTTCCCGCGCGTGAGCCGACTTCGAGTTCGAGCGGCGGATTGGGCGTTACCACTCAACAGTGTTGGTCGTGATCTTGAGTATGTCCAACTTTTGTGTCTTGTGTCTTGAGTGCGACTTTTGGGCGTGTGTCTTTGGGAACTTTTTGGTTGGTGTCTTATGTTGGAGTACCAATTGGGCAGGCAGCCGCCTTCTTGCCAATCAAGATCATACGGGCGCCCTAGTGGCTGTGTACGAGGGCTCGGCGTATTTAAGAAGCCCCTCGTATTGGTGAGCAGCATATGGCTTTGCATTTGATAATACTGTGCGTATGGTGGCCCATATATATCGATATGCCCTCCACATGACGGAGGATGGGTTGGGTCACTGCTCGATTTGGAAGGAAGTATGTCTATAGACACTGAGCCACGTTGTATTGTGGTGTTTTGGAGCCTTATTAGGGGAGGCCCAAGAGCTGTCCCAATGTAGGCCCAAAACTTTGGCCCAATACTAATTGTGGCGGTTGGCAGCGCTTTTCAAAATTTGCACTTTTTGCGCTTCGTAATTATGGGGAAGTCGCTTCACTTCCCATCGCGCTCCTCTTATCGCCAACCCAAGTGGGAAGTCGGTTTCGAAATCTTGCTTTCCTTGCTTTTACGCTTTAGCTTCCTTTGCAATCTAGTTTCCACTTTCGGCAATTCGAAGAATTTCCCGTGAGATTCGAAGAACCCGGTAGTTGAATCTTTCGCTTTCGTCTCCACCGCACGAATCGATAAGTTGTATCCCTTTTAATTTTCGTTTTCTCGTCGCGACGATGTCGCGAGTGAAGGCGTCGCCGCGCCACCGCACAGGTTCTTGGAGTCTAGGGTTTAGTTTTGAAATTTGCGGCTTATTTTTGTAGATGGCTCCCAAGAATCCAAGCAAGCCGGCGTCGGCCCGATGTCGAGAAGGTGTGGCCCGAGCAGTGCAGCCGGGAAGAAAATGGCAGATGTCTGCGAGAACCATCACGTGTATACCGGGGTGGTTTGTGGGCTTTCTCCAGCGGATGTGTTGAGAAGCGGGGATGGAGTTGAGCGGCGAGGCCATGAGGAGCAGACCATGGTGGTCTACGAAGCCCAACTGGCCGGATTGAGGCTCCCCTTTGCTCCTTCTTTGTTGCAATTGTGTGAGGATGGGGTGTTTGCCACAGGCAATTGGCCCCGAATGTGTTTACCACCGTAAACGCATTTGTGGTGGCTGCCACTTGGCGAAGACGGCGGTGCTACGGAGACCTTCTTACAGATTCTATCTGGCCAAGAGGCCGGTCGGACACCCCTTCTATCAAGCTGACCCCAGGAGGTGAAGGTGGGAAATAAAATGGTGAAGATCGGAGTCTTGGCTGAAACCACCGGCTCGTGGGGAGTTGGAAGAGCAACTTCTTCTTCATCTTGAAGGAGGATAGTGGGGTTTCCTGCGTTCTTCATAAAGGAGAAGAACGCAAAGGTGTCGGTGAAGCCCTCTGTGTGGGCGGGCGGCGAGGAAGAAAGCCCTCGACGCCCTTTGTGAATGGATCCGGGGTGTGGAAAGACTCGAGGGTGTAAGGGTGCGTTTCCCTTCACTCTATCCACTGACCGAGGTGGTCTGCGGAGAGTAGGGGTTAGCGAGGCCCACCGTCTTCCGAGCCACGTGGACACCCTTAAGAACCCAGGTGGAAGGATTGGACGGCGACCTCGTAGCGCTTGAAGCGCTTTGATAACCCCCATCTGTTTTGCCTTCCTTTTCGTTCTGTGTTTTTGTGCTTGCACATTTTAAATGTTATTATGACGACTCTGTGTTTTACTACGACCAAGATGTTGCACCTCGGCACCCTTTTTGCCAAGAAGCGAGGATTTGTTGGAGGCCCTTAAGGCAAAGATGGAGGAGGAGGTCCTGCGAGCTGCCCGAAGGGCTGTCGAGTCGATTGCGGGGACCTCGAAAGGCGGAGAGGCCGAGATGCGGGGGCCTTGGTGGCGGTAGCTCAACCGATCAACATGGCTGGTCCCGTCATCGTGGAGGATCGGCAGAGGACTCAGGAGGAGATCCTTGACCAGGCGCCCCGACTTGCAGTACTATCCTTGCTTCCCTTGGTTCTTTGGTGAACTTTTCTTTACATTGTGTTACGATTCCCATTTAACCTTGTAGCGGCAGAGGACTTGGTTGTGTCCTCGGACAGCGGTCCCAGCTCTGCCAAAGATAAAGGGAAAAGACCAGCCCTCGAGGAACCTCCCGGTAGCCGTTCGGGCGCTGGGAACCCGCCGGCCTATTGGCGAGATGCTCGGAGGGCTGTTGTGGCCCCTCAGTATATACTGAAGGCCTTCGAGGATCCCTAAGACCACGAAGGGCATAGATCCCGTTTCGAGCCTCAACTACTCGAGGACTATCGGCGGGAGGCTGGGAGAAATCCTTCAAACGCAAGAGGTCGGCCCTTGTGGAGGCACAGGACCTGTCATGAGGGTGACTCGTGACGAGTCAATACTCCTCGGGAAGGGACGTGAGACTAAAGGTTGCGAGAGGGTCTCGCACTTCCCCGAGACAGGCACTTTTTGAAGTACACCTCCTCGGGGGCCCTAGACATGGCGAAGGACATCTGCCAGGGCCTCACTCGAGTAAGTCACGAATCTGGATTCCCCCTTTGTTACTTATCTTTTTGTTGGCATGCTTTGCTTATATGATTTGCGTTTGTAACTTGCGAAAGCGTGTTGGCCCAAGGGCTGGTGGCAAAGATCGAGGACCTTGAGTCCCTCGGGAAGAGCCTTGAGGCCAAAGCAAAGGACTCAGGAGGTGGAGAGCCTAAAAAGGCCTTGGTGACAAGGATGCCAAGTTGGCTGAAAAGGAGGCCGAGTTGGGGTCCTCGAGGAATGAGGAGGCTAACCTCCTTAGAGCCACAGGTGTCATGGGCCGGCGGTGAAAGCTTCCATGGCCGATGAAAAAAGCACGAAGCCATGTTCCTCGCCGAGCACCATGCGAAGAAAGAGCTCGAAGCTGAAATGGAGCAAGTGCTCGGGAGTATCAAAGAATGGAGGCCGAGGTGAGGCGAAGGGCAAACTCGCGGAGGAGCTGTCCTCGAGGTTGCCCAGTGAGATCTCGCGTCTAAGGCTGCAATCCGGATCGAAGAGTGCACCCGGACCTTTAATGAGGTGACGGGTTACGTGGTGGCTGATCATTTAGCCTTCGCACAACTAGAAAACCAAATTGGATTTAAGTTGTACGATGGTGAAAGTGTTCAGCCCCGTTTTTGTAAAGCCCATTCTTTGAAAGGGCTGGTCGAGTCTGTGAGTGTCGAGGTCTTGATCGAGAAGACCGCTAGCGCACAAGCCATGGAGGGTGTCCGCTATCTTTGAGGGCTTCCTACGATGCCGCCACCAAGTGGAGGCCATCGTTGAAAGTCGATTTGGAACCCTTAACGCCATGAAGGTCGAAGACCCTCCTCGAGCGATTTTGTTCGAGTGGGGTAGGCGGGGAAGAAATTGGGAGTAGAACTGCCCGGGCACGTAGAGGATGCCCTGTTGTACCTCAAGCGATGATGTCCCCAAGTAGTTTGTGGACTTGTAATTAAATTTGTGCTCATTTTTATAAAATATACAACATTTCAGCATTTGTTGCCTTTGTAGTTGCTATGCGAGTATTATTTGCACAATGCGAAGTGTTTGTACTCGTCTTTGAGTAAAGTTGTGCAAATGAATTTTTGTAATTCTTCGTAAAGTGATTTTATTCGATGTGCCTTTGGTCGAGCCGTGACCTTGCAATCGATTTTTAAACTTGCCCACTAAAGTGGGGGGACACTCTTAGTAGAGCGATTTTATGTGAACATAGCTTGCACAACGTAAATACTCGGAATATTGCCTTTCCTTTGATGTATGAACAGTATTTTGTATAACGCAAAGACTTTGAAAGCGTACAACTTAAACGTAATAAGGCCTCAAGTCGTTGACGTGGTAGTCATTTTTGAGCTTTTTGCCTTGATGGTCCTTTAACTTGTATACACCCTCTCTTTCTTTCTTGTGTACCACATGGGCCCTGCCCATCCGGAGCGAAGTGCGCCATGGCGAGATTACGACGACAACTCCGCCTTTAGCAAGACCATACCACCCACGTGGATCTGCTTTGCCCGAACTTTGGCGTTGTGATCGAGGTTTGCCCTTTGTCGTAAGGCCATAAGCCTAAGTCTAGCACCCTCGCGGAGTTCCTCGGCGAGGTCCAGACGCGCTCGAGACCGCTCTCATTGTGAGGCGCGTCGTAATATAGCGTTCGGATTGTGGGTATTGAGACTTCGATTGGTAGCAAGGCATCGACGCCGTAAACCAAGGAGAAAGGAGTTTCTCCGTGGGTCCCCGTGTAGTTGTTCGATAGTCCCAGAGGACGCCAGGTAGGGCTTGACCCACTTTCCTTTTTGTCCTCGAAGCGCTTTTTTAAGCCCTCTTTGATCGTTCGATTCGTTACTTCCACTGGCCATTTGGCTGGGTGTGCCACGGGAGCGTAGAGCATTTGTATGTTCATCTTAGTGGCCCAATCCTTAAGCTTTGCTTGCGAATGAGTCCCATTATGCGTGATTATGGCTCTTGGTGCCCGTATCGTGCCACAAGGTCGTGCCGGAGAAAGTGTATGACCTTGGCGGTTGTGATTTTCTCGAGTGGTGGACCTCGACCCACTTAGTGAAGTAATCGGCAGCCACTATACAAAATTTGAATCGGCCCTTGGCCGTAGGCATTGGGCCGATTAGATCGAGGCCCCACGGAGCGAAGGGTATGGGGTATGTCTCGTAACCACTTCGTTTGCAGGCTGCCGTTGGATGCGAGAATTGAGTTGGCACTTATGGCACGTTCGTACCAAATCATGAGCGTCTTTCCTCGGGGTTGGCCAATAATAACCGAGGCGCAAACATTTGTGTGCTAGCGCGCCGGAGCCAATGTGTGCTCCATGAACTCACGAGTGGACTTCGTTCGGGATGAGTGTGGAATCGTCGGGGCCAATACATCGCTGTAAAGGAGTAGAATATCCTTTACGCCATAATGCGCCATCTATGATGACATGGCGGGCTGGCTGCGTCCTTATTTTCTTTTACAACGCTGGTGGGCCTTCGATTGCGCCGGTTTGGAATCTTTGGAGGATTGGGTCCCTCCAATCGACTCTGCGTTGGCGTCGATTGCATGAATTGTATTTATCGAAGGTTGTGCTAAGGTTTCGAGGAATGCATCCGCCCGCCCTTAGACAACACATCGGCCACGGTGTTTTGATCCCTTGGGATCTTATTAATATTTAAGCTGCTCGAACTGCCCTTGTAAGCTTTTTACCAAGCGCAAGTACCTCGAGAGTACGGGTCCTTGCAGTCATTGGTCCCGTAACTGGCTTACTGACAGCCGCGAGTCACAGTGCGCGATTAAACGTCGCAAACCAGCTTTCAGAGCAGTCTTGAGACTGCTACGAGGGCCTCGTATTCTGCCACATTGTTTGTGACGGGGGTTGGAAGGCCACTCGTAAGCTAGCCTCCATGCCGTGTGGGCCCCTGATATGAACGCCTCCTCCCGGGCGATCGGCCTTGGATGAACCATCCACGAACATGTCCCACTCGGGAGGCTCCAACTCCGGTGGTGGTTTCCTCGAAGGACCATGCTCGAGGGTAAATGGAAAGCTTCGGCCATGAAATTCGCCAAAGCTTGTGCCTTTATTGCTCGTCGAGGCTCAAACTTGATGTCGTACTCCCAGGTTTGATGCACTAACGAGCTAAGCGACCACTATGTTCGGTCTGTTTAAAATGTCTCGGATTGGTAAGTCCGTTCGACAATGATTGTGTGGGCTTGGAAGTATGCTCGCGGCTTCACGGAAGCCACGATCAAAGCGTAGATCGTTTTTGGAGGAGGGTAATTAACCTCAGCCCCTCGTAGCGTGTAGCTTATGTAATAGGCAGACCTTTGTTGTGGGCCTTCCTCATAACGAGCACTGCGGATACGGTCTTGTTCGAAGTGGAGAGGTAGATGACGAGTTCATCCCGGTTGCGGACATTTCAGCGTTGGCAAATCGGAGAGGTGTTTCTTGATTTGCTCGAATGCTTCTTGGCACTCCGGTGTCCAAGTGAACGCCTTCTTCATGCGAAGGCTGTTCAAGAAGCGGCTTCTGATTGTCCCCAACTTGGAAATGAATCGTCCCAAGGCAACAATTCTTCTGTAAGTTCTTTGGATTTCCTTAATGCTCCTTGGTGGCGCCATTTCCGTGATGGCTGATATTTTCTTAAGGTTGGCGTCGATCCCCTTTCGGAGATCATATAGCCCGTGAATTTCCGGCTCCAACAAAGAAGGAACACTTGGCTGGATTGAGCCTCATGTTATATCGCGGAGCGATTGAAGGTTTCGGCCAGTCTTGAAGGTGATCTTGAATGTCATGCTTTTGACAATGACATCGTCGGCGTACGCTTCAAGGTTACGGCCCATCTGGTGGGCCAAGACCTTGTTCATTAGACGCTGGTAGGTGGCTCCAGCGTTTTGAGCCCAAAGGCATTCGAACGTAGTAATAGACGTCATCACGATTGTCAACGCTGTTTTGAAGGCGTCCTCGGGATCCATGTAGATTTGGTGGTACCCACTCTTAGCGTCCATGAAAGACAAGTATTTATACTTGGAAGTTGCGTCCACGAGTGGTCGATGACAGTAACGGGTAGGGTCCTTTGGACAATGCCTATTGACGCCCGTGAAATCAACGCACATACTGAAGTTCACCATTTGTTTTGTCGGCTAAAACTATGTTAGCGAGCCACTCAGAGTACTTGAATTTCCTTTATTATTCCAGCTTGAGGAGTTTAGAAACCTCCTCTTTTACAAACTTCTTCTTAGAAGGGCCATACCCCTTTTCTTTTGGTTAACCGGTTTTGAGTCCGGGAATACATTCAGTTTGTGGGTGATGACGCTAGGGTCGACACCGGCAGATCCTTCAAGCTCCGGGCGAAGACGTCAAGGTTTGCCTCGAGGAGGTGGATGAGCGCCATCTTCTCCTTTTGCTCCGGGTTTTGCCAACCTTGAACTTCTTGCACAGAGCAGCGTCGATCTCCTCTGTCAAATCATCGAGGCGTGGCACATCGCCGGGATCCATAAGATCATCGGCGCTCTTGAGATTTACGGATCAACCGTCGAGCTCAAAGAAGCGACATAATTTGTCCGCGCCGTCTGGTCGATGTAGATGGTTGCATCCCCACGAGGTGTTGCAAATTAGATTGTAAGGGAGCGGATGTCGCATCTCATGCTGAAATCGACCGGCTTGGTCGGCCAATGATTGCGTTGTAAGTTGAGGGCACCTCGAGGACCAAGAACTCCGTCATGATGGAGTGGCGATCAACCGTGCGAATTGTGTGTCTCCGATGAGCATGAGGGTAGGTTGGCGACCCTATAGTTGGGACAATGTCCCTACCAATGCCAAATGTAGGGCCGGAACTCCTCCTTACGGCGGACATGTGTACCCCGAGTTTGTCGAGCATGTCTTTGAAGATGACATTTGGTATTCGCGCCGGTGTCGATGTAGACTCTGCCGGTGTCGAAACCTGCGATCCTTGCTGTGATAAGTAGCGGATCAGAGTGTGGAACGACAACCTTTGTCCCGTTGGGACGGTATATGACATTCTCCTCGAGGTGGTCGATCTGCAAGATTTCCCTCGCGTAACGCTTCCTGGAGGAGGCACCTTCCGACTTTGTGAGGACATGGATGGTGCCCGCCGGTGGTGGTGGTGGCAAGTTGTGCCTTCGAGGACTATTGTGTCGACGACGCGCTTTTCGCGTCGTCGTTATCGTCGTCCTTCTTACGCCCCTTGGGAAATCCTTGCAAGGAGTCGGAATCGGAGAGGAATTCCTTGAGCTTGCCTCGCTCAATCATCTCCGAGATGAGATTCCGAGTTGAAAGCACGCCTCCGTGTCATGCCCACGATCCTTGTGGTAGAGGCGACTTGTCAAAGCCCTCGTGTTCTTATGTTGGATGGGTTGTGGCCACTTGGGAACCTTGTTCGCTTCTCCGGCATTAGCGGGATGTTCGTGCGGGTGTCACGAAGTGTTGGGTGGTGATCGGGGTCCTCGAACCGATGTTCGAGGGCTGGTACCTCGATGAGATAGGCCCTTTGTCGAACTTCTGTTGCGCTCGCTTGTGGGAGGCCTGCTTTGTAGGGCTTGTTCATCTCCTCGGAGTTCATGAATCGAGTTGCTCGATCGATGAACTCACCCATCGTTGTGACGGGGTTTTCATTGATGTTGTAAGCGAGCCTTGACTTGCGCTGTAGGCCTTGAGTTACGGCCAAGAGTTGCATGTCCGAGGAGAGACCACGGACTTGGGACGGCTTCCGCCGAAACCGCCGGATATAGTCACGGAGTGGTTCCTCCCTTTGTTGTTTCACTCTTAACAAGTGTTGGACAGTCTTGGGGAGGTCGAGCACCCATGAAGTGGCGTAGGAACGATGAGGCGAGGTCCTTAAAGCATTTGAAATGCTGGCCTCGTAGCGTTCCAAACCATGTTGAAGCAGCCCCTTTTAAGGTGGAGCTGAAAGCCTTGCAGAGTATTGCCTCGGAGGCCCGAGCCATCTCCATTTGGGAGATGTAGCGTCGCAGATGGTCGACGGGATCCGTTGTAGCATCGTAGCTTTCGATGACCGGCATTGGCTGGCGGCGCTGGGCGGCGATTATGTCCTCTGTGAACGGCTGCGTCAGGAGGACCTCGATATCGTCGAGGACCAGGTTTGGTGTCTTAACCTGTTCCTCGACCACATTGATTCGTCGGAGGAGGTCGTCGACGTCGAGATTCCCAATGATGGTTTTGATTTTGGGGCTGTTCGTCCCTGTCGTTGTGAGGTGGGAGGCGAGCGATCTGCATTTCCGCCTTGATGGTTTTTACCATGAAGGCTTTCATCTCATTGAGCATGCTCGCTTGGAGCGGCGCTAGCCGGCGGGATCGACGATGACTGCTGGGGGTCGTCGAAGTCCCCGCGAGGTATGTCGAGTGGCCGCTTGCGGTTGCGGTGGCCGCCCCCCAGTGTGCTAGTAACAGGAGCGGCGGGATGGCCATCGATTGAGGTTGTGGGGCTGTTGTGTCCCCATTACGCCATCAGCGGGCGTGGAGGCACATCGGAGGAACCTGAAGCATCCTCAACGTGCACACTGTTGTGCGTTCTCCTTGTTTTCGCCATGAGAATGGTAAGGAGAGAAAAGTAAATTGCTTAGGAAAAAAAAAAACATTTTTGCTTTCCCATGACAGCGCCAAATTGATAGCCAAAGTATGACCTCCGCAACCAAAGATCTTCCACCGGCCGGGAGGGGTGGCTCCGGTACCTGAAGGACAAGACAGAAGACGCTTTCTGGTGCAGACGAAAGTGGTGGGTGTGGGTGTGTAGTTGTTACCTTATTTTGGGTTGGCATCACCCACTTATCGGGTGATGCCAAGACTCTCCCACGTTGGGGTAGAGTGTTTGGTGGGATCCTTCCCCACGCGTGAGCCGCCGACTTCGAGTTCGAGCGGCGGATTGGACGTTACCACTGTGTTGGTCCTGACAAGATGAGTATGTCCAACTTTTGTGTCTTGTGTCTTTGAGTGCTTTTAGGCGTGTGTCTTTTTGGTTGGTGTACTTATGTTGGAGTACCAATTGGCTGCAGAAGCGCTGCCGCCAATCAAGATCATACGGGCGCCCTAGTGGCACTGTATGCGAGGCTCACAGATGGAGGAGCCCTCAGACGTATGGGCCATATGGCCAGATTTGATAATCAGCCTGTATGGCCGCCATATATATCAATCGAGCTCGATAATTCAACCTAGTTTGATGTACTAACTGTTATTTTCTTGGTCAAACAATCTAATTTAACCCTAGCAATCTTGCCCCCAACACTTTCCACTTCAAACATTATATTTCAAACCAACCACTGTGACCACCATCAACCTCCCCAAGCCACATCGACCACGACACCTTCATGCATCTATTTCAAACAAATAAACCCAAAAATGTGTAATCATGAAAGCACAAAAAATCCACCAAGTAAACGATTCTTGTCCAAATTCAACAACTGTTTCGAATCCAAATTTGCATTGCCCAACATCTGATCCTCTTAAAAAAAAAGAAAAGGAAAAATATTTCAACATCTGATCCTCACAAAAAATCCACCAAGTAAATCAGGGTTGCTTGCTGTTTTAGATCAGCATGATAAATTGTTTAGATCATCATCTTCAATTGATAATCAATGTTTTTCAAAATTTTATTTGTTGCTTTGAGGTTGTCTTTGCTAGATGAAGCAAACATGACCTCCAACTTTTAAAACTACAAACAAATCTCATATTTTTTTCCCTAGACACATTCCCATGAAAGAAAATATAATTTCATTTTTAAGTTGTCTCAGTAACATTGATATATTCCAATTTTAGAAAACTTCCGACTCTCAAATTTTGTCTTAAAAAACTACTTCTAATCTTTTTACTTATTTTACTCCATTATTCTTCTGTTTTCATACTTTAATCTTCGTTATTCTAAAATCTCCTCATCGAGTTAAACATATCTTTTCTATAGGACGGAGGGATAATAGCTATTGCATATTAGTATTTTAATTTTTAAAAAGCAACATAGTTGCTTATTTATTACTAGCACATCCAATTTGAAGCAAAGTATTATTCATGAATAGTTATTATTATGTCTGACCCATAAATGTTCTAGCTAAATGATTCTCAGAAATCAACTTTGGTATGTAGTTCATGGTATGTTTTTGGTCTAGCGTTGTCATTTTATATAGATGAATATGGATTTCAACATTATTCAGCCCTTTAAATAACTGAGTGATAATTGAGTGACCAAATTGTGACAAAGTGGATAGTTTAGCGGTTTTTAGTGCTTTTACCTACATTAAAAATCAGCTGTCTACGTGGCAATCTACATGCCAACCAACGCCTTGTAAGCAAGGTATGCTATGTACCACGTACTGTAGACAGGCCCACAAAAATTTCCGACGCTACATGTTGCATTCCACCATGCTTGAATCATGGGAGGACACTACAAGAAAACATGGGAGGAACCATTTTTCTGCTGCTCCAACTTCTCCTGTAGACAATCATACCACAAGGCTCAGAAATGTGATTGTGTTACAAAAAATGTGATATCAACAAGATGGACATCCCAGAGCCAGATGAACATAATGACAAATTATATTGGCATATAAATCTCCACAAACAAACAAACCTGAAACATCTCCATTAATTTTGGGTGCTGCTCCACCAGTTGGGAAAGTTTATCTTTATCACTCAATAAAGCCTGTTACATCCAATTGTCAATCATACTAGACACCATCAATATCAAAGTATATGGATGGACTTGCTTGTGGTATAAATGATCTCCATACCTGAGTTTCAGGAGACTGAAAGTACTCAAGTAATGACATTCCAGAATCCGGCTGTTGCTGAGAAGAGGTGCTGCCTTGTCCAGGTAGAGTTTGTGGCTCCTGCTCTGATGATACTTTTTGTACGGGTGCCCGAAGATCAACATTCAGTAAAATCAAACATAAACAATTAAAATGCATCATATATCAATCAAGTTCTTGCCCAGCTGGATGGAGACGTCGATCAACATTAAAAAAAATATAAAATCCATAAAGCAAGATATGAAAACCTAATACCAAATTAGAGAACGCCACAAAGCAAGTAAAATCAGAGATCGGATAACATACCGAAGTCCCATTCTTGAAGGACAGGGGCATACTTATCATGAATCTGTCCGATAATCTCATCATGGTAAAAATGAAAGGTGCTTCTGGGAGAAAGACCACACGTAGATTCCGCCGTTGCCTTGTCAAAAGCCTCAGCCTCAATTATTTTGGCAATGGAAAGTGCCTCATCCAGCGTCTTGCCGAAATACGGCTCGACTAGCCAGCCTGCAGCTAGCCCGGCTGCTATTTTGCGGTGTTGGATAGACCATTTCTCTCGTTCAGCACATTTACGAGCCAATTGTTCTAGAGAATCCTCCACAGGAGGAGGGGATGCTTCTTTTTGATTTTTGGATGGCGGTAGCAGCTCGGTTTCACCCTCCCCCACCACTTCAGGCTCCATCGGTTGAGGGGATGGTGGGTCAATTGTTGTTGAGAACAGCTGGAATATTTCAGAAGGTGCATCAATTAAGCAGAAATTAGGTTTATAAATAAAATAGCAATTAAGAATCCATAGATGTGTTCATGCGGACGCCACAAAGTTATCATGAACCCAAACCAAACCACTTTCCCTTTTCCCTTCCATTGTCATATCTAAGAGTGAAAATCAAGGACTAAACTGCTTTTGCTTAACATCTAATAGATTAACAACTTACTATCGACAAAAATGCCAATGACTACCTCGAGAAAAGTTTCGCCGCACAAGGGCGACCCTGGCGGTTCCGGGAAGAGTTCTTTTTGAGACTCCACATGTGGAGGGGATGATTGTTTTTGTTTTTCCGATGTCGCTAGCGGCTCAATTCGAACCTCGCCCAACGGCTCCATTGATGATCGTTTCCGTTTCATGGACTGCGGCGGCTCTGGAACTTTCCATCAATTAAGCGCAAATTAGGTTCAAAAATAAAACTGGAATTAAGAATCCCATTGAGGTTTTCATGAGAAAAAACTGGAATTAAACTCTAGGGTTCCATCAAAGAGAAAACTAGAGCTATGAGAATGGTGTGGTGTGGTGCCGGGTAAATAAGCTTGAAGTCTCCTGCAACGACGAGCTTGACGATGGCGGCTTGGCCACGAAGACGAGTCTCCTTTTCTATTATGTTTTGTTTTTCTTTAGGATTTGGACACCGATTACTATATGTTACCGAGTTGAGTACTTACATATGACCAGGGTGAGTAATGAATCGAGCCGAAGCCCATGACTCTTCGAGCTTTAACGAGCCGACGAATGAGCCTCACGAGCCTCGAGCTCGCTCTTTGAGCTCGAATAATATCTGGAAATGAAATTCAAACGTTCGGCCATAAGGCATCGAGCTCGAGCTACCAAGAGGAGGTGAATTGGTTGACCTCAAAACTTTTCGAATTAACGAAACCGAAAGATCGACTTCGATGTCCAACCCGTTTAAGTGCGAATTTTAGCAAGAACGGTAACGACACGAAATTATAGAGGTTCTGAGACCTACGTCCTCTCCTCGCCCACAACTCAGAGTTCTTCCACTATACTTTAAAAAGGTTACCAAGAAAAAGACAAATAGTTTTTCCTCCAACTACACACCGAACTATGGTTTTCCCGAGGCTCTCCAAAAAACCTAACACACACCCAACATAGTTTTCCCGGGGCTCACTAATAACCTAACAAATATCCCTGTTTGGTTTTCCCGAGGCTCTCCAAAACAAACCTAAGAACACTTTGATTTTTACGAAAATCTAAACCTCGCTGAGGTTTTATCGAAAACACACAAAATGAATTTTGAAAACAATTTTTCTCTCAAAAATAACCTTAAAAGCTAATAAGGAGATGAAGCTTGTTCTTCAAGATCGATCTTTGGAGAGCTTTGAAACAACTTGCTTGCTAATGGTACGAAACTTGAATGCTTGTCAAGAGAAGTACGTTCTTCAAAACTTAAGTCCGTATTTAAAGACTGAAAGGAGGAGCGTCTGAGCGTCTTCAATGTCTCTTCGCTTTTCAATCCAGATTTTTCGCCAAGGTTGTTTCCTTCAAGCCTGAACGCTTGAAACGAAAACAAAAGAAGAAGAGTCCTAACCGAACTCATCTTTCTATCGACATTGTTAAACCTGTTTACACAAAATGGGCTTTATTTGAACTTTAAAACCGAGGCCCAATACAGAATAAAACGAAGTCCATAAGCACAATATAATTAATAGGTAAAATGTACCAATCACAACACATACTCTTCTAAACTTTACAAAACGTCTCAATACTTTGTTATCATCAAAATCCTTAAAGTCAACAATTGTTTTGAACCTTTGTGATCCATTATTCTGCCTTTACTCTTCATTGGTTTTGTGTTTATTATTCGTTGGTACCTTACAGCGTGCTCACTATCGATCAGTGTCTTTGTTATGATGACATTCCTATGAAAATTGCATACTTGAACTACATACATGTGCCATTTTGGTTTAAATTTTACCATTGGCGCTCCATTTATTGAAAGCTTAAGGAACCACACCAAGTATTCTTTCAGCCTCATGAAGCATCTGTTCTTAATTTTTTTTTTGCATTGAATTGCAATCGCATTTGCTCAGTAAGGAGGACAGATTACAGACCCTTCATCAGGGTCGTAATTGTTGTGACCCGTCGTTCTAGCTACTTGGTAAAACAGCAAAAATCCGGTGAACGACAGTTCACAAGCTTCAAGATCTTTTGCAGTTATTTTAGAAATGTTTAAAACCCAATTAATAAAAATATTGATTTAAAGTTGTAAAAGTATAATAAAAGTCCTTTTACAAACTAAGTTTAAGTGTGTGTGTGTCTATAAATACAAGTAAAGGCAAAAATACAAAAATATAACTTTAATTACAACATAACCTAGTTAACAATTGATTTGCGCCGCAAGTCTTCCCAACTTCTTGTCCTTCTAAGACTTCCTCCAATAATGATCAATTCCAGATTCCCTCCAAGTACAAAAGGAGTAAGTGATAAATATCTTAATATAATATATAAAACAAGTAACTTATAAATAGAGAGAGAGAGAGAGGTCGAAGACTTACAGGGGTGGACCTGCACCCCGCCACGAAGGGTAAATCCTCTCCCAGAAGTTGTATATGATTCCCTCGAACAGAAGGAGATCCTTCCCAACTCGGCTACTTGCCTATCTTCCATCTTCAGTTTCATCTCCCAGTAGTTACTCATCAAATACCCCGGTGAAACATTGGAGTAAGACCAAGCTCTTTTCCTAATGATCTTAAAGTTGAAGATACTGCTACAGTTCTTCACTTTCCATTCCTTTACTCCAAAATGGTGAAAGGTGGAGCCTATAGTATTCACCAATTATAGACCACAATGAAGCTTAGCAGTAGAATCAGATTTCTACCCTTAACCATTATAGATAAAGGCTGAAACCTATAAAATCCCATTTCTCTTTTATCAATTAACAACAACCATTTTACGATTTCAATTGCTACCAGTATAACTCACTAACAGTTTTAAACTAACAATTGTAAACATAGCATATCAAACAGCAGTATTTACAGTCTTTACAAGCATTCCTTCACAAAAATTCCACCAGATTATTTGAACCAATGGTTCAACACAAGAGCAGTATTCAGAGAATCCCATATTTAAAATTCAGCATTTAACCGAGTCCTAGAGAAAGAACTATTAATGTTCCATACTCAATTAGCCAGCTATCACAAAAGTGATTTTACTTACTTGCTAATACAACACTCCAAACAAAATCAGCAAGCAAGCTAGGTCTCGATCACTTGGCTGAACCACTCATATAGCAGAAAACAAATTTGTGCAACTACTGATTTTCAACAGGTTTAATCAGCTTGAATTCAGAGAAAGAAAGACTTAAACTATTTTCTAAAAATGATAAGTGCAGTTTTAGTCGCCACCATCATCGAGCCAAGCCTACCCCAAGGCTGTCAATAATCCTCCCTTTTCCCTCTATATCTCATCTTCTCTCTTTTTGTTGCACCCACAGGATCGAGCCCAAGACTCGAATCTTTGCTCAATATGGCCGAACCCCTTCTAGGGTTCCTGCTCCGTTTCTTCGGTTCCTTTCAGTGGAGAAGCTTCAAGGAACTTCTCTTGCAGCAATTGAGTCGAAATCACAAGTTAATCAAATCCTAGCTTGATTCGATGATGAAGGAGAAGAACGAATTGGTGAGGAGCAGAGTTCGCTCGGCCGTGTCGAGAGAAGAAGAAGAAGAAGAAGAAGAAGAAGAAGTGAAGTCAGGATCCGTTCCTGCTTCCTCTTTTCAAAAAATCCAAAAATCCGCAAAACCGAGGCGAATCCTACTAATCGAACCCAAAAAACTCGTAAACCGAATAAATCGTTAACATAAGGGTGGTTTATGATTTCAATTTGATAAATCCGTCAATATCCGAACTGAACCACATGTACATATTATCAAACAAATTTCCTATATTCATCTCTATTCAATCTCAACTTTATCTTATATTCGAGTATTTTTAAAAAATGTCTTTCATTAAGGTTCTTATTTTTTATGTGCAAATTACTCTCTTTTTTTAAATGCTCTAAATCTACACATAAATGCTGTAAAATATCGATATTTCTCTTAATATACTGAATAAAGTTGAACATAAAAACACTTGAGAAAGATCCTCGGATACCCGCACCCCGAACTGCATAAAACCGTAAATCGAATAAACCTTAAACCGAATTAACCGAACTCGACGGAACGGATTCTATTTTTCACTATCCATCCCGAATCGATCCGAGAACACCCCTACTATTAAACTAGTGTAAATGCATAATAAATTATACAGCCCTCAAACTTTCTAATTTAATACAAATTAACCCCCTTTTCCTTCTTTTCTTGCAAATAAATCCTTCTTCTCCATGCTAAACTTATGTGTAATTGGATCAATACGATCCGAAACCATCAAACCTTCTAGCTCCGATGTCGGTTGCGTGTAAATTTTGGATGAATCCGGTAGCCACCGTCAAACCACACGAACACGAGCGGCCATCCCCAATACAGAAATGACCACCCTTTACCAAAACCTCTCGCCCCACTCCCAAAGTCCGCGCCAAAACCGCCGAACCCGACAGAGGTATCATCTAAAAGCAGAGAGAAGTTATGGAAATATTTACCTCGAACACTCTATCCACCAATGAGTCGATGTTTAACTAACTAATAGCCAAAAGGTGATCTCTGGCTAACTTGGTTGCTCCGGTGACCGCGATAAGACAGCTCAGACTGGAAGGACAAGATAAAGGACACTTTCAGTGCGAAAGAAAGGAGAGGTGGGGGTGTGTAGTAATCACCTTATTTGAGGCGGACCAGTCCCATTATGGGGCCTTGAATGCTGGAGAATCTCCATGAATGTGTCCATAATTGGGACGGTGGCGTATTAATGGTGCAATAACGGTGGAGTTATTGCGGAGTTACTCCCCCTCTTTTGGCTTGATACCGTAATTAGGGTAACGGTTGTTTTGATGGAGGCAAAGCAAGTTTCCATCGCTAATGGATATTTACGAGGGCTCTCGTAAATACGAGGCCGTCTCGCGTGGCGTGGCCCATATGGTGTTTGCGTTTGGCCATACAGCCATACGGGCTGGCCCATATATATCAGTATGTCCTCCCCCACAGCGGAGGATGGGCTGGGCTCCTGTGCTCCGCCTTGAAGGGAAGTACCGTGGTCGATCCTAACATATCATTCCTACGCTTTATAGCATACCTTCTGGGTAAAGCAAACTTGCCCTGCATGAGGGTACCGTCGAGAGTGATTTTTGATATTTCCCATTCTTTTCGAATAGAAGGCATTAAAAGTATGAAGGACAAGCTTGTTTTCAGCTGTCCAGGCCTGGCCCATGGCGTTGTGCCGTTTTGGGCTGTAGATGAGTTTGGCCCAATACCGTTTATGGCGGTTGCGCAACACTTTTTGAAATTGCGCTTTTTGCGCCGTTTGTAATTATGGGGGAAGTCGTTTCAACTCCCATCGGCCTCTACTTATACGCCAACCCATGTGAGGAGCCGCTTTTCCCGACTCGCTTTCTCTTTTCCGCTCCTCTTCGCTCTAGCTTCCATTTTCGGCGATTACAAAAGAATTTCCCGGCAAGATTTGAAGAATCCAACCGTTGGGTCTTCCGTTTTTATCACCAAAACTTCAAATCGGTAAGTCGCAACCGTTTATTTCGTAGTTTCCGCCGCGATTCTGTGAAAAATTTGGTCGTTGCACCGCCGCTTGGGTTCTTGGGTTTAGGGTTTAATTTTTTGATTTTGTGCTCTATTTCTGTAGATGGCTCCCAAGAATCCAAGCAATCCCGGCGTTGGCCCTGACGTCGAGGAGCTGTGGCCCCGAACAGCCCTGTCGGAGAAGAGAATGGCCGAAATTTATCGGAGCCACCATGTGTATACACGGGTGGTCTGTGGGCTTTCTCCGGCAGATGTGCTGAGGAAAACTGGAATGAAACTGAGCAACGAGGCCATGAGGGAGCAGACCATGGTGGTGTACGAAGCCCAGTTGAAAGCTGGACTGAGGCTCCCACTATGCTCCCTGTTGCTGCAGTTGTGTGAGGGTTGGGGGGTCTGCCCTGGGCAACTGGCCCCAAATGTCTTCACCACCGTGAACGCCTTCATAGTGGCCTGTTTTTTGGCGAAGGCCGTGGTGCTGCCGGAAACCTTCCTGCAGTTTTATACACTGAAGAGGCCGGTCGGGCTCCCTTCTACCAGATTGACCCCGAGGAGGTGAAGGTGGGGAATAAAATGGTGAAGATCGGGGTGTTCGCCGAGACCACGAGCTCGTGGGGAGTTGGAAGAGCAACTTCTTCTTCATTTTGAAGGAGGACAATTGGGGTTCCCCGCACACTTCGTAAAGGAGAAGGATGCGAGGGTGTCGGTGAAGCCCTCGTTGTGGGCGGGAGTGAAGGGAAGAAGGCCCTCGATGCTTTGTGCGAGTGGATCCGTGCGGTGGAGAGGATGGAGGACTTCATTTGCGCTGCTTTCCCTTCTCCCTCTCGAGCATGGACGAGGTGGTGCTTTGCGAAGGGTAAAAATTAGTAGGGCCCACCGGCTTCCAAGCCACGTGGACACCCCGCAAAATTGGGTCGAGGGCCTCGACGGGGACTGATTGAGCGCCTCGAGGCGCTTTAGGAATCCTCATGGTCTGCTTTTGTATTTATTTTTGCTTTTGCGTTTCGTGATTGCGCATTTTGAATGCCGTTGTAACCCGATCTTGTGCTTTGTTGCAGCTAAGATGTCGCACCCAAAGTGTCGCCTTTGCAAAGAAGCAAGACTTGAGGGAGGCCCTCAAGAAGAAGATGGATGAGGAACTCCCTTCCGAGCCCGTGCAAGGGGTTCTCGAGGGGCCATCTGCTGAGCCCTCGAAGGGCGACAAGGCTCGAGGCCAGGAGGCCTTGGTGACAAAGGCTCAACCTGTCAATGCGGTTGGTCCCCTAGTCATCGAGGAGAGCTCCGAAGATTCCGAGGAGCTTAACCTTCGTAGGAAAAGGCCCCGAGTCGAAGGTAATGCTCTTTTTTCCCCTGAGTGTTTTCTTGTAAGTTCGTATTCTTATCCTTCCCTTCTTTCTTTTATAGTGGCAGAGGGCCTGGAAGTGTCCTCTGACAGCAGTCCTGGCCCTGCGTTGGACAAGGGGAAAGGACCGGCCCTCGAGGAGCAGTCCTCCAGCCCTGTCCGAGGCCTTAGGGAGCCTGTGGGGCTCTTGGCAGATGCTCGAAGGGCTGTTGTGGCTCCTCGAGCGGCTGTGAAGAGGCCTTCGAGGATTCCGAAGAGCCTTAGGGGGTTAGACCACATGTTCTGAGCCCCACTGCTCGAGGACTACCGGCGGGAGCCGCCGCGAAGTCCTTTGAGCGCAAGGGTCTGGCCTTGAGGGATGCCTGGGACCCCGTAATGAGGGTGACTCGTGACGAGTCAGTGCTCCTCGGGGACCGGGAGGTGAGACTGAAAGTTGCTGAGGGACTCTCACTTCCCCGCGACAGGCACTTTCTGAAGCACACTGCCTCGGAACCCCTGGACATTGCGAAGGACATCTGCCAGGGCATTACTCGAGTAAGTCACAATCCTCGACACCCTTTGTATTATTTATTGTCCTTGTCAGTGTACTCTTGTTTATACGTTTTGCGTTTTTAACTTGTAGGAGGCTGTACTGGCTCACGGCCTGGTGGCCAAAATCGAGGACCTCCAAGCCCACGTGAGGAGCCTCGAGGCGAAGGCCAAGGACTCCGACGGAGTGGAGAGCCTGAAGAAGGCTTTGGTTGAGAGGGAGGCTGAGGTGGCCTATCTGAAAACCGAGGTGTCTTCCTCGAAGAAGGAGGAGCCGCCCTTCACTCGGCCATGGGCGCCTTGGGACAAAGGCTGAAGGCAGCCAATGCCGATGGGGTGAAGTTCGAGGCGTTGTTCCTCTCCGAGCACCACGCAAATCGAAGCCTTTCGGTCCAGCTCAACTAGGCGCTCGACTCGAATCACGAGCTGGAGGGCAAGGTGGAGGAGAAGGACAAGGTCATCGAGGAGCTGTCCCTGAAGGTTGCCAAGGCGGAGGAGCATGCTTCGAAGGCCGCGGCGAAAGTTGAGGAGTGCACCACGACCCTCAATGAGGTGGTGGGTTCGGGCGTGGCTGACCTTAGAGCCTTCGTACAGCTTGAAGACCAAATTGGTCTTAAGTTGTACGGAGGTGAAAGTGTTCAGCCGCCCGTTTTTGTAAAGCCCATTGCTGAGAGGGCTGCTCGAGTGGGCAAGGCTTTTTTCGAGCTGCTGACCGAGAACCTCGTCGATGCGAAGGCCATGGAGGGGGTCCGTTATGCCGAAGGATTCCTGCGCCGTTGCCGCCAAGTGGAGGCCATGCTGGAAACGGCGCAGCTGGATCCCCTCGATGCGACGAAGGTTGAGGAGCCCTCCGAGGCTGATTTGTTCGAGTGGGGGAGGGTCGGGAAGAAACTAGGGGCAGAATATCCTTACGAGATTCTGTCAGGTTATGTAGAGGACCCCTCTGTACCCCAAAACAATGATGCCCCCAAGTAATTGCTGGGGTTTAACTTGTAATTTAATTTTTGCCCTTACTTTTATAAAGTAATGAACAATTTTGTAGTAGTTATTGCGTTTTATTTGAAGTATGAATATTGCTTGCATAACGCGAAGGGTTTGTATTGCTTTAAGGCAAATTTCTTTAAGACAAAGCGTGCAACTCTTCGTAGAATTGACTGTCTTTTATTCGATATGTAAATATTGCTTTGTAGCATTCATCGCTTTTTATTCGATGCACCAATATTGGTTGTACAACGCAAAGACTTTGAATATCTTTGCCAATTTATCTAAAGGAAAGCGTACAACTTAGACGTAATAAGGCCTCAAGTCGTCGACGTGGTAGTCGTTTTGAGCTTTTGCCTTGGTGGTCTTTTAGTTTGTAGACACCACCTCTTTCCTTACTATGTACAATGTAGGGTCCTACCCATCTCAAACGAAGGGCTCCATGGCCGTGGTTACGGCCTGGCAACTCGCTCTTAGCAAAACCATACCACCCACGCAGATTTGTTTGGCCCGAACTTTAGCGTTGTGGTCGAGGTTTGCTCTTTGCCGTAAGGCCATAAGCCTAAGTCTAGCGTGTGACTTTAGCGTAGATCGTTTTCAAGGGGAGGGTAGTTTACCTCAGCCTCGTAGCGTGTGACTTGTGTAGTAAACGGTCCATCACAGGGGCCCTCCTCCTTAACGAGCACCGAAGAGACAAGTGTTGTTCGATGTGGAGAGGTAGATGACGCAGTTCGTCCCCAGTTGCGGGCATTTCAGGGTTGGCAAATCGAGAGGTGCTTCTTGACTTGCTCGAAGGCTTCTTGGCATTCCGCGTCAGTGAATGCCTTTTTCATGCGAAGCTGTTCAAAGAACGGCTTGCACTTGTCTCCCAGTTTGAAATGAATCGCCCAAGGCAATAATTCTTCCCGTGAGTTGTTGGATTTCCTTAATGTTCCTTGGTGGCGCCATATCCGTGATGGCTGATATTTTCTTAAGGTTGGCGTCGATTCCCCTTTCGAGATCATGTAGCCCAGAATTTCCTACCCAACGAAGAAGGAACACTTGGCTGGGTTGAGCCTCATGTTGTATCGTCGAACGACTTGAAAGTCTCGCCAAGGTCTCAAAGGTGGTCATCAAATGTCATGCTTTTCACAATGACATCGTCGACGTATGCCTCCAGGTTGCGGCTCATTTGGTGGGCAAATACTTTGTTCATTAGACGTTGATAGGTAGCTCCCGCGTTTTTGAGTCCAAATGGCATTCAAACGTAGTAGTATACACCATCGCCCGTTGTGAATGCCGTTTTTAAGGCGTCTTCGGGATCCATGTAGATTTGGTGGTAACCACTCTTAGCGTCCATGAATGATAGGTATTTGTACTTGGAAGTGGCATCCACGAGTTGGTCGATGACCGGTAACGGATAGGGGTCCTTGGGACAATGCCTATTGACGCCCGTGAAATCGACGCACATACGAAGGTCACCATTAGTTTTGTCGGTTAAAACTATGTTAGCAAGCCACTCAGATTTATGAATTTCCTTTATTATTCCGGCGTCGAGGAGTTTGGAAACTTCCTCTTTAACAAATTGCTTTTTTGAGGGGGCCATACCCCTTTTCTTTTGTTTAACCGGTTTTGAATCCGGAAATACATTAAGTTTGTGCGTGATGACACTAGGGTCGACGCCTGGCAGGTCCTTCAAGCTCCAGGCGAAAACGTCGAGGTTTGCTTCGAGGAGGTGGATGAGTGCCATCTTCTCCTTTTGTTTAAGGTTTTTGCCCACCTTAAACTTCTTGCCCGGGACGACGTCGATCTCCTCTGTGACGTCATCGAGGCGCGGCCGGTCATCGAGGGCCATGGGGTCCTCGACCTCCCTCGAGGCTTGCGGATCAACCGTTGAGCTCAAAGAAGCGACGTAGTTTGTCCTTGCAGTTCACTGGTCAATGTAGATGTTTGCGTCCCCACGAGGCGTTGCGAATGTGACCGTGAGAGAGCGGATGTCACACCTCATGTGGAAATCGACCTGGCTTGGCCGACCAACGATGGCGTTGTATGTGGAAGGGACTTCGAGCACCGTGAACTCCGTCATAACGGAGTGGCAATCGACCGTGCCGAATTGTGTGTCCCCGATTAACATGAGAGGCGGGTTGACGACCCTATTGCTGGGACGATGTCCCCGCCGATGCCAAAAGTAGGGCCGAGCTTCTTCTTATAGCGGACATGTGTACCCCGAGTTTATCGAGCATGTCCTTGAAAATGACACTAGTGTTTGCACCAGTGTCGATGTAGACCCTGCTGGTGTCGTAACCCGCGATCCTTGCTGTGATAAGCAGTGGGTCGGAGTGTGGGACGACAACCTTTGTCCCATTGGGGCGGTAGATGACGTTCTCCTCGAGGTGATCGATCTGCAAGATTTCCCTTGCATAGCGCTTTCTGGAGGAGACGCCTTCCGACTTAGTGAGCACGTGAATGATGCCCGCCGGTGGTGGTGGTGGCAAGTTTTGCTTTCGAGGGCTGTTATGTCTACGACGCGTTTCTCGCGGTCATCGCCGTCATCGTCCCTCTTGCGGCCTTTGGGGAAATCCTTGCAGGGGGAGGTGGAATCGGACAGGAATTCCTTGAGCTTACCCTGCTCGATCATCTCAGAGATGAGGTTTTTGAGTTGAAAGCACGCCTCAGTGTCGTGTCCACGATCCTTGTGGTAGAGGCAGTACTTGTCAAACCCCCCTGTGCTCTTGTGCTGGATGGGTTGAGGCCACTTAGGGACCTTGTTCTGCTTCTCCAGCGTTAGCAGGATGTTCGTGCGGGTGTCACGAAGTGCAGGGTGGTGATCGGAGGGCCTCGAACCGATGTTCGAGGGCTGGTACCTCGATGAGACAGACCCCTTTGTCGAACTTTTTGTTGCGGTCGCTTGTGAGGGCCTGTTGTAGGGCTTGTTCATCTCCTCGGAGTTCATGAATCGAGTGGCCCGATCGATGAACTCACCCATCGTGGTGACGGGGTTTTCATTGATGTTGTACGCGAGCCTTGACTCGCCAAGGCCTTGAGTTACGGCCAGAGCCGCATGTCCGAGGAGAGACTGACTTGGACGGCTTCCGCCTGAAACCGTAGGATGTAGTCACGGAGTGGTTCCTCCCTTTGCTGTTTCACTCTTAGCAAGTGCCGGGACAGTCTTGGGGAGGTCGAGCTCCCATGAAGTGGCGCAGAACGATGAGGCGAAGTCCTTAAAGCATTTGAAATGCTGGCCTCGTAGCGTTCCAAACCACGTTGAAGCAGCCCCTTTGAGGGTGGAGCTGAAAGCCTTGCAGAGTATGGGGTCGGAGGCGCGAGCCATCTCCATTTGGGAGATGTAACGTCGTAGATGGTCGACGGGGTCTGTTGTTGCATCGTAGCTTTCGATGACTGGCATTCGAAAGCTGGCCGGCGCCTGGATGGCGATGACGTCTTTTGTGAAGGGCTGCGTCAGGAGGACCTCGATGTCGTCGAGGACCAGGTTTGGCGTTTTGACTGTTCCTCGACCACGTTGATTCGGCGGAGGAGGTCGCCGACGCAGATGTTCCCCGCAGATGGGTTTTGAGTTTGGGACTGCTCGTCCCGGTCGTTGTGAGGCTGAAGGCGGGCAGCCTGTATTTCCGCCTTGATGGTTTGCACCATGAAGGCTTTCATGTCATTGAGCATGCTTGCCTGGAGGAGCGCCATCTGAGCGGAGTCGACGATGACCTGCTGGGGGGTCGTGGAGGGTCCAACGAGGTATGTTAGGGTGGCCGGTTGCGGCTGTGAGGGCTGCTGTGCCCCCGGTACGCCATTAACAGGGAGTGGCGGGGTTGCCACCAACTGGGAGTTGTGGGGCTGTTGTGTCCCCGTTGCGCCACCAGCAGGGAGTGGTGGAGGTACATCAGAGGAGCTGGAAGCAGCATCCTCAACATGCACACTGTTGTGTGTTCTCCTTGTTTTCGCCATGAAAATGGGTAAGGAGGGGAAAAAAAAGTTGATAGGAAAGAAAAACGGCTGTTTTTCGTTTCCCACAGACGGCGCCAAATTGATAGCCAAAAGGTGATCTCCGGCTAACTTGGTTGCTCCGGTGACCGCGATAAGACAGCTCCAGTACCTGGAAGGACAAGACAAAGGACACTTTCAGGTGCAGAAAGAAAGGAGAGGTGGGGGTGTGTAGTAATCACCTTATTTGAGGCGGGCACCACCCAATATATAGGGTGGTGCCAGGTCCCGTTATGGGGCCTTGAATGCTGGAGAATCTCCATAAATGTGTCCATAATTGGGACGGCGGCGTATTAATGGTGTAATAACGGTGGAGTTATTGCGGAGTTACTCCCTCTCTTTTGGCTTGATGAAGTAATTAGGGTAACGGTTGTTTTGATGGAGGCAGCAAGCTGCCATCGCTAACGGATATTTACGAGGGGCTCTCCGTAAATACGAGGCCGTCTCTGGTGGGCGTGGCCCATATGGTGTTTGCGTTTGGCCATACAGCCATACGGGCTGGCCCATATATATCACTAACCGCCAAGCCGATTTGACTAGCATATCAAAACTGCCCGTGAAACGACCAGTCCACCTATCAAAAGTCTAGCCATGTCTAATTTGATCGCTAAAGCGCCATCCCTCATGCCATATAGAGAATTGATATGGTGACAAGTTTCAAAAGCTATCAATGCATTATCGATTAGCATTCTCCTGCACAAAAGCACTCGATCTTCAAAGATAATACCAGCCATCAACGACTTCAATTGATTAACCAGTATTTTCATAATGATTTTGTACAAAACATTACACAAATTTATGGTGGAATTCAAAGCTACTCAGGATGCTTACTCTTGGGAATAAGTGCTAGAAATCCGAGTCAGGTTAAGTTTGAAGGAGATAAATTACCCAATATGTTTAATTGTAGTGATTCTTTCCTCTCATCCCATCCATGTTGAAAGGTGCCGATATATACTTGTGGAAGAGACCAAAAAGTTGTTGTATATGTATAGTACAATCAGCCTCTTCCTTTAGTACTTTGCGAATCCAGAAATTGTTGCATTTGATTTTGATGTTTAACTCAAATTTTAGAAAAGATAAAGCGTGCAAAACAAAATTCAGAAAAATATATTTAGAAAATTAATACTTTTAATTATGATATGCATATGAATTATTTAACTTTAAATTTCTAAACATTCATGAAAACAAATCATAGATTAAATACTGTTAAACAACCAAAACAAATGTACTCCTCCTATCCCATAAAGATTGTTCCATATTCCAATTTGGCCAATCCCACAAAGATTTCATTATTTCCTATGAAGGAAAGTTTTATCCACCAAAATAACCTCTTTATCTTCAAATTCCCATTAATAAATTAATTAATTGCTAAAACACCACTCAAAATGGTAAACTTGGAAAACGTTTACTACCAACAATGATAACCTTGTTCCTTGACGGACAAGCTTCCAGATACTTGAACGGTAGAGGAGATAATGAGAACGATTTATCGAAGCTCCAAAGTAATAAGCAAGATGTGAAATGGAATACTCAGGAGCAGAAAGAGGAGTGGGGGTGTGTAGATAGGGTGTACCTTTCCCAAGCCGTCCTTTTATAGGAGGCGTTGAGGTGGCGGTTGTCCCATGATCCAGAGTAGTGGAGTGTTCCCCCACGTTCCAGAGTAGTGGAAGACCGCGTGATGGAGAACGTGGGTAGATCGTGGGGATGACCGTTCACAGCTTCATTTCCTCGCCCTGTGGCATTGTTGCTAAGTGTTGGATGGCGAAGGCCCCCTGGCAAAGCCAGGAGATGCGAATCCGTGAGCTCTGGCGAGGCCGAGGGTGCGGCTCTCCGATAACGCCTTCACGAGATGCGGTGGCATCACGGTGCGTTTCCTTGGTTGTCGCGATGATGTCGCGATGGGCATTTACTTGGGTAGTGTACCAAGGTGCCTCCTCCTAGAGGCGGAGTATGGGCGTGGTCCTGTACTCGCGTTTTGGCTCGAAGTTGATTGTTGGGCAACAGTCATATTGATGGTATGCCAAACGTTAGGGCTAGGGCTGGGCGTATAAATACCGGCTTGATCGCAGCTTTCCACTCTTCGCATTCTCGCTCTTTGTTCGAATTTTATTTGCCTCTTCGTATTCTCGTTGCTTTGCTCTTTTACTTGAATCTGATACTCTTTGTTCCTCCGTGTTCGTGCCTCTATCGCTTCGTTGCTTCTTCATTGGCTCGCTTTTGTATTTGTAATCTCAGTGTGATCGCTTTTTGTCTTCGTAATCTCGGGTGAGGGTTTGTTCTTCCGCTCTTTGCATGTAAGGTGTTTGACGAAATTGCTAATCGACCGTCCGTCTTCTCACAGTCCTTTTCATTCTTCTCTCGACACAATAATCGGCTGCCAAAGGAATTGCTCGTCTGCTGCTCCCACCGTGGACAAGAGCGCCGTGAAGGTTGAGAAGATTCACCATGTTAGAGACCAGGTTGGCATAGCCAGTTGGCATCGCCCTTGGCGGTCCCCCGCAGCCGTCCTGCATCTCTAAGTCACAGACCTTCTCTGCCCGGTTAGGAGTTTTATGCCTTCCCGGTCTCGAACACGGGACTCGGGCTTAATGTCCCATTTCATATGAGACCGAGTACCACTTGAGCCACTGGGTCTCTAACAAAAAGGACTAGCTCAAGTGGTACTCGGTCTCATATGAAATGGGACATTAAGTCCGAGTCCTGTGTTCGAGACCGGGAAGGCATAAAACTCCTAACCGGCAGAGAAGGTCTGTGACTTAGAGATGCAGGACGGCTGCAGGGACCGCCAAGGGCGATGCCAACTGGCTATGCCAACCTGGTCTCTAACACACCAGAGCTCATCAAGGCCTTCTTCCCTGTTGAAGAAGTGGCGGTGTTCACGGTGCGGCGAGGGTCCTGTAAGGCGCTCAAGCTTTCGCAGATGCCGGAGAACCTGGAGAGCGCCGCGCTGTGCCTCTACACTGCCCAGATGTGTTCTGGGCTGAGGTTTCCCCTGCCTCCTTTTGTCCAAGACCTGTGTACCTTGTGGGGTCTCCCACCATCACAGCTTGGGCCCATCACCTTATCCACATCGCCGGGTTCATTGTGGCGTGTCGGATGGCGGGTGGAGCCGTTCGCGGATGTCTTCCCGCTGTTCTATCGGTTGGATCTGCGGACGGGGGCAGTTTTTCAATGTCACCCCCTTAGTGTTGGAGGGAACAACTCGTGTCGCTTGGTATTCCTTTGAAGTCTCATGATGATTGACATGGTGGTTTCTTCTTTGTTTGCAGGACGAGTCCCGGAGGTTCCCAGTGGCAAGGACTTCGAGGCTGTGCATAGCACGGCTCCAAAGCCGATTCTACATGGACGGGCGAAGGTGGTGTGACTACGTTCATCTTCTCGGGATGGGGCTGGCGAGGTTCTGCGATGACCTGTTTCCATTCTCCCTCGCGCAGCTAGATGAGGTGACCCCGAGGTGGGTTGGCGTTAGCACGGGTTACCCGGTGGATTCCAAAGTGCCTCCACCTTATGAAGGTTGGGCACCCGCGCATCGCGGAGAAGTGGTGGATGCGCTTCGCGCTTCCCTCGCAGGGCCAAGAGGTATGTTCGACCCTTGTGATGTCCAGATGCCCTATTCATCCCGATGAGGAGAAAGGGAAAAGGGGATCTATGCACGCTACAAAGGCAGATTCATCTTGCTTGCACAGATAAGCGAATACTTCCCTGCTACGGAGAAGGTCTTGGGTGCCATCGAGCCCCGCGAAGAAAGAGGCCAGCCTTAGGCGTTGGCGCGCCACTTTTAGGCGAGGTGAAGAGGAAGAAAGTGGCCGGTGACGCAGCAGAACTCCGTGCGGAGAAGGCTCCTGTGAGTTAAACCAGGCTAAGGCGAGAACCTATCCAGGGAGAACTTCCCGGTGTGAAGGAAGTGGCAAAGGAGGGGACTTGGAGACAACCCTAGGGAAGAGGCGGTTCGCGAGGCTCTAGTGGTGGAGACCGCTGGTTCTTCTCCTGCGAGTGCGGCGATGGCATCGGCTAAAGACACCAAAATGGATGCCTTCGCTCGGATCGCCGACGAGCCCTCCTAGGACGAGTGGTGAAATTGCCCCGAGAGTGTTCTGCAGGTAGCCTCTCCACAAGTGTAGGTTTCTCCCCAGGTGGAGGTTCCTCCCCAGGTGGTTGTCCCGACGCCAAAGGGGATAACTTCAGCAGGTGATCTCCTGTTGTCAATGAGAAGGAAGGCCAAGCTGGCTGCGAAGACCAGTTCTGTTGGAGAGAGAGTGCCAGCTGCCCCCTCAGGGAGTGGAGCGCCCATGTTGGCTGACCCCCAACCAGAGGTGAGAAGTGATGTTGGGGGCGCTTCCCCAAAAAGCTGCCAGGCTTCCCAAGGGGAAGGGGCTCAAGAGGAGGTACCCCCAAGCATCCCAGCTGCTGCTGCCAACGATGCTTTGGTGGCGAAGGAGGTCCTAGAGAAGGTGAGTGCCTGGGATGCGGTTCGCCTTTCTTGCGAGCCATCTGGGAGTGGCGTCTGGGCGAAGCCACAGTGCCAGCCGTCGACTGGCGAGACCATCCTCGCCCTGGACCAGGGCCCTTCACCGGGTAAGTGCCTTCCTCGTGTGCTTTTGTGTTCAAGCTTTCCTTGTTGTGCTAATAATCGTTTGATGCAGGGACGGAGTCTCCTGGCCTGCGTGGTAGCATCCGCTAGAGTGTGGTGGACTTGGCCGCATCAGCGACCGTGCTAGAGGAGATCGGGGTTTGGTCGTACTTCCTTGAGGGGAAGCGTGTTGCTGCCCAGAACACCCCCAAATGGTCTGAGGACCCTGCTGCGCTGAAATCCCTGAGGGAGGGGCTCAGGGCGAAGGTGTACAAGGAGGAGGGCATGCCTCTGGAAGGGGACTGAGACCCCGTCTTCCTATTGAATAACAAGTCTTCCTTGTTGTTGGGAGGGGAGCATACGCTGATGTCCTGTTTGGAGGGGCTTCGCACCCCTTTGACAGGGTGTTGATGGATCACAGCTTGGACTCTCCAGTCGAGTTCATGAAGGAGGCCGCCAAGCACAACCTTCAGGTGAGGCCCCTCCCTTGCTCCTTGTTCTTTTTGTTGTCTGATCTCTGTACTAACTCCTTTTGATGTAGGCTGCCATCAACGAGTATGCCGGTCTCAGCCAGTGGCACAAGTTCCTGAGCTACGCGAATGCGAGGGGCAGCGCCCAGATAGCTAAAATTGCATGCCTGAAGAAAGAGGCAGAGGTTGCCCAAGCTACCAAGGCTGAGGCTGAGAGGGCGAACAAAAGAGTGGTTGAGCTGGAATCTTGGTGTGCTATTCTTGCCAAGGAGAAGGCGGAGTCCCGCCTGGAGCAGTTGAAGAGGGACGCTCTTCTGGAGAAGCTCAAAGTTTGGTGTCCCTTTCGCGAGGAGGAGCTGGCGAGGAGGGAGGATGAGCTTGCAGAGATGGAGGCTGAGGTTGCTATTTTAACGATGACCCTTTCTTCTCTGATGTCAGAGGCAGAGACCCGCCTGAAGGATGCTGCGGACAAACCTTTGGACGCAGAGCTCGGTGGAGTAGAGATTGCAAACGAGCACGTCAATCTGGTCACAGACCTTATGTGTGCGCTGGGGGATATCTTCTAGCTTGAGCAGGACCTTGGGCTGGAGCTGTAACCTGGAGAGGACCATGAATATGAATCAACCTACACGGTGAAGATCCATGAGAGGTGGCCTCGCCTGAGGCAGAGGATTGATGAGCTCCAGACCCAGAGCGAAGTTGGAGCGCAAGGGTATGAGGAAGGTTGGTTGCGATGCCGCTTTCAGCTAGAAAAGCTGCACCCCAGGTTGAACTTGGATACTCTGGATGCCTTAAAGACTAGCGATCCTGATGTTGGAATTCTTAGCGCATCAAGTACTTTTGAGGTGATGTTTGAGCTCATCTCAAATAGAGAAGTGAGTTTTAGCTCAAAGTGAGCTGAAATGAGTTCTATGAAATTCAACTATGTGAATTGTGGCTATATGGAACATTTGTGATGTTTCATGAGTGGTAACTACTTACTAACATCTTTTTATACAAAATAAGGGTATTTTGGTAAAAGGACATGACTTTGGCAATCGAGGTGCATGATGTATGCACCCTAGTGCATGTGTGCACATCTCTTGGAAGCTACCAAGAGATTTTCGGCCATGAGAGCCTGAAATTGGCGAAGAGACACCTCAAGGGGAGGCACCCCTTCGCCTAAATAAGGAGTTACTTAGCATTTGGATAAGGGAGTGTACAAGGGGGGGAGTAACCACTCCTTAGGCCGAAAGTATGTGTATTTTCGGCCATAAGGAGTTGTGACTCTTCCTAGTAACTCCCTACATCATCTATAAATAGATGATTTGGCGACAACACAAAACACACTAAAAAATCCGAAACTTCTCTTCTCTTTGATCTTGGCCGAAATATTAAGCATTTCTAGAGCATTTCAGGTGGAACGTTTTTTGTGTCTCTTTAACACAAAACAACCTCATTGCATCACATGCAATCCGCCCTCATCAAGGAATTCGAAGGCCTACAGATTCAATCGGAAGACTTGGAGCAAACGTTAGGAGCAAGGACAAAGATCCTTACGCTATTTTCTCAAGGGTGCAAGGTATGCTTCCTATCTCTACTCCCTCCTTCTTCTCCTCTTTCTTCCTTGTGAAAGTGGAGAGACATGATTATGGAAAACACATCATGCTATGAATCTCTAAATCTACAAATGGTATCAGAGCCTGTGTTGCTTGAATGTATATGCATGTTCGCATGTACTTATATGCATGTTCGTATGAACTCGTATGGATGTTGCATGCAAATATGCATTTCGGGTTGACTGAACATTACATGTATTTTCGGCCTTAAGCAAGCAATTAATATGATCGTTCATGAAAGGTATGAACCGTATGCATGCTTGTATGTTTGAAGATGATTAAAATCATGAAATTACATGTATGTATGAATTCGGTCAAGATAAAAGTATCTTGTATGAGAACCTTGTATGACGCCTCGCGGTCCCTTGACAAGCGTTCGCCAGTGTCCAGGTTTCTCCTGACAGGCGTTCGCCAGTGTCAAATTTCTTTCACCTGATAGAAGTTCGCCAGTGTCAAGGCTTCGCCTGACAGGCATTCGCCAGTGTCCAGGCGTTCGCGGCATGAGGGGTTCGCCAGTGTCAAGGCTTCGCCAGTTGTGTTCGCGGGGATTGGGTTCGCCAGTCCCCATTCTGCGAAGGCTGGGGTTCGCAAGCTATATTCTGCGAGGGCAGGATTCGCGCTCACGCGGGGGAAGGTTCACACATGCGATAGCATGTGTTCCGCGATAGGCATGCGTTCATGAGTATGTGAATCATTGTGAATCATTGTATGCTTATGTATGTGTTCATGAGTATGATTGAATGAAAGTATGTATGTTGCTTCTTTGTGATTCACATGTATATGTACATGAATGTTTAGAACATGATATAATTGTGATTATGACATGAAATGCACAAGATGATTTCTTGGTGTAATTCTTCACTTGAGTTATTGGCTTTATCCGGAGATAGTCTTAATTAGATGGTAATTCTGTCTAGGAAGGAACTTAAGTGGTACCATTGTGTCCCTCCTTCCTGGGAATTATCACTATGGTGACTTGAGGGATGAGAGACTTAATTCAAGGAGGAATAAACCAAGATGTGTTCTTTGTGTATTTTCTACATGTTATTACTAGTATGCATAAGTTGCATATATGTGACATTGTACCTCGACTTAGACTAAGACCCTCAACCCTAAGATGGTCTTAGTACTGGTGATTTGTTCACCACTATGATGGACTTGAGGGAAATGAGACTTGGTTTAAGGAGGATATGATATTTCTAAAAGTTAAAGTTTCTAGGGACCCTGTCAAGTTGATTACAATTCTGTCTAAGGAGGTGAGTTTTAAGCGGGACCGATGTGACCCCTCCACCTTTCCTGGGAATTGTATCAAAGAGACTTATGAGTGATGAGACAGGTTTTGGAGAAATACCATATGTAATGTTACATAAGCTATTCATGTATGTGTACATGAAACCTTAAAGTAAGATAGTGGAACCTTCTTGGAGGCTCATTTAGAACATGTATGTGAAACTATAGAAACATGTTTGTGTGTTTCTAATTGGATGCTATATGCACTCCTTTTGCCATATATGAACATGTTTGAAGTAGTTGCATGTATTTGTTGCTTGGTCGAGTCTTGTTGTAATTGATTGAATTTTGATACATGTGATTTGCATCATGTAGATGACATGTAAGAATATTGTTGCTGAACTGAACAAGGACCTCAAATTGGATGGTGACAACTATCCGATTTGGCAGCAAAAGGTCAAGTTTATCCTTACTGGGCAGGACGCACTTGAGGTTTTATCTGATGGAGGTCAGGTTGCCCAACCGGATGAAGGGCAAGACCAGACAGCCTATGTGGCTTATCTGAAAAAGAATCGTCTTTGCCGAGTGACCCTTCTTTCAACAATGGTGGATGAGATCATGGTTGAGTTCTCAACCCTTGACAGTGCCAAAGAAATTTGGGACACTGTCAAGACCAAACGAGCTGATCACACCATGAGTTCTCACCTTCGAGAGATATCTCAGATGATCCACCAGTTGAAGCAAGTCGGGCACGACCTCACAAATGAACAACAGGTCCAAGCTATAATCCGATCTTTGCCAGATGAGGATTGGCAGTTGATGAAGGTCAACTTGCGCCACAATCCTCAGATCAAAACGTTTGATGACATAGCCCGTCATCTTTTACTTGAGGCCGAAGTAATGGCCTTCAAAAACCATTCCAAAGCATATGTTGCTTCTACTTCCTCCAACAAAAAGGGGGAAAACAAAGGAAAAGGGAAATGGTTTGGTAAAGGTGGAAAGAACAAGGGCGGCAATGACAAAGGTAAAGGAGGTGGAAACGGTCCCAATTTGAATAAGTTCAAAAAGAAAAGGGACGTTTCTAAGCTCAAATGCTTCAACTGTGGAAAGAAGGGGCACTTTACAAAAGATTGCAAAAGTCCTTCCAAGGTACATATACCTACTACTTCTTCTGATGTATATGTTGCATCTTGTTCTTTGCTAACTAAAAGCAATTCTTTGTGGATTGTAGACTCAGGAGTAACGGACCACATAGTCTGAGACAAGTCTTGGTTCGTGGCTTACGTAAAGCTTCAAGAGGTGCAAAGTGTGTCTCGGTGGGAAATAACGCTGTAATAGAAGTAGTAGGAATTGGGACATGTAAAGTCCCCACTTGTAATGGATCATTATATCTAATTGATACATTATATGTACCAGATATTTGTAGAAATTTGATTTCTATAAGTAGTTTGTTGAAGTACAAATATAGCTTTTCTTTTTCGAATGATAGTGTTACTATCTTCAAAGATAATCAAGTTGTGTGTGAATGTTTAGTAAATAATGGCTTGTATGAACTTAGACCGAGTAGCCACACTAATGCTTCATCTAGTTGCCATGTGACCGAGGTCACAAGTGAAATGACTTGGCATGAAAGGCTTGGACATGTGGGTCAAGATAAGATGAATAAGTTAGCCAAAAATGGCTTGCTTGGATCCTTGACCAAAGTTGTCTTACCAAGTTGCCAAGCATGCCTTGAAGGAAAGGCAACGAGAAAGCCTTTTGGGCGCAGAAATAGAAGAGAAGAAGCATTAGATTTAGTTTATTCTGACTTGTGTGGACCTATGAGAGTAACATCTAGAAATGGTTATAGATATTTCATTACATTTACTAATGATTATACTCGATTCACACATATTTTCTTACTCAAGAACAAAGCTGAGGCTTTATCATACTTTGAGAACCAATTGGGTAAGAAAATAAAATCCTTGAGAACAGAGAGGTGGAGAGTACAATTCAAATGCCTTCAAAGCCTTTTGTGACATGAAAGGAATCCAGAGGGAGTTCACTCTTTCTTGGACACCCTAACAAAATGGAGTGTCTGAAAGGAAGAACAAAACTCTAATGGATATAGTAAGGTCCATGATGGCTAAGGTTAACTTGGACATCATCTATTGGAGTGATGCACTGCTTTGTGCAGTTCACATCCACAATAGAGTACCAAATAAGAACATCGATTCTTCTTTATATGAGTTGTGGAAGAAGAGGTCGCTTAACCTAAGCTACATGCACCCTTTGGGTTGCCTTGCTTATGTGCATGTCCCAGACCATCCTTTAGGAAAATTGGGTCCTCGGGGAAAGAAATGTGCTTTCCTTGGATATTGCATTGATTCAAAAGGTTATGTGTTCTTAGATATCAGTCACAAAGAAGGATTGGTATTTGATGGCAGAAACGCCAACTTCATGGAAAGTGAGTTTCCTAAAGTTGGTGAATGTAATGATCTTAACTCTTCGGTCCAATCCTTGAAGAGGATCAACCTAGTACTTCAGAAGTACCAGATGCACAAGGTGCACCTACTCCACAAGGAGTACCTCAACAAGAGGGAGTTGTGACTCATAATAATGAATCCAATGTGTTGGATCACATGGAACAAGAACCTGTAGAGGATACACTTGTTCAAGAGGGAGTTATTTGGTGTCATCTGAAATAGATGAACCAAGTAATGTTAAAGAAGCTCTTAATAGTGCACAAAGAGAGGAATGGCTAAATGCCATAAATGAAGAACTTCATTCTATGACAGTGAATGGTGTGTGGGAATTGTCAGATCTTCCTATTGGTCGGAAGGCCATTAGTAATAAAAGGGTGTAAAAGATAAATAAGAAATCTGATTGAAGTATCGAAAGATACAAAGCCCAGTTGGTGGCTAAGGGTGTCACACAAAATAAAGATATTGATTTCAAAGATACCTTCTCACCGTAGTGAAATTCAATTCCATCAGATTACTACTTGCCATTGTGGCATACTTGGATCTGGAGTTACATCAAATGGATGTTAAAACAACCTTCCTCAATGGTGATTTGAGTGAAGAGATCTATATGAGACAACCAGAAGGGTTTGTCCAAGAAGGTCTTGAGGACAAGGTATGTAGACTTAAAAAGTCAATTTATGGTCTTAAGCAAGCTTCAAGACAATGGTACTTGAAGTTCCATCATGCAATTACAAGTTATGGCTTTGTAATGATGCATGAAGATCATTGTGTATACTTGTACTCCTCTGGATCCGATTATGCCATAATGACTTTGTATGTAGATGACATACTGATTGCAAGTAGTGGAGTTAAGTTAATGACAACCATCAAAGGATGGTTATCTTCCACTTTCGACATGAAAGACATGGGAGAAGCTTCCTTTATTTTAGGTGTCAAGATACACCGGAATAGAAAGGAACGCTTGTTAGGCCTCTCACAGGAACCTTATATTGATAAGATCCTTGAAAGGTTTAATTTAATCAACTCCAAACCCATGAATACCCCATGTGTCCCACGACTCCAGCTGAAAAGGAAGAGATGACAAACATACCATACCTGAGTGCTATAGGTTCCTTAATGTATGCCATGTTGTGTACAAGGCCTGACATTAGCCAAGCAGTTGGCTTATTGGCTCGATATTCTTCAAACCTGGAATGCAGCATTGGAAGAGTGTCAAGAGGGTTCTACGGTACCTTAAAGGTACTAAAGATTATTGGCTATGCTATCAAGGCAAGAAGTTTGATTTGCATGGTTACTCGATCGATTGGGGTGGAGATCGTGACTCAAAGAAATCTACATCTGGTTATGTATTTCGTTTAATGGTGGGGCTACTACATGGTGTAGTAAGAAACAAACTTGTACAGTATTATCAACCATGGAGGCTGAGTTTATCTCATGTGCCTCGACTGTACAAGAAGCCCTTTGGCTTGGATTCTTTCTTAAGAACTTGGAATCTTGGATCATGGTGGAAAGGCCTATTACTATTTACAGTGATAGTATGGCGGCCATGGCTTACACCAAAGATCCCAAGTACCATGGAAAGACCAAGCACATTAGCATGAAATATCATTTCGTAAGGGATGCAATTGAAGAGGGTGAAGTTAAAATTGAGTACATATCTACAGACCTGATGGTGGCAGATCCTCTTACTAAGCCATTGCCACCACTTGTATTTGCCAGATATGTCAAAACAATGGGTCTTCGTAGATTGTAATTAAGTTGGATGTACTCCACCACTTTGGTGTCACATATGTATTCTATGATGAATGATTAATAAAGTTGTTTATTTGTCATCATCTAATTTGTTCAATTTTTATGTTTTCACAACAAAAATTAGAACATGTCAAACATAGACATTAGAAAGGGTTTTCTCACACAAACCTTTCGCCCTTAATCTTGTGTAGACTTAAAGATGAGACTAGCTACGGACTCAATGTATGTTGTTTCTTAAATGAAGCATGTTACTTGGTAAAGTAATACTTGAGTGGGTGTCATGAACCAACACATGACACCGTAGCCTCTTGTCGCCTTGATTATGTAAATCAAGATGAGATGACTAAGTTTCATCGAGTTTGTATGACCACCATACATCCTAGTCTATGATTGGTGTAAGCAGTGACTTACTTGATAACATTTCTTGGATTGTGACATGTTCTCCTTTTATTTGATAAGGGGAGTACACTTTTGGTGTTTTAAAATGGAGAAAAATGACACATCTTCCAACTTAAGTGGACATCATTCCGAGTGAGAGTGGTGTAAGTAAAACATCAAATAGTGTTCAATTAGAACTTTAGTGTTCTATAACCATGAAATGCGACCAAAGAAGAATTTAAGTAAGTTGTCTTTGTTCTTACTTAGTGTGAGGTTCTTCGATTCAGAATCTAAGTGACTTTGACTTGCTATTAGGAAATTTTATCAATAAAACTACTTTGATTGGTTGTTGAAGGTCTTAGAAGAAAAGACTGGAATATCCTCCATTTGGGTAGTTGAGTTGGTACAATGATCTAAGTAGTTTAAGTTGATAAGAAAGACACCGTTTTATGATGATACACATGCTCTAAATTTAATCTTGGGCCCACATACTATGTGTAGTACGATTTAGATTGAATTACGAGCACTCGTGAATGAGATCTCAGCTTCTTAATACAATCATGAGTTTCAAATGGTTGAAATTCAAGAAAAGGACTGATTGTGATTAAGTGAATTGTATCATTGTGTATGGGGTTTGTAAAGACACCACTTAATGAGTGCAAGTGAGCTTGAAGAAGTTCAAGCATGTTTGATAAGTTCAAACAATACACCGTTGCTTGATTGGTTCAAGCATGTTATTTTGAAGAGGACAAGCTTTCATTGTGAGTCTAACAACCACAATGAAAGTGATTTTATGTGTATGCCTTGGGGTCGCACCCTTAACTCTACTTGTGTGAATAAACTTGTTTATTTTGGCCTACATATGTGTTAAAGAGATTTTATTTGAGTGGGAGTTCACAATCAAAAGATAACTTAGTGCGAGTGGGAGTTTGTTGGAATTCTTAGCGCACCAAGTACTTTTGAGGTGATGTTTGAACTCATCTCAAATAGAGAGGTGAGTTTCAGCTCAAAGTGAGCTGAAATGAGTTCTATGAAATTCAACTATGTGAATTGTGACTATATGGAACATTTGTGATGTTTCATGAGTGGTAACTACTTACTAACATCCTTTTATACAAAATAAGGGTATTTTGGTAAAAGGACATGACTTTGGCAATCGGGGTGCATGGTGTATGCACCCTAGTACATGTGTGCACATCTCTTGGAAGCTACCAAAAGATTTTCAGCCATGAGAGCCTGAAATTGGCGAAGAGACACCTCAAGGGGATTCGCCTAAATTAGAAGTTACTTAGCATTTGGATAAGGGAGTGTACAAGGGGGGGAGTAACCACTTCTTAGGCCGAAAGTATGTGTATTTTCGGCCATAAGGAGTTGTGACTCTTCCTTGTAACTCCCTACATCATCTATAAATAGATGATTGGCCACAACACAAAACACACTCAAGAATCCGAAACTTCTCTTCTCTTTGTTCTTGGCCAAAATATTAAGCATTCCTAGAGCATTTCGTGTGGAACGTTTTTTGTGTCTATTTAACACAAAACAACCTTATTGCATCACATGCAATCCGCCCTCATCAAGGAATTCGAAGGCCTGCAGATTCAATCGGAAGACTTGGAGCAAACGTTAGGAGCAAGGACAAAGATCCTTACGCTGTTTTCTCAAGGGTGAAAGGTATGCTTCCTATCTCTACTCCTTCCTCCTCCTTCTCCTCTTTCTTCCTTGTGAAAGTAGAGAGACATGATTATGGAAAACACATCATGCTATGAATCTCTAAATCTACACCTGAGACGAGCGTCCTGCTGGACTGGGGCGAGCAAGGGAGGAAGATGGGTGCTGGGTGGCACGCCATGCTAGATTAGGAAGGGGTCCTAGGTCATGTGTATGACCCCCCCTCTGTTAGGAAGGCCCTTGAGCCGTTGAAATTTTGTACCTTGATCATCCACGTTTTCCTTTATTCCTGCTATAGCTTTGTAGGGGACGTTAGCAAATTGCTAGGCTAAGTCGTTGTGTATCTGTTGGGATTCGCTTCGCGACGCCCCAAAGATCAGAAGGACTGTTTGTGGCTCGCATGGGCGAAGCCATCAAAGACCTCAATGTCAAGGCTAGTTCCCAGCGTAAGGATCTGTTGGGGTTCGCACCACATGGCCCAAAAGATCAGTCGAGGGATTGTTCGTGGTTCACATGGGTGAAACCATCAAAGACCTCTGTAAAGAAGCTGTTTCAAGCTTGGGGATCCGTTGGGATTCGCATCGCGGGGTCCCAAGGATCTTTCGAGGGATTGTTTGAGGCTCGCATGGGAGAAGCCGTCAAAGACCTCTGCAAAGAAGTTGTTTCAAGCTTGGGGATCTGTTGGGATTCGCTTCGCGGGGTCCCAAAGATCTGTGCCGCAAGGTTTGCATTGGCAATGCCCTTGGGTAATGTACGCATGTTAGCGTGTATATGTGACCTGACAAGGTCTGATGCCGTGACCTTAATAGGTCAGCCGTTTAGCCGTTCTGACCGGTTAGGAGCAAAAGGCTTTGGGCGATTGTCGATGAGATAGCTCTGCAATAGTGTTAAGAGGTGGTGAAGTATTTCATTGATTCAAGCCATGAGATTACCATGATTTATACATAGTATGGACGAAGGTCGTCTGCGTGGAAGTTGCGAGGGAGTGGTTTCCCATCTTGGTCCTGTAATTCATAGACTCCTGGTCAGACTTGTTTGTGGATGATATAGGGGCCTTCCCAGTTGGGCCGTAGGACACCTTGTTTGGGGTCGCTAGCAGTGAGGAAAGATCTGAGTAGTGCGAGGCCTCCTGGTTTGAGTGTCTTGGGCTTACTTTGGCGTCATGATGCAAGTTGAGACGCTGTTTGAGGGCGAACAGGCAAAGGCGTGCCCCTTCGCGCAGTTCCTCGAGCAGGTCTAGTATGGCACAAAGTCCCTGAGTGTTGGCTTCATCACTGAAATTGATCGTCTTGATTGTTGGGAAGTCTGCCTCGATGGGAAGGAGTGCGTCAGTGCCATAGACAAGGGAGAACGATGTCTCACCTGTTGCCGTTCTTGTTGTTGTTCTATAATCCCATAGGACACTTGGGAGTTCATCAACCCATCGCCCCTTTGCTCCAGTCAGGCGCTTCTTGAGCCCCTCCTTGATTGTGCGGTTGGTGACCTCAACTTGGCCATAGGATTGGGGGTGTGCCACTGGGGCATACAACATGTGTATCCTGTTGTCCTCAGCCCATTGCTGGACGCCGTGGTTGGCGAACTGGCTGCCATTGTCTGTGATGATGGCGCGGGGGTTGCCATATCGACAAATGATGTTTTTCCATAGGAACTTGATGATCTTGGAGGATGTTATCTTTACCAAGGGTTTGACTTCAATCCACTTTGTGAAATAGTCAACGGCGACAACACAGAACCGGTATTGACCTGTCGCCTTTGGCATTGGTCCGACGAGGTCGAGACCCCAAAGGGCGAAGGGCACAGGGTTTGTGAGTGCTAGAGATTCCGTGGATGAGAATCGCTGGACGTGCGAGTTGATTTGGCATTGATGGCACGTTCTAAAAAGTGAGGTCGCGTCTTTCTTCAAGGTAGGCCAGTAATATCCCTGGCGAAGTGCTTTGTGTGCCAGTGCCTCCGCAGCAATGTGAGCACCACAGTTGCCTTGGTGGATGACCTCCAGTACAGAGAGTCCCCCTTTGGCGGTGAGGCAACGTTGGAGGGGTGAAGAGAATCCACAATGCCACAACAACCCGTTTATGAGTACGAATCTTATCACTCGAGTGCGGGTGCGCGGATCTGTGGGGATCCCCTCGAGTTGGGCAATGATGGGAGTTCGCCAGTCATCCGGATCTTCTTCCGCTTCGAGTGAGCCAATGTCCATTACCCCATCGATTGATGGTCGAGCTAGAGTCTCCAATGTGGAAGGTGTCTCTCCCTTGGAGAGCATATCCGCTATGGTGTTCTCAGAACAAGGGATATGAATGAAGACTTCCTCCTCAAAGTTCATCCGCAGGGAGTTGACAAGCTTAAGGTACTTGATCAAAGTGGCATCCTTGCACTCTTAGCACCCCTGAACTTGGTGTATCACTAGTTGGGAATCGTTGTGGATGTGTATCCGACGAATACCCACTCTGATGGCCAGTTTGAGGCCCGCGATGAGGGCTTCATATTCTGCAACATTATTCGTTACTGGAAATTGAAAAGATACACGCAGAGTAGTTTCCATACCTAGTGGTCCACGGATGTAGACACCCCCTACTGGAGATGCCGCTCTGGATGCGCCATCAATGTGCATTTCCCATTCTGGAGGCGGGGGTTTAGGCGCTGGGACTTGTTCCTGTGGCGTGCAACACTTAGCTACGGAGAATTCTACCATGAAATCCGCTAGTGCCTGATCTTTATTGCTTTGTGGGGTTCATGGTTGATGTCGTATCCACTCAGTTCAATGCACCATTTGGCGAGGTGGCCTGAGTGCTCCGGTCTTTGAAGGATTTCCTTGATTGGCAGGTCCGTTCGCACTGTGATAGTGTGCCCTTGGAAGTAGGGCTTGAGCTTCCTGGCTGCATAGACTAGTGATAGGATAGCTTTTTGTAGAGGAGGGTACCTTGTTTCCGCGGATTGTAAGGTGTGGCTGGTGTAGTAGACTGGCCACTGCTTGTCAGCTTCCTCCTTGATGAGAACTGAGGCCACACTGTTGCTCGTTGTGGAGAGATACATGACAAGGTCATCGCCAGGCCTGGGGCTCTTCAGGGTGGGCAGCTCCTGTAGGTGCTGCTTGATGGTGTCGTAGGCCGCTTGGCATTCCTCCGTCCACTTGCAAGCCTTTTTCTTCCGGATTTGGTTGAAGAAAGGGTTGCAACGGTCATTGAGCTTTGATATGAATCGTCCCAGGGCTACTAACCTCCCTGTCAGTTGTTGGACGTCTTTTAGGCCTCTGGGGATGCGGAGGTTGGTGATGGCTTCGATATTCTTGGGATTGGCGCGAATCCCTCCTCTTGAGACTTGGTAACCGAGAAAGTTCCATTCGCCAACGCCAATATGCACTTCTTTGGATTCAGGTGCATGTTATATGCGCGGAAGTTGGCGAAGGTCTCTTCTAGATCCTTCAGGTGTTTGGTGGTGGCCTTGCTCTTTACCACTATGTCGTCAACATAGGCCTCAAGATTCCTCCCAATCTGATCTGTGAATACCTTGTTCACCAACCTTTGAAAAGTCACCCCTGCATTCCTTAAGCCAAAAGGCATGCGAATGTAATGGTAGACCACTTCGCCGGTTGTGAAGGCAGTTTTTCATGGCATCTTCAGGATCTATGAAGATTTGATGGTAGCCACTGTACGCATCAAGAAAAGAAAAGACTGGGTATCGCACAGTTGAGTCCACCAGTTGGTCTATGGTAGGCAAGGGGTATGGATCTCTAGGGCAGGCCCTGTTGACCCCCTTGTAGTCCACACACATGCACCATTCTCCATTTTCTTTGTCAGCAAGCGGAATATTAGCGACCCACTCAGAGTAATGAACTTTCTTAATTATATTTGCATCCAGCAACTTCTGCACCTCAGTGCGTACAAACTCTTTTCGATCTGGGGCCATGCCTATTGTTTTCTACCTAACTGGCTTAAAGCCACGGAGTACATTGAGTTTGTGGGAGATAACAGAAGGATCTACGCCTGAGAGGTCAGTTGGGCTCCACGCGAAGACGTCCATATTGGCATGGAGGAGGTTAATGAGGGCTTCCTTGACCTTTTATGGGAGGTCCTTCCCAATGCGGAACTTCTTCCCTGGAGATATCTCGACCTCCTCAAAGTCATCAGATAGGTCTGGGACACTTCGCTCTCTCGCACAGGCTCCTCAGCTGATTTCTTCCTCTTTGGCTCCATGCATTGAGGTAGCTGAGAGGGGCCAGCGAGCCCGTTGACATAGTTGTCCCTCGCCACGTTCTGGTTGACATAAATGTAGGCATCGCTAGCGGAGGTGCGGAACACCAGTGTCAAGGTGCGCACGTCACAAAGAATGTGGAATTCAGTCTGTGTGACGCGCCCAACAATGGAATTGTAGGGCGAGGGGAGGTCGAGGACGATGAAGTCTACGAAGCTGGAGTGGCAGACCTGCCTGTTGTTCTTGGTGGCGCCGACCATCATAAATGGGAGTGTGATGGCCCCCAAGGTTAGGATTTCTTCCCTTCCGATCCCAAAGGTTTCTCCCTTCGCCGGCATGATTTGAGACAGGGGTACCTTCGCCTCAACAAGTGTGTGCTTGTAAATGACGTTGGCATTAGCCCCTGTATCCATGTAAATCTGGCCAATATCCCACCCGGCGAAGCGAGCTATGATAATGAGTGAATCTGAGTAGGGAATCGCCACAGAGGACCCATCGCGGCGGTGGATGAGGTGGCTAGCCGTGTGATCTAGTTGGTAGATCTGTCTCATATACCGGTGCCTCGCAGCTGCGCCTTCACATTGGGTGATCACACTAATGTGGCCCCTGGCAGGTGGGATCTGATCAGCTCCCCCATGGGCCCTGTTCTGTCGGTGGTGATCCCGACCGTGATCCTCCCGATCGCCTTCGTGCTTGTATCCCCTGGGAGAACCTCTTCGCGGGGAGGGGTTGCGAACAAGGAACTCCGTGAGTTTCCCCTGAGCTATCATCTCCGCTAGCATGCGCTTGAGTTCCACGCACTCCTCAGTGCCATGGCCATTGTCGCGATGGTAGCGACAGTACTTGTTGTTTGGCCTCGCAGCGCCTTTGGGAAGTGGGCGAGGCCATTTGATGATCTCCTTTCTCTGCTCCAGGATGTGGAAGATGTTGATGCGGGAGTCTCTGAGTGGGGAAGGGTTGGATAGGTCCTGTCCCTGTTGCCCTGTGGAGGTTGTTGCCACCGCTGTCCATGACCCCTGGAGTCTGGCATACGCGAGGGTTACCCCCTCGCGTCAGTTGTTGAGCCCTTGAGATAGGGTCTGGTGACTTCCTCAGTGTGCATGAACCTAGTTGCCCTGTCGAGGAACTGCTCCATGTTGCAAGGAGGGTTGATGTCGTTAATGAAGAATATGGAGTCCCACTGGAGACCTTGTATGGCTGTTAGGAGACGAGTCTTCTCCCCCAGGTTTGGGACCTGGATAGATTCCCCTTGGAATCTTTAGATATAGTCCCTTAAGGACTCATCATTCCTCTGTCGCACCTTAAGTAGGTGCCCTGTAGTTTTGGGCGGAGGCTTGGAGACGACAAAGTGGTTAGAGAAAACACGGGAGAGTTCCTCAAAGGAGTCGAATTGCTTACTGCGAAGGGTGGTGTACCAATTGGCGGCGGCTCCAGTGAGGGTAGAGCTGAAAGCCACTATGTAGGGTGCTGTCATCAGCCCTTGCGATCGCCATCGCAGAGATGTAGCGCTGGAGGTGGATGTCCGGGTCTGAGAGACCGTCATAGGAGTCCAGCTTGGGCTGACGAAACTGCTCCGGTAGTGGAGCTTCCAAGATCCTCTGGGTGAAAGGTTGGGTCCAGAGGTGGTCCAGACCCAGGCTGGTGGAGTAGGGCGTGTTTGCCCTTACTTCTCTCTTCTCAATTTGCTCCAGGCGTCTGGCGAGAGCGGCGAGTGCGGCGGAGTGGGCTGGATCAGGATAGGCCTCCTGCTGTGGTGGAGGAAGAGGAGGCTCCTGGTGATTTTGTGGCTATTGGATCATTTGGAAGCCTCATGCCGCAGTGTCGAGCAGATTTTGAGCGACCACCTCAATGATCGCCGCGAGGATTCTGGGGTCGAGACCGGCCACCGCAGAGTTCTGAACGATGACATTGCGTGGTACCCCCACCACACCCGCTGATCGGTTCTGATTCATCGAGAGGGCAACACGCCCTGATCTCACGGCAACATCTGCCCCCGCTGTGTGAATGACTTCCCTTGAGAGAGGGCCATTGCAATCACCATGGGAGGAGCTCTCCCCCGTTGAATGGACTAACGCCCCACAGTTTGCAGCAGCGGCGAGTGGATTTCTCCTCCCACGGCCATTCTGCCGGCCTGCGCTCCTTGTGGTAGGCATGGCTTTTGTTCTTAGGTGGTTTTCTTCATGGGATTGTTGGAATTTCCCATCGACGGCGCCAACTGATAGCCTTGTTCCTTGACGGCACTGGCTTCCAGATACTTGAGCAGTTGAGGAGATGGTGAGAACGACGATCTGAAGCTCTAAAGTAATCTGCAAGATGTGAAACAGAATACTCGGGAGCAGAAGAGGAGTAGGGGTGTGTAGATAGGGTGTACCTTTCCCAAACCGTCCTTTTTAAGAGGCGTTGAGGTGGAGGTTGTCCCATGATCCAGTAGTGGAGTGCTCCCCACGTTCAGTAGTGGAAGACCGGAGGCGTGATAGAGAACGTGGGTAGGTCGTGGAGATAACCGTTCCCAATTTTCTTTTCCCGGTCTGTGGCATTGTTGCTAAGTGTTAGATGCCGAAGGCCGGGAGATGCAAATCCGCGAGGTCCTGGCGAGGCCAGTAGGTGCGAAGCTCTCCTTATAACGCCTTCGCGAGATGCGGTGGCATCGCGGTGCGTTTCCTTGGTTGCTGCCGATGATGACGCGAGACGCGATGTCGCGAGGGGCATTTGCTTGGGTAGTGTACCAAATAACACACATTAATATGCGTGCCCAATCAAAGGGATTAAAGTTCATGGGATGGAGGAGTGGCGGACGGTGGGAGTATATACTACTCCCTATATCCCAAATTGTTTTGAACATTTGATTGGGCATGGAGATTAAAGCCATTGTCGTGCCCATGATTGTTTGTACGTGGGGCACAAGTTCTTTATTATTTCTAAAGCTTATATTTTTGGAGAATGTTTTTGTTGGTAATTTCAAAATTTCACATTAAATACTCATAGTTCCTTAATCTTAATATAATTTTTTAAAAAAATAAAAAGAAAATCTATTAAAAATGTATGGGGAGGAGGGTTTTACACTATAATATTTAACCGTTTGAAATTATTTAATGTCAAGTATAATTTATTTTAAAACTAAGTGAAATAATTTTTATAAGACAATTTGAACTAAATAATGAAATATTTTAACTATTTCCTATTCATTCAAAATACTATGATAGGATAATCGATTTTATAAAAAAACTAGCACACTGATTCGTGAGGATAAAAATAAAATTATTTTATTTAGCAATCGTTAGCTAGCTACATTATAAATATTTATGACTAATTCTTAACATTTTCTCAAAATTCTTAACATTTTTATGACTTGATTAAACACTTATGCATAGTAGTCGGACCCAAAAGTATTTACCCATTTCCCCATCCTTTACATGATGCGCGAGCGAGTGAGTCACACGACACGGATGCTATCTCGACCCTCTAGGCTCTAGTGCTTTAAATATTAGTAGGCCCTTGAACTCTTTACTTGGTTTCAAACGGTACAAATACATTATTTATATAAACAATGCTACTATTATGGTCATAATTTGTAGAATTTTACTAGGGATACGTGTCCCCACGTGCCCCCTTTATAGGCCCAACCTGTATAAGACAAAAATAACTCTTTCGATGGAGAAAAAAGTTGATGGTTAAAAGATAAAAGTAGTTTAAAAAAGTTCCCTTAAAAGGAAACGATCGAATCTTTTGGGAAAACCTCGAAAAGGAATACAATTGAATTTTTTTGGAAGAATCAAGTAGAATTTAACCACCCGCACATTGCAGCAGCTTATATAATTGTCTTCTTTCATCCGAATATGGTGGTAGCCACTCTTCAAATCCACCTTGTTGAACACCGTGGCTCCATACAACTTATCTAATATGTCATCCAATCTCGGGATTGGGTGACGGTACTTCACCGTGATTTTGTTGATCAGTCTAAAGCTCATGCACATTCTGTTAGGTTTCCGAGTTTAACAACCAACCGAAAATAGAAACCAACCAAGGATCTTATGTAGAATGAGACAAGATGATCAGTAAAAAATTTTACCATAGAAAACGTTTCGTGCAACATATGTAGGTGAGAAGAAATGCACCATTTATTGGTATCCATGCACAAACCGCTACTCCTCGCCTTTCTTCAAGAACGCCCGAGTGAGGAGGTCCTTGTTCTCGACACTACGCTTGTAGCGGACTAAGTCTTCGGGAACCGGGAGAATGACACAAGAAGCTAGGAGAGAGGTAAAAGCTTTTAGTTACTCGGTATGTGTGAAACTGACGGTGAACTCTGGTTATCTCGAACGTAGGTGCATTGACTCCTATTTATAGGCAGTTCATGCGCCACTTTAGTTGGGAATAGGTATCTCTGTTTTCATTGTTTTACCACTTAAGTGCACAACTTTCCAAAGTTGTCACGTTAACCCCAACAGAGCTAACTTTGCACAATTCACTCGAACTGTCCCGTTAATGCATGTTACCCCATAAGTTCTCGTTAATTTGGAAGTAGTCATGAATTCTTATTCATGATTACAAGCAATGTGCAATTTCTAGCAACACATCAATGCTACACAATTAACGTAGAAGTCAATCGTCACGACAGTAACCTCATCCTTTGGTATGATCGTTTTAGTTGTACTCTTTGTATCCCTTCAACTGACTTTTCGGGTTGAACTAATCCGTGAAATCAACACCATTGTTGTCATTCAACTATGGCTGTGAGAGTATCCTTTGTAATATAGGAGTGTCGAATATCATCTTGGTACATAACAGTCTAACTCCATGATATTTCTGTTTTACCTCAAACTAGTCTATTTCACTCGGTCAAGAAATGGTCTTTACTAGAATCTAAGCAAGCAACCCACATGAGTAGTTCTTTACTACCTCAGGTCCAAGGACTACATATACAACGACCTATGAGATGCACTGTGTATTTATAACACTACTATTTCCATAGTGTTCTCGGTTAGGTCAATCTAGTACATACACCTTCTTGTTATGTACCCATAAGTAAGACTCCACAAGTTTAGATCTTCACTTATGTTAATCTCACATGTACTATAGCAACCCTAGTTCATTATAATACTCTATCGAGACGTTTAAGGAATATCGAATATTCCACGGGTTAACGTAAATGTGTTTGTTTATTCTAGTGCAAAAAGAAACATAAACATATTAAAAAATGCCTCTATAAATAATTAATCATCATGTCTATGTCCAAAATCCTAATACAATGATTGACTTAAAGGCACAACTCTTACACATTTTCCATGTTCCGTCCGATTTTAGCGCAAGTAGTACTTGTACGGTAAAAAGGCTAAGGCTCGCGAGATGTATCCATTGGATAAGAGTTCCACCACCTGGGTTTGGATCTCATTGATATTCCTCTGGGTTAGCTTAATATGCGGCTTGGTTTGGGAATGAAGCTCCCGACACATGGTCAATATGTTATCATCCACCTAATTTTTATGTTTTCCCACCAAGTAAGTGCATAACCCGAATATTCACCAACAATGAGGCGTATCTTTAGATATCCAGGGTAGTCTAAGATGGGGTGTATCTTTACGCATCCACTCCATGATATACTCTAGATTACTCCGCCCATAGAAAGTAAAGATTTTTAATTTTGGTGCCTGAAGGTGTTGGTGTGGTTGTTGAATTGTTGGTGAGGTTGTTGAGGTGATGGTCTCCTTCTTTCTTCATAGTACTCTTGGTCCGCCCAATGTTGGTGAACAAATCGATTTGTTTCAAAACCTCGTTGTTGAAAAAAGTTACTTTTAAATAATCCTAGTTGGAATGGACCGTGAGATGGACCTTGTTGGTATGGATTGCTTGCACCGAAGTTGGGGCCGAAGATGGGGTCTGTGACATGGGGACGAGTGGTGCTGTTACTTAGTGGGCCAAGGCCAGAGCCTGATGGGCCAAGTGGGATGGGGACGGTATGGCCTAGGTTAGGTTGTTTGGCTCCTCCTTGGTTTTATTCTCGGAGAATTGAAAAGTCAATCCTTCTAGGCTTGCTTATGTGAGCGGATGGTAATAGGAATGAATGGGTACTTCATCTTCTATGTTAAGGGTGGAATTGACTCTTGACCTATGTTTGGATCTGAGTTACCTCCTCCTTCCCGATTATGGTGTAGTGCCTCTTCTTCATGTGATGGAGGCAGATGTGCGATGGGGTGACAATCTAGCACACAAGAGTATATCTGGATAAAAAAAGAGCAACACTAGGTAGATAGGAATATGGTGCGGATGAGTCAACACGTTGACTGATATGGAAAATAGATGAACACATGCGGAAGCTTGAAAATAGATAGATATGACAATCAACTCCCCTTTATATATATATATATATATATCCATGTACATGCAAAGATGATGTTTTGCCTTAGCCGAGTCCTCCTTCTTAATAACGAGATTGGTCAAAGACAAAGAAAGACTTTTTTGTCAAATTATTGTGGGATGAAAATGAGGCCAACACTTCATTCTTCCGATCAGAACGCGATGATGTTCATAGTAGACATGTTAAATCATTTAACAAAAATTGAGTGGAAAATAGTGATAAAGGAAAAAAGAGATTATCTCTCAATTTCAAGATAAACATGATATATTTCAATAATATTGGTTGTTTACAAATTCGACCTCGACATTCTTTTATTGCACAAGGAAGCTAGTAATCTGAACCAAGTTACAAGTCTCTTCATATCCACTTAATGATGAGAATTAAAAGGAAATGTAAAGATAGGAATTAAAAGAAATTATTTGAAACTTATTCTAGCCTCAAAATCTCTTACAACTAAAATAAAATAATGGAAATTCGAGCTAAAGGGTGATGGTTGAGTTTTGACTCAATAAATAAGAAATAAGTGCTCCCTCACTTAATGTATTGCCCAATTAAATGGATGGATTTTAAGGCTTGTAACTCCTCCTTTACCACTTGCTCCCAGATAATTGTAGATGACTCTTGGATCCTAGAAACTGTAGGATTCCACTATAATGGATAGTGGAAGCTTGCACATTCTTCAGGTGTGTTAAATGCAGCCGTTGCAGACTCAAGACATTGACTTTCTCATGGATCAAGGTTTTCCTTGGCGTTAGGCATGACCAAAGGAATCTAAGCTTGTGTCTTGAACAAAATCCCTGGGAGGGGCATTAATCCAACAGTTGAGGGCATGGGCCCGATCATAATTTGAGCTCGAGCTCGGGAGATGCACTTGGGCTGATACTTGGTTTTAGGCCCAAACTAAAATGATGAAAATGGTATGGAATTCTTGAATATTTGATTGGCCTAAATTGAGGAGTGTATTCATCTTTCCCTCATCTTCCAGAAGATCTTCATTCTACTCCTCACATTTTGTAAGAGTGTGCATCAACACGTTGAGTGCGGCTTTCGCCTTCTTGGTCCGGCTTCTAATCATGGGTCCACCAAGACCAATCAGTGAATCTTATTGTTTGGGCTTCGGCCTAGGCCTGGCCTGCTCATTAAGCTTGGGTATGGACTGCTCATGTCATTCCCGTCTCTTTAAAAGTTTCCATTCTCGGAATCACATCTTTCATGGTACCTTCAAAAGGGGAAAGATCCATAACATTGAGATGTAAGCACAATGAGACTTGGTTAGGTTAGTGATTGACAAGAGATTAACATGCTATCTAGAGATGGAATTATGTTAGCCTTAATAATCAATCTCTAAATCATGAGTTAAAATGTACAAACAACATCTTATATGCATGAATTCCCTAAGAGAACTCTATACTTGAAAGTCCACAAGCTCTGATTTTCGTCGCTCTTACTTGTTTCACTCTTGCCTTAATTGCATTTAGTTACATTTAGATTAGTTGCACACTCCATCAACCAACCTATCAAGTCCTTGCTACTCCCTTGCATTTCATCCTAGCTCGGGTTAGGGCTTATCAAGTCGATACTTATCGAGTTCGAGCTCGAGTTTGAGCCTGAAATGAAGCTCGATAAGTCAACGAGTCAACCTCAAGCGTAACGATACTCGGCCTATCGAGAATCGATACTTATCAAACCTCTTTAATTTTGTTACTATGTTATAATTTATGTTAGTGGTGGCCGAATGTCTTCTGAGTCAACTATCATGTTCTTCTTCTGGAGTCTGGTCACGTGAGAGACCATGGTTGTCGTTGGTTGCTCCGCCTACAAAGAAAGCCACACCGGGGGGTGCTCCGGTTAATGGGCCTTCAACGATCAAATGATTACACTTGTTTAGAGTGAGAAAGTAGAAAGAAGGAAGAGCGATTTTCAAAGGGATGACCTTTATAGGAGGGCACCCTGGTGGCACGTTGGTAAATTTCCTATGGTCCAAACGTGGTGGCCGACCAACATTTGTGTGTCAGGCGGCGCCATTTGGGGAGCTCAGCGGGTCAGAGCGGGAGCCGATTTGTCCACTGGCCACTTTATGACACCTGTCAGGTGTCAATTGGCGGGCGGCGTCCTCATACGGCAAAAGGTATGCTCCACATTAAATGCAGCCTTAGTTTTAATCGGGCCATCTTTGGGAAGCGCACTCAGAGGGGTCCTCCTTGTTTCGGGCTTGGCTTATTAGGCCTTGTTGGCCCAGGTTGCTGGGTAGAGGCTTTCTGAGTTTAGTGGGCTTGGAGCCCATTGGGCTCCATGGCCATCAAATGCTCCCCCCCCCAGTCGACCTATTCGAATCAGGTAGGTTCAGCAGATTGATCTGAAGCCTTCTCATAGCTGATTTGTAGTATGTCCGATGGCGGTGCCTTTGTTTGAAAGAGAAAACAACCTCCTTTTTCTTGGTCCGAACGAGCATTGTTGGAACTTCAGAAGTTTTAGAGGAACAACCTCTGTTTGTTTGCTCGAACGAGCGTCGTTTGGACTTCTGGAGGAATAGCCTACCTTCTTATGTCTGAACGATCATTGTTTGGACTTGGGATTTTTGGAAGGAACAACCTCCCTTTCTTCATCCAAACGAGTATCGTTGGGACTTCGGAATTTTCGGAGAAACGGCCTCCCTTCCTTTGTCGAACGTGCACCCCGAACGAGCATTATTTGGACTTAGAAAGTTTGGGAGGAACAACCTCCCTTTCTTGGTTTGAACGTGCATTGTTGTTCGGACCAGTGGCGGTTCTAGGTTTTGCTTGGGCGGGAATAAGTTTCCCCCTTTTCGACCGTTTGGGCACGTTTGCGCTTTTCCACGTGAATTGAGGCAACGCCTCGTTAGTGCTGCCTAGTCATTAGATCGTGGCCACGTGTCCTTTTTCCACTGGTTTGTTTTTCAGACGTGAGTCTTGAGCTTCCCGAGCATTCACTTATTTCCCCCAATTGTCAGACGGTTTCAACTTCCTGAGGAAGTTACAATTATGACATCATTTGGAGTTCCCCTTAGCCTCCTATAAGTTCAAGACTGAGAGAGGAGATCCTCACCATCTTATTATTACTCTCGAATTTTCTCCAAGGGCTCTCGCTTCTCTCTAGAATTTGCTTCTTTCTCTAAGTTTCCGGTACGGCTGAGTGACTCCTTTCTGAGGCGGCGAGAGTACTTTGCGGTGGTGAAGTAGTTTAGCTAAAGGCTTCTCCAGCTCTTGAAGTTGATTTCCTTCGGAAGTTCAGCCAAAAGGTTCAAGAAGTAGTCGAAGCTCCAGTCGTGCTTCGTCCAGCTCGTCTTTCTCCCAACCTTCGGAACCAGCGGTCAACGACTTCTATTGAAGGTATTTTTCATCTCCTTTCTTATTTTTCCATGGACGAGGAAGGCCTTAGTTCTTCGTGGAGTGAATATTAGGCTCACTTGGACAACCACAATTTCAAGGGTGTCAAGGAAGTGCAGAAATGGGTGAAGAAGTAATTTATCCCATCGGGCTTGGCCATCCTGACTCCTTCGCTGAGGGATCTTAGCCGGAGACCTAGGGATGGTTGGATCATAGTCTTCTTTAAACATGCCAAGTGTGGGCTCCGACTTCCTCCTCCCCCTTTTCTGATGGATTCAGCTAAGTTTCACGTGATCACCATTAACTAGCTTTCACAGAACGCTTACCTTCACATTAACACACACTTGGTGTTATGCACGAGTTTTTATGTCCCTCCCCTCATCTCCAGCTTCCTCCAGCACTATAAGGTGCAGGCATCTCCGAAGGGCTATGTTCATCTGGTGGCGCTGAGGGGGTTGGGTGCCTTGAAGACATCCTTGGTGTTCGGCACCAAATCCAGCTGGAAGAATTGGCACAAAAAGTTCTTTTTCTTGTAGTTGGATCCTGCTTGGGGGTTGGATACGGCCTGGACGCTAGCGACTAGGAGGCCGATATTGAGAACTCCAAGTGGCTGTTGGAGGATCCATTGGCTTTCGAAAATTGGGAAGCGTTTCACAACAAGTTGAAGCCGATGGTAAATTGGTATAGCGTCAAGCCGAAGCAGGAACGACCCGTTCCTTTTGACCCTCAGGTACTGACACAATCTCTTATGAGGGAGCTTGGGGTATTGCCGGTGAAGTATATGATCCTTATTCGGCGGCTGAAGGGTCGCATTTCATTGGCTACCTTTGAAGAGGGTAAATGACTTTTTTTTCTCGTCAAAGTTCTTGAAATGTTTTTAACACTAAGTTTTCCTTCTATTTTGCAGCTATGATCGATGATGGGAAGGAGTTCCTGAAGAGGTTTCATCAAGCAACCTTGAAGAAGGCCAAACTGGCCAAGCATGCCAAGAAGGCAGCTGCGGCTGAGAAGAAGAAGGCTTCTTAGGCAACCGTAGTTTCTTCGTCTTCGGTGACCCCCACCGAAGATGTTGCTGACTCCATCGGCCATCAGTCCCTATTGGTGACTCCGGGTCACTGGAATTCTCCTCCGGATGTCGAGAAGGTCCACCCAGAAGTCCACTCTTCGATTGAGGCCGAGCGTCACAAGGTCATCTGCGAGGGCAAGCGGAAGAGGGATTGCCATGAAGATTTGTATTCCTTTAGCGTTTTACCTTTAAATTTTTTATCGGTCTTCGACAACTGTCGCAGGAAGTTCGGCCTAGATCTTTACTTCGAGGTGCTAAGGAGTTTTGAATCTCTAGGGGCTGATTGGCGGGAGATCCAGGCTGAGCTCTAAGTCGAGTGTGACTCCAAGCTCCCTGAAGGAGCAGTCTGGCATTGCTGATCACTCAAGATCAAGACATCTTGGATATTTCGGATTCTAGGGCTATGGCCTCCCAGCTGTGGGAAGGGATATCCATCAACTCTTCCCTAACGCGGATGAGTTAGGAGTTCACAACACCGAAGGTGGCCGCTAGCTGGCTTGCTACTCAGCTTGCCCAGGTGAGATTTTTTACACTTAGATAAAAAGTTTCAAATTGTTCTTTTGTTCTAAACCTTTTCACTTAGATATTCGTTTCACATTTCAGAGCTTCGACGTCGCAAGCTGGCTTCGGGCCACTTTGTCCTAGTCCCTGGACATCAAGTCTGAGGCCATGGAAAAGGCTGATAACACTGTCGCTGCGGTGGCCAAGTTGATCTATCGGATCCGTGACTTAGATCAGATGTTCGGTTTGGCGACCACATCCGAAGCCATCCAGGCAGAGAATGTCGAGCTCTAAAAAAAGTTGGATGTCTTCCTCGGCAACCTACCTAAGTAGTGCTTCCTCTGGGAGGGGGACCTCCTCCGCCGAACCAATAAAGTTTTGGCCAAGATGAAGACCAAGGCCGAGAACCCCTAGAAGGCCAGGGCGCGGCGGAGACGGAGGCCAAGAACCTTCGGGAGGAGTTGGCCAAGCTGAAGGAGTCCAGCTCCAAGGCAGTAGGGAATCAGGCAGGCCCAGGTCATCAACAGTTGCGTCTGCAACCGAGGAGGTCCTGACTTAAATTCAAGACGTTTTTGCTGGGCGCATCATCAGATCAAGGAGGCTCACCCTAATCTCCTTCTAGATTTTATTAATGGTCACTTTGTACTCGCAGGCCCGAGGGAGTGGTCGTCGACTAACCTTATGCTCCTCGAGTCTCGCTCTCCTTCCCCGATGCCCCCTGGGTACATCAGCTAAACTGCTAGATCCTGAGGATCAAGATGAGCTGGAGGTTCAGGAGGATCAGGAAGAGAAAGGATTGATCTTGGCGCATGATTTGGTGTAGGAATAAAGGTTTGGATTATGGAAGAACACCTTAGGTTAAGAAACCCTAATTTGGTCAAATTATTGGCTAAATCTTAAGTATGTTGAATTGATGTCATCTTGGTTCATGTTTTGGATATATTCTTCCTAGCATGATTAGGAGTTGCTATTAGGGTTCAATTTGAAGGTGAGCAAGTTTGATGAAAAGTGCCCAAATGGCCGAATTATTAATGTGAAGATTTGTATGATTTTGGGAAATTATAGTGAAGTATGTTAGCAAGCATGCTTAGAATGTTTAATTGTTAAATTAAGCATGAGAATGGAACCCTAATTGGATTGAAAAGGGATGTTGGTGTAAGAATTAGGTTAAGGTCGAAAATTAGGAAAGGGTATGTTTATGGTTATGGTGTGTTTCAGGAATGTATTGATAATGGAATGATATCAGGGATTGAAGTAGGTACAAACAGTGTTTGGAACATCGTTTTCTGTAGATGTGAACGCAACCGACCTACTTGTTTGCTTACATAAGTTTAGGAAAGTATGATTTGGATGCTTAGTTGTACATGTGTAAGTATAAATAACTATGTTCTAGCTCAGTTTGAGAATCTGAGCTTTCTGTGGAATTTTGAGAGAAAGTGCGGGATTAGTTCCTGTGGGTCTGGATTGGTGATTTCCGATATGTAAATGGTTGTTCAGCTTGAATCAGCAGTTGTGGAGTAGTGCGGGACTTCGGAAGTCACACTACCGCACTTCCGGCCGAGCGTCGGGATTTTCCCGAGATTCTTCCATAAAGTCAGTAAAGTTCGGTAAGGGTTTCAGTATTGCTCTCGAATCTATATTTTGGATTATGTTATGAAATGCGTGTCTGGGTGTACTGAGGCTGAGTTTGGATTGAGGGTGGCCCGAGGATACCTAAACTTGGTCAGTCGGGATAGGCATTGGTGAGCAGATGCGAGGACTCGAAGATGCTGATGTTCTGATTCAAATCCTATGGGGGTGGTGTTCTGATTCAACTCTTACGGAGGTGGTGTTTAGATGGGGTTAGCTACCCCGAGCTGGTACCAGACTCACGTGTCTGCGGTAGTTCATTACTTGGCTGGGCCAGAGTGGACTATCGTTTCAGAGCGTGTTTGTTTGTTATACTAACAATTCTGCTTATGTGCATTGCATATATTTGATTTGCATTGGTTGAGCATATGTTGGTTATCTACTGCGTGTTGGTATTTTCTTTGTCTTTGCCTTTGTTTTGCAGGTTTTTATATGTAAAGAGAAATCGTGCCTATCCCCAAGCCCTTACTAAGTTCTCAAAAGAGGACTTACCCCCTTTATGTTTACCGTTTCAGGAGTACCTGACCAACAACCCGCAGAGTGAGTCTGGGGTGTGTTGTCTGATTCTGTTTCAGGTACCCTTCTGTTCTGTCTGATTTTCTGTCTGTAAGGGGCAATCTCTTTGAGTAACTATAGTCTGGGATCTGATATCTGAATCTGAATCTTTATCTAAAATCTGAATCTGAACCTGAAGTCTGAATCTGTATATGAAATCTGAATCTGTAGTCTGAAATCTGAATCTGAACATGTAGTCTGAATCTGTATCTGTATCTGAGTTTGAATCTATAGTCTGTTTTCTGACTTCTAGATTTATGCTAAGGATAGCATATGGGTTTTCTCACAGTTAACTTACTTCTCTCTTCCGTTGGTGTGTTAGCAGCAGTAGCGGTAATTGCGAGGATCTTCTGATCTCAGAGTTTCTCATAGATCCCGCACGTAGGTATTCTGAGGTCTTTCTCAGTCGTCTCTGTAGGTATATATGCATGCATGTCATCTGTCTGATCATGCTTTGTATCCTAGATACATTCTGTTTATGTATATATGCTCTGGATACTCTGTAGGACTGGGGACTCACTCATGACATTGGAAGGCGGTACCAGGGATGTGATCATATTCTGATGGTTGAGACATACTCTGTATCAGTATGGTTCTGTTGAACTTATGTATGATGTTATCCATGAACTGTATGTTTGGTGATGGTGGAGTGCTCGCCTATTTCAGTGGGGCGGGGCTCGCCATGGATAGCTAGGGTTTATACTGTATACTTGCCATGTATGAGAATTGCAGGTTGCGGGTCGATAAACGACCGAACATTATGAGCGCATAACTCTGTCTGCATACTCCGTGAGCAAAGTGTTCTCAAGCACCGGGTCTTCGAGAACGAGACTTTGTGGGCCGGTTCACGGGACCACTACACTCAGCGGGTCTCGGTTGGACCGACCGCTTCCGTTTCCGCAGCTTTTGCTTCCGCCATCGCGGGACTGCCCCGCCTCCGCAACCGGGCGCTGGCGCACTTGTGACATTTTCACTTGGGGATTTTCCTAAGTCCTTTTCCCTTCTTACCTCGAACCTTCGATATTTTGGTTCAAATCTGGTAGTATTAGTCCGGCCAAAGTATTCGGATTTGTTCTTGCAAGCAAAATATCCATGCATAAATGTAAAAATTCACAAGTGTTGGCAGTATATACCATTTAGCATTAGGCTTTTGGGAAGTGATTTCTTAAATTTCTCTAAGGATAGAACGTTTTTAACACATCTGAGTGACAGTTATTTTTCAACACTTGCCCGAGAAAGTCTTCTAACTTGAATACCCATTTGCATTCTTCCAAAACCACTATGTATGGTACTTACCATCTTGGCCTGAAAGCACCAAGATCCTAGTTTGGACATTGGAAGCACCAAGTCGCCCACCACAATGTTCTTCTGTTTGACCTTGTCATTTACTATTTTAGCTGTTCTTTCATGAAAAACCCTTCTCATGAGTTCGACTTTTTCCCTCCGTTCTTCTAGTAGATCAAAGTTTTCCATGAGGCCCTCTTCGTTCGGACCTTTCTCGAACACGATGGTTCGGATGGAGGCGTGTGTTATTTTCACTGGTATCAGGGCTTCGGTGCCGAATGCAACAGAGAAAGGGGTTTCGCCCGTAGCTTTCCGAGGGGTGGTCTGATAGCTCTAAAGCATTTGAGGAAGTTCTCCAGGCCACTTTCCCTTGGTGCTTCCTAATATCTTCTTTAATCCATCCTTCAAGGTTGGGTTAGATACTTCTACTTACCCATTGCTCTGATGAGCCACCGGCGCGTAGCGCATTTGTATTCCTCTTTCATCTGCCCAAGTTCGGAGAGTCTAGTCGAAAAACTCCATTCTATTGTTGGTGACGATCACTCGGGGGCATCTGAACTTGCATATGATGTTTTTTCATATAAAGCTTTGTATGTCTTCTACCGTGATGGCTCAGAGGGGTTCGGCTTCTACCCATTCAGTGAAACAATCCACGGCCACGATACAATGTTTAAGGCTCTCGGGTGCCATTCACAATGCTCCGATGAGGTCAATACCCCAAACGGAGAAGGGCCTTGGGTAGTTGGCCGAGGTCACTAGTTCGGAGGGCAGTCTTTGGATGTTTTCATGCCTCTGACATTTTTCGCAATACTTTATAAGTCTTTTGGCATCCTCCCTTACGGTCGGCCATAAGTACCCTTTGACTGAGGATCACATTTGCTAGGGTCTCAACCCTGATGTGGGATCCGCATGAGACTCTATGTACATCAGCCAGTATTTGGAAAATTTCTTCTTCCCCGGCACACCTTTGGAGGGGCACCGCGTAACCTCTTCGATAAATTATGTCGCCAACTATAAGATATCTTCCAACCTTCCTTCAGAGTTTCGAAGCTTCAGCTGGATTTGTTGGCAATACTCCCTCAGAGAGATACTTCCAGAATGACGCTCTTTATCCAATGATGATGTTTAGAGTTCGCTGCGTTCGAACACTAGGACTGTCCCTTTCTTCGTCATATTCCGATGCCTTCGCTAAGGAGTCAGTTTCGACATTGTTGGCTCTTGGAATTTTCTCGATCTTCAGCTTTTCGAAGTGGAGTGCTAGTTGCTTTGCCAAGTCTATGTATTTTTTAAGGTTTGGCTCCTTCACCTCATACTCCCTCTTCATTTGTTGAACGAGCAGTTAGGGGTCGCTATAGGTCCTCAGTGACTGAATACCTGTTCCTCTTGCCAGCTGGAGTTCGGCGATAAAGGCTTTGTATTTGGCCATGTTGTTGGTCAGGAAAGTTGAATTTTATTGCCTTGGTGGTTTGCATTCTTTCCGGTCCCTTTAAAACGAGGTCAACCCCTTGTCTTTCTGAGCCGGAGGCACCATTCCAAACAGACTCTTTGGCCAACAACGCATGTTCTACGTTGAAGTTGCTGGGGATCTCGGCTATGAAGTTTGCCAAGGTTTGGGCCTTTTTATGACCCTTCAGGGCTCATATATGACTTCAAACGTGCCAAGCTTTATGCACCACTTGGACAACTTGTCGGAGTGATCGATTCTCCTCATGACTTCGCCTGGTGGCAAAGAGCTTTGGACAATGATGGAGTGTCCCAGGAAGTAAGGCCGAAACCTCTGAGCTGCTAGGACGAGGGCATAAACCGCTTTTTGAAGGATGGGGTAATTGAGTCCCCGTGGAGTGATTTGCTGACATAGTACACTGACCTTTGCTAACCTTTGGTGTCTTTCTGAATGAGGACTGAGCTCACCGCCTTTTTCCCTATGGCTAAGTAGAGTATTAGGGGCTCCCCTTCCTTCGGTTGTTTGAGAGTTGGCAGCTCAGCCAAATATTCCTTAACTTCTCCCAGGCTTCCTTGCAATTGACATTCCACTCGAGTTGTGTTCTATCGGCAATGTATTGCTCGTGGGTCTTCTTCTCCCCCTATTTCACGCCTATTCTACCGGGTTCGGCACCTTCTTTTATGAGGATTTTAAAGAAAGGTCGGCATTTGTCTCTGTACCTTGAGATGAATTTGCTAAGGGCGGTGATTCGCCCGAGGAGCCTTTGGACATCTTTGATCGACATTAAGGTTTTGGAGTCAAGCAACGCTCTTACTTTGGTTGGGTTTGCGTCGATATCTCGTTCGAATACCATGTATCCGAGGAACCTCCCGGCCTTCATCCCGAAGGTAAATTCTCTGGATTTAACCAGAGACCATACTTGCAAAGTTTGGCGAATATTTCCTTCTTTTATTAGATCTCCTCGTATTTGGATTCTGACGATCATTTCGTCGACGTATACTTCCATGTTCTTGCCTATTTGGTGGGAGAAAACATTGTTCATTAATCTTTGGTAAGTAGCCCCTGCATTCTTCAAATCAAACGACATCCGAACGTAGCAATAGGTCTCATCATCTAAGATGAAAGACGTTTTCTCCTCATCTGAGGGATTCATTCGGATTTGGTGATACCCAATGTAGGCATCTAGGAAACAAAGGAACTTGTAACCGGCAGTAGAGTCCACCAGCCGGTCGATTGGAGGGAGAAGGTACGAGTCCTTCGGACAAGCTTTGTTGATGTTAGTGAAATCAATGGCCATCCAAGATTTTTGCTTAAGGATTTTTCCATCACTACTAGATTACTTAGCCATTCTCCTTTTTTGCTTGATCGCCCGTATGTTCGGATCAACGTTTAGGCTATGTTGAATTATGTTGGGGTCAATCCTCGGTATATCTTTCGACGAGTAAGCAAAGAGATCTTTATTAGATTGAAGAAATGATATAAGCTTAGTCATCTCCTCGTTCGGGAGAATTTTGCTGATTTTAGTGAATCGGCCAGGCTTTAGCTCTAATATTTTAGTCTCAAGGCCTTCAGCTTCAGCTGTTTTGGCTGATTCTCCTGAATCAACGCCCTTTCCTTTGGAGGCTATCTATTTCCCTTTCTTTGATGCTTGTAGTGCAACGGTGTATACTTCCCTGATCTCTATCTGGTTGATGTAGATGACCGCGTCTCCTTCCTTGGTCGTGAAATTCATAGTCAAGTATTTAACATCTCTGTGCATGTGCAGTACCCCTTGAGTTTGACATCCGATGATGGCGTTGTATGTCGAGGGAACATCAATGACTACCTATTTTTCCATAGTAGTTGCATGAAGCTTTTCCCCATTCGATCCTTTACCCTGGAGCATGACAGGTAGTTCAAGACATTCGAGAACTGGTAGAGCGTCCGACCCCACTTCGAAGGTGGGAGTTTCATGGGGGTCAATTTTTTTACTGGGATTTCCAGTCCCTCGATGTTGGAGGAGAATATGCCATCAACATTTGACCCGTCGTCACATAGGATCCTTCGCACGTCTATGTTACCGATCCTAGCTGTGATGACCAGAGGGTTGTAGTGCGGGACCTTGATTTTGGCTCTATCGGCCCGGATAAGTTTGGTCGATGGTCCGTCGTAGTGCAGCTTGTTGATTTCTCTTACCTTCCTTTTCCTCTCCGAGAAGAGAATTGCGCTGGTTAGGCTTGTTCCTTTGGTCCTAGTCATATTCCTCGTCTTCCTCGTTGTCCCTCTAACCTCCTTTGTTCCATTTTCCTCTCATGTCTTCCCCTTGGGGAGAGCCATTCGAAGGTACCGGCGGAGGGACCCTTGTTTGATGAGTTGTTCGATGTACTTTTTGAGTTGGTAGCAGTCTTCGGTTTTGTGCCCCTTTTCCTGATGGAATTGGTAGTACTTGTTAAAAAAATTTGTTCGTTTCTTCTTTCATGGCCTTCGACCACTGCACCTCATCTTCCTTCTTTACTGCTGCTAGCATGTTTGCCCGAGTGGTGTTCAAGGGAGTGAGGGCAAGGGGTTTTTCGAAGCCCTTCTTGATGGTGCTTCCCTTTTCCCCTTCCCTGCTTTGGCCACCCTGGGGCGAATCTCAGGAGTGGTTGTCTCTGTCGTTCCAAGCCAAAGGCTCATCTTTGGCGGCCAAAGGACTACCTATAAGCTCCTCTACTACCATGTATTTTTAGGCGATTGCGTACAACTCCTCCGAACTCCTGGGTTTGTTCTTTGACAGCTCAAAAGCTAACTTAGAGTCCTTCCTGAGCCCTAGAGTGATGACCATTATTCTGACCTCGGTGTTAAGGTTGATGGCGCTCACTGCCTCCTTATTAAAGCGTTCCACAAACGGCCGAAGTGCCTCGTTCGAACCTTGCCTAAAGTCGAACATTTGGATGGCTTGCTCGGCCGTTGGCCGGTTGCCGACGAACTGGTCCACGAACTTGGTGGTCAGCTCCTTGAAGGAGGTGATTGACTTTGGAGTGAGGGAGTTGTACCAGTCGGATGCTGATCCGAACAAGGTAACTTCAAAACATTTGCAGAGGCATATCTCGTTTGCCCCCTGAAGCACCATGTGAGTTGTGTACTTTCAGACGTGGACTTGGGAATCCCCTCAATTGCTGTAAGTGTCGAGTGGTGGGATCTTGAAGTCCAGAGGCATTGGGATATCCCAGATGCGAGGGGCGAATGATGAGAACTCGTGCTTCTGCTCGGCATGGTTAAGCCTCTGCATTGTTTGCTGGATGGCCTGCTCGACTTGTTCTTTGATTGAATGGTCACGTGGGATGGCGCCATTTGGTGGCAGAACCTCTACCGGGTCAACTACCTTGTTCTTCTTCTGGAGTCTGGTCACGTGGGAGACCATGGTTGTCGTTGGTTGCTCTGCCTACAAAGAAAGCCGCATCGGAGGGTGCTCTAGTTAGCGGACCTCCAACGCTCAAATGAGTACTCTATTTTAGAGTGAGAAAGTAGAGAGAAGGCAGAGCGAAGTAATGATAAGATTACCTCTGCTGTTTGCAAAAAACATGGCTTTTATAGGAGGGCACCCTGGTGGCACGTTGGTAATTTGCCTATGGTCCGAACGTGGTGGTCGACCACCTTTTGTGGGTCAGGCGGTGCCTTTTGGGGAGCTTGGTGGGTCAGAGCGGGAGCCGATATATCCCCTGGCATCTTTATGGTAGCTGTCAGGTGTCAGGTGGTGGACATCATCCTTAGACGGAGAAAGGTACACTCCGCATTAAATGCGGCCGTAGTTTCGGTCGGTCCTTCGGCGGGAAGCATGCTCGGCGGGGTCCACCTTGTTTCGAGTTGGGCTTCTTGGGCCTTGTTGGCACAAGTTGCTTGGGAGAGGCCTTTTAGGCTTAGTGGGCTTGGAGCTCATTAGGCTCCATGGCCATCAGTTAGGTATAGCAGTATTTTATTAATAGTAATTATCATGATTAGTAAAAAATTATCGATTTAGGTGTTTAAGTTGTATAAACTTTGATGACATATTGTATTTTTTAAATTAGTTTTTTATTATAATATAGTTCAGAAAGTTTTAAAACGGGCTATTCGAGCTATTCGAGCCGAGCTTGAGCTTACTTCGAGCTGAGCTCGAGCCTAACATATTGGGCTCGAGTAGTATCGATAACTAACGGGCCGAGCTCGAGCTTAAAGGGCTCGTGTTGTGACTCGGACTTTCGTCCGTGTCACAACTTAAGAGATTTGAAAGTAAGAGGATTGAATTGAAAGTTTTAGGAAAATTTTGGATTAAATTGAAATTGCTAGAAAATATTGAGGTTAAAACTTGACAGATTAAAAAAATGACATAAGTTAGAAAATGACTTGATTGGAAACATAGAGTTAAAGTGGGGTAAGTTTGAAAAAGGTTGAATAACGTAAGCACCTAAGTTGTAATAACCTAAAACTATAACACTAATGTATCCTATTCTAGGCTAGACACGACACAGAAGGGGGATTGAGGAATGGAGGTACAAACACGATGTATAGGGAGCGTGAATCGATGATGAAGCAGGACTAGAGATGGTAGTGAGGCGGATTAAAATCGTAAATCGTGGATAACTACCCATTTTGACAGTTTTAACTGTCATTTTTATCCGTGGTTTTGTGGTTGCGATTGTTTTTTACATCCGTGAGGCTGCCGTTTGCAAATAACGGATAGGGAGTATCCGCATCGCGATTTCACGAATATCCACTCACCGCTAGATCTAGGGGTGAGCAGAGTTCGACTAAAACCGAATAAACTGCAAAACCGAATTGATTCGATTTTTTCGGTCCAATCTGTCCGGTTTTCGGTTCGGTTTCGGTTGAAACTGAAATTATGTAATACGGTTTTCGGTCCGGTCCCGGATGTGTATATCGGTTTGTTCGGTTAACCAAAAACCGGATGGTACATATCTTTTGCTTTGGGCTAGCCCACTCCTAAAACCCATCAGGCCCACCCCAATTTTATACCTTACCTGATGGGCTGGGCACTCCTAAAACCCAAACGCACACACGCAGACAGACAGTCCTCCTCCTCCATGCTCTCTGGCCTCTGCTCGACGAAGACGACGACTACGACGAGGCCGACGAACACGAAGCCTCTCTCTTGCTTGCCCAAATTAAACCCTACCCCCAAATCCCAATCCCAAACGCACACACGCAGACAGACAGTCCTCCTCCTCCTTGCTCTCTGCTCGACGAAGACGACGACTACGACGAGGCCGACGAACACGAAGCCTCTCTCTTGCTTGCCCGCTCAGCCTCGTCTCATCTCTTAAAGTCGCAAGGTACGTACGACTCTGATCTTCAGTTTTCGTTCAAGGCACTGTTAATTTTCCAATGGTACCTATTATGTGAAATTATAGCTTAAGCAGTATGCTTGTCATTTATTTGATGGAATATCTCTTTGTAGGGAAATTCATTGACCATTGTCTGTTCCAGTAAATTTTCTTTTGTTGGCATCTGTTAGTTTTCCAATGTTATTTTTCTTCATGACTAGCTTAATGGAAGTGTGTGAAACTATATAAAGGGCAGAAGTACAGGACACATGATTTACCTGGTGCAACTCTTCAACTACTAGTTTACATCCGAAACAGAAGCTTAATCCCAACTATCTTAATGTCGGTGGCATGAAATTAATAGTGTCAACTAATTGTCAAAATTTATTTAAAAATATAAATTTATGCAAAAGCATAGTGGAAACAGGAGAGAGTAATCATTAACATTGATAAAAAAAAATAAAATAAAATACAAATGCCCTCTACCATAGCTCTTCACTCTTGGCATATGGTCTTCTCCTCTCTCTCTGTCTCTCAGTAACTCAGATTTCATCGTTCGCAAATTTGGCTTCTCAGATATTTAAATCTCACAGAAACCACACACAAAAGATATATCCATGACAGACGTTACTACACTATACAAACAAGAACCTATTTATCATTTGGTACACAAAAATACCTTAATACATAGTTGCCCATTCTTCAAGTACTGCTTACCTCCTCTCTAAATTAATGCCTAAGGCCAAACACCGTATATATCTGTGGATGCCCGAAAACAAGCACTTCTCTCTCTGCATTGCTGAAAGCGATGTATAGTCATGGAAATTCTTGTTTCTTTCAGAAATCTGAGAAACCCATCTTTTGATTTGAAGTGGTACACCATATCCTCACTGAGAGTAAGCAAAAGCTCACTTAGAAAAATATTTGAAATTTTCTTCCTTCTTGTTCAGTCAGTTAACCCGCTTCCAAATTTCTTGTCCTTGAATAACACGTTGAAAGCCCTTGTCTTTGGTTTGCAGTTTTGGTGCAATCATCTAGCAGATTCACCACAAGATCGATGGTGTTTCTATTGTCAACGTCTTCAAACCTTGTAAGCTTTTAGTCTTTCAGCAGTGCCTGCTGTATGTATCCTTTGGCTTTGCCTGACAGAACCAAAGATACCCACCTAACTAGTCTTATTCTGCCTGCAGAGTCTTCAGTGTTACAGTTTTAGAAGAACAAGGATTTGTGTTTTCAAGGTGACTTTGCTTCGTTGTTTTATCGTTCTCTCTCTCTCTCTCTCTCTCTCTCTCTCTCTCTATCTGACTAAAGAATAGTTTAAGTTACTGCAGTATGGTGACCAAACACTTGCTAACCATTCAACTTTGTGAAATTTCAAATAGGCTGAGCAGATCCAAGAAAAGAAACAAGACAAAGGAAGGGAAGGAAGAACTGCGCAATCCATAGATGAGAAAAGTGTCCTATTTGCAAATTCTCAGGTTTCTAAGCCAGTTGGTATCCCTCCATTGGTTGGTGCTTTGAAAGAGTCTGCTAAAGTCAATGCTGCTAGTTTTCATTTTCCAGGCCATAATAGAGGACGGGCAGCACCTGATTCTTTGGTTCAACTCATTGGATTGAGACCATTTCTTCATGATTTACCTGAGTTGCCCGAACTCGATAACCTCTTTTGTCCAGAGGGACCAATTTTAGAGGCACAGGAGCAAGCAGCGAAACTTTTTGGGTCATCGGAGACATGGTTTCTCGTTGGTGGAACCACTTGCGGAATCCAAGCAGCAATACTGGCAACCTGCTCCCCTGGAGAGTATCTTATTCTTCCTCGGAATTCCCATATATCAGCATTTTCTGCTTCAGTATTATCAGGTGCACTTCCAAAGTACATAATACCAGACTACGATGTAAACTGGGATGTTCCTGGTAGTGTTACCCCATTACAGGTTTGTGTATATTGAACTTTGATGTCGAAGCCCCGCTGCTGTTTGTCATTAAAGAACTTAGCCACATTGTGCTTGTTAGCTAATAAGGCATATGTTCTTCAAGGTGTTTAAGGCGATCAAGGAATTGGAGATGGAAGGCAAAATAGTAGGTGCAGTTTTTATTACCTCTCCAACATATCATGGTATCTGCAGCAACTTGGTTGAAATTTCTGAGCTATGTCATTCATATGGAATTCCAGTAATCGTCGATGAGGCTCATGGGGCACACTTTGGATTTCATCCTGAACTCCCCCTGGCTGCCCTACATCAAGGGGCTGACCTGGCTGTCCAATCCACTCATAAAGTTTTGTGCTCACTTACCCAATCCTCAATGTTACATCTGTCTGGGAATATTGTAGACAGAGAAAGAATCGCAGATCTCTTCAGACTCTTCAAACCACCAGCCCAAGTTATTTGCTTCTAGCATCTTTAGATGCAGCCAGAGCTCAGCTGAGTGGAAATCTGCAAAATATATTTGATGAAACTATGGATTTGGCAGCAGAAGCTAAAACACTCGTAAAGGATATTGCCAAAATTTCAGTGCTTGGCTCAAAAACATTCTTGAACTCTCCTGTGGTTGATCCCTTGAGGCTCACAGTTGGTGTTTCCCAGCTCGGTTTATCTGGTTTTGAAGCAGATGAATTGTTATATAGAGATCATCAGATCATCTCTGAACTTGTTGGAAATCGTTATATTACATTGGCATTTAACCTTGGAACTCGAAAGGACCACGTCCATAGGCTTGTGTCTGGATTTAAGAAGCTTTCATCATCCTTATCCTTCAGAATGACAGGAAACATTGTGGAGCTTGGTGGGCTAGAACCTTTCAAAAACTTTTGTATATGCTTGAGTCCTAGGGAAGCATTCTTTTCCCGGAAAAAGAAGGTGGCTATCGAAGAGAGTGTTGGAAGAATCTGCGGGAGCTCATATGTTCATACCCACCAGGCATTCCTATTTTGATTCCCGGTGAGCTTATCTCAGAGGATGCTTTAGATTGGGTTTTATTTGTTAGAAGCAAAGGTGCAACCATAAGTGGAGCCTCAGATCCGCCACTGTCTTCCATTGTCATCTGTGATGCCTGAATTACAAAAGATTGTACAACAGAATGCTGGACACGTTCAGCGAGCACCCAGCCATTAACAGGTAATTTCTTGCATTTTCTAGCTCCATACTACTCTCTCCATCCCAGAAAACTTGATATATTTTTCTTTTTGGTTGTCTAAGGAAATTGATATGTTTTATTTTTATGAAACTTTTTCACACAAACTTTCTCTTTTCACCCTTATTTTCTCTCCATCTCTAAAGAAGTTATTTTTCTTTTATGTCTTTTTATCTCTACAATTTTATACCTTCAAGTCTGCATTATTTTTTAATCTATACTCAGTCAAATGGATGATATTTGCGGAGACGCTATGGCGTACAAATTAATTCTTTGCTTTGTTATGTTGATGTGAATTTCTCCAATAACAGGAAGCTTCAGTTTCTTGAACTTTGGCATATAAAGCCTATTTAATTGGGCTTAAGTCAGTGATTTAAGTTTAACTCTATCACATATATAAAGAATGTTTTGTAATTTTCCAAACAACCATATTAATATACGTTTAAAGACAAAAAGTTTATTCAATTGCAAATGAATTCAAATTTTGTATCAGCGGATTAGCCCATTGAGTTAATGGATTAATCCATGGATTAGATCAAAAGAAGGTTAGAACGATTTAAATCCATGAATTAAACAATTTATCTGATTAAAAATTCGCATTCTACTCTCGAGTTGAGTAAATTTAGTCTTTAATTATTTATTATTTAGGTCTATGGCTTAAGTTGAACAAAATTGGAGTAAACTCCTTTTTTAGTCCCTTAAATTACATATTTGTCCTGAACATGTCCTATTTTAAGAATTTGGATGACTTTAATCCTGTAAGTTACAATTTTGTCCTAATTAAGTCCTTTAGTTACTTTTTCTGTCAAAGCCAGTGACATTTATGTAAATGTGTAAATCTAAGTTCTTAAAACAATACAATTAACCATGGTGTAAAATATCGTACCGTTCATCATACCGTTTTGCTAGTGGTACGAGACAGTACCGGTATATCGGAGATATTTCGGATATACCGGAAATAGTGTATCAGTTCATAAATATATAAATATATTTATATTTATTTACAATAATTAATATAAATATGTAAAATAACAAAATATAGATGAAGTTTTAATAACAAATTATCTGTAAATTTCAAAATATTTATTTACAATCATTCTAGTTGGATGGCTGAGGTTCTGTTTACAAAATAAGGGCCTGCTCTCTGGATCATCTCTCAATGTCTAATCCAAATCCAAATTCAGTTTGGATTGTACATGTGCCGTCATGGCCCAAACTTGGTCATGAAAATTTCATTTCCTCATTCCGTTATGCCTATTGGGTATGAAGATTAGCCTTGGAGAAATAAAAATAAAATCAAATAAAAATAAAATGTTACTGAATGTTTTGTAAAGTTGATGAAAAGTAAGTAATCTTGTTTAAAGCAATAAGGTTAATATAGTGAAGTGACAAAGTACTTGTATATTTTTAGGATGACTAGAAAGTGATGCCTTAAGGCCCTCCACCTTGAAGAACACCCAGGGAGGACCTTGGCCATACTATTCGTAATCCAAGGACTATGCATGAAAAATAGAAGAAAAGGTAGTAAAGGTTGTAAGTTTGGTCTTAGTGCATGAATGGGGTAGGGGTCAGAGACGCTCTTTACCATCGCAGCCGGGAGAGTGCAGGTCGTCAGCTGGAAGTGGGTCAGCGGCGGTCGCCTTAAACCATCTCATCTGAATTCACCATCAGTTTCTCTTTCGTGCTTGTATGCTTTTGACAGATTTATGTAAATCAAGACTAAATCGAAACAAATGGATTGTTGTTCGTGGAGTCTCGCCCACTCGAACAGCATGAGGGCAGAGACGCTTCTGTGGAGTACTGATATCACTGTTCTAGTGATTTTGCTGATGGACAGGTAATTCGGAAAGCTTCATCAAAATCATTAGCACCTGAAACTTTCTATATTCTTTCGATGATAGGCTCCTAGGATTTTTACAATTTTGAATCAATTTAATTGCTTTTCCATGAGTGTGAGTGAACCTTCACATGAGTAATCCTTTATTCACATGGATAGCTTCAGGAGTCCCATTTGTCAAAAAGGTACAGTAAGTTCAAGTTGGAATGTTAGACTAGTTCCTGCAAGCACAAATTAAAATATCTTTGTTAAGGGTGGTTTTTGTCAATTAGCACCAAGCAAACTTCTAAATTCATTTCTCCCTGAAGACATGCAATAAGCACACGATCGGGTCTTGAGCAGAAGGAAGCGGCAGACAATTGGGAGAATTAGATTTAAAACTAAGGGGTTTAATTTTAACATTTAAAAAAAGTTTAATGGCCAGATCTATGTTAAATATGTAAATAGATTTTTATGGTAGGTGCATTTATGTCTGAAGTTAACGAAAATCTTATAGAAAATTTAACGGAAGGACCAATTTGAAACAAAATTAAAGCTAAGGGACTAATTTTAGACAAATTCTTAAAACATGATCAAAATAGAACACGTATCAAAGCTAAGGGGCTATTCGTGGACTTTACCCGATTTTAATAGGAGATCAAATATGGGAAATAATGGTACCTACTTTAGCCAGATTAGATACTCCGATTGTTGATTGTTCCCTCTTAGGGATTCCATCAGATCAGGGCCACTCGTTCCGAATTTAGTCTCTCTCTCTCTCATCATTCTCGATTTGTCATGTCTTGGAATCAAACACACCGACGGCTCATCGAACTCTCCTTTTCTGTCACATTCGACATCGTTGAGTCCAGCTCGTCTCCTTAACTCCTCATGTCTAACCGGTTCTGAGTGCACACTAGCCTCGTCATCTTCTCTTCTATGTTCCTTATTGTGATGATCGATGGATATGATCAATAAGAATGAGTTTCTGAGCTTCATACCAAAGTCAGGAAAGTGGATGTGAGAAAGAGACTTTCACGTGGGAAAGAGAAAGGAATAGAGAATAAAAGAATAAAATATTGACTAAGGGGTTATTTTGGTAAAATTATATGAAAAAATTGACTAAAAAGGGAAACGTTGCATTTCTTTTGGTACGTCCCAAAGATGAAAGTGTTGTGATACTTTTAGGATGGAGCGAGTAGTACTTTTAAATAAGGTAGTTCGTACTTTGTAGGGCATGGAACAGACCATATTTCCATGCATTTCTTTTGGTACATCCCAAAGATGAAAATGTTGTGATACTTTTATGTTGGAGGGAGTAGTACTTTTAAATAAGGTAGTTCGTACTTTGTAGGGCATGGAACTGACCATGTTTCCATGCATTTTTTTTGGTACGTCCCAAAGATGAAAATGTTGTGATACTTTTATGTTGGAGGGAATAGTACTTTTAAACAGGGTGGTTCGTACTTTGTAGGGCATGGAACTGATCATGGTTAAGTCTAGTGGTGCTCTCCCCTTACTGGGAAATTACTATGTTCCCATCTTGTTAAGGGTTACTTGCATCTCTTGGTGAGGAGGGATGAGGAGTTTGATCTCTCTTAACATTGTTTGATATGGTTCTCCCATGGCTTTTTGTAACTTTCTTGTATAGATAGCGAAATTGATAATTAAAGTTTGATGGATCGGGGACCTCGACGGGAGTCTAGTCGATACAATTATGGATTCCGCTATTCTGCACACAAATCCATCGAGTACACAAGTCTTAGTTTTATGCAAAACTTTTAGTTATGAAGCAGTCAAAAGGTATTCTAACAGAATGAATCTAGCAACTTGAGTATTTCTTTTGTCTACGGTTTCCATGTATTCTCTTCTATTTGATGTCGCCACAGCAAGGGCTTGGCCATGCCTGTGTCCCCATCATATCCAGGTTCCTTCCTGTCAACTTCTCGAATCCTCCCAAGTGATCGTGAGATGGTCTCCTTGCCCAGCGCTGGCCACCGGTCTTCTCCACAGGGTATTGTGGTGGGCCACTTTGCTTGTCTTCGATTCGAGGTGCGGGTTCCCAGACGGTTAGTTTTTATAAGATGTGTCATTTACTTGTGGAAATTGAACATAATGTTTTTGGATAGTGAAACAATGCAAATTCGACAGAAAGAAGTCGGAATTGAGAGAAATTGTAGCTACATGAGCTAGAGGAAATCCATCTAGAGGCACATGACAAGTGGTTGCCTGTAAGGAATTTTGATAGCCATAGTGTCACCCTCCACCAAGTGAAGAGTAGCATGCCCAAGTTGGGCTAGTAGTTTGGCTCTACTTCCTCTAATGTTACAAAGCTCGAGCATAGAAACATAAGTCGAGCCGCAACTTCAAGTCCGAACGGACAGTGAAGGGAGGCACTACATTACCCGTAAGAGGGTCAAAGCATAAATGACTTGTGGAAGAAAATGTCATCTAAGGATAAGATGAAGTGGGGTGATGGTGGGGATGGTGGAGTCGGTGGCGTGAAGATAGTCCTGAAATGCTAAGTCAGACCATTCTAGAGCATAATAAGGGGGTTAAGCTAGGAGAGGCGTGGTATGATAGGGAATAGTCCTTTTAGGAGTTTGCTTGGATTGCAGACAAACAAAAATTTCATTAAGGACTTGCTCAATACATAGAATATTGAAACTAGTAGTGTATATGAATTTATTGAAAGTGTTGTGCGGGAGAAGCAACACGGCGATGGTACATATACCCTACATTCTTTTGGCTTTGAAGACAGCAGTATGTCCACCTCTCAGCAAAGGTTTGACAACCACCTAGCTGAAGACTGCAGTGGACCGTGCAAACGGGTCTAAGAAATCATGGGGTCGTCGTCTTCTATTGTAGATGTTTTATTTGCAAAAGATTGCGACGGGGCTAACATTCACAGGGGAATGTCGCCCATAGTCTTCTTCACTACTAAGATTACCATCTTTTACATGACTCACTATACGGTACGTTGAAATTGTTTTGTTTCATCAATGCTTGTGAGAGTGGTCCTAATTAGTTTTCATGACTAAGTAGGGTCTTGAATGTGAGAATGTTGTGTTTGACAATAAGAGGAAGCAGAAGAGGAAGGTGGAGATGAAGGGTATAATGGAGAAGATGAGTCGCACCTCCAACCCAAAACGCAGTTCATCAACAGGGTATAATGGAGAAAATGTTACAGTTCATCAACAAGTAACATTTTAGTTGTAAATGTGTATTTATGGTCGCACCTCCAACCCAAAACGCAGGTGCACCAAACCTACCTCAGCTTACACCATCAATTTGAAAGATGTGGCATGTGCTCATTGGTCGGTTACTGTTCATCAACAGTACATTTCTGTAAATGAATAGAGTTGTAAAATACTATAGATGAATCCAGTCCAAAGATTTTAAAAAACAATCGATCACATTTTAGACAACCAACATACATGTTTAAAAACACAATCGCGCACAATCAATCATTTATCCCGCTCATTCATAAGTTCAAGACTAAATGTAAACAATATTGTTTTTTATCACATCTCTAAATTAGAAGTCCCAATCAATATTCCATCGTTAGTGTGATCGCTTTTATTTGTCTATTTTATAATTGTAGTTATGTTAATCGCTCACCAATAAATCATATGTACATTCATTGTTGCTCAAAATAGCACTAACACGGTATATGATAAATACTGGTCAACGTCAATCTTTGGTGTATATACGAAAGAACCGTAGTCCTCCTTCAATAACTTTACACACTTTAATTTTATACAATTTGATCGCTTACCAAAGTCCCATTACTTGCTTAGATATTCTAAATGATGAAACTTATAAGTAATAACTATATTGATTTGCATGAACTATTGCCTGAGTGCTGAGTGTTTATTGTTCCAAGATGGTGGTAGTCCCCGCTACCACCTCCCAAGTACCTTTACTGCAAATGGCTAAATTTTCTTTGTAAATTGAGGAGAAGTGAATGAGAATGCAAATAACTAATTTAAAAGAATAAATAAACAGATTGAGAAGAAAGTTCAAAACCTCTTGTCAAGACTGGATGGATGGCAAGGATGATATTTTCCTCATTGTGCATGGTGAAAGTTGATGATGAAGGTGGTGAAAATTGAGCACTTGAAACCTTCAAACTCCAAAAGGACTTGACAATCACAAACATGACGCATGGTAGTAGTAGATCCAACTTATCTCTTCTTTGACTGATTTGACCAAGATAGAGTTGACACTAGAATCATTCCAATTAACTCCTAAAATTAACACTGAAATTTACACTAGAATTACTCCAAATAACTCATAATAAAACTTGAAACTAAAGGCTATTGTCTGCTCCATTTTATTGCTTGTAACTCATGAGGAGAAAACCACTAGATTCTTAAAAAGTTCTCTAAAATGGTTAATAAAATGAGGCTTAAAAGGAATTGCAAAACTCACCAAGCTTTAAACTATATAAATTGAAGTAATGTGTCATTTGGAAGCTTAATTCGATCTCGTTAACGTCTAAACTGGGTTTTGACCTCTTCATATGAAATTTAGAGTCAGATATAGCTTTCAAATGAGACAATAGCCATACAATTTCGATAACTATAACTTGTGTTATGAATTTTCTACGAAAATATCACCAATAAGGTGTCTCCATCAATGCCCCTTGGAATATGACTCGGGAGTAGTGGATGAGGTGCCATTTTTAAAATAGTTAAAGTGCAGTTAGTCTCGTATCTTTCATTGTTGTCTAATCATGTCTACTTTAAGAATTTCTTCTATCGGAGTCCCTTATATTTAGTTTGTTAACTCAATCTTGTCCTATTCCGTTAATCGAGTGTCAAGTGTAACGGATTTTTACGGAAAATGATAATTCTTGTTACTAAACTTTTTCTATTCTTCATTATACATCCTAAACTTCTAGATCTGACTTTCTATCCACCCCACCTAACTCCGGTCACCACATCCGGCCTCGCTCGATCACCACCGCCTTCACCTCCAAATAGCAGTCGATTCACGGCCTTGCACTTGCGATTCTCGTCCCTCGGTTTGGGTGTATCGACTTTTCGAGCATGATTTCGGGATATTGAAATAAAAATCTGCAAGCTCTCACGCAAGCATATACTCCCTTGTTCCCAACAATTGTAGTATTTGATTTTACTGTTTCAAAATTTAATATTTGACTCAAATTTTAACAAAAATAAATATTAAAAAAAATCAGAAAAATCATATTTAGAAAATTTAGATTTCAAATTATGATACACATGAAAAAATTGATTTTTACATGTCTATACGTTCATGCAAAAATTATAGATTAAACACTGCAAAAGCTGTTAGAACAAATGTTGCAATCTTTTCCAGACAGAGGAGTATACGGGTGTCATTCTAGAATTCATAAGACTTGTAGAAGCAAAATTGAAAACTAACAAGTACATTCAACAACAATTATCCACAACTTGTACAAGGGTTTATGGAAAGAACATCAGCCATAAAACTTTTAGAGAGACTTCAAATAAATCCATTAGTTGTAAAATGTGTATTTATGGTCGCACATCCAATCCAAAACGCAGGTGCACTAAACCTACTTCAGCTTACACCATCAATTTGAAAGATGTGGCATGTGCTCATTGGTCGGTTACTGTTCATCAACAGTACATTTCTGTAAATGAATAGAGTTGTAAAATACTATAGATGAATCCAGTCCAAAGATTTTAAAAAACAATCGATCACATTTTAGACAACCAACATAGATGTTTAAAAACACAATTGCGCACAATCAATCATTTATCCCACTCATTCATAAGTTCAAGACTAAATGTAAACAAATATTGTTTTTTTATCATATCTCTAAATTAGAAGTCCCAATCAATATTCCATCGTTAGTGTGATCGCTTTTATTTGCCTATTTTATAATTGTAGTTATGTTAATCGCTCATCAATAAATCATATGTACATTTGTTGCTCAAAATAGCACTAACACAGTATATGATAAACACCGGTCAACGTCAATCTTTGGTGTATATACGAAAGAACCGTAGTCCTCCTTCAATAACTTTACACACTTTAATTTTATACAACGAGGTTGTACAACCCGCTCTTCGAGCCGGGAAGCAACATGTTGCATCTAATACAGTTATGCATTTAGTTATATATATATATATATATACATATATATATATATACATATATATATATATATATATGTATATATATATATATACACATATATACATATATATATATGTATATATATATATACACATATATATATATATGTGTATATATATATATTAGTAGAGAGCATATTACAGGTTACATTCTTCAAAGCATTCATTAGCACTTGATTCTGAAGATTATTCTTCTGAATTTTCCGTTAATTGGATTTCATTAATAAAAGGAATTTTTTCTTCACTTTCTGAGGTATTGGGTTGACTATATTCAATTGGGGAATCTTTTAATTTATCAGATATTTCTAATGTATTAATTTTATTTTTCATTTGGCAATCTCTTTCGAAATGACCTACTTGTCGGCACTTCCAACAGACCGGAGGTCCTCTGATTTTTCTGTTAAAAGGTTTTTTAAAATAATTTTTATTATGGTTATTATGTATTTTATTAGATTTTTAGGGCATGATATTAAAAATGGTCTAATCAACCCAATCTCACGAAGCCTCGAATTTACTACAACATTTCCTAATGAAATAAGAGATTTAGTGCATAATTCTAATCCTTCTAGATTTATAAAATTTATTATTTCTCCAAAAGTTTGGTTATCATAAGGAATTATTTCATCAAGTTTTTCTTTGATTCTCATTTTAACCTTTTCGGCAAATAAATTAAAAAGTCCTGCAATAAACCTTTCTTTCCAGAAGGTATTAGCACAATCATTTCTATTATAAACTTTTGTTAAAAAGACGTCTTTATACCATCTAAAATCATGTAGTTTTGGGCATTTTAGTTTTGTCTTAATAATTCTAGATTCCTTGGAAATATTTTAGTATTGACCATAGTAAAACTTCTACAGCGTTACTTTCGTCTGTATGAAATTCTATATCATCTCTGATTATTCTTTTTGTACTATTCCTAATTTGATTCCGCTTTTCCTCATTTAGGTAATTAAACCACCATCCACTTAGTTGTCCTGTAAATCCATTTACAAGTAAACTAAGAGCTTGTTGATTGGTATTATCATTATACATATAGGCATTAGCTGCCATTTCCATTTCACAAGCCGATTAACAATTTGGTATTCTGTATAGCCATCTAAGTTCCAGACGTTTATAGAACTTCCATCATAACTAATACTGGTATTGTTTATTTCTTCTATCATTGTATCTGGCGGAGTAGGTCTCCTATACCAAGTTTGTGTTTTTTAATACTTTTGGTAATTATTTTTTATTCTATTGATACCTGGAGAGGGTGTATTAGGTTTATCAATATTCATTTGTCTAAATTGACTTTCTAACTCGTCTATTTCTGAGATAACATTAATAATTTTATTTTTCCCTAATTGTTTATTAATCTTTTCAATTTCCGATTCAAATTTTGTTATTGAATCGCCAACTTTAGGTAATCCCTTTAATTTGTAGTCTTTTCCTATTGGTGTAAAGGTACCTGCTAAAGCTGGGGTAATTGAAGGAGGGATTGAAAGTAGAATATTAGCTTTGGTTGAAGTTGAAGGAAGACTAAGAGCTCTGGACTCGTTTTTAATTAATATTGGTTCTATCCTATCAAGTTGTTCACCAATAGTTATTAGTGATTGATTCGTATAATTAAGCTAAGAATTTATCAAAATAAAAGGTAGTTTTGTAGGATCATCTAATTCTTTATGAGGAATTGATCTATAAGGTGGGCCAAGCATTAGCATTTATGGGTAATATAGATTGTTTCAGGTGGTGGATGTACTGATACAATTTCTTTATTATTAAGTGTAGTCCAATTTTGTGAGATCTCAGTTATAGGAGTAATATTAGAAAAAGGATAATCGATTTTTTCTTTCTGAGCATAGGATTCGAACCAAACAAAGGGAGGGATATGTACTTTGAGAGATTCCATTTCAGGAAACCATTTTTCTCTTATTTTATAGGTTTCTTCATTAGAAAATGTTTTGAAAAACCAAACAGCTTTATCTCTATTTTCGATTGATATTAAATCCCTTTTTAATAAGTCTTTATCAATTATAAATTCTTTAATCAAGACATTTATGAATCCTTGATAGTAAAAACTTCCATTTCACCGGAAGTGGGATTTATCTTGAGGTAGTTTCATCTCTTTTAATGTCATAGATAGGTTGAGGAATCTCATCATTAAAATCTACATTTCTCAATTGAGTAGGCAAAGTTACGTTTTCAAAGGAAAGAGATCTAGGTATCTAATTTAGACAAGAGGATCTGGATTGGACTTATGAATTGAAGGTCTAGAGTTTTCAAATTGGTTGAACCTAATTTGAGGAAAATAATTTGAAATATATATATATATATATAAAACGGCAGCCAATAGTTTTATTGAAAGAAAGAACTACTCTATTAAATTACACCAAAAACCCAAAAGAGAATTTTGGGAAAAAAATCCTTAAAAAATCCAACCATTAACATCTAAACAGTTAGCAGACTTGGTAGTGACTTGATGCATTACTATCATCTGCACATCACCCAAAACAACACATCCCACAAAAGCACAAGCACAACTATGACAGATTGGAACAAGCTCTCCATTACTTCACAAATACTTCAAAACTTCCTTCTACATATTTTTTGCTCCAAAATACAGTTCTAAAGCCCCTAAAACTGATCTTTTCTTTCCAGATTTGACCCGTAACAACCTCAAAATCTCCTCCCATCAATCGCATGTTCATTTTGTTGCTGAAACTACACATGATTCTGCTGCTGTCTCTTCGTTTGATGGATTAACTATAAAAATAAAACTAACCTTCTCTCCAGTTGATTGAAAGTTACTGCATGAAGAAGTAACCTTAACAGTTCTAGCACCCAGTATGCTTTATTGATTTTATAACCTTGTTAATTCGCAGCTGCAAACATGTACTTTTTGTTTCATTAAGCTAGCTTCGAGTTTTCACCCGATATTAATATAACATAAAAGTTTAGATGCACCGCACTAAGTAAGATGAAGATCATTTGAACACAATTTATTTTTATAACTCAAGTATAACTTGTAGTAGAGAAGAATAGAAGGTACATTCTCATCTAACAGAAAGGGTTGGTTAAATTTAAATATTGACAATAATGAAGTGGTAATTAATTTCTGAAATGCTACTTTATAAAGATGGTCTTATAATATTAAATAATTTGTCACAACAGTAGCTCCAAAAATCTGAATTCTAAAAGCATTTAAAATCAGCAGCAGTAATCAACATGATAAGTATATAAAACTGATATAGTAATGTAAGAATCGTTAAAGTTTGACTAACCTTAGTATGATTGTAGCTAAAATTGAGGATTGGTTAGTGAACCCGCACGGTGCGGCGGGGCTTGCATTTTAGGTTGGTTTTCTATCAAGCCATTGCTTTAACTATAATCCGTAAGGGATATGAACTTGTTCTATGTATTTCTACACTGATCGTGACAAATATTTACAAAGAGAGTAATAGTGTTTTACGCACTTCATTCTCTTCAAAATTCCATTCAGTGACTAGTATTGTAAGTTGCAAGCCGTCGTAGTTTGTCTTTGGATGTATCAAAAAGGCCTTTCTTGTAGATGTCTTGCTTTTTTTTTTGCAAAGTAGTCCAATTCTGTACAAAACTGCAAAATAAAATTTGTTAACACTTAATTGCATAATAAAGTTGTTTATGTTTGTATTTTCTATTTACCTTGGCGGCTTAGTTGTTTTTCTTGGATGCGAAACATTGGCCTGTTCATGTTTCTGCCTTTGTTGTCTGTTCTTTGTTATGCAAAAGAAATAAATATGTCATATTTAGAATCTAGTAATGCATCTTGAACTCATAAATACGATAGGTATTCTCAATAATGAAGAGAAAGCGTTTACGATAACAAACACGTGGTAGGAAATAGATTGGTTTAGTAGTTATAGGTACCTGATTTTCCAAAAAGTGCTCTCTTCTTTGGAAGGCTAGTTTCCGATTGCGAGTGTACTTGAGAAGAGGTTACACTTACTGGGTGAGTGATGGAGGAGATGCATTAGTAGATGTAGGGTGTTGTGATTGCTGAAATGATGGTCTTTGGTTCAATTTGGTTTTCTTCTTGTTGCGAGTAAACTTGAGAGAAATTTGCGCTCATTGTAGTAAGTGGTTTAGAAGATGTATCAGTAGGTGTGGCATGCACTGGAAGTGCTGAAATGATGATTCAGGTTGAGTTGCCTTTGAATTGTTGTCTTCCCATACGTTATCAACAATGAAGTGTATGCCTCCTTCTTTGGTCGATTTATCAAATCTGATCTGGAAAATTTTTGTTTGGCCTTTCAATGCATCGATTGGAGATGGGATTTAATGACAGTATGTGTAACCAAGTTCTTTGACCATTTTGTTGCAATTCATTTGCGATATGAACGATGAGACGAATTGAAGAAGGTGATTGTTGTCTCGGATGTTTCATCTGCTATTGTTGTTGTCAAAGAAAACCTGCCAAAATGATTTGCTTTTGTTTAAAATAAAGTAAAATTATTTAATGTTCATAATTAAATCTTACAGATTTAGCGCTTCAGTTGTTGGCTCAGAGTGAGACATGTTTGGCCATATTGTTGCAGTTTTCGACGACAGTCCGGGCAAGCTTTATAATACCATTGTCTGCTATGATCGATCTTAATAATGGTCGCGCAGATTGTGAACTGAATTCTCTGGAAAAACACGTTGCTTTGTTTTAGATAATTACAGAAAATAGATGTTACATTTGGCTCGCTTGCATCACTTAAACTATTACCTTGTAACGCTCGAGCTTCGAGTGACAAGTGTTGCTAGATTGAATCTGTTCCTAGCCTTCTCTTTTTGTTCGTTTCCAAAGCGTTCATATTCAACTGGGAGCATTGGATCTGTGGCATCTATTTCACGGAATCAGACGGTTAAAACAGTTTTGTTCATGAGAAAGAAATATGTGATAATAAATGGATAACAAAGTAAGTAAATGTATGTTTACTTGATACTGAGTTCAGTCATTTCTTCTATATCAGGATTGATGTAAAAGTGTGATGATGGTCCTACTGTTAGCTGAAGTTCTCCTATAAGTAAATTAAATTGTTAAATGTAATAATTTCTGTAAAATGAAACTTTAAATGAGATATAACTAGGACACTGTACCTTGCCATTCAGATACTTTCATAGATGCAACTGCAATTATGTCGGGTTGTGTCATACTCCTCCGTACCCCATTAATTGATCCATTTGTTTTTTTGTTTCATGATATTTAATCTATGATTTTATTTAGGAATATCTAGACATGTAAACTTAAATAATTTACATACGTATCATAATTTGAAATACAAAGTTTCTAAACAGATTTTTAAAAAACAAATTTCACTATTTATCATTATGAAAATTTGAGTCAAACATTGAATATTGAAACAACAAAAACAATTGGATCAACTTTTTAGGTACAGAGGGAGTATCTTTAATCGCTTGCACATCAAAAGATATTGCCATATTGTCCCGGAATGTGCAATCTATATCTTGGCCACTAATGATACAAACATGTATTTATCAAAATATGTAATAAAAGCAAGTTTTGTAGTTGAATGAAATAATACATACCTTATGCTTCGTAGTTTAATTTTCTTGCGCATTGCATTTTGCGATGTTAAGATGTTTGAAGCACCGACGAAGCGTCCCAATGAAATCGAGGATTATTGATTATGTTAGATGGGAAATATGTATTTAGAGAAAATGCATTATTAATGAGCTTGTATACTTGTGAGCGGTATATATATATATATATATATATATATATATATATATATATATATATATATATATATATATATATATATATATATATATATATATATATATATATATATATGGTTGTTCACTCTTAGCAGCTTGTTTAAATGAGACGAAGTTAAAGTGATGAATCGGGAAATCTTCGCAAATTTTAGAGTTTGGTTGTTCTTCCAAGTCGAAGTGTAGTTTGGTGTAGGACGACTTTAAATGATGGTCTACCTTTGACACGGGCGTAGTTGTTCATTTTATAACAACCGTGGGGTTTTGTGATACGTTCAAAATAGACTTTATCATTGTAGTTCATGCTGCCTTCAATTGCATTGCCACGCACATACATTGTATGCATTGTTAGAATCAAATTTCCTTAAGATGATTTTTAAAAATGGTCTGCCAATAGCCAAATCAGTATTGAATGTGTAATGATAGTGATTCCACAACATGCTTAATAGATAATTGAATGTGCCATAGTAAGTGAATGTGCAAGCTATTTTCAATTATATTACATGAAGTGGCTGCTTCTAGAAGAAAATTTGTGAACGTGTGTACTTTTATTCTCTATATAGGGAAATAAGGAGTGGCAGGAGGAATGAGAATTTTGAAAGTGAAGTTGATAGGAGGCATAATTATGAATAATAAAATTACATATCTAACAAATAGAATGGAAGAAGGAAAGATAATAGAGGCTATATAGAACTTTGAGTAGGATCTAGGTTAGAAAGATTATGGGAAAATATGCAAAAAAATAATAAATAAATTTAGGTGTAAAAACTATCAATGGCCAATATAAAATGCAAATAAATAAAGGGAAAATTGAATAAATATAAGTCATGTGGGGGTGTGTAATTTTTCGTTGAACAAAGTATAAAAATCTATAGAATCATTCTTGCAATGTTTTTGTGTAACACAACAGAATAATATAATCTAAAATAGTATAAAAAGATGAAATAAAACAATATTGGTTGATAGGAGCTAAAGGAGGCCTTTATGACAACAAATGAATATACAAAATAAAAATATAATGGAAGAAAAATGAGATGAAAAATTATATAGTAGGTATATGGTTTTTTCAAAAAGTAGAAGTTTAGATATAAAAATATGAATAAGGGATAAAATGAATATATATATATATATATATATATATATATATATATATATATATATATATATATATATATAACTCAAGACAAAAAAGATTTTTGAGGGTGTGTAATTCTTCTCTTCAACAAAATATAAAAAAACTATAAGATCATGTTTTCAATTTGTTTCTCTAACACAACACAACAATATAATATAAAAGAAACTAAAAAGAAAGGATAAGATGAAATCTGATATAGTAGAGAATGATGATATAGGTAAGGTTGAGGAGGTTATGTGAAGAGAATAAAATATGAGAATTCAATGTAAAATATTTACTTTCAGAAAAACAAAATGATCAAGTTTGTTGCACTAAGAATAAATGGATGAACGTGGATTTTGGAAGTAAGAAAGACAATGTTTTAGTGAAAAACTTGTGTCCAGTACCTTTTCATAATGATCATACTGAATAACTACTAAACGTTGGTGAAGTAGATAAAAAAATGTCTTTCTAAAGATATCAAGGTAATTGAATGAAAAAAATTGCATAATAATTAACATTAATGACATGAGAATCGACTAAATAAACAATGGTAGTATCATTAAAATTATTTAAGCATCTATATTTATTAGAGTATCGAAATCAGTTGTTAGATGTATGAAAAATCTTGTTCGAGTTGCTTTTCTATGTTAAGAAAGAAAGTTAATAGACGATAACAATTTCATGAATGTTAAAAATGATGTTTTAAAGGGTTTGTCATGTGAAATGTAATGAAGCATGTAAAGTTTAAGGAATATAGTCCGGTATGTGAAATTGGAAATTTTTTTGAATGGCCATGTCAATTTCATAATTTTATAAGTGCCTTACTTAAAAAACATCTGAATTAATAAATGTACATGGATGATGATTAATAAATTTACTTTTTCAATTGTGAATCTACTATAATGAGTACTTAAAATGAATAATCAACTTCAATAAAACATAATATATATGACTATTATATATAAATAAATGAAACTGTTTACTATGTTTAAACAACTTACATATTTGTCTATGAAGAGACAACAATAATTATTGATCGTGGAAGTTCTCGTATTGAAATCTGTCCATCTTTTGTACACGACAACTTCTATTTCAGCACCATGCTTTCTGGTTTTAAATCGCAATTGTCTTGGTTGTCATCCTACATAGCATGACAAACATATGAAAATTGGTAAAAGTATATGTTGTATGCAAAACGAAAACATATAAAATGATCGAAACTAAGGATGTTTCAACAAACAACGACTTAAATAGGTATAGAAATGTTCATTTTAAAGTATACGTAAATAACTAATTGAGTATACAAATAAACATGTATGAGAAATGATGAGTAAACGAGAAACTTGGTTAATTAAATAAATCAAACTGTTTAGTCTCTATTTTTAAGAAAATCGAGTATACAATATTCTCACGTCAAATTTATGTGATGAGGTCAGCTGCGATTTTTTAGGACTTTTATACCGTCAAAAGATGTAGCTCTTGAGAAAGCCACATATAGTTGACCGTGGCTAAAAACAGTGTCGCAAATAAACTCCAATTTTAGTAAGAGATTGTCCTTGACTTTTGTTAATTGTCATTGCATAGCATAACTTAACCGGAAATTGTCGTCTTCTAAAGGTAAATGGTAATTCAGGGTTTTGATGTGAAAGTAGAATTCTTGGTATATAGACTTTTTGACCAATCTTGTTTCCTATTACGATTTGCACTTCAATAACTCGTGTCAAAAGCTGGGTAACTATCATTCTTGTTCCATTGCATAGTCCTGCATTTTGATCAATGTTTCTAAGTAACATAATAGGTGCCCCAATTTTATGTTGAAGTGAATGAGGGGGCAAACCAGGAAATTCTAATGTATTCAAATATTCTGGTGGATATAAGACTTCTGTATCTCCATGCTCACCAGCCAAAGGAATGATTGAGTCGGAGCTTAAATAGAAAGTCATTTCAGCAGGTAGCAAAGACAGTATCTCTTTATTTATCATATCGGCAGCCTCATTTGTAGGGCAAACAATTGCTCGACGCTTTATGGGCATTAGGGTTCAAAAGTGTTTCTTCATCATATATAAAATGTATGAGTTTTGCAATAGCATTCTCATGGTCTTCGATGCACAATTCGTGGGATTTCAATCCATTTTGCATTTACGGGTCTTCACTATCTAGTTCACCAATACTCCCATTACCAATTTGTAGTAATCAAGATGAAAATTTAGCAATTTTTATTTTTTGATCGTCAGTAAGATCAGGGTGTAATAGTCTCATGTTCAACGATAGTTTGTAAATTTTAAAATGTTTCCACAACATAGATTCAGGTAATGAATATGAAATGATCTCAGCTTTTGTGCAACCTGGTCTAATAAGAAGGGTTTGTCTAAAGTCACCTCCTAGTAAGATAGATTTACCTCCAAAAGGAACAGCTGGTTTATCAAGAATATCGCGCAATGATTTATCCAATGCTTCAAAGCATCGACGATCATTCATTGGTGCTTCATCCCGCAATCAACTCTGTTTGGATAAGTAATTTGGCAAGTTGAGTCGATTTTTTAATGTGACACAAATTCATCTGTAGCGTTCAATGGTAACTTAAATCTTGAATGCGCAGTTCGTCCAGATGGTAATATAAGGGAAGCAATTCCAGAAAAAGCAACTGCTAAGACAATCTTACCAGCAGCACGTAATGCATATATGATAACCTTCCATAGAAACGTTTTACCTGTGCCAGCATGTCCGTATACGAAAAGTAGTTCTTGTTGTTTATTGGTAGAAGCTTTCATGATGGAATCATAAATCGCCTTTTGATCTTGATTAAGTTATGTAACTAACGTCCGGTGTTCAATTGAGAGAGCATTTCTATCATAATTTTTCTTCCATAAGTAATCTATTTTTCAATTCGTCCGAAAGGTTATGAGGAGGCATTGGTAGACCAAAATTTGTAAGAGAAGAGCCACTTTTATTAAGGAGAAGCTCAAGTTCATACATAGATAGTCATGCATTTGGTGTGCATTTCTTTGTAAATTTACAATTTGCAAAGTATGCTCCAATCTTATAAGCAAATCATCCGTCATTTTTTGCCAATGATTATTCCATATAGTACCAAGATTTGAGATGTCACAGAAACATAGCATATGAACAAACAAACTTCTTGATTCAAGCAATGGCCCAGTAAAAGTTACTTACATATTACGTGAATTTATATTAAGATATAATTTGATCGCTTACCAAAGTCCCATTACTTGCTTAGATATGCTAAATGATGAAACTTATAAGTAATAACTATATTTCGCTCTTCCCTTGGTCTCGGTTGTAGTTTCTTGAGATATAGTAGTATAATTTTCTTCCTGCAACCTCTAAAGCATGGTCAAGTTGCTCAAGCTTGGTTCAAGAACTGCCTTAATAATTTCTCATTTATTCCTTGAAAGTATGTTAAATGGATGTTGTTACTCTTTCCCTAAAGGAAAGCTAATGAGTATAACATGGTTTGCCTGCTTAGATTTTAACCTTGCAAGGATAACGACTACCTTTGATTTTTTTCATGTTTATCCTTCTCTACTCTGTGCTAGAATCCAAGCATATGCTAGATTGTTTGCTAGAAATCTAGGATTGCCATGATTATTGATTTGCATGAACTATTTTCTTTGAATGTATGACGGCCTGCTATATTTCTTTATTGCCTGAGTGCTGAGTGTTTATTGTTGCAAGATGGTGGTAGTCCCCCCAGTGACGGATCCAGGGTTCAAATCTTAGGTGAGCGGAAATGAGAAAAAACTCAATAATAGATAAAATTCTTGATATGCCAAAGTAGAATTTTACATAGTATTCATCAAGAATTCGATCCAAATAGATATGACATTTGTGAAACAAAATACCATATGATGCACTATCTGAATTGCGCTTTACGATCTCCAATAGACTCAAAATGATCAATCACTGCCTCTGAATCAATATCATCCACATATTCTTTTTCAATGTGAAGCATCATATAACCTGAAAGGTATCCATCTTCCATCTTGTTTCTAAGTCGGGTTTTTATAATTTTCATAGCTGAAAATGCACGTTCAGTAGTTGCAGTGGAAACAGGAAGTGTCAAGACCAAACGAATCAATCTATCAACCAAGGGAAAAAGCTTCGATAGGTCCGTTTCAGCTAATCGCCTACATAATTGTGCAAGAGAAGACAATTTCTGAAAATCCTTATCAGAAACTACTTGACACTTGTAATGCTCTAATTGTAATGCTCTAATTCAAAGTCTTCAAGATAGAACTTTTCTGCAAGTTTGTAAATCTTGTCCATATCAAACATCTTGAATTGATTTATGGGATCCAATGCAGAGCTCAAAATAAGTAGTTCTATACTTTGCTCTGTGAATCTGTCGTTTAGCTCAATCATCTGAACATCTATAACCACATTAAACACGTCAAAATGATAGTAATGTCCATTTGTAACAACATCATGTTGTTGGCAACCACGACCAGATCCCATTGAGTAAGCTACATCCATATTAGGCATTTCAAGACCATGAGCTTCCCCAAATTGTTGGACACTTTGTAAAAAACTATCCCAACCATCTTCTCTCAATGCTTGAGAAGTGTCTTTGTACTTGAAACCAAATTCATAGCATTTACAATGTCTTGTGATTGCTTCTGCAAGGCTTGAGAGAGTAAATCAGTAATTCTCATAACTTTGTTAGTGAGCAACAAACAAAACACAAACGGAAATGCTCTCAATGCCTTAAGAAAACCTTTTGCATCACCTCTTATGCTTCCAGTGAGCTCTTTGTCAGTCATCATGTTTTGAAGAAGCTCGGTGACCTCTTTAAACACATGAACCAACGTATTAACCGAAGCAAAGTGAGAACCTCATTGAGTTGTACCTGCTCTTTGCAAACTACGAACCTGGTTAAGTCCTTTACCGGTTTCAAGATTTCCAGCTGCTAAACTCTCTGCAATTTGTGCTTCTTAAATGCTTTGAAAATAGGAAAATAATTCATTCGATTTTTCAAAACAGATGGAGTACTACATATCATGCTAGCAGTAAAAAGACTATGAGAATCCTCAAATTATGACATTTGGAAATGAGCTGTGTTGAAAGCTTTTGTATTCAGGAGGTGGGTGAACTATGTCATAGCTTTAAATGAGAATTTATGATTTATTTATGCTTTTTTTTATTGTCTTTTATATGATTCATTCTCTCTTATTGGGTACTTCTCATAATAAAAATTCTTCTGTGTTTCTTATCATAGAGATAGAGATTGTGTGTTCAATCTTTCTTACTTTGTTAAGGAAGAGATTTGTCTACTTTACTCATATGCAGAATGGCTCAAATGTAAGTAATTAAAATAGAATGACTTATTTTATCAAACTGATATACTATAAGGATTAACGTGTTAAAAGATACTCCGTGTGAATTTGGGAATCCTCAGGACCAGACAGACACGCCGCTGCTCTTGCATGTTCTCTCTCGCGACTCGTCTTCGTGGCCAAGCCGCCGTCGTCAAGCTCGCCGTTGCAATCCATGAAACGGAAACGATCGTCAATGGAGCCGTTGGGAAAGGTTCGAATTGAGCCGCTAGCGACATCGGAAAAACAAAAACAAGCATCCCCTCCACGTGTGGAGTCTCAAAAAGAACTCTTCCCGGAACCCTTGTGCGGCGAAACTTTTCTCGAGGTATTCATTGGCATTCTTGTCGATTTGTTTTATCACAAGTTGCAGGTAGTCAGTTGTTAATCTATTAGAGATTAAGCAAAGCAGTTTAGTACTTGATTTTCTCTTAGATATGACAATGAAAGGGAAAAGGAAAAGTGGTTTGGTTTGGGTTCATGATAACTTTGTGGCGTCCGCATGAACACATCTATGGATTCTTAATTGCTATTTTATTTATAAACCTAATTTCTGCTTAATTGATGCACCTTCTGAAATATTCCAGCTGTTCTCAACAACAATTGACCCGCCATCCCCTCAACCGATGGAGCCTGAAGCGGTGGGAGAGGGTGAAACCGAGCTGCTACCGCCATCCAAAAATCAAAAAGAAGCATCCCCTCCTCCTGTGGAGGATTCTCTAGAACAATTGGCTCGTAAATGTGCTGAACGAGAGAAATGGTCTATCCAATCCCGCAAAATAGCAGCCGGGCTAGCTGCAGGCTGGCTAGTCGAGCCGTATTTCGGCAAGACGCTGGATGAGGCACTTTCCATTGCCAAAATAATTGAGGCTCTGGCTTTTGACAAGGCAACGGCGGCACCTACGTGTGGTCTTTCTCCCAGAAGCACCTTTAATTTTTACCATGATGAGATTATCGGACAGATTTATGATAAGTATGCCCCTGTCCTTCAAGAATGGGACTTTGGTATGTTATCCGATCTATGATTTTACTTGCTTTGTGGCTTTCTCTAATTTGGTATTAGGTTTTCATATCTTGCTTTATGGATTTTATATTTTTTAATGTTGATCTCCAGCTGGGCAAGAACTTGATTGATATATGATGCATTTTAATTGTTTATGTTTGATTTTACTGAATGTTGATCTTCGGGCACCCGTACAAAAAGAATCATCAGAGCAGGAGCCACAAACTCTACCTGGACAAGGCGGCACCTCTTCTCAGCAACAGCCGGATTCTGAAATGTCATTACTTGAGTACTTTCAGTCTCCTGAAACTCAGGTATGGAGATCATTTATACCACAAGCAAGTCCATCCATATACTTTGATGTTGATGGTGTCTAGTATGATTGACAATTGGATATAACAGGCATTATTGAGTGATAAAGATAAACTTTCCCAACTGGTGGAGCAGCACCCAAAATTAATGGAGATGTTTCAGGTTTGTTTGTTTGTGGAGATTTATATGCCAATATAATTTGTCATTATGTTCATCTGGCTCTGGGATGTCCATCTTGTTGATATCACATTTTTTGTAACAATCACATTTCTGAGCCTTGTGGTATGATTGTCTACAGGAGAAGTTGGAGCAGCAGAGAAATGGTTCCTCCCATGTTTCAAGCATGGTGGAATGCAACAAGTAGCGTCGGAAGTGGTGTCCAAGCTTCAATGGCTGTGGGATGGCCATCCTGTGAATTTTGTGTATGTTCTATATTAATTTTTTTGAGCCTATTTTTGAAGGAACCCCATCACAGTTGCCTGGCTTTCATTGACATACTGGCTAATTTCCTTTGTGGCATTCCAGGTATGAGCTCGAAAGGGACCAAGTACAGACAACTAGCTAGAGTTAAAGATGGATGCTGAACCGTCGACTGTACAATATGGGCACTTAAGTTAATTTCCTTTCATTTGTTTTATCAACAGTGATCCATTTTTTTGATCAACAACTAACCAATGGGCAGTTAACCTATGACAGTGAAAAGGAAACACGCTACTGTAGGAATCATGCAAATTTTACCAGAGACAGCTCAATGGCTAGCCAGGTTTTCATTCGGTTCTAGAGCTTTTCCCTCTTCATTAGCTGGTTAAGCTTTTATTTTTCTTTGTTTCAGTGAAGGTTATAATGCTTATCAAGTTGAGAGGAAAGCCGATATTTTGTACGGACATTTTGGAAATGTATATTTTGGTGCAGCCTGCCTTAAATACTTATCTAACTATTCCAATAAGTGAAAATTGTTTTTAGCATTAAATTCATTTCACCTCCTTGATACTAGAGAATTATAAGAAAATTAACGTATCGGACTTACTTTTTCTAATGGGCATTCCCCCTTCTAGGTAACGTGTTACTTTATTATCAGATACTCCCCTAAATTATGTTGATTCAATCTTTAGTCCCCGAATTATAAAACGTGTCAACTCAGTCCTTTAATTATGCATTGTCAAGCACTCTACCCTTTGACCGTATCAATATTAATTGACCTTAGAGAAAATGCATATTATGATTTTAGTTCTTTCTAATCTATGCTCAAAGACTCTAAATCTATCATATCTAACAAAAATATAATCTCACTGGATTTTTTGCTAGGGTGGGTCGGGTTGAACAGAGGAGCGAAGCTGGTTACTACAGCCTCTTGGAGTTTTGAACTTAAGTATTTGCAATCTAATGCTTTAAATTCTTACAAATATGTCACTATCTGTTAAATAAATAAAAAAACAATGTTAAACTCTCAAAGTTACCGAGTTAAAGGACTAAAATGTTTGAAGTTACATAGTTTAGGGACTGAATTGGCACATGTTATAGTTCAGGGACTAAAGTGGACGAGTTGACATAGTTGAAGGGGCTATTTGATAATAAAGCCTTTTATGTTTACCCAATCTTTGATCTACAATCTTATGAAAAGTGATATTAAAGAAAAGTTTCTCCAAAGTTGTAGAGTGTTAGTTTATTGTTATTAGGGGGCTTCAAAGTTCAAAAAAGAAGGGTTTAAAAATCACCTCTATGTGTGTGTTTGAGAGATGAATTACTGACTTAGCAAAAATAGGAAAATAGGGTGGCTAAGTCTGAGCGTCCGTGAGTTTACTTTCATACTTGGCGTGAACCAGTGGCGTGAACTCCATAACAGCATCATCCCACCAAAAGCGAAACTCAGCTGGTCTCTTGGAACTCCATCAAATTGGCGAAGAACTGGTTGGGCGAGGCTGTGAGAGACGGAATCGGCAGAGCTTGACAGGGGAGAATAGGCATTGGAGTTTCGAGGGAGAACTTGAGAGGGGAGGGCGAAGCAAAATCCGCTACGCGATCTTTTGCAAGTCCATCAAATTGGCGATGAACTAGTTGGGCGAGGCTGTGAGAGACGGATTCGGCAGAGGTTGACAGGGGAGGGCGAAGCAAAATCCGCGACACGATCTTTTGCAAGTCCATCAAATTTGCGATGAACTAGTTGGGCGAGGCTGTGAGAGACGGATTCGACAGAGCTTGACAGGGGAGAGTAGCCATTGAAGTTTCGAGGGAGAGCTTGACAGGGGTGGGCGAAGCGACCATGAGTAGAGTAGCCATTGAAGACATCGGTGGTTATTGTGGTAAGTAAGATGTCTAAAACCCATAGCCATAGCTCTTCGCGAACTTGTTCATCATTGTTGTTCATCATCTTTGTCATGGATGAAATGCAAAAACTAGTCAGCTGTTCATCATTTTTGTCATGGATGAAATGTAAAAACCCAATTCCTGTAGCAAACATGAAAAGGAAACAAAGATTAGAAGGAAAATTCTTGAGCAAAACACATTTACGCTACAACATTACATTCTGACTTGTGTCTAAACCAAGCAGGTGGATTCTGTATTGGAATTTCTAAACGTACTTTTATGATGTCTTGAGTTCATAGTAATCTATTTATGTGTCTAAAGAGAATCATCAATTCATAGTCAATTCAAGTTTGGAGAAAGCAAATTTAGGAGCTTTTAATCTCAAATTCATAGTCAGAATGCTTTTAATCTCAAGGTTTGGAGAATGTTTAGTTAGAGCAAGCCCAACAGCCTCCCTAAAAGTTTCTCCAAAATGGAGAAGCAAGAGCCATATTTTCCAAATTATTTTTGCTCTAACTCCAACAACTTCTCCATTTTGGAGAAGCCTGCATTTATTACAATAATAAAATATTCTACATATTTGACTAATAATTAATGAATTAATATTTTTTATTTGAAACTGATTTTTGTATCCAATTAAATGTTGAGTTCACACCAATGAGAGGAGAGAGGGAGTGACTATTTATGTTGGAAAAGAAAATTTTGAGAAGGCTTTAAATTTTGGAGAATGCTCCAAATTTGGGGAAGGCTACCCATTTTTTCTTCTCCTTCCCCATTTTGGAGAATGAGATGGAGAATCTGTTGGACCCAAAAACAGCCCAAATTTCTCCAAAATTGAGCATTCCCATAAAATGGAGAACCTGTTGGAGATGCTCTTAGCCTCAAATGTTGTTTGTAAACATTCTGATTAACCTAAACTCATAGCAGGTGTTTATTCCATTTGGTGAGTAACCTAAACATTCTGTTTAGTTAGCCTCGAACTCATACCAGGTGTTTATTCCGTTTGGTGAGTTCATAGTAAATTTTTTACAAACATTCTGATTAACCTGAACACACACATTCTGATTAACCTGAACACACACATTCTGACTTATGTCTAAAATTTGAGATTAAAACCATGTTAGGAAGTTAAGATATCATGAATTAAAGTTTGGTGCACAAAGTAGTTGTTTAAGGTGTTGTTTGACCAACCCCTTCACTTTGGCCATCCAAACCCCTAAATTTTTGAAAAAAATCCAGTTAACCTAAACACACACATTCTGACTTGTGTCTAAAATTTGAGATTAAAAGCATGTTAGGAGGTTAAGATATCAACAATTAAAGTTTGGTGCACAAAGTGGTTGTTTAAGGTGTTGTTTGACCAACCCCTTGACTCTGGCCATTCTAACTCCTAAATTCTTGAAAAAATCCAGTTAACCTAAACACACACATTCTGACTTATGTCTAAAATTTGAGATTAAAAGCATGTTAGGAGGTTAAGATATCAACAATTAAAGTTTGGTGCACAAAGTGGTTGTTTAAGGTGTTGTTTGACCAACCCCTTGACTTTGGCCATCCTAACCCCTAAATTCTTTAAAAAATCTAGTTAACCTAAACACACGCATTCTGACTTGTGTCTAAAATTTGAGATTAAAATCATGTTAGGAGGTTAAGATATCCGCAATTAAAGTTTGGTGCACAAAGTGGTTGTTTAAGGTGTTGTTTGACCAACCCCTTGACTTTGGTCATCCTAACCCCTAAATTCTTGAAAAAATCCAGTTAACCTAAACACACACATTCTGACTTGTGTCTAAAATTTGGTGTTAAAAGCATGTTCGGAGGTTAAGATATCAGCAATTAAAGTTCGGTGCACAAAGTGGTTGTTTAAGGTGTTGTTTGACCAACCCCTTGACTTTGGCCATCATAACCCCTAAATTCTTGAAAAAATCCAGTTAATCTAAACACACACATTCTGACTTGTGTCTAAAATTTGAGATTAAAAGCATGTTAGGAGGTGTAATTAAATAACGTGATGGCTGCTTTTTACGTGTTCTTGTAGAAAAACTTGAACGTCGCGGTTCAGTTTTCCTTATCTAGAACGAGAAATGCCGAAAATATCAGACTGTCAACTCGTACTATCCATCTTTGAACAATAGATGACCATGGCTATTGCCTTTGACGAGGATGGGGATATATTGGAGGAATTATGTGATGCTTATGTCTTGGTAAACAATTCACGTTACCTCAACAATCGCATCAAATCACCGCGCTCCCAAGAATTTTTACTGAATTGTGCACTCAACCTCTGCTACAGAATTCCAGCAGAACTTTCGGTGTGACGTTGAGTCACTCCACCGATTAGTAGAACTTCTAAAACCGTGTCCTATGTTTCACAATCAGAATAGGTGTCCCCAAACCGCAGTCACCTGGCAAGTTTGTATTGCTCTTTGGCGTCTTGGACACAATGGGAATGGGGCAGCCACTGCAATGCAGTCCATGCTTTTTGGGTTCGGCGTTGGAACCATTGTTCTCTTTACCAGCAGGGTTGTCACAGCACTATTGCAGGTTAGCAGTAGCTACATTTTATGGCCTACTGAAGAAAGAAAAAGGGAGATTGGACAGGTCATGGAGGCAGAGGGCTTTCCAGGCTGTGTTGGCTTCGTTGACGGGACAACCATTTCACTATCTGAGAAGCCAGCTATTAATGGAGAATGTTACTGAGACCGTAAACATCGTTATTCCATCATTGTGCAAGTTGTCTGTGACGTTGATAGGCGTATCATTTACTTTTCCTGCGGCTGACCTGGCTTTTAGTGAGAAACTATAGAATCTCACCATGAAAAACATGAGATGAATAATTAGATACTTCACTTCTAAAAGAGTAACTTTGAAGCCCCTATTGTCGTTATTGTTGTTGTGAATCACATGCTCCGTTAGTGGACTTTCCTTATTGCTTGAAACAATATAAGAAAGTGCACTTTATGAGTTAATTGAAATAATCAACTCTCCGGCACCTCACATATCACATGCTCCGTTAGTGGACTTTCCTTATTACTTGAAACAATATAAGTGCACTTTATGAGTTAATTGAAATAATCAACTCTCCGGCACCTCACATATGAGCCAACTCACATATGAACCAAATAGGAGATAAAATCTGCATAAATAAAATTTTGTTAATAGTAGTATTTATTAATAAAATTCTAAAAATAAAAGTTAATCGAATTAATTGACTTGGACCCTTAAGTATTCTATATAAAAAATGTAAGAAAATCCACATTCAACTATATAAAATGACATTTTTTAAAATTTATTCCCATGTTTCTCAGTCATTGGACTAACTCGATACACTAGTGAAACTTTGAGGATTAAGTCACTTTGAATTAATCAAAAAGAGCAAATTCATACAACACACCAAAGAAGAGGGACCAATGGTGTATTTTAGCGAAAATACAGCACAATAGGAAATTCAAGCAACTTTGATATCAATACTATTGTTATTTATTTTTATTGAAAAAGGAGGGGATTTGCCTTCATCATTTTATCAATAAAAATACCTAACAGCACTTACAAGTAATACCTGAAGCTTGTACAAAGAAGCAAAATTCAGACAAAGAAACTAGCTTAATAAAATCTATCCCTTGGCTTTACAGCTCAATTAAGGGTTTAACAACCTATCATGCATAAGAAAGAAGACAAATAACCTAATAGCTAATCAACCAGCAACCATCCCTGCATCTGCTTCATCTAGCAAAGATCATAGCAGCTTTGATTCCTTTTGTGCACCAACTTAGTTGCTACTCCAACAGTTGCTTTTGAGTCTTCATAGTAGATAGAACAACCTAAATTTCTCTTAATCCACAAAATATATATCAAAACGGCAAAAATAGCTTTCCTTAGGGTGCCCTTAAGGCTCTTCCCTACTCAACCATTTATGTACTAAATAAATGAACCATCTCAAAAGCCTCAATCATAACGTTTCTGGTAAAAGCACATCTAAAAAATAAGTGATCTCTGTATTCATTCTCTACGTCACATACACAGCAAGTAGTGGGAACAGAAGGCTCAACATGTTTTATTTATATTGTGCTATTTCCCAACCCTCCCCAACCTACAGATAGATTGGAAATCCAACAATAAGAGGTTGTAAATTTAAGCCTCATCAGTTTTATGGTCTCTTTAAAATCCTTCTCTCCTTCTCTCTCCATCTCTCCTCTCTCTTCTATGCCTTTCCTCACTTCAATAAAAATCATGTCTTGAATTTTGATATCTCTTTCCCTCTCTCTCTCTGTAGTGAAGTCATGTTGCAGAGTGAAAAAGGATGTAGCTGCATGGATAAAGCAACTCATGTTTTCCTAATTTATCAATATCATCTTTTGCTATAGAGAGAGAGTTGTTTACTTTCCAAACCTCTTCAAAGAGTGACTCATATTTTCCTAGTTTCTAAATTCTCATTTTCTGCTCTAGAGGGAGAGAACTGTTATCGTCTCTAAACCTGTTTGAAGAGTGGACGGATGTTTCTTTTTTAGTATCCATGAATTCTTCTTCATGTAAACATCTTTATTCCCATTGCTATTTTAATTTCTATAAAATGCTTTGCTTGTATCATTAACAAACAGTTATGTCACCTCTCCTTGCTCTATCTACCTCTCTATTGTTTGCCTATCCTTACTGCTTTTTGTTCTTACTTGTTGTTCACTATTTGCACTATGGCTTCCAGTTCTGAATCATCTTCCCTCCATCCCTCCGGTTCTTCATTTTCTTCCCTCTCCTCCTTCTGTAAGACAGTTGATGCATGACAAATCAATTCGTTTGTCACTCATCAAAATCTCAAGATCTAAGAATCCTTACAGTTATATTCTCAAGAAGGGGGATGAGCATGATTACATCTCTTGGTGTAGTGAAGATCTGAACAAGAGTGTAATCATTTCGCAACGAGCCAAGTCTCTGAGGAAAGTATTGGAAGAAACTCCAGAATGAGACCGTGAAAGCTCTGGATGGGAAGTGGATGGATTGGCTTTCAAGCAAAGGAATCGCACTAAATTTCTCAATGCTACGAATTTCAGTCTACATTCCATCAAACGAAAAGTTTTCTAGAGCTCTTCTCAAAAAAGCCCATTGGAGAATTTCTGGAAGGTAACTGTTTTGGACAATAAAACTTCGGTACCATTTTTGTTGATTTCATTGATCACTCATGCTGTGTTATTTATAACACAATATAAATAAAACATGTTGAATGATCACTGAAAGCAACAAAAATGTTATTTGAATTTAATTGTCCAAAACACCTTCCAGAAATTATCCAATGGCTCTTTTAAGAAGAGCTCTGCCAATGACATTTCGTTCGATGGAATGTCACCTGAAATTCGAACCATTGAGAGATGTAATGCAATTCCTTTGCTTGAAAGCGAATCTAGCCACATCCCGTTCGGAGCTTTTACGGTCCCATTCTGGAGTTCCTTTCAATAATTTCCTCAGAGACTTAGCTCGTTGATGAATGATTACACTCTCCTTGTTTTCGCTATTCGAAGAGAGGTAATCATTCTCATCCCCCTTCTTGAGAATATAACAGTAAGAATCTGTTGGATCCTAAGATTTTGATAAGTGGTAAACGAATTGATCTTTCCTTGCCATGCATTAAACGTCTTACAACATGAGGACGGGGAAGAAGATGAAGAAGCGGAGGCATGGAGGGAAGATCATTTAGAATTGGAAATCATAGTGCAAACAGTGAACAGCAAGCAAAAAAAGTAAGGATAAGCAAACAACGGAGCAACTAAGAGGCAGAGAGAGTAGGAGGTGAGGTAAGTGCTAGGTAATGATACAAGCAAAGCAATTTATAGAAACTAAAATAACAATGAAAATAAAGATATTCACATAGAGAAAAATTCATGGATACTAAAAAGGAAACATTTGTTCACTCTTCGAACGGGTTTAGGGAAGATAACGGCTCTCTGCCTCTAGAGCAGAAAATGACAATTTATAAATTGGGAAAACACGAATCACTCTTCGAAGAGGTTTGGAAAGTATAACAACTCTCTCTCTCTAGCAAAAGATGATAATGATAAACTAGGAAAACATGAGTTGCTTAATCCATACAACATCCTTTTTCACTCTGCAACATGACTTCACTATAGCGAGAAAGAGGAAAAGAGATATCAAAATTCAAGACGTGATTTTTAAGAAGAAGGAAGTGAGGAAAGACACAGAAGAGAGAAGAGACGGAGAGAGATTTTAAAGAGTCCATAAAACTGATGAGGCTTTAATTTACAACCTCTTTTTGTTGTTGGATTTCCAATCTATCTGAAGGTTGGGGAGGGTTGGGAAATAGCACAATTACATAAAACATGTTGAGCCTGCTGTGTATGTGGCGTAGAGAATAAATACAGAGATCACTTATTTTTTAGATCTGCTTTTACCAGAAAAGTTATGATTGAGGCTTTTGAAATATTTCACTTATTTGGTACGTAAGTGGTTGAGTTGGGAAGAGCCTTAAGGGCACTCTAAAGAAAGCTATTTTTACTGTTTTGGTATATGTTTTGTGGATTAAGTGAAATGTAGGTTATTCTATCTACTATGAAGACTCAGAAGCAGCTGTTGGAGTAGCAACTAAGTTGATGCACATAAGGCATCAATGCTGCTTTGATCTTTGCTAGCAGATGCAGAGATGGTTACTGGTTAATTAGCTGTTAGGTTATTTGTCTTCTTTCTTATGCATGCATGATAGGTTGTTCAACCCTTGATTGAGTTATAAAGCCAGGGGATAGATTTTATTTTTTAATTAGTTTCTTTACCTGGATTTTGCTTCTTTTCGTACAAGCTTCAGGTATTAATTGTAAGTGTCGTGGGTATTTTTATTGATAAAATTATGAAGGCGAGTCACCTCCTTTTTTCAAAAAAAATTAAAATAAATAACAATAGTATTGATATCAAAGTGGCTTGAATTCCCTATTGTGCTATATTTTCGTTAAAATGCAATGCAACAATGGTCCCTCTTCTTTCGTGAGTTGTATGAATTTTTTCTTTATGATTAATTCAAAGTGACTTAACCTCAAAGTTTCATTAGTGTAGCTATTTATTACAATGACTTCAAGAAACATGGGCATAATTTTTTTTTAAAAAAAGTCCTCAAACCTTCTATTCCCTTTTCCCTAACATTTTCAAACTATCATTTATATTTAATTTGTTATTTTATTGTCATCGTAATGAAACATATAATCGGGAAAGATATGTACACAAATAATACTTTGATACTTGCCGTTTATGAATTACTTTTTTAAAAAAATTATGCAACATCATTTTCACTCTGTAACATACTTCACCAGAGAGAGAAGGAAATATTAAAATTCAAAACATGATTTTTAATGAGAAGGAAATGAGATGAAGGACGCAGAAAAGAGAGGACATATGGAGAGAGAGAGAGAGAGAGAGAGAGAAGGATTTTAAAGAGCCCATAAAAAGATTTTAAAGAGTTCATAAAATTGATGAGGCTTTAATTTCTAACAATTACTAAACTACTACAATATTATCCCCTTTCCAGGGCAAATCCGTAATTTGTTGTAAATAATTTTAGATAATTTGTTTGTAAATAGATATATACAATTCGGTTCGGTTCGGTTTTTCAGTTTTATGGATTTTTTGAACACCCTTATCTAAATCATAATCCCAACTAGAAAATTTAGCTATCAGAAAACCTACAAACTAATGAAGAGGTGTCAAAGAAGTAAGTGCACAACTAATCAATAGGTTGAGAAGTATGTCCACAAGTATCACAGACTGGCCATTTGGTCACCAGATTTCAGAACCAAAATTTTTCCTCTCTTTTTCCACAACTGTGACAAAATTAATTCAAGAGAAGGAAATTAACATTAAAAAAAAACAGCAACAATATATAATTACAGTGTCATTTTATTCCCTTCATGGACGCAACCTTGACTCCCAGATGAAAAGAAGATGGAGGAAGTTTATAGATATAAATTATATACTTATACATTTGTCACGAAGATAGGAACAGTAAGTGAACGGTACAACTTTTCCTTTTCTTCGTTTTTCAGTTTTTCTTTTTTTTCTTTTTACTTTTCTTTTTTATGGAATAATTCATTTCTACCCCTTTTTATGGGTTTTTAACATTGGCCTATAAAAAATTTGAATTTAATATAATAAGTTGTCCATCTACTCCCTTCATCCCAATTAATTCTACACTTTGTGCGGCGCGAGATTAATGTGAATGTAAGCTTTTATGTAGTTTGACATAATAACCCTTGAGCAGAGGTTGTACAAAAAACAAGATAAAAAAAGTTAAGATAAAGCAGGGATGGTTTGGTAACTTTAGAGTAGAGAAGTTTCCATTTAAGAAAAATGTAGAATCTTTTAGCAACAACTCAAAAAAATGTGTAAAATTATTTGGGGACGAAGGGAGTACTTTTTAAAATGTTCCGCATTGTTTGTGTCGGTTTTCATGTGCACAACTTTGCAATCACTCTACTACTTTTTAAAAATTTCCAAAATATATTGTTTTGTTTTAGGGTTTTTACACATTGACTCATAAAGTTTTTTAATTTAATTTAATTATTTTTTTTTCCTACTATATTCAAATGCTACAAAAAAACTCACATCCTCATTGCTTCTGTATATTTTCGTCTGTACTACTTTGTAACCACCCTACTACTTTTTTAAAATTTTGAAAAATACATCCCATCCCCAATCCTTTTAATTATGTACAGAGTCAGTAACCTGTTTTAAACTATGCATCTTGTCACAACCCGCTTGTGACGGAGTGCGCGAAGCATGTGTTGGGACGCGCGGTGTAGCATTTAAGGCACGCGGACGGCACAGGGCTAAGGATCCGGGATGCGGGACAACACACTTGAGAGTGTGCAAGGTGGATTTAAGAGGAGCCAAGGTGAGGAAGACACATTGGGAAGACTCTAGAACCATGGAGGACATTCTAGCTCTGGAATATTCTAGAATGCTCCAGGTGTTCTAGGCTTGTCTAGACTGGACCGGAAGATGTCGGATGAGTCTAGAAGGGACCAGAAAAGCCTAGGGTGGACTAGAGAGTGCTAGAAGGCCCTAGGGCATGCTAGAAGGTTTTGGAAGGCGTAGAGAGTGCTAGGAGGTGCTGGAAGCTCGTGGAACCCTCCAGAGCACTCTGAGAGTCTCTAGCTTGGTCTAGAGAGTTCTAGGCTGAGCTAGAACTATATGGAGAAGTCTAGTAGGTGCTAGACATGTGTAGATAGTTGGAGAGAGATCCGTGCTAGCCTAGAAGGTTCTAGAAGAGTAATGCTAGCCATTGGATCAAGTAGATCTCCACCGTCCATTGAAGAGGTGGCTTGCCTATAAATAGAGACCTTAGGCATTCATTTGTATCCAACTCCAAGCAAGCCAAATCGAGAGTTGTGTAGCCAACACTTGAGCAATACAAAAGAGTTGTATAGCTTTCGCTTCTCTTATTCTAACTTTCGTTGCTCTCTTCTCAAGCATTCTCAAGCAAGACTTAGGCACATTGGGCGAGTTAGGTGACTTGGCCACGAGGGTGCGTGACTAAGTGTCGCACGGGCATAGCGAGAAAATAAGTTCGTGACAATCTACACTGTAAAGTTGTTTCATTTTACAATTCAGTCCATTTTATCTTTTTCTAGACCAATAGTGTTACTGAACATCGTAAATGACCAAACTATGTGGATGTACTTCACAAACACTATATTTCGTGATGAAAGGGTCAAATGAAATAATTAATTTCACATACTTCCTTTATCCCCAAAAGATGGTGCATATTCCTTTTAAGGATATCCCAAAAAATTTGTGCATTTCTTTTTTTTGAAAACTTTGGGTGAAAATTTTTACTTAGATGCCATTAAGTTTTCTTCTTAAATTTCATCACCCAACCAAAGTAGGGGTAATTTCGACCAAAACGTTACCTTTTTCACTATTTTCTTAATCTCTGTGCCCAAAGAAATGCACCATCCTTTCAAAGACAGATGGAGTACAATTCATCAATAGTCCTTAAATGATTTCAGTAATTGCAAACGAAACCCCACATTCCTACACGTAAAATTCTTTAAAAGTACTATTAGTTTCCTTTTCTATTCGGATAAACCTCAAACATTATGCATGTATCTAAGAACTAATTTTTTGTACATGCCATTTCTGAGTGCCTTTGTTTAATGTCTTATTTCCGTTGATTCTTTACATATTCACTCAAAACATTTAATGTCAAAAATAGGAAAGGGACTGTTTTTGCCACTCGAGGTTTACTCGATGTACCCTTTTACCACACTTTCAAAATCTGGACTTTTTTTGCCACTAACGTTATAGATTTTGAACCTCGTTTGCCACTCTCCCGTTAAAATGCCACGCTGGGCATATGTGGCGTTGACGTGGCGTTTCATTAACTGAGTGGACGTAGGCTTTTGATAAAACGGTGTCGTTTCATACGGCGAACAGACGACGCCAAAGAAACGCGGCCGGAAGGCAGGTCCACCGAAGGAAGCGCTGATGAACCACGCGGAGGCGGAGCGGGAGCGGCGGAAGAAGCTCAACCACCAGTTCTACGCGCTGCGTGCAGTGGTCCCGAAAATTTCAGGGATGGAAAAAGCGTTGCTGCTCTTCGACGTCGTTTCCTACATCAACGAGCCGAGAAATTGGAATCACGGTTGCAGAAAGAGACTAAGAGGGAGAAATTGGAAGTGGACAGGTGCGGCGGTGCCGGACAACCAGAGCATGACGACCACCGTCAAACAACGTCGGGACCGAGAGACGAGCAATCAGTGTTGTAGATCTGGATCGGCGGAAGTAGAGGTGAAGATCGTCGGAAATGATGCGATGATACGAGTTCAATCGCAGAACGTGAACCATCCGCTTGAGTTTTTAGAAGTTCAAATTTCAAAAGTGTGGTAAAAATGGCCCATCGAGCAAACCTCGGTGACAAAAATGGTCATTTTCCCTGAAAAATACATAGGTTCAATTATATTCTTTCTACCTCTGTGACCTAAATCAATATGTAAAACATTATATTGACATAAGTGACGAAGCCTAAAAATGACACATGTTGCAAAACTTAAAAGGTATAATGCTATTTTTATTATGTAGTAATATTAATTTTTTTTACCAATTATCACATTTAAAACTTAAATAAAGTTTGAGCATTAGTTTTTCACCTTCATCAGATTTTAATTAATTTAAACATGACTTTTATCCTTTTAATTATTCCAGATCGCGAAGCACGGGTTGAAAAAAAACCTAGTATAAAATAGGGGGTTTCAAACTTAGAAATTGGAGGATGAGTTTTTCACCTAATAATTAAGGGTTTGAGAGGTGAGTGAGAAAAAATGAGTAATGGGGGCCCAAGTTTGAGGAGCCCATGAAATTGAAGGGGATTCGGGTGTGAATTCGGCACATGACTTGTTTAGATATTTGATTTATCAGCATAAAATGGTGATCAACATGATGAGTTGTTTAGATCGATATCACTACCTAGTTAAATCGACATCACTACCTTGTTAAATCGACATACATACTTGATTGATCAGCATAAAATGGTGATCAACATGATGAGTTGTTTAAATCGACATCACTACCTAGTTAGATCGATATCAATACCTAGTTAGATCGATATCACTACCTTGTTAGATCGACATACATACTTGATTGATTAGCATAAAATGTTGATCAACATGATGAGTTGTTTAGATCAACATCAGTACCTAGTTAGATCGACATCAGTACCTTGTTAGATCGACATACATACTTGATTAATCAGCATAAAATGGTGATCAACATGATGAGTTGTTTAGATCGACATCACTATCTTGTTAGATCGACATGACTACCTTGTTAGATTGACATACATACTTAATTGATCAGCATAAAATGGTGATCAATATGATGAGTTGTTTAGATCGACATCATTACCTTGTTAGATCGACATGACTACTTTGTTAGATCAACATGACTACCTTGTTAGATCGACATGACTACCTAATTAGATCAACATAAAATGGAAGTGTGTCAATTATATTGTGCACTTATTTGTGCGCACAACTAAATTCACTTTGATCCTATTTGCTTAAGATCCGCGTAGAAAACGGTGAATCACGAGATCTTATTCACGTGAAGAAAAAGAGTGAAAAAGTCAATTATTCACCCTAAAAAACTTAAGTTTGAAACCACCTATTATGCAAAGATCCATCTTTTGTGGTGAATGCAACTCTTTAATACAGTAGTTTCTTTATTACAAACACCAAGTCCAAGTTCATTACATCTTACAACTCAATCCCTCTAAACAAGTTACCACATTGTTTTCATATCTTCTTTTGCAAGGTAACCAAATCTAAAGCAGACCCATGAGTCCGGTTTAGCGCTTCGGCACACCAACCATGTCCATCATCCACCGTTGGCATCCTCACCTCCATGATAGGAATGGCTGGTTGTGGAGACCCAGGCATGATTACTCCAACTAGAACCCTCAACACATTGGAGGCATCTATGTCCATGCAAACGTTTACCTCTGGAACCCCTTTAGGGGCTTGTGGAATCCCCATGATCTTGAAGTACCCCAGAACATGGTTCTTCTCCACCGTCTGTCCTTCTCCTTCTCCTTCGTACACAATGATCAACACATCTGTCTGGTTATCGCGGACGGTGGTGAACACAACATCTCTCCGAGCTGGAATTGTTGTGTTCCTAGGTATGATCGGTATGAACTTGTTTCCATCAGCTCGTATGCCGATTGCTAGGGGAGTTGCTTGGATGGTCAGCAGGTCCAAACTTCCGAATGGGTCACAAATTCCTGAAGCCACTGCTCCTTCAACGGCAGCTCCACGGACTGCGGCTTCTAAAGGATTCATATCTTTGTAAAGTTCATCTGTTTTGCAAACGGTCTTGACGAGATCCCTTATTTTCGGAACATATGAGCAGCCTCCAACAAGAATTACATCAGCGAGATCTCCAGCATCCACTTTTGCATCATGCAGGCATTGCTTAATCAGATTCTCGCATTTCTCAAATATAACATGATTAACTTCCTCAAATTCTTTCCTGTCCACCACTTTACTTACTTTTATCCCATTGCCCAAATCAACATCAATCAGCACCTTGTGGTCAGAAGAGAGCCTGTGGATTGCATCCTGTGTAGCAACCCGGAGGGCGGCCTTGGATTTGATATCTTCGATTCTATGGCTTGAGAAAAGATCCTCGGAGTTTGGTAAAAGATAGCGCATCATGTTCTGAAGCAAGTCTTCACCTCCAATGACATCTCCAGATAAGGCCCTTATCTGTGAGACTCCTCCAGCGGTTGCTGTTACAGCAACATCACAATAGCCTGCGCCCATATTGAAAATTAATCCTAACTTCTCACTTCCACTGCCCATAAGATCTTGTGCAGCTTGTTGTTGCTGTTGTGCATACAGCAATGCCACAGCAGTTGGTTCGGGCATCAGTCTTAGAACATGTAGGCCAGCCATAGCACAAGCTCTTTCGATCCGTGTCAACTGGAATCGACTGAATGAAACTGGAATACTTAAAACAACATTTCTCACAGGACGCTTTAACCGAGCTTCTGCCATGCCTCTCACTTCCACCAAGAATATTGCCAGCACTTCTTCAGGCGTCGTGGATCTCCAAACATTGTTCACCAAGGCTGCGATAAATGGCCGGACACCAATGTCCAAGGTTTGAACCAGAAATGGAAGACTTTTGCTTCCGTGAACAACAGGATCTGTGTCAACTCGCCCAATGAGACGTTTCATATTGAAGACGGCGGCCCTGTTAACATTTCACGCTCATGAGAAAGCTGATTGCTGACCCCACCTGCCGGGGTCTCATCTTTGAATGTCACATATGACCGCAACAACTTCTGGTTCCTGGTGTTCCTAAGAAGCTCAACCTGAGAGCCATTCCAGACAGCAACACTACACTGAGAAGTACCAATATCTATTCCAATTGCAATTTCAATGGGTGGTGAAGTTTTCACCTCCCCTGTTGTCTCGCCATCTGATGCAACTGTGTAAGCCGGTTCCGCCATTCCTGCAACCATAAACAAATATTAAGATGCTAATAGAAAGACCATTTACTATTAGGAAGGCACAAATAACATGCTTCTAAAACTGGTTGCAAACCATCAGAAGGTAAAACATAAAATCGCTCATACCATAAATGAATTAACTAAAGAAACAGAGACATCAAAGATGCCAATGTTTTAGGAAAATTTTTTTTTTTTTTCTAAAAAGCCATAAAAAATTATACTATTAATTGAAGCAAAGAAGAGCCAGCACAATAGCAAACTGAAGCCTAGGAGGAGAAGGCAAAAGCTGCTACCTGCAGGAACACACATAGACACCAACTAGCACAAACCCATACTATCCTAACTATCAGAAACAAAACAGAATTTGAGCACCAATTAGCATGATACAGATCACCTTTAACCAGCTTCAAGAGGTAACAGAGGTCAAGAATTCCAAGACAAAGACCATTCCTAAATCCTATCTGTATACCAATAAAAAGACATCAGTTGTATCTCCGTGAGAACCGCCACAGATGAGAACAACGAAGCAAAATAGCTAAGAACAAGCCACTAGGAAGCTTCCACAACAGAATCCTTACTAGCCCGCCCGCAGATGAAGCTAAGAAACACCAACAGACAGAAGCTAAACGACATGCCTCTTAGCATCGAAACTACCCAACAGTACTAAACAACAGTACTAAACAACTTCACTCTGGCAATCTTTCAAACACATGATGTGTGCTTTTCGTACCCAGTTAAGCAAATTACACGCTGACTAGAAATAAAGAAAATTTATATAAATGCAGGACAAGAAGAACAAGAATCTTGGGTAAGAACAAGTAACTGAGAACAATTTTTTCACAGAACATCTAAAGGTAAATGAAGCGTACCGGCTGATTATCGTGAAGCTTGCAGTAATCCTTGAAGAGCGTGGTGAGGAGCGAGTGCGGGTAAAAAGAGAGTGTAATTTGTAGAAGGAACTAGATTTTTTTTTGAATTGAACAAGGCTGAAGATCGATGGGAGGGCTACTATAAAACTACTCTGCAAGAGGTGTTCTAGAGTTTCCTAGATCCGACTGAGAGTTTCCCTCTCTTTCTAGAGAAGGTGAGTGGGATTTTGTTAAATTTAAAATTGTAAAGTAAAGGAAATAAAAATGGTACTTGGGCTTAAGTGTGGGCCGCTCTTGTGATACTGATATGGCCCAATTTAGTGATTTTGTTTTTATCTATTTTATTTCTTCTCAAAATCAAAAAATTTCCATTTAAAAACGAACTTTTCTCTCAAACGTAAAACAGTTATGATAACTTCTTCATAACTCTAACGTTAAAATTACCAGTAGATAGTAGTATTTCCAATCTGACATTAAACGTTAGCTTTATTCTCTCATATATATATGGATTGTAGATACATATCAGCTTCTGAGGCATGTTGGCGTATATTTGGCTTTTTCATACATAAACATGAACCTTCGGTCGATCGATTAACATTCCACCTTCCGAATGAACAAAGTATAGTATTTAATGCATCTTCCGATCTACGTGACGTTGTTAGACCCATACAGACAGTGTTACTAAATTCCTTGGTTGGATGGAATGTAATCGTGTTGACTCTGACGCCCATCAATTAACATATGTGGAGTTCCCCAGTAAGTATGTATGGAATAGGCAACGAAAAGAGTGGTCTAAAAGGCAAAAAGGTCGTGTTGTTGGTCGGCTCAGGTATGTGAACCCTACAGCTGGTGAGCGTTACTATCTTCGATTTTTATTGAATGATGTGCATGGACCAACTTCATTTGACGACATTCGAACTATAAACCATGCGATTTTCTCAACTTATCGGGATGCCTGCATGGCTCTAGGGTTGTTGGAGGGTGATGGTGAATGGCACGAAGCAATCGGTGAGGCATCGCAATGAGCGATTCCTGCCAGCTTAAGTGAGTTGTTTGTCACTATCCTTTTGTTCTGTATGGTTTCTGATCCTATTAATCTATGGGCTCAACAGAAAGAAGCATTGTGTAACGATGTATTGTTAGAGAAGGGTAAGAAATAATCTGGGTATTGTTTTAAGTGATGATGACATTTTCAACTATGGTCTTTACGAGATAGAGAAGTTGATGAATAGGTTGGGCCACACATTAAAGGAGTATGATGGAATTCCGTTTCCCGACTTAACCTCATTTAACCTCATTGACATTAGAAAATAACTCACTCATATTTGAGGAGCTCAGTTATGATCGGGAAGCAATGAATGCCGAACACATAAATCTGTTTAATGGTTTGAATGGCGGACAACGTAGAGTTTATCAATCAATAATTGACTCTGTTCAATTCGACAGTGGTGGATTGTTTTTTGTATATGGTTGTGGTGGTACTGGTAAAACATACTTGTGGCGCACTATCTTATCTCGTATCAGGTCAGATGGAAAGATAGCACTTGTCGTTGCATCATCGAGCATCGCGACACTATTATTGCCTGGGGTAAGACAACACATTCACGATTTAAGATTCCGATAGAGCTTGATAGAGATTCTTTTCTAAATGTTAAGCCGTCAACCCCGCTGGCAGAACTCATATGTCGAGCATCGTTAATAATTTGGGATGAGGCGCCGATGGCACATCGACATGCATTTGAGGCACTTGATCGATCACTACGGGATTTTATGCGCTTAGTTATTCCTGGATTAGATGCGTTCGTTTTTGGTGGCAAGACAATAGTTCTGGGTGGTGACTTCAGACAAATACTTCTAGTTGTGCCGCATATTACTCGTGGGGATGTCGTTGCAGCAACTATTTGTTCATTGTATTTATGGTCACATTGCAAAATGCATGTCCTCTCTCAAAACATGCGTGTTCATAATTCGACAACGGGGGACGCTGCACTTTTCAGTGATTGGTTGCTGAAATTGGGAAAGGGAAAATTAGCACTACGAAAGATGTCTGATGATGAAGAGGAGAGTACGTGGTTAAAGATTCCTAATTCTTATTTAATTCAGTCGACGAGCACATCATTGGACGCTGTTATAGATAGTACATACCCGGACTTGTGCAATAGGATGGCCGATAAAGAGTATCTCCGTGAACGAGCAATCTTGAACCCACTTAATGACACGGTTGATGTCATTAATCACCGCATGATGTCACATGTTCAGGGTGATATCGTTAGATATTTAAGTGCTGATCGCGTTTCGCCGACATGTGAGAATCTTTGAGTCATGAAATTGAATTATATCCGGTTGGATATTTGAACACATTGAAGTTTTCCGAATTACCTAATCACGAGTTGTTCCTAAAGATTGGAGTGTCGATCATCCTTATGAGGAATCTGAATATTGCAAATGGATTATGCAATGGCACGCGACTGGTTGTGACGAGGTTATCATCCAGGATTATTGAAGTTGAGATACTCGCTGGTAGTTTTGCCGGACGTCGATGCCTGATCCCACGAGTTGAGATGGTACCTTCTAATCACCGTAGCGACGTGGTTTTTGACATGAAGTCGCCACCAATCTTTTCTTAGGTCGATTGGGAACACGAAAATGGTCTATCAAGATCCAGGTTCGTTTGTCGATTACGTACAAAAATGGTCAATTTTAAATGCGCCAAAAATTGGTACCACGGGTTTTTTTAGATTCTTGCTTGATTTTTTTGTGTGTTTTTATATATATATATTTTTAAGGGAGTTAAAAATTTAAAATAAACAAAATGGGTAAAGCAAAAAAAAGAAAGTCTAAAAAAAGAAAAAAAAGTTTGGTGCAGAAGAAAGAAAAGGAAAGAGAGTGGGATAAATGTCAAGTAAAAAAAAGTCAATTGATGGAAAATTAGCAAAATAATCAAGAAACACAATTCCCCAAAAAAAAGGATAAAAGGATTTAAACAATTTACATATTTAAATGATGGTGAAGACTACACAAAGATCAATAAAATGATTTTTTTTTGTTCTTTTTAAATAAGAATAAAGTTGAAAATACATAAATGAATACAAATATGGAAAATTACAAACGGTAGGTAGGAACCCTTAAATTAATAAATTAACAAAAAAAACATTTTGAAAAAAGAATAAAAAGTTTAGGCTTAGTGCCCAAAATGTTGAGTTTTAAACTTGAAATAGTGGCTTAAATGAAGCTATGGACAACTAAAGGGGTTTAAGTGGAAAAGGGACTAAAGTAAAGGGACAAGGACTGAAGTTGTAATTTTACCAAAACTTAAATAAACAGCTTCTTCTTCTTCTTCGACGTTCGCGTGAACCAGGCGGCGGAGTTGACGGCAGCTTGCGACGAAAATGATTTTCCGGCGGCGGTTCCAGCTCCGACAGGTGCGGTGGCGGCTAGAAGTTACAGAGCAGCAGTGGAGGTGGAGGGAAAATGTCCGGAGAGAGTAAACGGTGTCCGAGTCGGCAAACGTTTCTCACTCCGTTCTCCCTCCTCAGGCCATCTCCGGTGAGTTGGAAAGGTTGTCTTGCTTCCTATCGGTGCCGTGGAACTGATGGTGGTTGCTGGTAGTGGTGAAGGGTCGAAAATCGGAGGGAGTGGAGGAGGAGACCGACAGAAGCGTTTTTTTGTTCTCCCCTTTCTTCACGAAAATTGCTCAATTTATAGCCGAAATTCTTGATTGACAGGTGCTTTGCTCAATGATGATGGAGTCTGAGGCTGGTTTTGATGGATAGAACAGGAGATGGCAGGGCATGATGATGGTGTCCGGCTGAGGAGGCGGACGAGCTCGTGCTGCTGTAAGTTCCTTCCTTTTTTCTTTTCTTGTTTTTTTTTCCATTTTTAGTTTTTTGAATTAATTAATAAAATAAAATAAACACATTTTAATTCTATATTAAACCGAATAAAATGATAAAAACACATAAAAATCATGAAAATAACAAAAGACACGAAGTAATAAAAGACATACGAAATAATATTAATAATAAAAAAACATACATGAAAATGACAAAAGTACATAAAATGATGGAAACAGTAGAAGTACCAAAAATAAGAAAAATAACAAGAGCACCTAAAAATCGTAAAAATGGCAAAAGTTACATAAAAATAATAACGAAAATGACGAAAAGTACATAAAATGTCGACAAAAATCACATGAAATAAAAATACGGAAAAATACCGAGAAAAAAACTAAATTACTACTCCAAAAAATTGGGTGTCAACAAATACCAAAATACCATTTAAGCTATCACGGCGTCAATTCCCTGTGAAGGCATGCTTCGCGATGACAATTAACAAGAGCCAAGGGCAGACATTCAATCATGTTGGTCTCTATTTGTCACAACCGGTTTTTACCCATGGACAATTATACGTTGCTGCGTCGCATGTCACATCACCAGACGGGTTCAAAGTAATTATCGAGGGCAACGACCAACTTCAAAGGAGTTTCACAAAAAACGTCGTTTTTACCGAAATATTCGACAAATTATACAGATAGGTGTGTATGTCCTTTTCATATTATATATCATATCACCCTTACAGAATGTGACAAATCGAGCATATTTGTGCTAAAAAATTATTGTGATAATAATTATTGTTTTGTGCTTTAATAACTACAGTTTACTTTTGTTATATAGTTTATTTGCTACATACATAGTTTCTTAATTATGTGCAAATGGGCATGCTTATTTACAGATGGCCAATGTGAGCACTCAACTTATTTCACAATTGAGAACTCGCGGATACAACTGGACTATCCGAGTTCGCTTGACCCGGTTGTGGGATGCTATTAACTCAACAACTGGGTGCTTCATGGGTATTGAAATGGTCCTGCTTGATGCGAATGTGAGTTTTAGTGAAGTACAATTTTTTGGCTTTATGTATGTGCCTAATTTTATGCTAAGTTTAATTGTTAAATTCTATGTTTGTTCCTTACTTATTATATGAGACGATGTTAGAATAAAATTCTTACGCATGTTCTTATTGTCAGAATGATCATATATTAGCTCGCATCTCTCCTCAATTGTGCGATAAGTTCCACCTACTGTTCAGGGAGGGGTCTGTATATCTTATGCACAATTTCGCAATTTCATCTGTGCCAACATACATGATGGCAGTTACATGCAACAAGAAAATATTCTTGAGTCCCTATACTGAAGTTACTTTGTTGAACGGTGCTTTTTCTGATATTGTCAATCACAAATTTGAGTTTGCTGCGTATAATGACATTCCAAGGCAGTTTCCAAAAAACATAGTGTGCACAGGTATTTCACGATCATAAAATAATGAAAATATTATTAGGATATTATATCATCCATTTCTAATTATATTTTTATCAATGTATGAAAGACGTTATAGGGAGGTTGGAGAAGGTTGATCCACCAAGAGATCAAGTGATAAAGAAAGGTGGTACAAGTAGGGTTGACTGTCCATCTCATTAATGAAAGGTACATGCATGTCATATATTTTTTTTCCAATTTATTCTTTAATATTACCGGTTTCACAATATATTATTACATTGAATCAGCGATTGTAAAATGGAGGTGGTCCTGTGAGGGGATAAAGTTAGATTACTACAAGATATATATCACCCGGATCCGAACTTGACTACTATTCTGGCGTGCACCCCCACATATGTCTGTCGTTTTAAAGGTGATGTGTTTATGTTATTTAGTATATATAATGTATTCTATATAAATAATTACCCATACACATATATGCATATTCACCAAAATAATTTCTACTTTTTCTCACAGATAAATACTACTTATCTTCAACCTGTGCTACAAAGCTGTATGTCAACCCGGATGTGCCTGAGACAGATGTGTTGATCAGGAGGTTTGATATTTACGGTTGCTTGGATAATAACATTTTCCCGTAAAGGTGTTTCGGTTATGAACTAATTATCATGTTTTTAAAATTGAATGATGCAGTTGTGCTAATGGTTCGATTGTATCCAACATTCAGAATGTGCGTTCATCAACATCAGATCATACTCTTAGTATGCGTGTTAGCCTTCAAAGGCTTGAGAAGATTCGTACTGCAGGTTTATCCGATGTAAGTGGGAAACTTTTTTGTCATATATCTATTTTCCAATAATGTCTTTAATGTCTTTAATGACAAAAAGTACATAAAATGATGGAAATAATAGAAGTACCAAAAATAAGAAAAATAACAAGAGCACCTAAAAATCGTAAAAACTACGTAAAATAATGAAATTGGCAGTACATAAAATGTCAACAAAAATCACATGAAATAAAAATACCGAAAAATATCGAGAAAAAAACTAAATTACTACTCCTGCAAAAATTGGGTGTCAATAGTTGCCCCCCCTTTGCGTGTTTCATGAGAAATGGAACGCGCAAAGTAGGATGACCCCAAATTTTATCTAGCGAATAACGAGAACCTTCTCATCATTCAAGAAAGGAAGAAATTTTCTTACCTTCCGGCGAAGGAACCTTCCTTGCTTCATTCAACAGGAACTTTAATATTGAATTGAATAGCGTAAACCTTTCCGATATTAAGAGTTAAGGAACTCTCCTTACTCCGGAGATTTGAGATTGAGACACTTCTCAATGCTCCGTGAAAGTAGATGACTACTGTGATTGGATCGAATAACAAGAACCATCTCATTACTCGTGAAGCGAAGGAACCTTCCTTGTTTCTCTAAATAATAACCTTCCTATTGAGTTGAATAGCGGAAACCTTTCCACTATTCGAGGTTAAGGAACCTTCCTTACCCCAAAGATGCGAGATTGAGAACCTTCCCAATACTCGGCGAAAGTAAGATGAACGACAGATTGATTGATTGATTGATTGAAATCGAATAACAAGAATCTTCTCATTATTCGTGAAGCGAAAGAACCTTCCTTGCTTCAAAGGTTCGAGATTGAGAACCTTCCTAATACTCGGTGAAAGTAGACGAAAGACTGATTGATTGATTGATTGATGAGATGGAATAACAAGAACTTTCTCATTATTCGTGAATCAAAGGAACCTTCCTTGCTCTGATAATTCGAGATTGAGAACCTTCCTAATACTCGGCGAAAGTAAGATGAATGACTGATTGGATGAAAGTTGAGATGGAATAATAAGAACCTTCTCATTATTCGTGAAGTGAAAGAACCTTCCTTGCTCCAAAAGTTCGAGATTGAGAACCTTTCCAATGCTCGATGAAATAGATGGCTGATGATTAAAAATTGAACAACAAGAACCTTCTTGTTTGTGAAGGAAGAAATATTTCTTTCCCTTAAGGCGAAGGAACCTTCCTTGCTCGCAACTCGAGATTGAGAATATTCCCAATGCTCGGTAAAGATAGATGACTGATGGATAAAAAAATGAAGAACCTTCTTGTTGTTTGTGAAGGGAAGAAATATTTCTTTCCCTTCTGAAGTGAAGGAACCTTCCTTGCTCCGGTAACTCGAGATTGAGAATATTCCCAATGCTCGGAAAAAGCGTATGATTGATTGTCCATTGGAAATGGTGATTGAATAAGAACCTTCTTGCTACCCGTAGAGGGAAGAAACATGTCTTTCCCTTAAGAAGCGAATGAACATTTCCTGCTTCTTTGTTGAAAGACTTGATTGAAATATCAAGACGAAGTGAAAGACTTTTCTTTCACGATTAAGGTTGAGGAATTTTCCTCACCTTTGGTGACAAGAAATTACTATGAAGTGAGAAAAATGGTAAGTGCGTTCCTATCATTCAGTGACCGAATAACAAGAACCTTCTTGTTATTCTTGAAGCAAAGGAACCTTCCTGCTTCTTTGTTGATTGTTTGAAATAAGAAGAATGGTAAGAACTTTCTTACCATTCAGCGAAAGAAGACTTTTCTTTCACAATTCAAGATTGAGGAACTTTCTTCACTTTTGGCGAAAAGGATCATTGGTTGAGATCATGAAATGAGAAGAATGGTAAAAACCTTCTTACCATTTGGGGAGAGAAACCTTTCTCTCCGGACTTGGCAATTGAACTTTCCATGCCATTGGTGAAAAACTGAGTGATTCAAAGGTGACGAAATGACTACACTTCTAAGGTGAGACATCCCACAAAACGAGTGAAGTTTTGAAATATTAGAAGAAGGAAGAGCTTTCTTCTTCCTCGCGAGAGACTCGACACAAAGGGCGCTTGTTTCACCGGAGCACGGTGAAGATGACGAAAAGGCTGTTGAATGGTGGGAAAAGATCTTTAGGCTCCAGAAAAGATGTTTCCGGTAATTTGGAAAACGGTGAAGTTTGACGTAATGACTAAACTTCGAATGTGAAATCGCACAAAATGAGCGAATTTCTGAGAGTTGTAGTCTTTGACATTGTGCAACTTGCAATGTGCCCCGTATGTACAATATGAAGCAAGTTAAATATAATGTGTTACCGTATCATGGTAACGTGAAAAGCTTAAGCGAAACCTATGGAAGCTTTCAAACCGAAGAGAACATGAATCGTTGCCATCTTAGAGAGCTTCTCATCATAATCTTCTCGTCCTGATATCAAAATCTATGTTGATGAGTTCCTTGAAAACCTGTCTCTGAGAATGAATGATGATATTGTGTATGATACATGATGCCAATGGTGTATGATTTTGTGTATGTTACATGATACATGATGCCAATGATGTATGATTTTGTGAATGCTTGATGTTTGGATTTGCAATGATGCGATCTTTAATTAAAACCAATGATGCATGGTAGATGCAAAAAAATTTTTACTAAGCTTTCTTTATGAATGTCTTTCATCTTGCACAAGTGATCTTACCTCATCGTCGAAAAATTGTTTTCCATTCTTGGACTCCTTTGCCCTTGAGAACAATTATATGAGTGAATGATCTATTTGTCCCCCAATTTTGGTCACAAAATTGCATATTCTCAACAAGAGTCTTTAAACCATGTCTGCCGTAAGATCGATACTCATTAATGTTTAATGGTTGGTCCTTAAAGAAAACTCTTATCAATTTGTAGAGCTTGACAAGATATATGATGATCTTTGTGTTATTATCATAACTCTGTTATTCTTTCCCTTTTCTACTTGAAGAAGTAAAATGTGCGAGGGTAGAAAAATGACTTTTAGTATGAATGATGGTATTATGTGGAGGGTAAGGTGAAAAAATAATATCATCCGAATGGGTTTTTTTAAGGTAAATGACATCCATTGATATGGGCTATGAAAAGTAGAGTAGCTCGGGCGAAAGGCCTGTTAATGTCACTGATGAGCAAAATTGACTTCTTTGCGAGAACTTGATAGTGTCAATAACGAAATCACCGCCTTATCCGGTAAGAATGACCACAAATGTTGCCCCCCAACTCTCATGATTTGTGGACTTGCTCTTGAGAAACTTGAGAATTTGTCGATATTGCTTGGGATTTCTTTGTTGTCCCCTTGTTCATTGGGATAGTGAACTGTGTCTTCATTCTAAACCGCCTTTGTAGGTTTTCGGTTTAGACTCCATGACTCTTTTTTTATTCTTTTATTCTTTTTCTTCTCTTTTTTGGGTCGTACCTTGTTTGACTTGCGTATTTTAGTCATTTTCATGCGAGCGTAAATAGTGGTTGCTACCTACGCCCGATTACTTCTGACTAAAATGCAAAGACAAATGGCTACTAGCACTACTCGTAACTTCAGCCATTTCTAGCTAAAGACAGCGGAATAGAATTTACATTGACCCTTTTTTCATTTTTAAGTCACGAGTATTCATGTGATGAAGACATCATGACCGTTGATCTGACTTTGGGATTGATGAATGAAACTCGACTTGATCTCGACCGTAGCAATGATCTGAAATGTTCACTTGTTCTCATGCTTCTCCTTTTTGATGAATGAAGTTTTCTTTTTTTGGAAAGAATCTTTGAGATGATCGATCTTTTCAGTGGCGGAGCCAGGAATTTAGATTCGTGGTGGGGGGGGGGCAGTTAAATTAACAAAAATAATTTTAAATGGTAACAAGAAAATTTTTGTCAAAATTTGTTTTTTTGAAAACAAATTAATACTATATGAAAATGCACCTGCACCATACATGCAAATGTTTATTTAGGAAGCTTGAATTGGACACGTCTCTTTAACATCAACAAAATCATCCGAATAGAATCAAGACTAAAAGTTTCAGCAAGCTCTCTTTCAATATAAAGAACAAAACTATCAGCAAGGAATTATTGTCAGCTGTTGGATTTGATGGAGGGTTCTCATCTCTCTCACAGAAAGCTTCATGTATGTCTTCAATTGGAGATGATAAAATTGTTTCTTCAAGTTTTGAAGATTCATGATTTTCCTCATTTGTAGAAGTATTGTCTTCACATCTTGACACAACTTTTCTTGTGAAGAAGGAATCTAACCTTTTTGCTTCTTTGTCATGACCCTTCACCAAGAAAAGTAAATTTAGTAATAAATAATTAAACCTAATAGGCTACTAATATAAAATATTTAATTTAATAGTAAATTCTAAATTAGAAAAAACGATAAAACAATGATGTCAATAGTAAGGAATTAAAGTTATGGAAAAGAAATAAAAATTACATATTCACATAACTCACCTTATTTAATTGATACAATTGGTGGCATGGAGTTAGGATTGAAAAGTCAAAGTGCAATTGTGGAAAGCAAACACCTATTGTGTTAATGAGACAAGCCGCATGAGACAAAGCAAAGAAGAGATGCAAAGCGGCAGAGCTTGGTGTTAGTGAGACAAGCTGCAGAGACAAAGTAGAGAAGAGATGCAAAGCGGCAGTGGTGATAATGAAGTTAGTCTCTAGGTTAACTAATGGGCTAAATTGATACAGTTTTTTGGATTGGATCAATTAATTAAGCCCAATTTAAAAATTAATTCTTAATTTATTTATTTAATGAACCTTATATAATTTATATAAACTTAAAAAAAATTAATTATTATCACAATTAATATATTAATACTACTACATACTACTAATTAATTGCTATTTTTTTTGGGGGGGGCCATGGCCCACCCCACTTATACTACACCTCCGCCACTGGATCTTTTCTTTGCATAGACAGAGCTCTCGATGGTAATTTTAGTCATCGAGCTATTGCGTAAGGCAATATTTTCTCAAAAAGAATCTCATAGTTGAAGGGCCACACCGAAATCGCTCTTACCAGATTCAGCAATGTCTTCGAGATAGCCACCATCTAGTCCACTTTTTAGCTCATCAATGATATTGTTTATGTTGTGGCTTGATGAATGAGTCTCGAAGCGGAAAAGAGAATGCTTGAAGTGTGATGTGGTATTTTGCTAATGGATGCCAAAGTGCACATTTACCCTTTCTTATTTCAAGACAAAGAATAACGAAGGTCCATTGCAACAAAGACAATACTCTAGATTTTGGACTAAATCTAGCTAACTTTAGCTTTTAATTTATCTTGGCAAGCTCTCAAAGATTCGAGTAAAAATTCAAAGATTTCTCCAATTATTCATCAATTTGTATTGATCAACGTATTAGACACAACTTAAAGATGACTTGTGAGAAATTGTCTTTCCATGTCACAAATGGGGGTCGTCAGTTTTTCTTCACATCATAAAATTGTCCTCAAACTCCTTGATGTCCACTTCTCTTTTTGCAAGATGTTTTTATTTGTGTATGAATGAAAATGTACAGTGACATGTGTGGAAAAGAAATGACCAAATGCATGATCGATGAGTAATTGTGTCATTGATAATTGAAAAAAATTGATGTATGTGAATGTTATCAAAAAGAAAAGGAACAACGATTAGTATAAATTGTATAAAAATGTACAAGTATGAAGAATAAATGATTGAATCGACAATTGCTTAAAGAAATGACTTTTTGTACAATAAATATCCAACCCAAAGAGTTGTTATACTTGGGTCTTTTAGCTTCATAAATTTCCCTGGTTATTCATCAACTGGCTTTGTCTTGTGTGTTTATCCCATCTCATGTGATCCCAAGCTTTTTCATTTGTCACTTATGCAACTCGTGTAAAGTCTGCACTCGCTCCTTCGATAATTGACGTGTTTTCCTTTCTTAAACTTTGATGCTTTCTAGTGTTCAAGCTTGATAATTGAGAAATTAATTCTAGCCAAATGCAAGCAATAGCCATATAAAGCACCACATGTGACCAATATGTGAATCAAGAAACACATGCCTAAGGGTGAAAAAAATGGGTGGGGGAAGCCTAAGGTTTGTTCTAATGGCTTCGATATAAGGTCAACTATATGCAAGGAACGGTTTGTCAAAGAGGTTCAGGGTGGTTCCCAGATCCCATCGTTGAATAACGACGGCCCAATCCTTACCCACGAGGGACATGCAAGGAATGGATTAATCTGGGTCATAGGTTTTCGTGAGTCCATGCGGGGAATATTAATCCCACGGGACTAGCACTACTTCCCTACTAGGAAACGGTGAAGGCTTGGAGAATAACGTCTCACAAGTACAACAACACCGTATTCCGCTTAGAAAGATCTTGTTTTGTTTAGAGCTCGGGTAGGAAGCTCAATGACATGAATGTAACATGTATGTTGTGTGTGTGTGTTACAATATGTACAATGGAAACACATCACAAAAAGAGTACAATCAAACAAATAAGTAAAAACAAACCCGTTATATGGCTAGACAAGTCCCCAGCGGAGTCGCCATCTGTAGCGACGTGGTTCCCCAGCGGAGTCGCCATCTGTAGCGACGTGGTTTTTGACATGGAGTCGCCACCAATCTTTTTCCTAGGTCGATTGGGAACCTGAAAATGGTCTACTGAAGATCTGGGTTCGTTTGTCAGTTACGTAAAAAAATGGTCAATTTTCGTACGCCCAAAAATTGGTACCACGGGTTTTTTTAGATTCTTGCTTGATTTTTTTGTGTGTTTTTATATATATATATTTTTAAGGGAGTTAAAAATTTAAAATAAACAAAATGGGTAAAGCAAAAAAAAGAAAGTCTAAAAAAGAAAAAAAAGTTTGGTGCAGAAGAAAGAAAAGGAAAGAGAGTGGGATAAATGTCAAGTAAAAAAAAAGTCAATTGTTGGCAAATTAGAAAAATAATCGAGAAACACAATTCCCCTAAAAAAGGATAAAAGGATTTAAACAATTTACATATTTAAATGATGGTGAAGACTACACAAAGGTTAATAAAATGTTTTTTTTGTTCTTTTTAAATAAGAATAAAGTTGAAAATACATAAATGAATACAAATATGGAAAATTACAAACGGTAGGTAGGAACCCTTAAGTTAATAAATTAACAAAAAAACATTTTGAAAAAAGAATAAAAAGTTTAGGCTTAGTGCCCAAAATGTTGAGTTTTAAACTTGAAATAGTGGCTTAAATGAAGCTATGGACAACTAAAGGGGTTTAAGTGGAAAAGGGACTAAAGTAAAGGGACAAGGACTGAAGTTGTAATTTTACCAAAACTTAAATAAACAGCTTCTTCTTCTTCTTCGACGTTCGCGTGAACCAGGCGGCGGAGTTGACGGCAGCTTGCGACGAAAATGATTTTCCGGCGGCGGTTCCAGCTCCGACAGGTGCGGTGGCGGCTAGAAGTTACAGAGCGGCAGTGGAGGTGGAGGAAAATGTCCGGAGAGAGAGTAAACGGTGTCCGAGTCGGCAAACTTTTCTCACTCCGTTCTCCTTCCTCGTGCCATCTCCGGTGAGTTGGAAAGGTTGTCTTGCTTCCTATCGGTGCCGTGGAACTGATGGTGGTTCTTGGTAGTGGTGAAGGGTCGAAAATCGGAGGAAGTGGAGGAGGAGACCGACGAAGCGTTTTTTGTTCTTCCCTATTTCTTCACGAAAATTGCTCAATTTATAGCCGAAATTCTTGATTGACATGTGCTTAACTCAATGATGATGGAGTCTGAGGCTGATTTTGATAAATATAACAGGAGATGGCAGGGCATGATGATTGTGTCCGGCTGAGGAGGCGGACGAGCTCGTGCTGCTGTAAGTTCCTTCCTTTTTTCTTTTCTTGTTTTTTTTCCTTTTTTAGTTTTTTTTAATTAATTAATAAAATAAAATAAAACACATTTTAATTCTAGATTAAACCGAATAAAATTATAAAGGCACATAAGAATAATGAAAATAACAAAAGCACACGAAGTAATAAAAGACACGTGAAATAATATTATTAATAAAAACATACATGAAAATGACAAAAGTACATAAAATGATGGAAACAATAGAAGTACCAAAAATAAGAAAAATAACAAGAGCACCTAAAAATCGTAAAACTACGTAAAATAATGAAAATGACAAAAGTTACATAAAAATAATAACGAAAATGACGAAAAGTACATAAAATGTCGACAAAAATCACATGAAATAAATATACGGAAAAATACCAAGAAAAAAACTAAATTACTACTCCGGGCAAAAATTGGGTACAGTAGTATTGTGGTTCCATTGCAATCACTTTTTTCATACATCTGGGACATGCTAAATACCACATGGAGAACTGGGTATCAACACCCAATACGACAACACGGAAACAAAAATTGCGCACCTACATAATGGGTAAAACAAAACATTAAAGACATTATTGGAAAATAGATATATGACAAAAAAGTTTCCCACTTACATCGGATAAACCTGCAGTACGAATCTTCTCAAGCCTTTGAAGGCTAACACGCATACTAAGAGTATGATCGCACATTAGAATGTTCGATACAATCGAACTATTAGCACAACCGCATCATTCAATTTTAAAAACATGATAATTAGTTCATAATCGAAACACCTTTACGGGAAAATGTTATTATCCAAGCAATCAGTAAATATCAAACCTCCCGATCAACACATCCGCCTCGTGCACATCCGGGTTGACATACGACTTTGTAGCACAAAGGTTAAAGATAAGTAGTATTTATTTGTGAGAAAAAGTAGAAATTATTTTGGTGAATATGCATATATGTGTATGGGTAATTATTTATATAGAATACATTATATATACTAAATAACATAAACACATCACCTTTAAAACGACAGACATATGTGGGGGTGCACGCCAGAATAGTAGTCAAGTTCGGATCCGGGTGATATATATCTTGTAGTAATCTAACTTTATCCCCTCACAGGACCACCTCCATTTTACAATCGCTGATTCAATGTAATAATATATTGTGAAACCGGTAATATTAAAGAATAAATTGGAAAAAAAATATATGACATGCATGTACCTTTCATTAATGAGATGGACAGTCTGAACCCTACTTGTACCACCTTTCTTTATCACTTGATCTCTTGGTGGATCAACCTTCTCCAACCTCCCTATAACGTCTTTCATACATTGATAAAAATATAATTAGAAATGGATGATATAATATCCTAATAATATTTTCATTATTTTATGATCGTGAAATACCCGTGCACACTATGTTTTTTGGAAAATGCCTCGGAATGTCATTATACGCAGCAAACTCAAATTTGTGATTGACAATATCAGAAAAAGCACCGTTCAACAAAGTAACTTCAGTATAGGGACTCAAGAATATTTTCTTGTTGCATGTAATCGCCATCATGTATGTTGGCGCAGATGAAATTGCGAAATTGTGCATAAGATATACTGCACCCCTCCGAACAAGAGTGGCGTAACTTATCGCACAATTGAGGAGAGATGCGAGCTAATATATGATCATTCTGACAATAAGAACATGCGTAAGAATTTTATTCTAACATGCGTCGCATATAATAAGTAAGGAACAAACATAGAATTTAACAATTAAACTTAGCATAAAATTAGGCACATACATAAAGCCAAAAAATTGTACTTCACTAAAACTCACATTCGCATCAAGCAGGACCATTTCAATACCCATGAAGCACCCGGTTGTTGAGTTAATAGCATCCCACAACCGGTCAAGCGAACTCGGATAGTCCAGCTTGTATCCGCGAGTTCTCAATTGTGAAATAAGTTGAGTGCTCACATTGGCCATCTGTAAATAAGCATGCCCATTTGCACATAATTAAGAAACTATGTATGTAGCAAATAAACTATATAACAAAAGTAAACTGTAGTTATTAAAGCACAAAACAATAATTATTATCACAATAATTTTTTAGCACAAATATGCTCGATTTGTCACATTCTGTAAGGGTGATATGATTTATAATATGAAAAGGACATACACACCTATCTGTATAATTTGTCGAATATTTCGGTAAAAACGACGTTTTTTGTGAAACTCCTTTGAAGTTGGTCGTTGCCCTCGATAATTACTTTGAACCCGTCTGGTGATGTGACATGCGACGCAGCAACGTATAATTGTCCATGGGTAAAAACCGGTTCGACAAATGGAGACCAACATGATTGAATGTCTCGCTATTGGCTCTTGTTAATTGTCATCGCGAAGCATGCCTTCACAGGAATTGACACCGTGATAGCTTAAATGGTAGTTTGGTATTTGTTGACACCCAATTTTTGCCGGAGTAGTAATTTAGTTTTTTTCTCGGTATTTTTCCGTATTTTTATTTCATGTGATTTTGTCGACATTTTATGTACTTTTCGTCATTTTCGTTATTATTTTTATGTAACTTTTGCCATTTTCATTATTTTACTTAGTTTTTACGATTTTAGGTGCTCTTGTTATTTTTCTTTTTTTTTTGGTACTTCTATTGTTTCCATCATTTTATGCACTTTTGTCATTTTCATGTATGTTTTTTTATTATTATTATTATTTCATATGTCTTTTATTACTTCGTGTGCTTTTGTTATTTTTATGTGTTTTTATCATTTTATTTGGTTTAATTTAGAATTTAAATGTGTTTATTTTATTTTATTAATTAATTAAAAAAACTAAAAAAAGCAAAAAAGCAAAAAACAGAAAAAAGGAAGGACTTACAAAGACGAGCTCGTACGCCTCCTCCGCCGGGACACCATCATCATGCCCTGCCATCTCTTGTTCTATCCATCAAAACCAGCCTCGACTCCATCATCATTGAGTTAAGCACTGTCAATCAAGAAGTTCGGCTATAAATTGAGCAATTTTCGTGAAGAAATAGGGGAAGAACAAAAAACGCTTCGTCGGTCTCCTCCTCCACTCCTCCGATTTTCGACCCTTCACCACTACCAAGAACCACCATCAGCTCCACGACACCGATAGGAAGCAAGACAACCTTTCCAACTCACTGGAGATGGCACGAGGAAGGAGAACGGAGTGAGAAAAGTTTTCCGACTCGGACACCGTTTACTCTCTCTCCGGACATTTTCCCTCCACCTCCACTGCTGCTCCGTAACTTCCAGCCGCCACCGCACCTGTCGGAGCTGGAACCGCCGCCGGAAAATCATTTTCATCGCAAGCCGCCGTCAACTCCGCCGCCTGGTTCACGCAAACGTCGAAGAAGAAGAAGCTGTTTATTTAACTTTGGGTAAAATTACAACTTCAGTTCTTGTCCCTTTACTTTAGTCCCTACAGAGGCAAATGTTCGCTCCCCGGCGACCCGGTAATCTCATTAAATATTTACATGACATGTCACATTTAGATTGTCGTAGTGCTCATATTTATTTTTACTCAGAATGTTTACATTTATATTGCTCAGTTTCCTTACATTAGTTTTTAGTAACAAGCTTGAAATCAATGTGCACGATCGAACATGTGGCGGGACGCTTGTGTTGTTTGATAATGTTGCAGCTACTTTGTTTCGGCTTCACTCGGAAGTATGTGTACTGTTTCATATTGCTAGCATGATGCATGTATATATTTCACTCTTACCATTGATCATCATTTTTCCATGTAGGTCGAGGTATCTCATAGAATGAACAAGGTGCTCGGAATTGACCTTATGTGGGAAGTGGAATTAACCAACTTCAATTTTGAGAATAAATACTCCGGGTTGACCGTCAAGAATGTCATTGCAATTGACTTTGCACTTGAATCTCGAAATCTGCTAGAGTCAATCAAGAACGTAAGAAATCATTTGTTAGCTTTATTTTGGGTACAATTAGTTTTCAATTTCATTATCGCACATTATTTTTCTTAATATATAGTATTAATTAATATGTCCATCATTCAGGACATGCATTTAATATCATCAAGTCGAGGCAAAGGTAAGCGTGTTGCCTGCATTGAAAACGAATCAACTGGACCACCAACAAAGCGGTTAGTATATTGGTCGTTTATTTTAGGGTTTGCTGCAACAAATTACAATATAATTTCAAACGTAATACTAGTTTTTTAGCATATCGAACATGTATGTACATGTCTTAATCTATTAGTAATATGGTATATTATCTTCCTAAACACAGTCAGTCACAAGGAGCATCATCAGTGTGTTCAATTCCGGAACTTTTTGAGACTCAATCGAGCACTAACATCAATGATCAAGCTGACAAGTGAGTCTATCAATGAGTAACTCGAACTTCAATTCAGTGGCCTACCATACGACAAACATACGGATCTTTATTAATACATCTACGATGTTGCAGGTTCAACATCGAAGACCATTCAATCACAGATCTTCAACTATAGATGGTTCTCCGAATTATTTGGACAGTTGTTCTTATGTGTCAGACATTTGTATTCCTTTAGAGTTTTTGTCATTATACTACTAAATTATTGCATTACTTTTTGCAAGCTTGGATTTTGCAAGCTTGGAGGAGCAAAATGAAAAGATTGAAGAAGAAGAGGGAAAAGTGGATATTTTTTTCACCAAACCCAAGGAGCAAGCCAAAGGAGTGGCCCGAATATTCTCTATCATAATTGTGGCCCAAGAAGAGCAAATCACTTTGGGAAATTAGAGGACTCGAGTGACAAGATGAAAGAAGTTTGAGGATAAAGGACAATTTCACAAGTTACACCTTTCATTTCCAAAGGTTACAAGCATCAAATGGGCACTTGAATATGATAACTAATGCTACAAATAAATTGGTCAATTAGTATAGAAATTAATTTTCCATTAATTTTATTTGTTATTTTATTTTATTTTTCTTTCTACCCTGGGTCAATTCCCTACATATAAATAGGGGTTGCTTCTACATTTTGAAGACACACATGATATATGAAATTCACTTGCAAATTTGAGAGAAAACTCTCTTCATTTCTACTACACTTTCCACTCAACTCTTGTTCAAAGGTTTTGATCAAGTTTGCTAAATCCAAGGTTGCTTTGTATTGAAGAAAGAGGTGTTGGATCTATCTTCCTTCCCTTGGCAAAACTTCACTTTTGCTTGAACCATTTTTTGGATTCAAGAGGGGGTGTTGGCCATTTTATCAATCCATTTTAGTCAAGAAGAGATCCTTCAAATTGTGTTTCTTAATCCATAAGAGAACACATCAACTCTGGAATCATCGATGTCGAACACACATCTCGATTAAAAAGGTACGACCCTTTCATACTTACAAGTCAGGCACAACAGGTCGTTTATATCGAATACCCCTCTAAACACCGGGATCTGAAAAAACGATGCAACGTTTTCAAGATGAAGGCCCGACATTTCAAAGGTGAAGGTCGTCAACGATCCGTGTCAAGTTCATCAGAGGATATCACCGAGCGGAGGAATGAAATCGATCCTCTACAGAAGCCAAGAATTAAAGAAACCATAGTCGTTATAGATAATGATGTGCGCGTATCACTAGTTGATTGGTAAGCCGAGCCGGAGAGACTCGAATTTAACAATGATATACAATATAAGGCGAATTAGGAGTTTGCGATAATATACGTATATTTATGTTTATGTATTTATGTTTCAATGTATATCTTTGCTAAAAATTTGTTTACGGTTAATATTAATTTGCATATATTATGTAGTTAAATATATAATAGTATGTATTTTAAAAAGATTAAGCTGGTAGCGGGCGTGGTAGGGGTAGCTCGCTACCATGCAATTAATTAGCAGGGCGGGCATTTTGAAATTCAAAACGCTTCTCGAAACTGTAAACAATAGACGGTAGCGGGTTGAGTGGGGGAGAGCCCGCTACCATCTGCCCGGTAGCGGGCTTGGCGGCGGGCTACCCGCTACCGAGCCTTTTAAATCCGTTTCAGCTTCCTCTCTCCCCCATTTCTTCCCCGACGCATCTCTCATTCTCCTCCAAAAACCTCCGCCAACTACCGCCTCTTTCCCCATTTCCGGCGCCTTTTCTATTGATTTTTAGGTGGAACTACATCAGCAAGTTCAGGTATCTTCTTCTCTTCTCTTTTTTTGGTTTTTTATGGTTAGAAAGAGTGTATTTGACAATTGTTTTGAAGTTAGAACACCACCGCCGGCCACCACTGAATTTTCGTCGCCGGCTGTCTCCACCGCCATCTACATGTATTTTTTGGTAATTTATGAATTTTAGTATTTTAGGAATTATTTTTGTATATACTGAATTATTTTAGTGTTTTAGGAGTTGCTTAATTATAGGGATTAGATTAGCTTAATTATAGGAATCAGTTTTATTCCTTCCCTTTTCCTTAGCATATACCTGTGTATAAATACCAAGGATTAGTCTAATACAATTCATTGAGAATTCCTCAACCTTTGTATCTCTGATTACATGGTATCAGAGCAGCCCTAGTGTGCTTAAATTTTTTTTTTTGAGTTTGCCCCGGTGTGCGAACGTTCATCTGCTGCTCCGGTTGTCGACGGTCGCGTCCAGGCTCGTCAACACTGCCGGTCGTTCCAGCCTTGTAGTGTCGCATCCAGCCTCGTCGCGACCAGTCCCTGTCGCGCCCAGCCTCATCGCGACCAGCCCCTGTCGCGTCCAGCCTCGTCACGTCCAGCTCCATCGCGGTTCCTTGCAGGCTGCCGGTCTTCGCGTTCGCCCTCACCAATTTACCGCCGACTGATTTTCGGTTCGCGCTCGCGCTCGCCCCTGGTCAGTTTTTTCGGTTCCAGTTTTTTGTTGGTACGCTCTGCCCCAACTCTTATTCCTTTGAGTTTTTCGGTTCCAGTCAGTTTGGTACTGTGTTTAAGAAGCTTATTTCTGATACAATGGCTGCCGAAAAGAAAACTGAAACTAGTGAACATAGTAAAACTATGGTTAGTGGTATTATGACGGTATCTCATAAGATTACCGATCATAAATTGACCGGGGCGTCCAATTATGTTTATTGGTCCACCAATATTACGTTATATCTTCGGAGTATCAGAAAATCCCGCCATTTGACTGATGACCCGAAAACAGACGATGAAGATTGGATGGCTGATGATGCTTCTCTCGTACTTGGCATCAAGTATTCTATCGATGCTAAGATGGTTAGCTTGGTTCGTCATTGTGGGTATTGCAAACAATTTATGGATTATTTGAATTCTCTGTATGCTGGAAAGGGTAATGTTTCTCGCTTATATGATACATATAAGTCATTTTATACCACCGATCGCCAAGGGCAACTGCTCAGATTACTATATGCGGTTAAAGGACACCTTTGAGCAATTAAATGAATTGCTACCTTTGAGCATAGATATCAAGGTCCTCCAAGCTCAACGAGCACAAATGTTCGTTCTCCGATTTTTATGTGGACTCGGCTCGAGAATATGAAGGAGTCACTTGCATTCTCTCTAGTGCTGACATTCCCGATGGTGAGGAGGCTTTGGCTCGTGTTTTGCGCGGTAACCTAGTTCTCTCACCCTCTCCTTGTCCTTGCTTCCAGGTGCTCTTTATAGTCAAAGGCATACTTGACCGCTCCTTTAAAGGTCCGACCAGGGGGAGCACTCGGGACACGAGAGGTCAACATGATGGAACTAGAATTGTTGAATGCTTTTATTGTCATGAGCTTGGTCATACTAAACGGACATGTCCTCTTCTCAAAGCCAAGGACAAACGGAATCGGTCTGTCCAGGTTGCTACTACTGATGTTACCCCTTCCGCTACATCCTCTGCTCAACCTTACACTCTTACTGCAGAAGAATATGCCAAATACCAAGAATCATTAGCTTCAGAGCGTTCTTCGTCTATCACTGCCATTGCTGAGTCAGGTAATTCCAATCAGTGCCTTGTTTCTTCGTCTTCAAAATGGGTCATTGACTCTGGTGTTACAGATCATATGACAGGTAACTCTAAGTTATTCACTTCCTATAATGACACTTTCCCTTCCCATGTTACTATAGCCAATGGCACTCATTCTTCAGTTATTGGTTCTGGTACTATTAACCCAACTTCGTCCCTTTCCCTTTCAACTGTTCTTAATGTGCTGGTTTCTCATTTAATTTGATTTCCGTGAGTAGACTTACTCGTTCTCTTAATTGTTCTATCTCTTTTTTCTGATCATTGTTTGTTTCAGGATCTTATGACGAAATAGATTATTGGTAGTGGACGGGAATCGGTGGTCTCTACGTTTTGGATACATCCGTTAGAAGACTGTTGCTTGTTCTCGTATCCACGCCTTTTGATGAACATTGTCGGTTGAGACATCCTTCTTTGCCTTTGTTGAAAAGATACGCCCCAGGTTTCAAAAGTTGTCCAGCCTAGATTGTGAGTCGTGTCGGTTTGCTAAACATCATCGTTTGTCTTGCTCCCGAGTCAATAAAAGGTCTAAATTTCCATTTGAACTCGTTCATTCGATGTTTGGGGTCCTTGTTCTGTCATGTCTAAACCAGGTTACAGATATTTTGTGACTTTTGTGGATGATTATTCTCGAACTACTTGGCTATATTTAATGAAACATCGCTCTGAATTGTTCACCCATTTTTCTGCCTTTTGTGCTGAGGTTAAAACCCAATTTAATGTCTCAGTTCACACTTTACGAAGTGACAATGCTAAAGAATACTTGTCTAGTCCTTTCCAAACTTTTATGGCCCAAAATGGTATTCTTCATCAAACCTCTTGTGTTGATACACCTTCCCAAAACGGTGTAGCTGAACGAAAGAATCGTCATCTTCTAGAAACAGCTAGAGCTCTTTTGTTTCAAACACAGGTTCCAAAACCCTTCTGGGCAGATGCTGTGTCTACAGCATGTTTTCTGATCAATCGCATACCTTCTGCGGTGTTGAATGGTGAGACTCCTTACAGTATTCTATTTCCTAATAAACCACTATTTAGCATGTCACCTCGTATATTTGGGAGTACTTGCTTTGTTCGGGATTTTGTCCACATGTTACTAAGCTTGATCCAAAGTCACTAAAATGTGTCTTCCTCGGGTACTCTTGCCTTCAAAAAGGGTATCGTTGTTTTTCCCCTTCTCTTGATAAATACCTTGTGTCTTATGATGTATCCTTTATGGAACATCTCCTTTCTTTCCCATGTCTTCTAATGTGTCAAATTCTGATGATGTTATTGATAATGATATGTTGGTTTATCACATTCATCCTGTTTCGTCACCTCGCCACCGCCTAAGCCACCTATTATTCAAGTTTATTCACGATGTCAGCAACCTCCAGCTTCCAAGACACTACCAATTCTGTTTATTGAAGATCCTCCTTCGAGTCAAGTCATGATATTGATGATCTTCCCATTACCATTCGCAAAGGTAAAAGATCATGTACTTATCCTATCTCGCTTTTCTTTCCTATGAGTATTTATCTTCTCCTTCACAATGTTTCATTGCTTCGCTTGATTCTACATCTGTTCCAAAATCAGTGTGGAAGCTTTATCCCATCCGGGATGGCGTAAGGCAATGATGGAAGAAATGAATGCTCTCGATGCTAATGATACTTGGAATTTGGTACATTTTCCTGTGGGAAAGAAATTTGTTGGTTGTCAATGGGTGTTTGTTGTGAAACTTAATTCTGATGGTTCAATTGCTCGTCTGAAGGCTCGACTTGTTGCAAAGGGCTATGCTCAGACCTATGGGGTTGATTATTCTGACACTTTTTCACCTGTGGCCAAAATGTCTTCTATTCGTCTTTTTATCTCAATGGCAGCCAGTTCTGATTGGCCCTTACATCAACTCGATATCAAGAATGCCTTTTTACATGGTGACCTTCAAGAGGAAGTTTATATGGAGCAACCACCAGGTTTTGTTGCTCAGGGGGAGTATGGAAAGGTTTGTCGTCTCCGTAAATCTCTATATGGGCTGAAACAGAGTCCTCGAGCATGGTTTGGTAAGTTCAGTCAAGTAGTTGAGAAGTTTGGGATGAAAAAGTGCAAGTGTGATCACTCGGTTTTCTATAGACGTTCCCCTTCAGGCATCATCCTTCTTATCGTCTATGTAGACGACATTATTATTACAGGAAGTGATCTTTCAGGAATCTCATCTCTGAAAACATTTATTCACGATCACTTTCATACAAAAGATTTAGGGGCTCTAAAGTACTTCTTGGGAATTGAAGTATCAAGGTGCAAGAAAGGGATCTTCCTATCTCAAAGGAAATATGTTCTTGATTTATTGTGTAAACTGGAAAGTCTGGAGCTAAGCCATGTAGTGCTCCTATGACTCCAAACTCTCATCTCACATCAGAAGGAGAGTCTTTTGCAGACCCTGGAAGATATAGGCGTTTAGTAGGAAAGCTGAATTATCTTACAATAACAAGACTTGATATTTCTTATTCTGTCCGTGTTGTCAGCCAGTTCATGTCATCTCCTACCATTGATCACTGGAATGCACTTGAGCAGATCTTATGTTACTTAAAAGGGACACACAGGACGTGGATTACTTTACAAAAATCATGGTCATACTGAGATTGAGTGTTTCTCTGATGCAGACTGGGCAGGAGACAAGGATGATAGAAGATCCATTACTGGTTATTGTGTCTATGTTGGAGGTAATCTTGTTTCTTGGAAGAGCAAGAAACAACATATTAATTCTCGTTCTAGTGCGGAATCTGAATATCGAGCGATGTCTCAATCGGTATGTGAGATTATGTGGATTCGGCATATCTTGACCGAACTTGGATTCAAGGTCAACATTCCAACAAAGTTATGGTGTGATAATCAAGCAGCTATTCATATTGCTTCCAATCCCGTGTTTCATGAACGTACCAAGCACATTGAAATTGACTGTCATTTTGTTCGTGAGAAGCTAGAAGAAAACATCATTTCCATAGCCTACATTGGCACCAATGAACAGCTTGGAGATATTTTTACCAAAGCTTTAAATGGGGTTCGAGTAAATTATATTTGTAACAAGCTGGGCATGACAAATATCTATGCTCCAGCTTGAGGGGGAGTGTTAGAGTTATAATAGGAATACATATATGACATATGGTATAGCTCAATTATAGGGATTAGATTAGCTTAATTATAGGAATCAGTTTTATTCCTTTCCTTTTCCTTAGCATATACTTGTGTATAAATACCAAGGATTAGTCTAATACAATTCATTGAGAATTCCTCAACCTTTGTATCTCTGATTACAATATTTTAGTATTTTAGGAATTTATTTAGGTATTTTAGGTATTATTTATGAATTTATTGGTATTTTATGTAATTTTAGTATATACTTTACGTATTTTAGGAAAATAAGAATATTTTATGAATTTTAGTATTTTAGGAATTATTTTAGTATTTTAGGAATTATTTTAGTATTTTAGGAATTATTTTTGTATATATGGAATTATTTTAGTATTTTAGGAATTGCTTTGGTATTTTAGTATTTTAGGAATTTATTTACGTATTTTAGGTATTGTTTATGAATTTTTGGTATTTTATGGAATTTTAGTATATACTTTACGTATTTTACGAAAATAAGAATATTTTATGTATTTTAGTATTTTAGGAATTATTTTTGTATATATGGAGTTATTTTAGTATTTTAGGAATTTCTTTGGTATTTTAGTATTTTAGGAATTATTTTAGTATTTTAGAAATTTATTTAGGTATTTTAGAAAAATATGAATATTTTATGAATTTTATGAATTATGTTACTTTTATAGAATTATGTTTACCAGCATGAATACCTTGTTAGATCAGCATGGATACCTTGTTAGATCAACATGACCTTGTAATACCTTGTTACATCAGCATCAATACCTTGTTAGATCAGCATGAATACCTAAAATTCCACAAAATACTAATAAATTCATAAATAATACCTAAAATACCTAAATAAATTCAAAAAATAACGAAATAAATTCATAATTCTATAAAATTTGTTGATCAATCTTCTTAATACGTTGATCTGTCTTTTTTGTCATGCTGATCTTATTGTTTACCATGTTGATCTATCTTCTTGCCAAGCCTAGTACTAATTACTATGTCTTGTAAGGATATGACGTCTCCGATGCGTGATAGTGGCCACGGGTCAAGTCGTGGTTCCACGACCGGGGGCCGTTTTGGGGGTCGCACCGGCTCTGGTCGTACAGGAGGTGGTCGCAGTCCGCAGTCCAGCACTTCTGCTAGCTCCTCGCGCACTTCTGCGTCACAACAGCCCGTGGAGGATCGGCATGAGACCCCGATGGATGAAGCGCTCGCGCAGTTGCTCCCACCTCCAGAGATAGCTCCAGATGGTAGGAGCCTGATTCTCGTGGGCCAGTAAGTGTTTAGATTTATGTTTAATTTTATAATTTTAATTTATGTACACGAACTTTATTGTTTTAGTTTTTTTTTACTTTTAATTTCTGTAGCTTTGGATCGACGTTTCACAATGTCTACCAGGACGTTCAGGTTGTCTTCCACGAGCGTTATGTTGGTATACCGCCGACTTACACGGAGTTGCCACAGGAAGACAAGGACGCATGGGTGGAAAAATTTGTGGTACACTATTGCTTAATTAATATGTGTTTATTCATTAATGTATAGTTATATAAAGTATAAATTACAAGTTTTCCGACTCCATGAAAAATATGTTTGGCGTCCGCGCACGTCTGCTACAGATAATGTAGAGAAACATCTGCACCAGATGTGGGCCAAGATGTACCGGGGGAGGAAGAGTAAGATCATCTCCGACTACCGGGCCAAATGCCCCCTCACCGAGGAGAATCCAAGTTACAATCACTAGCGATCAAAGAGGCCAAAAGGGATCCCTCAGGCCAACTGGGATAAGCTGATTGATGGGTTGAACACCGATGAGTTCAAGAAGATCTCCGATAGGGCTCGAAAGAATGCGACCTCTGAGGCGGCATTAAAGCCGCGCAAGAATGCGACCTCTGAGGCGGCATTGAAGCCGCGCAAGAAGCACGGCTCGAAGACGGCACAAAGCGCCTACGAGGAAATGGTGATCCGAGAGCGTCGGGACATCACCATCACCGACTTCCGACGTCATTGGGATGGTGCAAACAACACTCAGTTCGAGATAAAAAGATCAAAGTTATCGTCCTCGTAATTTTAGCATTTACATTTATTTATCCTAACTGGTGCATTATTTATTTACTAGGCGTATACACGGATGGTGCTGGAGAAGTACCCGGATCATAACTCGCCCCTTTTAATGAGGCGATACTAGTCCATCCGGAGCTGTTACGGCCACCTCGGCCATCTCAGGTAAACTAATTTGAAACTAGTTTAGATGTTTTTTAAAATATCTACAAGCTTTAAATTTTTTCTAAAGTTATTTTCATTCACATCCTTTCAGCGAGCTTGCCGCTGAAGAGGCGGCGCCGCAAGGCGAAGGAGGATCGCATCAGGATGGAGGATGAGTTGCGTACACTGATGGAGCACCAGGCTGAGTACGAGGTTCATATGAACCGTACTCTTCAGCAGGAGTGACGTCGGTCCGAGGAGATACAACAAGCTCTTCGTACGGAGCTGCGGCGGCAGTGCGACGCATCCTTCAACGTTTTTTGGTCGGCGCTTCTAGAGCGGGGCATCTTACAACAGCATCAGGTGTCTCGGGACTTGGTTGCGAGAGGATCATCCCGGCCACCGCAGGACCAGTAAGTGCCGCCAAACTACTCCACATACATGATCCCTACACCGCAGCCGCAACCTCAGTGGTCCACCTGGCACACGACTACAGGGTTCCAGACACCCAACATCCACGATGTTGATTATTATACCCCAATGATGCCGACGCCACGGCGAGCACCTTAGCATTGCCGCACAATAACGTATACGACCACGAGTTGTTTAGGCGAGTAATGTATCGTTTAACCCATTCTCTTTGGGGTTCAATGCATGTGCGTTCGACGATTGAACACCATTCCCGCCGCGTGAGAATAAGGGTGACGATTACGATTTGCCTCCCTCGTAGGACACTTTTGAAAAAACTATTTGATTTTGGATGTTTTTTATTGTAGTTGATACATTTGGTTAATTTATAATTAAATTTATTTCTATTTTTAATTATAATCTATAAATACTAATAAATAATATTATTATTGAATCATTTATTAAATGATGCAAATACAGAAATCATTTTTAAAAAAGAAAAGATGGTAGCGGGCAGGGTAGGGGCGGGGAGCTACCAGCTCTGTCACCTGGCAGCTCCCACGTGGCTCAGTGGTACCAAGGTGCCCGCTACCGAGCCCCCTACTGATGGTAGCGGGTTGGGTAGCGCTAGGGTTGACGGAAGTTGGCCAAAAAGAAGTAGAATGGGTAGCCGGCTGCCCCACTACCATAGTAGCGGGCTGGGTAGCGGATCGCCACCTACCCCATGCCCATTAAATACGTAGTGACTTCTTTGGTAATGGAATGGATCATGGCCCTTTAAATACGCATTGAGACGTAATTGATTCAATTACATACGAAACATTGATAAAAATAATTATTTCAGACTACAATGTGTTATGTCCAGTGCGTACCGGAATGAGGAAATAATCAAGAAAAGGACATAGTAGTTACGTGGTTCGATCAAAACGACTTATGTCCACGGGCATGAGGGAGAGAATATTCATTATATTGAAGAGAAATTAAAGAGAACACTTAAAATATCTCACAATGCTTGTCCCAATTACAGCCGAACACTTGAAGAATTTTACAATACAAAACTCTTAAAATAAGAGGTTCCCTAAATTATCTTCAAGCAAATGTTGCTTTGCTTCTTTGTTATGATGGGATGGTGGAGTGCATGCCTTTTTATAGACATGATTAATGATTTTACCAAAATTATTATTTAGCACATAGCCTTGCCCACTAAACAAATACTCCCTTCGTCCAAAAAAATAGTCACATTTATTTTTCAGTATTTAATCTATAATTGTTTTCTTATAACATTTTAACTTATAAATTGTATAAATTTATATCCAAATTAAAATTTAACATGTCTTATTTCTAATTATATTTTTCAAGAACTTCTTTAACAAATTATTCTTAATGAATATTTGAGTCAAACACAAAAGTTAAATGTGGCTATTTTTGTGGGATGGAGGGAGTAATTTTTACCAACCATTAATACTCCCCTCCATCTACTAACTGGCCTATTTTTCCTTTTCACACAAGATAGATAGCTTGGCCAATTAATCCTTCATTTCACCCACATGTGTAAATGTTCATCGACCTCTTACCGGCCTAAATGAAAATTTTAAGTCAATTTTCAACAATTCTCCACACTGACTTCAATTTTCCAAATCAACATAATCATACAAATCTCCAGCTCTTGCCAAATCGCCCTTATAGGTCTCAAGGTCTTTGAACATTAAACATGTCCAAGCAAAACTTGAACTTAGAAGTGGGTAGCGGCTATGTCAACATGTCTACTAGATTATCTGTTGTCGCAATCTTCTGTACGGAGAAAATTTCATCATCAATGACATCCCATATGAAACTTAACATGACATCAATATGTTCGGCCCTCTCGTGATGTACTGAATTTCTTGCCAAATACAGCACGCTTTGACTATCGCAATAGATAATAGCCTCAGACAATTTCAAACCCAAACTATCAAGTAGACCTTGCAAACATATTCCCTCTTTTACTCCTTCTGTGATCGTCATTTTCTCAACTTTTGTGGTAGACAACGCAACCATCGACTGAGTGTTTCCTTCCAACTGATAGGTCATCCGAAGAGAGTAAAGATATTGCATGGGCGATCTTTTTATCACAAGATCTCCACCATAATCATAAACTGTGTAGCCGACAATATCACTAGTAATCTTACTAGTATCATAAATTAAGAAAACATCTATAGTACCCCGTAAGTACCTCAGGATCCACTTAATAGCATCCCGGTGAGTCTTTCCAGGGTTACTCATAAACATGCTAACAACATTAACGACATGTGCAAGATTTGGTCGGGTACATACCATGGCATACATAAGGCTCGATCGCACTCGAGTATAGAACTCGACTCATGTTCACCTTTTCTTCCTCGATTTTCAACGAGATCTCGAAACCGAGTTTGAAGTGGGCGACTAACGAAGTACTAAGCGATTTACTGATTATCCATGTAAAAACACTTCAAAACTTTCTCAATGTACTTCTTTTATGACAATTACAACATTTCAGCTTTTGTCCTGCAAATTCCCAAGCCCAATATCTTCTTGGCCTTTACCAAGTCCTTCATCTCAAATTCACCATTTAACTGATCTTTTAGCATGTTAATTTCAGCCTTTTTCTTTGTTGCAATTAACATATCATCAACGTACAAAAGCAAATAAATAAAAGAACCATATGGAAGTTGTCTCGGATAAACACAATTATCATACTCGTTTCAAGCATATACATGAGAAATCATAAATGCATCAAACCTCTTGTAAATATCTCTTCACCACAAATCGAGCCTTGAACTTGGGTGTTTTAACTTTCATGGATTCCTTCTTTCTTCTTGAAGACCCATTTCATTTTCATCACCATCTGATATGAAAACGATTAACTTTTGCCACATTTAATGCATAAGCAACAACATTTGAATCATCAATATAATTAGCATACCTCAAAATTTTCTTGACCTGTAGTTATACTGTAAGGTTGCTCTTCTATTTGATCTAGAGGAATAGAATCCTCAACTATGTATAGCTAAAGGTCAAGAAAATTTTGAGGTATTCTAATTATGTTGATGATTCAAATGTTGTTGCTTATGCACTAAATGTGGCAAAAAGTTAACCGTTTTCATATCGAAGGTGATGAAAAGCAATGAATTAACATAATGGTTAGTGGAATGCCATAATTACGCTAGAAGTTGACTTGAAAGGGTCGAATCGGGCTTTGCCCGGAGTTGTGTTTTGGCGGGTCGGAAACCGGTTGGATTAGGCCCATATATACCACCTTATTTGGCCAAAATTCATCCACGTAGCTTTGCCCACTAAACAAATACATTTTGCCAACCATTAATACTCTCATCCATCTACAAACCGACCTATTTTTCCTTTTCACACAAGGGAGATAGCATGGCCAATTAATCCTCCATTTCAGCCACTAGTGTAATTGTTTACCGACCTATCCCCGGCCTGCATGAAAAATTAAACTCAATTTTCAACAATATGCATTAATATATAATGCATCTAATTAAATACAAAATACATCCAATTACATACCAAATACATCCTCTAACCTACCAAATAATCACAAAAAGTTATAAAATAATGATTTCTAACATATAATATATCCAGTTAAGTGCGCAATACTGCTGGTTTCATACCAAATACATATGTTTGATCTTGTCTACACCAGATGTACGATATAACGTGTTCTTCACAACGCTGGCGTACAATTTATTTTCATCACAAAATGTATCCAATTACATACCAAGTACATAATGCATCCACTTACATATCAAATATATCCAGTTACATATGAAATAATGACAAAATAAAAGGATCAACATATAATAAATCTGGTTACATAAGACATCAACACACAATGTTTCCAGTTACATCCATAATGCATAATGCATATAGTTAAGTCCATAGTAATCCGGTTACATACCAAATTTACCCATTTACATACGAAACAATCACAAAAAATTAAAAATTAATTGTTTAAAACTACGTACATCCACAACACATAATGGATTTAGTTAAGTACATGATACATTTGGTGACATACCAATTACATCTAGCTAGATACGAAAGAATGACAAAAAATGAAAACTTAATTCAAGCTACATCCATAATACATAATGTATCGAGTGAGTATGTAATAGTATAACATACTACATACCAAATATATCCAGTTACATAAAAAGTACATAATACTTCTATTTACATAAAAATAATTTCATTTCCATCACGTAAAATTTTCATATAACTTTATACAAGTAATCATTTATTATCACCGTATATTATTACACTATTGACATAAGGTCTATCTAATTACATACATGAATCATAGATTCGTATACAAATCTCACATAACTACATACATTTCATTTTTTGGTTCATATGTCAACACAAAAATTTTAAGTATAAAAAGCTCATTACATACATAGATACATGACTCATAGATTCATGAACAAATCTTACGCAACTGCATATAGTTCATTTTCAAATTCTTACATTAACACAAAAGTGCTAAATCTATAAAGCTAATTGCATACCTGACTTATAGATTCATGTACAAATCTGACCTAACTTCATACATTTCATTTGGAGGTTCAAACATCAATACAAAAGTTCTAAATCTAAAAAGATATATTCCATGAGTAATGAATTCACCGTCAAAAAAACGTTGAACACTTTTGTTGTCAGTTCGCCTTGACCACCGGAGAAGGTTCATCATCGTCGTCGATTGCTTTGACCACTGGACAAAACGACATCGGTGTCGATAATCTCCTTAACCACCGTCAAACTGGTACGCCAACGGCACTCGCAACTCTTTGCAAAAATTTACAAAACTGCCATGTACATAGCAGAAGCGAGGATGAGCAAGAAATTGAGAGAAGAGTTGCCCATATGCCTTTTTTCCTCTTTCCTCAACATTAATTAAGAATTTTATATATTTTTATTTCATAGTCTGATGGTAGTACAAAATAGCAAAATAGAAATAAAAAAATAAAATAAAACAAGATCCATATGGCCACCAATCATTTTATCCTACACCGATTGAAAACCTAAAAATGATCTATGAGAGGTCTGAGATAGTTAGTCAATTACACACAAAAATTAGAAATTTCTGAGCACTGAAAATTATTTCCACGGGTTCATTTTTTACCTTTTTGTTTGATTTTTGAGAATAATGAAATAATACTCCCACCATCTTTTATTAATGTATACATTTAATTTTCATGTTTCAAGGTTCAGTGTTTGGCTCAAATATGTACTAAGATAAATAGTAAAAAACATTCATAAGAAAATTTGTTTAGAAAATTATGATATGGATAAGAATTATTGAATTTAAAATGCCTAAACATTCATGAAAAATAATAGATTAAATACTATGGAACAGTAAAAATAAATGTATGAATTGTTTGAGGACAGAGAGTACAATAATAGAGAAAAACCCCAACAATGATATGAAATATAAATAAAATATCAAATTAGCAAACATTGACATAAATGATTTAGGTATGTATAGCCAAGTAGGTCTGCAACACATTCTTCTTGAGCCGGAGCGCATCATTTGGCACACACTAATTATCATTCTCAAATCTGAACACATCATGTTGCAGATCATGCTCCTCATAGTAAGTTTGCGGTGCATCATTCAAAAATTGCAACACACCATTTGGCACACACTAATCATAATTCTCAACTTTGGGTGCATCATATATTCAAGAGCGTCCTCATCATTCTTGTATAAGTGTGCAACACATCATTCAATAACTGGAGCGCATCATTTGGAAGACAACAATCATCATTCTCAAATCTGAGTGCAACATGTTACAAAGCGCGCTCATCGTTTTTTAAGTCTGCAAAGCATCATTTATGAATAGGAGCGGATCATGTGGCACATACAAATCATCATTCTCAAATCTGAGAGCATCATGTTGCAGAGCGTGCTCATCATTCTTGAGTAGGTATGCAACCAATCATTTAAGAGCCGGAGCACATCATTTGGCACACATTGATCATCATAGAGTGCCAAGAACAATGTTAGTTTCGTGACATCTTCCTTCTTCCTTTCTTTCTATATAGTGGCTTCTATAGAGTGCCGAGCACACTATATCCCTACTCGAATGAAAATTTGAAGTGTTTGAATAAAAAAGTAACGGTCACAATTTGCTTGTAATTAGAGATAGTGCTCAATGATTCTATCCTTTTTCTTTTTTTCTTTTACAAATGAAATAGATGATGTGGGTTGAGGGTCATTTCAGTTTCTGTCGATGGATGTATTACGCCAGGTGTAATCAACCAACAACTCAATTATGGTCCATGTGGGTCTGTTCATATTACTTGTCCCAATTCCATTCAAGACATCATTGGTGAGTGTTGATGGAGTGAGTTAGTGAGTTGGCCAAAACTGAAAAAAGAGGGTGTTATGTTTGAGGGACCATGAAAAACGATGGCTTATGGCGTGAAAACTGCTGAGAGGAAAACATTGGCACTAAAAAAAGGAGGCAGAGTGAACCAGGCTATCGAGGTCGAAATCAGAGGAGAAAAGAAATCGGTCGAAGCTTGTCGGTCTAAGCCAGGACTTTCGTAGTAGAGGCTGGAATTTCGATCGACTGGGAAGAAGGGAGGCTAGGAGACGACCCCCAGAGGATTAGGGTTTGATGATGTAGACCCAGGATGATAGGCGATTCAAATCGGACTTTGAAGTTTGGGATTCAAATCGGAGTAGAGGCTGGAATCACAGGTATGGTTGTTTCAGTCTTCAAATCTTCTGGTAACGAAGAGTATCTTATTTATTTTCGGACAACCACTGTTGCTGCTTTCATGATTAACCATCGCTCTTCAAATCTTGCGGTAACCTACAACATATTCTTCTTAATTTGCATCTGTAATTCATGATTAAACTTTTGTTTCTTCTTATTTGAATTCATGATTAGTTTAGATAGTACTAGCTACTCCATTTTTTGTAGTGAATTCCACAGAATTCCTTGATTTCTTGTCGATGTTCACCGTAGCCTGCAAAAGAGGAACTTTCTTCTGTAGATTGGAAATGGAGGCAGCTTTCTGTGTACCGAGTTGCAATACTTGGGCATTCTGATCAAGCTCCCTAGCCCTCTCTTCCTTCTCTTCATCAACGGTCTTTTGGGCCTGATGATCATCATCTTCTTCTTCTTCAAGTTCCATGATCCTCTCTTTAACCTTGGCTCCACAATAATCAGAAGCTTCCCAGCAGGTCTAGAGCTCCAGATTTTATTTGAAGCATTGATTTCCATGGCTTCAAATTTGTGGGAATTGAATAGCAGATCTAGTAAAAATGAGAATGAGAGAGATGCTATGTTATTGGAAGTGGAGAGAGTTATGTAGGTGTGGGTTTCATATATAGGAATTGGGACTGGAGAAGTGGAATAAGGGATAGCCATGTGTCCTGAAACTAGGTATATGTTGCATGTTATCCAACTCAATTCACATGCACTAACATGATTTAAGCTCTCTAAACCACCACCTTCATCTTCTATTGCTGTATTTCTGCTATGACAATAAAAAACATCAAATTTGTGAAATAAAAATATGATCTTCTGTTGCTGTATTTCTGTGTTCTCCTCCTTGGAGTGCTCTTTATTAATTTGTGTATAAAAAGCGTAATTCTATGTTCTCCTTCTTGGCCAATATAATCACAGATTGATGGATGCTCTTTATCAATTTGTGTATAAAAAAGCGTACATAAGATAAGACCATGAACCTCTTAATTTTAGTAACTTGATTTCTGCTAATTAGGTGATATGATGTGGCCAATATAAGCCTTTGTTAACTTAATTTCAGTAACTTGATGGCTGTTTATTAGGTGATATTGTAGAAAACCATGAACCTCTCAGAGTGTCTTTGGTTAAGTAGAACGAGAGATGCCTAAAATATCAGATCGGCGTCTCGTTTTATCCATCCTCGAACAATAGATGGTGATGGCTATTGCCATTGACGAGGATGAGGATATGTTGGAGGAATTATGTGATGAGTATGTCTTGATAAAAAAAAATTCACGTTACCTCAATGCGCGAGTCAGATCACCACGCTCCCAATAATTCTTACTCAATTGTGCACTCAACTTAAATGCAGCAGAATTCAAGCAAAACTTCAGATGTGACCTTGAGTCTTTCCTCCGATTAGTCGAACTTCTTAGACCATGCCCTGTGTTTCACAACCAAAGTAGGTGCCCTTAAACTGCAGTTACCTGGCAAGTCTGTATTGCCCTCTGGCGTCTTGGCCACAATGGGAACGGAGCAGCCACCGCAATGCAATCCATGCTATTTGGGTTTGGTGTAGGAACCATTGTTCTTTTTACCCGAAGAGTTATCACTGCATTACTGCAAGTTGGAAGTAGGTACATTATGTGGCCTACTGAGGAAAGAAGAACGGAGATCGAACAGGTGATGGAGGCAGAGGGTTTTCCAGGATGTGTTGGTTTCGTTGATGGCACCACCATTCCGCTATCCGAGAAACCAGCCATCAATGGAGAATGTTATTGGGATCGCAAACATCGATAATCCATCAATATGCAAATTGTTGATCGACGGGTTATGGAGAAAGTCAGCTCAAGCCAAGAACCCAATCCAATTCTTCAGCAAAGGAGAATACATCATTTGGGACGCGGCCTACGCTGTGTCAAACTACCTTATTCCTGCATTCAAGTCGTCTGCTGCAGACATCCAGGTGAACAAAGAATTCAACTATGTCCTGGCCAAATCAAGAGTGCGGAACGAGCATATCCAAGTTTTTTTATTACATCCAAGATATCACATCAATCTCACATACGACTTCTTTATTATATCCACTCTAAGACATCAAAAAACAAACTTTCAATTCCATTTTGTCGGAGCAAATTAAAAGTGGATATATATATATATACACACACACACATATAACTGAAGTACCAAACTAACAATCATATGTGCTAGAGTTTGAGACTAATATCTGGTAATTAGGTGGACTTGTTGGGTTGGGTATAAGTTATTGATGTGTATAATTTGTTTACAGGTTACGGAGATCCGCAAATTCACGGATGGTGGAGCTCTGCTGTGCGGAGGGGTTAAATCCAACTCCACCTCCACGAATCGTAGCGGGTCAAACAATTAGCCACCTCTGCAAACCCGCAGATAAAATTTGTGGTTTAATCAACGAGATGTGGTGCGGATCTCCGCGGATTGTTGTTTACTCCAACTCATTGCCACTCCTACCTACACATCCAGGCATCATAAAACCACAAGACAAAATCACCACCTACAACCCAAAAAAAGACCAAAAAACCCACAATAAAAGCATCAATAAGCAGAAAATCATGATGACAAACATTTCACGCTAGAAAATAACCGAAAAGAACATGAATTCGAAATCGCCATTTTTTGCAGTAAAAAAAAGGATGGCCACTATCGTAACGAAACCTGCTTTGGGAAAGGGAAAACATAAGCGAGAAAAAGAACATCGCGGTGGTAGTCGGAAAACGACCTTTACGTAATCCTACATGTGTCGTTGTGAACACATGTCTACAAAATACATTAATATAAAAACACATCCTCTAAAATCCACCCAGTAACAATAGAATAGAAACACCTGTAGCAAAAAACAAACAAGCAAAGAAGTCATTTAAAAGCATACAACATAAGAAAGAACCAGAAAACCAATTAACGATATGGAGAAAGAAATCAAAAAAGCGTGAAGCACAACTCACCACCAGAAATCCATCCACTAATGATTGTGCCAAAAGCCACATCGCAAAAAATAAACGAATGTAAAGGTTAAAAGAAAACACACAACAAAAGAACCAGCACGGGAAATATACAGTGACCCGCGAGAAACACCAAATAAGATATAGATAAATAGGTATAGATATAGATATAGATATATTCATATTCGTTATAGTAATGCATCAAGCCAATTAAAAAAGAATAAGCAAACCAAATTATTATAGAAACAAAAATGGAGGTATTTTGGAGGTATTATAGAAACCAAATTATTAAAGAATAAGCAAATTCCAAATTATTATAGAAACAAAAAAACACGATGACAAACATTTCACACACAAAAACTAGCATAAAGAAACATGAACTCAAACTCACCATCCTTTTTTAAAATAAGAAGCCGACCACCAGCGTAACGAAACTTGCGTCTCGAAAAGGGGAAACAGAAGTGAGAAAAAGAACACCCCACACACAGTAAAGGAAAAATCACATACTGGTCACTGAAAGAGGATAGAAAAATGAGAGGGGCACAAGATGAGATAAAGATCTCTAAAAGATCACAAACGTAATAGGCCTCTAAAATAGAAAATGACACGTGGCTCTCATAAAGGGAAGACAAAATTGAGAAAAGGAACACTACAACAAGGTCTCTATGGGCTCTCGAAAAGGGAAAACATCATTGAGAAAAAGAACACTACAGCGAGGCACGTGGCGTAAGCACGCGAACCTGCATCCGGAATCAACCAATCGACATGTGCAAATATATATATATATATATATATATATATATATATATATATATATATATATATATATATATATATATATATATATATATATATATATATATATATATACGGTGGGGTCATCCCTTGATCATTCATCAGAGTAGGAAAGATTAAAAGATTACAAGTATTTTGAAGAGAGATAAGTAATGATTGTAGTAGGCGGGTGCAGGGTGTCTTGAACGCGTTGAACGGACGTCTCTATTTATAGAGAAATAACCCAAATTAAAACCTTCTGAAGTCCGCTGTGTCGTCATCCGTGACGTGTGGCACACTTGTATTAAAATATCTTGAGGTGGAGTCTGATTAAAACATCTGGCATCTTGAGGTGGAGTTTGATTAAAACATCTTGATGTGATTGATGAATAGTCTTGAATAGTCTTGAACAATCTTGAACAGTGATCTTGAGGTGACTGATGAACAGTGTTGAACAGTCATTAATTTCGATTTGTCTCAAAAGTCTTGATGCGTCATTATCTTGAATAGTCATTGATTTGGATGTGTCTGAAAAGTCTTGATGAGTCATTAATCTTCTTGTCTTCTTCTGAAGGAGTCATTATTTTTGTCTTCATTGTCTAATTATTAGCCTGGTGAGTCATCACCCTTTGCATCTTGTGACCGACATCTTGGGTCTACCAATCTTGACAATCTTGCATCTTGAAAATTTCGAACATATCTTGAAGTTCTGAAAATCTTGATTATTACTCCCTCTGTCCCAAAATTATTGAAACACTTTCCTTATTGGGTTGTCCCTAAATTATTGAAACACTTTCCTTTTTTAGTAAACTTTTGTACATGAATTTACTCAATTATCCCTCATCAATCTCTTCCATCTATCAAGTCAACTCAAAATCAGCTCCACCTAAAACAACGTGTCCAGTCAAAACGTTTCAAAAATAATGGGACGGAGGGAGTAATATCTTGTGTGTTATCTTGAAATCTTGCATCATTAGGATTTTGGGCCCTGGATGAGCTGATTAGGAAGTTGAGCCCTGGATGGGCTGGGCTTTGGATTATCCTTACATGTCTAATGTAAGGTCTTCATACGGATCTTGGGCGAACTGGATCGCCATTAAACTGGATTCTCCGCTCTCTGTGGACATGGGTCTGACGGAGTCATTTTGGGAAACACTAGCTCCTGCTAGATTCTGGATTATTTTGAGCCATTCTTCTGGATTGCTGCAGGCTGCCAGCTCAACTTGAATTTTTGATTTTTCCGTAAGGAAAGTAGCATGTTCTTGGTGGTCCTTTGCAGATGGTTGCTGAAAGTCCTTTTGAACCTTTTCTTTAGAAGCTCCTTCTGGATTGAATTTCTCCCATAACTTAATCTTGAATTCTCGGGCCAAGCAGGGTTCTTCCTCTTCAAGGAAGGTATACTGCCATGCCATTATCCATGGAATCTTGTATTTTATAGTGAACCTCATTAGCAGGGGGATTCTTTCATTAAAAAGGGAGTTCTGGGGAGATTATTAAAATATTCATTAAAAAGTTGAAACCCTTCTTGACAGATGTCTGGAAGGAATTTCTTTTCTAGTCCCATGAAGAACCAGTAATCATTAATAAACCATTTTGGAATATCATTAACCTCATTAATAAGATTCTCATGGAAGAAGAACAACCATGAGTGATTAAAACTCCGCAAGTACCAAGTGTTGGTCCAAGCTTTCATGTAATCATAATAATTAAAAATCTTGAATTCATCATTAGGCTTATTAAAACGTCTGGGATTGGATAAGGGAATTCCCCAACTAGTTGGAGTCATAACCCTATCAATTCGGACTTTTGAATAATTAATAAAGCTTGAGCCAGAATTCTTAAAATGAGTTATTACCGCAGATTTTGTGTCTGTCAGTATAAACTCATAAAAGTCCCTGGACTTATTAATGGACTCACTTTGGAAGTGGAAATTTGGAAAGAAAATCTTTTCAGTGATGGATTCAAAGGAGGCTTTGGAATTATTAGCAGTTGAGAAGAAATCATTTTCTGCATGGAAAAGGAATTCATAGGCATTTTGTTTTACATGATAAACCTGTTTTGGAAGAAATCCAGGTTTATTAGAAAAGGAGGCTGGTCTGGCATTATTAGGAATACTTGGGGATATACTGGGGGATACCAGCTTGTTGGGGGTTACCAACTTTGAATCACCCAAGACAGTAAAACGATTAGGAGATACTAGCTCAAGGCTAGTTCTGTGAGCCGAAAGGGCTTGGAAGTAATTAGTATGAGGAGTAGTATCACTATTTTGAAAATATTCTTTAAGAGACATAATAGTCTTATTAGGAGTATTATAGGGAGTAGAACTACTGCCCTTTTCTTCCTTTAATTTGGATTTGGAGGCGATCGCGACCTTCTTGCTCATCTTGAATAGTTTTGTCCCTGCAAAAATTCTCTTGAAAGAAAATCAGGAAGACTATTGGATTCGCCTTTGATAAATTCAATATCAAAAACAAAATTGCTAAGTAAAGCTTGCCACCTAGCAAAGATTTGTTCGGAAACTAAATTCTTAACATCTTTCTCAATTATATCCTTAGCACATTTGCAATCTATTCTTAACAGGAATTTCTTCATGTAAAGGTCATCTTGAAACTTATTAATGCAAAGTACCACAGAAAGGATCTCCTTTTGTGATCTGTAATTAACTGGTTTGGTTCGAGAATCCCGAGGTAAACCTTATCAAGGATTCATCATTCGATCATTAACCTTTTGTTTAAGTATGCCACCGTAACCAATGTTACGGCGTCGGTCTCAACAATTAAATTAGCATCTAGGTTCGAGATACTTAAACAGGGAAGAGTTTTGATCTTCTCTTTGATTAATTTAACAGCTTCAGTATGCTCATTAGACCAAGGCTTTGGATTCTTTTTTAATCTCTGGTATAGAGGTTTACAGATTATCTTTAAGTCCTTAAAGAAATCTGAAACATAATTAAGACAACCTAGAAACCTTTGTAACTGGGTTTTGTCTTTAATCTCATTAGGAAATTTTGTTGTGAACTCTAGACTTCTTGCAATAGGATTGATTAGGCTATTTTTAATGTCATGACCCAGAAATCTAATTTCTGTCTGGAATAACTTCATTTTGGGAAGGGAAACGACTAACCCATTTTGCTTTATCACATTGTAGAATTTTTCTAAATGTGAAAAGTGTTGATTAATAGAATTGGAAAATATCATGACATCATCAATATAAACAATTGCAAAATTCTGGATTGGTTGAGTAATGTCATTCATTATATTTTGAAATTCGAAGGAGCATTCTTCAAGCCGAAAGGCATCACATTCCATTCATAGTGTCCGAAAGGGACATTAAAACCAGTTTTGTATTTGTCTTTTTCATTAATCTGTATTTGCCAAAATCCTGACTTCATGTCAAATTTTGAAAATACTTTTGCGCTATGTAACTTCTTGAGCAAATCTCTTTTATTAGGAATTGGGTATCTAATCCATTCTAAAACCTTATTAAGCGGTTTATAATTAATAACAAATCTGGGAGCTCCTCTTTCTAATTCAGTTGCATTCATAACATAAAACGCTGAACAAGACCAAGGAGACTTAGATTTCCTTATTAATTTTTTCTCGAGTAACTCATTAATCTCTTTCTTGCAAACATTCTCCAATTCCTCATTCATATGAATAGATCTGGATTTTGTAGGAATATCTTCTCATTAAAATCTTTAACATAGGGTAAATTAACAATATGTTTTTTCCTATTCCAGAAAGCGTTTGGAATGGAAGCACATACTTCCTTTTCCAATTTTTCTTTTAATCTTTCAATTCTTTCCTTTACAGGAGGTTGATTAAGCTCATCTTTTATTCTTAGGCTTTTGACTTCATTAACCAAAAATTTATAATGTTTTTGTTTTGCCGGAAGCAGATTAATAGAAGTAGGCTTATTAACGGAATCTTGCAAAAGTTTTATGCTCTTTTTCTCTACAGGATAAGCAAATTTAAACCTTATTTCTTTTCCTAAAATTTTTGATATTATTTCGAAGGGGTAACTTTGAAAGGGTACAAACTCGCTCAACGGAGTCCCTAAGATAACCCTAGTACCTAGATTCTTAACTAATATAAAAGGTATCTTGGAAAAACACAAACCTTCATTACAGATTTTTACATTACTGATCTTGTAATTAATATGCAGGTTTTGGTTATTAGCAACAAGTAAAGTCTCTTTGGTTTTTTCAAAATACTGGGTAGGAATGAATCCTTCTTGAATACAGTTTTGGTCAGCACCTGTGTCAACGAGTGCGATAGTATTAAGGTGATATTCATCATTAATAATTAGGCTTATATAAACAAACCATTTGTGGTAGCAAATTTTTGAAACAACATTCAAGTAGGAATCATTAGCTTTGTGAACATTCTCCTTTATTAGCATTTTCATTAAAAACTTCTTTTTGTAGTTTCTCGACTTCTTGTAACCCTTTCATCCATAGGGTTCTCTGGATATTTTGGTTTTCTATTTTTAACTCTTTAATATCCTTCTTAATATCATTAATCTCTAATTGTAAATCTTGAATAGTAGCAGGCTTCTGCTGCTTTCCATGAGTCTTGAGGAATTCAGAAATATTAATAATCTGTTTAGGCCGGGGCTTCTTAGAATCATTATCCTTTTCAAGGATTCCTTTCAAAGCTAAAAATGCTTCCTTTCTTTTTTCTAAATCTTCTACTTGAATGATCGCTTCTTGTAAAGAGTCGACATTAGTAGAAATCATATTGCAATGTGCCTTTTCGAAGCATTTATTAATATCGAATTAATAACAGTAACCTTCATCTTGAATTTCATTAATAACAACAACCTTCGATTCTGTTTGAATTATTTTGAATTTCATTAATAATAGGAATTTCTTCCTTCATGTTATCTGGGATTTCTAAGACATTAATTCTTTTCTTCATTTTGCAATCTCTCTCGCAATGACCTTTTTGCCGACATTTTCAACATGTTGGAGGTCCTTTCTTTTTAAAAGATTTTTTGGAACATTTATTAAAACGTATTTTTTTATTAATATTATCAATTTCCAACTGGATTTTTAATAAAGGATCACTATTATCAGAATGCATTTTCGTGGAGTCTTTCAACTCCTTTTGAGGAACAGACTTAAAAGTTTGACCGACACATTTGTTGTTATTAGTATGAGGAGGAGTAATAGTTGAAAAAAGATAATTAATCTTATTAATATTAGCATAATGTTCAAACCAAGTAAAAAGAGAAATATGAATCCTAAATCTTTTCATCTCAAAGAAACCATTTCTCTTTGAATTCTTGATTTCTTTTTTGGAAAACGTATTAAAATACCAATTAACCTTTTTACTATTTTCGGAGACTTCAAATCTCTTTTTAAAAATTCTTTTCAATGACAAATTCTTGATAATAGCATTAATAAAACCTTTAGTAGTAAATACTTCCATTTCACTTGGCGTAGGATTAATACTGGAAGACACTTCATCTTTAACATCATAATCTGGTTGAGGAATCTAATTATTAAAATCAACATTTCTTATTTCAGTAGGAATAGAAACATTTTCAGATGAAAGAGATCTTGGAATACGATTTTGAAAAGGTGATCTGGATTTGAAGATTGAGGATCTGGAGGTTTCAGATTGACTGAACCTAGATTGAGGAAAATAATTAGCAAAATCTATTTTGACTGAACCGTCCGTTGACTCAGTGATTAAAGCCTTTTGATTCATTAAATCTATGGGTTGATGGGGAACAAGATTCTCCAAATCCCATTCATTAGATTTTGAAATTTCATTCCATTTTAACTTTTTTGGAACATGGATGCGGGAATTTTGGGAATTAGTATTTGGATTGACTTTAGGAATAGACCAATTATTAAGCTTTTGTTCTATATCTGCTATATTGATTTCAATAGAATTAAAGTCTTCACAATTATCAGAGTTAAATCCAGATATTGACCATGTTTCCTTAGACGAAAAGAGTTGAGTCATTTTATCCATTCTAAAGATTAAATCTTTATCTAATTAAATTCTAAATTTTTCTTCCAAAGTTTAAGACTCTGATTGTTTCAATCGGGAACACCAACTCCTTCTGCGGAAAACGTGGACTTACACTCCTTTCTGCCACTCGTCGCTCTAGGATCTTCCGGCTTACCAACGCTTGAAACAACTTCCAATCTTAAATTTCTTTAGAAAACTTTAGAACCTAACAGACTTAGATTCTCTCTTCAAAAGGAATAATCTAACTACATTCTTTCAATTTTAGAAAACAGTTTCAAAGACTGAATTTAAGCAATGAGATAAAAGGATCTTTAAATCCTCAAATTTCTTGCGACTTTTATTAAAAATTTCTTCTTCTTTAGTAATAATTTCAACAAGTTCACTTCTCCTAGCGAAAATATTAAACCTGTGCTCAAGACATGAACTCGAAGCACCATCATTTTGAAAAAGTAATTCATTCAATAGTCTTAATTCATTAGCATAAGAACTTATTAGATCATCATGAGCTATTAAATCATCTAATGCATTTTCTAACGTCTTTTTATACCAGTGTGGAAACACCATATCTAGGCGATTGAAAGTAAAACTTTTACTCGATTATAACGTTCTAATTTTTCTCTAAGAATGTCCTTAAGCTCTTGATAATTTGGTTAATCTTCATCATACTATTAATATCCTTGAACATGAACTAGCTGTAATCGAACATCACCTTCATAATTTTGAAAGTTCGAATCGATCTTTGGATGATTATATATATATACACACACACACATGGTTTTGATTTGACTTGATCGATTTTTTTGCTTTAAAAGCTTAGTCGGAAATTAAACATGTGATCTCTTTAGTTGATGAAATAAATTATAATAATCTTACATATTATTATTTTTTGTTGTCCCTGAAAAATTATACATTTTTTAAGTGAAATTTTCTATCGTGCAAAGTTTCTAATCTATTTCTAGTTTATCATTACATTTTTTATCTCGTTTTTTGTGCAACCTCTACTCAATGACAATTTTGACAAATTTCATAAAATCTTACTTTCACCTTAATCTCTGTGTTTGCACAATTTGTAGGACTTGCTATTTTTACATCTCTTAATGGAACAAATCAAACAAATTTAATTTTGTGCATATGATCTCATTTTAAAATTATAATTTAGAGTTTTAGAAATTATCCTTCTATCTAAAGATGGAAAGTAACTGTTGATGAAAAATAACTGTTGATGAATAGTGGCACAATCAACAGGGTTGTGACACCTCATCCATTTATTTTTGTTTTTGTTTGTTTAAGGTGTTGTTTATTTATTTATCACCTCATCCACTTATTTCTTCTTCTTTTTTCTTTGCTTTAGAGTGTGTTGTTTTCCTTCTATCTAAAGATGGAAAATAAATGTTGATGAATAGTGGCACCTCATCCATTTATTTTTGTTTTTTTTGTTTAAGGTGTTGTTTATTTATTTATCACCTCATCCACTTATTTCTTCTTTGTTTTTTCGCTTTAGAGTGTGTTGTTTTATATATTTTTGCTTCAAATTATTCTCTCTATCTATTTATGGAAAAAACACTGCTGGTGAACAGTGGCACTAGGGATGGCAACGGATCGGATTAACCGCGGATATATCTAAACCATAACCACGACCGCGAATATATAACTATCTGCGGTTAACGAATATCCACTAGTGCGGTTCTACTCAGACACCTATTAATGAATATCCGCGGATATCCGCGGATGACGGTTAATCCGCGGATAGTACATAAAGTTCAACAAAGTTTAACAAACATATTAGAAATCGATATCAAAACCATCTTCGACCCCCTCGAGCTAAGGTAACCATCTCTCACGACCTCCATCTTTATATGCATGTCTTGTATTTCAGCACCTCCATCTTTATATGCATGTCTTGTACACACACCAAACGTTAAGAATTGTATTCAAGACATGAGAATGAGAATCTAGAGTTGAATGTTTCAGCAATAACATTAATGATAAACAGCAAACCTACATACATAATAATTTCGTGGAGACAGATGCACTAATAATTTCGTGGAGACAGATGCACTAATAATTTCGTGGAGACAGATGCACCAATAAGTAATTCCCTTCCCATTCAAAAAGTTTTTAATTTCCATGTCAGACCAAACATAATAATTTTGTGGAGACAGATGCACTAATAAGTAATAACTAAGCACATTGACATCCAAAAGGTAGATATCACAGCATACATGGCGAGCAAAACTATGTTACTTGAAGAAACACAACAAAATATCACGTCATCCCATGCCTAAGCTAAAGTTTTAAAAAGCATATTTCCTAATTTCAAAAATATCTAGGAGAAAGACTTGGATAACAGATAACTTTGCATTGGTAACATTTGCAATGTTGATTGCTTCCTCCTCAGTTTTGAATCTCAAAAGAGGTGCTACAGGTCCAAACACTTCCTCTCTGATTAAGAACATTAAATTAATTAAATAATCTAACCAATTTTAAAAACAGAGTAATCTAACCAATTTGAAAAACAGAGTATACTCCTTAGCATAACTTAATGAAAGGTATAAACCATCAATATATAGATGGCCACGACTCACTGGTGCACCACTGCGTCGCTGTTAAAATTACTTGATCAGATTCATGTTGAAGATCAAGCACAATTTTTAAAACAAGATAATTACTGATCATGTTTTGAAACCAAAGTGTAACTAGAAAAAAAAGGAAGTCAAAATAATCCTACTCAATCTAACATCCATGGAAAAAGAAACCTGCTGGAGAGAGGAGAGGAAGCGACGGTGGTGGAAGCTTTGGCGATGGAGGACTTGAGATCAAGATCGAGACCGACGAGCGTCGAGGACTCGAGAGAGGAGAGGAGGCGAGGAAAAATCAGCAGGGACAGGGAGCAAGGAGAACTTAGGGCTTTTTTTCTCCCTTGTTAGCTTATGAATTTCTGAATTCTGATGTGTGAGCGGCCGCCGAATTGAAGGGATGAAATGGGATTGCCCTAATGGGCTCAACTTCTATGGTAACCCAAGAAAATATATAATGGGCTTTTGGCATAAATGTTACATGGTTAACGGTTGCGGATATCCGCGGTTCGGATAGTCGATATCCGTAACCGTAACCATTTATGTCACGGTTATCAAAATCCATCTACTAGCCAATAACCGCGGATAATAACCGCGGATATAACACTACGTACTTGGAGGCAATGCAGTAACGCCTGTGGTAACGCCTAGGGCGTTACTATGGGGCCGGAAAGCGCAGTAGCGCCCCAGGCGTTACTCAGGGCGCTACCAGTCAGAGGCCTGTCAGAGCTAGTAGCGCCCTGGTAACGCCCTTGGGCGCATTGGGGCCGAGTATTAGTAACGCCCGGGCATTACTCGGGCGTTACATGACGTTCAATTTCAAAATATTAAAATAAATTTCAGAATACTAAAATATTTTTTCAAATATTTAAAAATTTCAATAATTTACAAATATTAACAAATTAAGATAATTTACAAATATTAACAAAAATGATATTAAAAATATTAACAAATTAATTACGATATTAACAAAAATAAATATTAAGTTTTTTCATTTTTTTTTTAGAAATTCCAATTAATATTAATTATCATTTTTTTGATTAAGTATATTAATGTTTTATTTTTCGGATTTGATAGAAAAATTCATTAGTTTCTAACCATGGAAAGATAAAGAAAATATAATTTTAAATAAAACTTACTCTCATTATTATTTACTAGTTTATCTAAAATAATGATAATAATAATATAGAATCCCATTATAGTAATAAAAATAATATAGAACAATCCATAATGATAATAATAATATAGAATCCCATTATAGAACAATATAGATAATTGGTGCAGTGGGGAGATACGTGTTGCCCATTTTCTCACCCCGCAGAATTGGGGTTCGAACCACACGGATGTGGGATGTGGAGAAATTGCGCATAATTGGAATTTGGGATAGTAACGCCCAGTAGGGGGGCGCTACCAGCTGTCGCTGACTTTGTCGGCCAGAGCGCCTGCAACGCTTTTTGTCAAGTAACGCGTCGAATGGTAGCGCCAGTAGCGCTTTTGGCGTTACCATTCGTAACGCCTTGGTAACGAAAGTGGCGTTACCAGCCCTTCGCAAATACGTAGTGTTATATGCCTCGGTTATCCGCGGTTAACGGATATCATCCGACCCACTGCCATCCCTAAGTGGCACAACCAATTGGATTGTGACACGTCATTCATTATTTTTTTAAAATTATATTAATTATTATTTTTAATTATATATGTTATGTTAATTTTGAAAATTTGTATGAAATTGGTATTTTTTATTTTTTATTATATTTATTATTTAATTATATTTATTATGTTAATAATAGGAAAAAATTTGTTAGTTTTGAAAATTGGTATGAAATTGGTAATTTTGAAAATTACTATAAAACCAATTGCGTTGTGTCATGTCATATATTTTTTTCTCGCATTTTTTTCTTTTAAAGTGTATTCATTTACTATTTATATAGGAAAAGTTTGTAAATTTGAAAAATGAAGTGAAATTTGTGAGAGAAAACATTTTTTTAGAGAACATTGTTTTGACTTTTATTTCTAATTATTATGTGTATTGGTCCTCGAAATTTTGGAAATCTGAGTTTTTAACTAGGCCAAAGATTTTTTACCTACAATCATTATTACTTATTTTCTCTTTTATTTCATGAAAGTAGACCACAAATATTTGGTAATTTAGTTGATGAATACGCACCTCAAACATCTTATTTCTTTGCTTTTTATTCTTCATTTTGGTTGCTTTAAAGTGTGTTAGTTAATGCTTTTTATGGAGATCGAAAGTTTTGGTAATTTTGAAAGTGAATATAAAATTTGTAAGAAATACAGTTTTGTGGATTCTCTTATTGATGAATAATACGCTCAATATATATATCCTCAATATATATATATATATATAAACTCCATTACTTACCTTTAACTATTTTGAAAGTAAAACATTATTTGACCCTAAATTTTCAAAACATCATTAAGTGTAGTGTCGTTTTTTTATGCGAGAGAAAATTTCATTCCAGTTTATAACTATTTAAAAAGTAGCAAGTTGTCATCAAAGTTTCAAATCTAATGACATGGTTTTCCCCTTTCTTTGAGTGTTGATGATTTTAACGAAAAGTAATAATGTTCGTGGCGGGTCTGTTTGGGCAACCGCCACGTGTCTGCGTAGTTGACGCGTGTTGACATTACTTGATGCCATTGGGATTAGTGCGTTGCGTGATTCTCGAAATTCGAGGAATGAGGGTTGGGTTTATCTTGTTTTTGTTCTTGTCAACGAAGTGACTGAAAAGATCGATCCTTTGACTTATGTCATAAGTGTCTTATATAGCCGTATTAATGGCGACAAAGTTGTAATATTTCAATATAGCTTTATTTGGACACGTGTTTTGTATATCCAGAAATGTTCCTCCGGGGATCCCTCACGCTGTGTTCGGGTAAATATCCATTAACTCCGGGAATGTCAATTAGGTTTTAGGCATCACTTAGAGTTTTTAATGGGGCCCTTATATTGGGCTGTTGATTGGACCTTTTGCTAGGCCTTTTTAGATGATTGGTTCTGGCGGCCATCAAATGTGTAATTAGTATTTGTATTTAAAACTCTATACATATACATAAAATTTTGTATAAATAGTATCCACCTAATGAGATTGTGTCGCCTCATCATAATTTAGTGATTTTATTTATTTGTGTTTTAAATTGTTTAAGAGACTAAATCTTTATTTTACTTTTATTTCTTATTATTTTTCTTTTGGTCTCTAATGTTTTAGACTTCATATGATAAAATGTAAGGGTCCGTTTAGTTGTAGAGAAGTTTCCAAATTTTCATTTCCAAAACTTCTTTGTAAATATTTGATCATATAACTAGGTTTGAAGAGATGAAAAACTTTGTTTTCCAATCTTTGGAAAACTCTAGTATTAAATTAGGGAACCTTGTTTGGAAGGTTTCCATTTTAATACTAGAATTTTCTAATAATTGAAAACAAGGTTTTCCATCTCTTAAAAATTAGGTGTGTGATCAAATATTTACAAATGAATTTTAGAAATGAAAACTGTAAAACTTCTCCATAACTAAACGGCCCTAAAAATTCTTAAACCTAATTTTTTCACCCATAATAATTATATATTTTATCATTTATTTCATAAAAATATACATTTATTTCACTTAATATTACATTCTTATTAAATTCTTATAAAATATTGCGGGTCGCGGTTACGGTTTTTTTTGCATCCGTTATATTCGCGGTTACGGATTATGGATAGGTGGTATCCGCACCGCGGTTAACCGCCACCCGCGGTTTGCGGAAATCCGCAAGCCAATAAGCCCATTAGTGAGGCCCATTAAGTGAGGCCCATTAAGTGAGGCCCAACTGTGGCTTGCTGGCTGCGTGAAGCCTGAAGGCTGAAGCTGAAGCGTGATATCTGTGGTGTGTGTGTGATATCTTAGGTTAGCACTTAGCAGCAGACTTACACTACACGATTCGCGAATCACACCAAATTATTCTAGGGTTCATCTTCAATCCTTCATCTTTGATTATTCCAGAAGTTCGGCTCCAACCAAAAATGAAGTAGGCTGGTTGGGCGCGACGACGAAGACGACCGAGTAGCCGATGAAGGCAGCAACCACAGCAGTCAGCACTGAGCAGGCCCCTTCGTCTCAGATTCGGCAACCATCCTCGCAGCTCTCTCTCACCCCCTTGTTGCCGAGCTCACCACCACCACGCTAGCTAGGAGCTCCGGTCGCAAGTAAGTTCGATTGCTTGACCTTAAGCGGCTCAATCCTGTCGCAGGCTCCTTGTTCAAGCTTCTCTCCCCACTCTTTAATGGAATGGAGTACACAGATTAGGGATAGTTGTTTGTTCTCCTGACGAGTGATAATTTATTTAGCCTTATCTTTTTGCAACTGGGTTTTTGTTAGCATCGGATGTGAACTCATATGATGGTCCGAACTAGGGCATTAATTACTTAGTCAATTGAATTTAACCCTAGCTCTATTTTGAGTTTTCACGTATGTGTTGTGAACTGCTTGAAGTAAATAAATCAATTAATTAGAAATAGTTTGTATTTATAAGTTGAGTGGTCCGAACTAGGCCATTTCGCTAATAACCGTGGGTTAACCGCTAACCGCAGATACCCGCGGTTCGCGGATGCGGATATAAATTTATATCCGTGATAGGTCGCAAACCGCGGATACAAAAAAAACCCGCGGTTTGCGGTTCACGGATATGAGCTAACCGTGGATTATCCGTCCGATTGCCACCCCTATCCATTGGTTTAAAATGAACATGAATTTTGATAGTTAATTGTAGCCTAAATGTAGTAAAATTTTGAAAATAGACTATGAAAATTGTGAAAATAGACTACGAAATAAGATGAGCAATGAGTTTCTTGGTGATAGTTTGTATATACATTTATTTTGGAAGAGCTGCTTATAACTCCATAGACTTCAGGGAAGGTTGTGTTAGACTTGACAACTTCTTTATATGTATGTCTGATCGTATTTTGGATTTTTCAGTCTTTTGTTTAAATCGAGTCGCTTAATTTAAACTGTTCAATTAGATAACCTTAATAAAAATGAGATTTGAATCGCTCTTGTCACCTGGAGTATAATTTATGGCTTCACTACTGCTAACAGCAATTCAGAAGCTGATCCCTGTGCAGGTATCAATTGAAGTATATTTTGTTGCCTTGAGGGTTTAATAAAACCCTGGGAAAAGAAAATGAATAAAGTAGCAGTAAATGGAAATAAAGAGAAACATTCTTTGTTGATGCTATAAGTATTTCTGGTTATGTGTTTCTCTAGATAAACCTTGTGATCAACTGATCTAAGAGGATGATTTTGGTTCTGAGTGTTGGAGATGGAATCTTGTTTCAAGTTTTAACTGCTCTTAGCTATAATTACAATTCTTTCTATTCCCACATGCTTAATTATCCCAACAAAACTTTCAGGACTCCAATCTCTTTCATACACGTAAATTACAGATATGTTGGTGCAGTGTAGATGATGAAACACATATCAGATATTCCAAATAACCAGACCACATGGTGGGACTAGCCTGATCATTATATGAATCAAGAGCCTTAGATACTTTATTTTGCGATTTTGTTTCACTAATAAAAAATTTGTAAAACCTTTGGAAGTATGGTATGATAAGACTTGATGACTTTTAAAAAAAATAGAGTTGCACTCTCTAATTTGACAACATTGTTTATTCTAAGAAGAAATTCACAAGGTTGATTACTTTTTTATCATGTTTGTAGTATTGTCAAGTTAATGGTCACAAAAAAGAAAAGCAGAGGCAAAAACCTCTCTGTTCGGATGCTTACTGCTTACTGTTACTAAGACTATTATATGTAGATTTGCATGTAAGAAGCTTTTGAAGCAGTGTTGACAACCAAGGGCAGCAAGCATTTGCATTTGAAACAATTAGGATATGTATTTGAAGTAATTTGTATATGCAAGCAGAACTTTCATACATTTTTTATGTATTTGAAACAGTTAGACTTGTACTTTCCAAAAATAAATATTTTATTTTCAGTACATGAATATCCGTGGATGACGGATATCTGTTTATATTCATTAATGGGTGAACTGTCAACCGCAATGTTAATATCCAATAATGGCAGATAGAAAAATATCCACGGTTAGCGGAGATGGATACAAGGTATCCACAGTTTAACCTCACCGTTGCCCTCCCTAACTTGCATTTATGATTTGATTTGCTAGGGTTCCTTGGCTGCGCTTGGGCAACTGATAGGTACGTGGATACAGTTGGAGAGATGGATGCTCAGGCTAGGACAAAAGCCTTGTTTCGTTCTAAACTTAAGGCACAAAAGAAGGAAAAGCGCTTGGATTCTCCACTTGTTAGGTTGATTATTTTTTTGTTCTATTTTTTCCTTTCCTCTGCTTTGCCACATGATTTATTGCTTGTTGACAGTTTGCACCCCAGATAAAGACAAGTTTTGTTTTTAAAATGCAGTATGATTTTGAAATAGTAACCAGGTTTACTTGTCCCAATTATGAAAGAAATTCTGATGTATACTTGCCTTTAGCCAAATTAAACACATACATATCATCCTGAGCCTAATGAATGAGCCAACCACAAGATTTTGCTATTTCCAGAATAGTGTCTGCACAAGGGTCCTTAAAACTGGGCATATGAGTAAAGTTTTTTCCACTCTTCTGGTGAACTACATATATGGTTATTCTCTGTGCGGATGACAACCTTTGTATTTGGTGTGTAAGATGGTTGATATTCAGTTCATTAGTTTTTCATGCATTAGTTATGTCGTTTTCACTCTTAACATTGCAGTTATAAACTGTTGCTAACTTGTTGCCTTTTTTGTTCTTTCTTATTTTTTTTCAGGTACAATGAATCTGATCAACCTGTTTGCCGAGTTTGCAATGTTGCTTTAAAATCTGAATCACAATGGGATGCACACCAAGCTTCTCGTAAACATCATGAGGTGCTCTATGAGTTTTAACTATGGCAGACAAGTTTAATGTGAAACTAATACTAGTACGCTAAGTAACTGCATTTTTTGTGTGATAGGTCAATAATGAAGTCCTATTATGGTGCTTTAAAGTACATGTCGTATCATAATTTGAAACATATCAACCTATTCTTAGATGCATGTAATCAAGTGTAGCATAGCGGGTGCTCTGGTTAAAGCAACAATAACTGACCAGTGACATAGCTAAGAATAATTTTCATTTCCTCCTTGATCACATGTTTAAACTTGTTTTATTTTGGTTTTTCTCAAGCAGGCTGATTTTTCTGACTAATTACCTCTGGGTCTTGCATTAATAGTATTTTGTTTGCCTAGTAATGTAATGGTTAGTGACTTTCACTTGCACTATGTTGTGGACATGGATGAATGGGCTACTATTTGAACTTTGAGGTTGTCGGTGACATTTGGTTATAACTTGTTACCTGTTTGAATACTTTCAGTTCCATTGCTTCTCTGAAGTCTGATCCGTGGTTGTTTCTTAGCCATTAACTGTATTATCATTTTAAAAACATTGGCAAGAAAGTTATTGTGGTATACTGATTGAATGCTTCAATGATTAACTGTTTGCATCATACCTATAAGTACTTGAAGTACATGATCTGATGTACGCTTGAACATTTTGTACTTATGTTGACGCAGGCAATTGATAATCTAAAAGCTAATGCAGCTAGAGCTACTCAGGCTAGCAACGTAAAATCTGGACTTCCTTCAAAATCCTTTGATGGTCATGTGTCAGATACGATGCCATATGCAGCTAAAGGTACTCAAGCCAGCAGTGCAAAAACGGGGCTTCCTCCAAAATTCTTTGATGATCTTTTGTCAAAGACACCAGTGTCTGGTGAGCAATTCAATGCTGATTCAAAGTTCTTTGATGGTCATGTGTCAGATACGATGCCAAATGCAGCTAAAGGTACTCAAGCTAGCAGTGCAAAACGGGCTTCCTCCAAAATTCTTTGATGATCATTTGTCAAAGACACCAGTGTCTGGTGAGTAATTCAATGCTAATGATTGCTAAGTCTTTAATCAGTACTTAGAATATTTTGTATTTCCATAAACGCTAATGGTTTCTTGGCATAAGAGGAGTAATTGGAAGAGTGTTTACTTTGCTTTAGATCCATTTTCCAAAGTTACCAAAAACAATTCCAGTTTTCTGTCTGGTGGCGGATCCGTTTGGGTTGCCGCCACGTGTATGCGAAGTTGATGAGTGTTGACGTTACTAGATGCCATTTGGATTTGTGCAATATGCGTTTAACTCGGAATTCGAGGATAAGGGGTTGGATATATTTTGTTCTTGTCCTTTTTGAATGAAAGTTGTCGAGAAAAGTCAGATCCCATTAACTTCCGCCATAAATGTCTTATATAGTCCACAGTATAGTAATGGTGGCAAAATCGTAATATTTCAATATAACATTAGTGGACACGTGTTTTGTATCTTCAGAAGTGTCTCCGGGAATATCTCGTGCTATGTTCGGGTGAGTTCTTATTAGGTCCGGGAATGTTATTGTTCCGTTAGGTTTTAACTTAACATTTGGGTTTTTAATGGGGCCCTTATCATGGGCTACTAACTGGGCCTTTTGCTAGGCCTTTTTGGTTGATTGGGCCTAGCGGCCATCTAGTCCCTCCTTAGCTATTTGGCCAACTGCAAGGAGTCTGAATTTTCCTTAGTGTACCTTCCCGGATTGTCATGGTCCAAGATGTTTGGCCTGAGTTGCGTATCAGCCTTTGAATTTTCTCGGACCTCAGCGGTCCGGGACTTCTGAATTGAGGATTTTGCCATCCTCCTTTTGAATTTCTCGGACCGCAATGGTCCGTGAATTATGAATTGAGGATTTTGCCATCCTCCTTTTGAATTTCTAGGACCTCCAAACTGTTCAGAAGGTTGGAGAGCTTGTGGATGTGAAGGACCCTTTCTGCTTGTTGGAGTTGGAAGGTGCTCGGGAGAACTACAAATTCTTCCGGAGCAAGTTGCGGCAGTTGGTCGACTGGTTTGGGGATGATCTTGAACCATTCCCTGTCCCGATCAACTGGATCCTCATCACCCAAAGAGTTTTATTTCACTTGAGAATCATTCAAGGTGACCTGGGGGCATTTGGAATCGGGGAAAGTTCCCCCTCCCCGCAAGACTTGGCTTTGGTTCGGTGTCTACGGGGCGAAATCCCGCATGTGGCCTTTGTGGAAGGTTCATATTCTTTCCTTTGCAGAAATGGCCCCGAAGACTCTTTTGCATTCTTTTTTGTATTAACTAATTGTGTCTTCCTTTGCAGAAATGACCCCGAAGAATGATATCCAGGGCCTGTTTAAAGGCTTTCACAAAAAGACCAAGCCAATCAAGGAGTCCTCCAAAGCTCGTCCGTCCCAACCTCCGGTGGAGGAGTCGAACAAGAGGAAAAGGGATGCTACGGATGCCCCAGAGGTTGCTGCATTAGGTCCTTCGGAAGTCCGCTCGCCTGTCCGCCTGGAAGAGACGGACACAACTTTTGAGTATCTGTTCGACGCCTACGATCGGGCAGGTCCTTCTCCGAACAAGAGGAGGCTGTCTCCGGGGAAAGTACAAGGCCACGCCAGCTGCAGAAGAGCAGGCTCCGAGAGTCTTGCCTTTTGACTTCGAGCTAGGTAATCAAAACTTGACCTTAGAGAATAAATGCTTTTGGAATCTCTTCGGGAACCTTTCCCGGATGTTCGGTGATGATCCAATTCACGAAGTTACCCAGACGCAGTTCTGCTGTATAGGTCCAGGATGGAAGGAGGTCCAGGAGAAGGCACGACAAGAAAGGGACGCCGAGCTTGCACGGTACGGATCAGATCTGATCCCCCGAGAGCCGAAGTGGCTCATCCATGAAGACCAAAACCTCATGGATGATGAAGATGCCAAGGAGATGGCCCCGGAGATCTGGAAAGGGATATCAACTGCCCGGACCATAAATTGCCTCAAGCACCAATTCCCGGATCTTGCCGTGACCTTGTCCCGAATGCACGTCATGAGTGCCCAGGTCGATTCTCCTTTTCGTTCTGCTTAAGTCATTATCACTAGTTTGTTTCTATCCTAACACCCTAGTTTTTGCTTACTGCAGATAACATGCCTGATTGGGTGGGCTTCTCAAGTCGTCCAAAAGAAGGATGAAGCCAGGAGTACTGCTGAACAACGGGCTACTAAAGCCGTAGCCGTAGTGGCGAAACTCATTCAAAGAGTTTCCCACTACGAACAATTGCTCCGGGCTTCCCAGACGTCAAGCTCTTCGATTTTAGCTCTCCCTGAGTATGTCCATGGCGATCTTCCTGACCATTCTGCCGCATCACAGCTCGCTCACGTCGAAGCTGCTTTTCTGAGCACGGTAGCTGCTCAGAGGGATTCTCATGAGGAGCTCCGGAAGAGGGTGGAAGCTCTTAAGAAGGAAAAGAGGGATCTTGAGGTCAACGTTGAAAATCTCAAGAATCACTCGGAGCAAGATATCAGGGAGCTCCGGGAAAAGGTCAAGACAGTCGAGGAAGAGGTGAAGACTGTCCAGGAGGAGAAGGAGGCCTGGGAGGAAGCCGCGCAGGAGGCGGTTCACATGCCTATCGAGAAATTTGATGAAGGCTTCTGCCTTGCCCGGAGACAGATTATTGAGTGGAACCCGCATGCTGACCTCTTCGGGCTGGATAGTCATGACGAGCGCCCGGTGGATCCATCTTGGTGCGGGGAGGAATTCTTGAAGGCTCCGGAGCCAATTCACCCCAACGAATTTAGTTTCTGGCCAGTTCACCCCAACGAATTTACGTCTAGTAAACGGTCCATCCTCTGAAACCTTGTCGTACTTGGTTTCTGGCCTGCCTGAATTTCTCTCGACCTGCTCCAGGTGGTGTAGCATTTTCCGTATAACTTCGTCCCTGGGGTCCCCAATTGTCAATCTTTTGGGTCTTGGGGATCGCTCTCTGTACTATCATTCTGTCTTTCAAACTCGGTTTGTCTTTTCTAACTAACACCTTTGTTCAGGTAAATGTTTAAACCTGAATGATAATATGATCTGGTAAATGTTTAAACCTGAATTGTGCTTCGTTAAGATCAGAATTCTTTTGGAGATAGATAAGAGTGGAAAACTCAGTCTATATTCTGATTGACAGTCTTACTCATGCTATCATAAATAAGCTAAACATTGCTATCATTGTACTAACACTCACTTTCATGCCCAGTATTCTCTTCTTATTAAATGGATTATTATGTCAAAGTATCTTTGCAACTCAAGTCATGTTCAAGTTTGTTTTATTTTTAGTATTAAGCATATAGGTATGTGGTTGCTTTTTACTTAAGCTTGCATTCTTAATTTGTAATTGTTAGAAATAGAATATGTCTGACAATTGTGCATATGCTTTTTTATCTTATAAAACTGTTTCTACTTAGCCCACTTTTATTTGTACCTTAAGGGCCCAATGTTCATGGTAGTCACCTGCCTAACTGACCTTGAATAAGCCACATATGTAGATATGCTGATATTTTTCACTCTTAATCATAACACTTGATCTCTTTCGTTTTTACTTGAAAGTGCTCCCTCCGTTTGCTTGTAAAAGTTATGAGTACTATTTTGGGTTATCCCAATTTGTTAGCATCAGTTCATTATTAAATAGTAGTAACGATTAATTCCAAATTTGTGCTCACATTTTCATGCCCAGTATTCTGTTCTTATTAAGTGGATTATTGTTATCTTTTAGGATTTTGGAACTCAAGTCATGTTCAAGTTTGTTTATTCCTGGTATTTCGCATATATCAGTATCTGGTTGCTTTTCACTTGAGTTTGCATTCTTAGTTATAATTGTCAGAAACAGAATATATCAGACAATTGTGTATAACTTTTTTTTTCTTTCATATAGACACTAAAAAATTGGTTGACTATAATTTTTAGAAAAGTCATGTCAAACCTTGACGGAAAAGGCCTTGCAATCACAAACTGAAGCGAATGAGATTGACACGGTCCAGCCTCAGCAACAGTATTCCAAAGCTATAAAGCAGGCTGGGGATTCTGAAATCAAGCAACTCAAAGGAGGTCTTCCTGAAGATTTCTTCGATAAGACTGAAGTGAGGTCATTAGGTAATTCAAATGAAGGGGCTGGAGACCTGCCGAATGAAGCAAAACAGCCACAGGGAGCTCTTCCGGAAGGATTCTTTGATAACAAGGAAGCTGATTTACGTGCTCGAGGCATTAAGCCTGTTAAAGTTGATGTCAAGTAAGTTCTTGATACAACTTCCTGTTCGGAAAGAGAGGATAAACTCTCATGGTATTTCTTCAGATTATTTGAAATTTGAAAAGTGAGCGTTTCGGCTCCATGCATCACATCTGGCTGAAATCTATTTAATGAAGTTTAAAATCTTCCACTATTCTGTCAAACCTGGCCTGCAATGACTTTGCGTTTTCTTTTATGGAGCATGAATCGATGATTATTGTTTGTTCTGAATAGGGACGAGTACAAGGAATTCGAAAAGCTAATTCAAGAGGACTTACAAGAGGTTGACAATCGCATGGAAGAAGAGGAGGTTTGAGCCGTTTAGCCCTTGGCCTGCTAAATAACTCAGTTAGGTCCTGTTATATTTGTTTACACATCAGACTTGTTACCAATCTGCAGATAGATGCGGCTGAAACGATAGAAGAAGCGGAGTCTTTGGAGCAGAAGTAAGTTTCTATTAGCATTAGAAGTCACCTGACTTCTCTGTATACCCGCCATATCCATCATTGTAACTCTTCTCCTGCAGGGTTTACAATGAGAAAGTTGAATTGTTGAGGAAGAGAAAATTGGAATTGGAGGCTTCTAGGATGGCCAAACGTGAGAAAGGTACAAAAGTTGAGATCAAGGAGTCAAATGATGAGGAATCATCCATTGATGATGATGATGATGATGATGATGATGATGATGATGATGATGACTTTGCAGTTGATTGGAGAGCACAACACCTCTGAACTCTGCATGTTGATATGCGAAGATGCAGATTTTTATTCAAGCAACCATAAAATTGTAGCATAATTCTGTTCAGGGAGGTTACCGCATTGTTTGTTGCCGGAGAGAATTTGTATTGCTATACGATGTAGTTTTAACCGAGAACCATCCATCAAAAATAGTAGTCTGTGTATTAGTCTTTAACCGAAAGTATTACTACGATAAACAGCGCAAAATATCTATATATATATATATATATATATATATATATATATATATATATATATATATATATATATATATATATATATTTATATATATATATATTAAAAAACACGAATGAGGTTTCGTTAAATGTTGAACGATTTTTTTACTCTTTATTAATATTTTTAATGAGACATAATTGTACAGCTTAGTAATAGAAAATCCACGCTAAAACAAAAACCTAAAATCCTTATGCAATAAAACACTAACTAATCCAATTAAAAGATATGAATAAAACAAAAAACTTACGTGAAAGCAAAAAAAAAGTAGAAAATAAAAAAAGACAAACTTTCACCTAAACTGGTATAAAAAACTCTAAACAAGCTATTCCACTCACCTTATAGATTAACTCTTTCAGTTCGCAAATTAGTGTTTATAGTCCTAATGCCCCAGAATTTCACAATTTAAGAAAACATTTTTAATTAGAGTTGACAATAGTAAAATCTAATTAATTCAAGTTTGAAGGGACACATGTAACTTTCTCAACTCAACTAAACTATTAGTCTCATGATCCTTAAAAGTTCATTTCCATGGTCATCTAAGCATTTGAACTTAAATAGAACATTAAACCATATTTTAGCTTAGAACAGGGTACCCAAAATATAAATAATAAGATTAGCATGAAAAATGATATGGGCATAAAGACATGCAGACATTGTCACATGAATGTCACACTTCTGCAACTCAAAGAGGCTAGGGAGTCTAGATAAACGAGCCCTCCATGTTAAGATATTCACTTTGGCATCCACGCACGCCACCAAGTTGGAGCAGCTCTGTGTACTCTTAATCCTCAAACTTCAACATATAGATACTCCTTCCATACTCAAATAATATACCCATTATTTTTCATAATATTTAGTCTAATTTTTTATATAAAAGTTTAGACATTTAAAGCTAAATAATTCATATACGTATCATAATTTATCTCATTTTCATCATCATCTTCTTCTTCCATAAATCGTGACTCCATGGAAGAGAAGCTCCATGGATGAGCTCCATGTGAACTTGAAGAACACTTGCCGAAGCTTCGTGTTTTGAAAAGGGATTTGAGCTGAAACGATTCCGGCGTACTGCCGAAATCGGTTTCTGATTTTCTGCACGGCAACCAAGGTTTAGATTCGTGAAGAGGTAATCATAGATGTTGTTCACGGTGAAGAGTTACATACTTTTTACGGATCAAATTATGTGAATGAGATTCTGTGTGAAAAACCGTTGATGTCTGAATTTCTGGTGTGTGGCGGAGCCACTTGGAACTGTGATTTTATGGTTCCTGAGCGTATATTTTGTGTTCTATAGATGAATTGTCAACAGGATGTTGGCAGAAATTAAGCCGAAACTCACAAATCAATTCGGGAATATGAGCTAAGCTCGGTTTGGGATTTTGAGGGTGTAAGGTAAGGGTTCAGTTTTTCCTTGACTCGGCATTTTGGGATAATTATAATATGCATGTCGGGGTAAATTGGGGCTAAGTTCGAGTTGAGGGTGGGGCCCGATGATACCGTAGTTCGTTTATAGCATAGGCTCGGGTGCACAGGTAAACGCTTCATTCATCAATTTCAATACTTTAGAGTCTCGGAGTTGGTATTTGAATTTCATTACAGTTGGTGGAGCGTTTAGGAAGTTATGCAAGTTACGGTTGGACTAAATTGCAACTTTGTAAAGTTTGGGGTCAAAGTTCAAAAGAAGAAAATTGAAACAAAAGATGGAGGAAAAGGACAAGAGGGAGGCGGCTATATGGCATAAAAGAAGAAAAGAAATGGGTGAAATGGAAAAAGAAAGGAATAGATAATGGTAGAAGAAAAAAAGGGATAAAAGGGAAGAAAAAGAAGAAAGTGATTGTCACTTTCCTCCTCCTCCTCTTCTTCTTCCTCTCCTTCTAGCTTTCTTCAATGGAAGCTCCATGGTTGAGCTTCTTGAGAACTTGAAGAAATCGAGTCGAAGCTTCGACGTAATTATATTAAACTGATCTTCGGGAGAAGTTAGAAAAATTCTACGGATCAGATTTTTCAAATACGGCTCCGTTTGAAAGCCGTAAATTCTGGAATTTTTTGACATATGTGTGCCGCCATATAAGGGGTTCATTTCTTGGCTTCTAAATGTTGTATACGTGCTTCTTGATCGGTTTTGAAAAGGGATTTGAGCTGAAATGATTCCGGAATACTGCCGGAATCGGTTTCTGATTTTCTGCACAGTAACTAAGGTTCAGATCCGTGAAGAAGAAATCATATGTGTTATTCACGGTGAAGAATTATATAGTTTTTACGGATCAGATATTGTAAATGAGATTATGTGCAAAAAACCGTTGATGTCTGAATTTCTGGTGTGTGGCGGAGCCACTTGGATCTGTGATTTTATGGTTCCTGAACGTGTATTATGTGTTCTATTGATGAATTGTCAACGGGGAGTTGGGCAAAAATACAACCGAAACTCTGCCGAATTCAGTTCCTGGAAATCTGAACGGAAGCTCGGTTTCAGGATTTTGCGGAGTGTAAGGTAAGGGTTCAGTTTACTCTGCATTCTGGAATAATTATAATATGCATGTCAGGGTAAATTACGGCTAAGTTCGAGTTGAGGGTAGGGCCCGGTGATACCGAACTTAGTTTATGGCACAGGCTCGGGTGCGCAGGTTAACGCTTCAGGGTATCTTGTCCAGTAAGTTTCCTTTAGTAAAATTTGTTATATTGTTCCGTTCTGTCGGAAGCAGGGAATCCGAGCCCGGGCTGGTACCAAGCCTAAGGAAATATACGATATCGGTTAATCCGATTCGTTATGAAAAATCCTCTTCTGTAAGGCTAAAAGCCTTAGAGGTCTGCCGATCTGTTCAGATTTACTAACATTTCTGTTGTTATTATTATTATTTTTATTATCTGTATACTTGTTGTCCGTTTGTGCTTGTGTTTTTTGTGCAGGTGTATTAGTTCGGGATATTCCAAACTTCTGAAAAACCTTATCCTTAAAAAGGTAAAGGACTAAAGTTGTTATATCCCAATTTTGAGTTGTTTTAGAATTCCTAGCTTTAATAGGATTAGGTTTTTATGAGTTGTTAGTATATATATAATGTTTAGCGGCTGTTTTTTGTGAGATTGAGAGAGAAGCAGCCAAAAGTGTGTGTGTGTGATAGAGTTGTGTGCGTGAACAAGGTTGAGAGAGCGCAGCACATGTTAGTGCATGGAAGAGCCGCAAGTGTGTGTGGCAGTCAGTTTTGGTGTGCAAAGTGTGTTTGTGTGATTAGCGGGTAGTTGCTAATCTAGGTGGAGTGCTTTGTGAGGTTGAGAGTATTGGTGCATGTAATTGTTGATTGATATTGATAGTGGAAGAAAACCGTGGAATCGTCACGGTGAAAAATATAGTGTTGTTTGCCCACGCTTCCAATCCCCAACAATCCTATGTCGACCCTTATTGAATTCTCGATGAGGACTCACCCTTAGGGAACTCATTTCTTGTCACCCTTAGGGAAACCTTGGACTAAATTTTATCGGGCTGGGTCTGAACCACCACACTTAGGGAACTCTGTTTACTGTTTCCCCGATTCTGGTTCCCACTTCACGCCACCGGGCGTTCTGTATCACGTGAGCTTCCGCCGAGGGGTTAACAATGGTGGACTACAAATTCGGCAGGGGAAGAAGCGTCGTACGCCTGATAAGATGTTAATGGTGGCTGGGAGGCTCGAGTGCTGCCGGTTAAGTCAGTCTTCGACGAGTCGCGTTTTCAGATCCGACGAGTTGGAGTGGTGGTTTGTTGCTATACTGGGGTCGATTCACGGAGTGAACAACCGGCCAAGCCGTGACGCTGGTCGTGGAGCAACGACGTGACCTCAGAGCAACAAACTATGACGGAGTAAGGGCTGGAGGATGGCAACTGGTCTGATGGCCTTGTTGCGATTCACGATTGTGTGGGTTTGACGATGTGAGACGGCTGTGTTGGCTGGGATAGGTGTCGGGTTGGTAAAGTAGATGCTGCTGGTTTTGACTCGATGTTAATAAGAAGCAAGCGATGGAGGCTAGGAGGCGAAATTGTGGAGATGGAGGGCCAGGGAGACGTACTGCTCGGCTTAGAGAGATAAAAAAATCCTTTTTTTCTTTTGTCATTTTTCCTCCTTTTCAGTTTTAGTGAAGCTTTTTATCAAAAATATTAGAAAACCAGATTGAGTTGAATTCTCAAAGTGAATTCGATAATCTATATCTACAGCTCAACATGATAAAGTTCTTTTTGTGAAGAACTCTACAACCGGTTTTTAAACTTTGTACATCAAGACACATAGGTCAAACTCATTCTTTAGCCCCCTTAATAATTCATTATTTTCAATTTGACCATACCTTCTCCTTTAATTTCAATCAAGTCTGAAATTTTCTTTGATTGAGCAAACAAGTCCTACACTTTTCCAAGAACGGTTAAAATGATTGTTAACAATTACTAATTGTTAAATATCAAAAGTTACAGGCCTACTAGTTGATGAATATAAAAAGTTAGAGGCCTACAAATGGTTAAATATAAAAAATTTAGGCATAGTTTTCGAATTCCCAGAGTTTGACTTTCACTCGAATCTGGAAATGAAACGATGTCGTTTTTGTGAGGTGGCATGAGAGTTTAAAATTAACGTCGTTATTCATCCACTTCAGCATTCTGGCGACCACCTGGCGTTTTAGGCCTACAACCCAGTAACGGAACTAACGTTTAGGCCTACGATTCAAAGTCGAAAAGTTTTAGGCCTAAAACTCGAAAAACGTAAATGTTTTAGGCCTACTGAGACATGTTTCCCGGTGAAAGGAGAGATTATTGTATTGATTTAGAAGTGAAAAAATATAGTTGCACAGCAAGTAGATAATGAATCCACGTATGCCCAAGAGCGGAGTAGTTGCTAATGCTACCACTGTCCCAAACAGTAGCGGATCTAATGTCCCAAAACTAGATGAGTGGAAAAGAAAAATAAACACACATAATAATAGGTAAAAAAATATATAAGCTAAAATACAATTTTAACATAATGTTCATCAAAAATTTGATCAAAAGTATACCGTTCTTACAATTTTGGGACTAAAATTTTACCCAGCGGAAGCTGGGAAAGCTCCACCATAGATCCATCACAGGTCCCAAATAATGTTTCCCCTTTTCTTTGTAAATTGTAAAGAAAAAGGTGACAACTCATTTGAAACGAAGGAAGTATACGCTAAGATAAGAGGTATTGATGAGGAGCCAGATTGACACTTGGCGAGGGGGGTGGCGATCTTGGAACTTTCTTCTTGGACATGATCATGGTGTAATCGTGATGATGGGGAAAAAATCTGAACCCAGACACAAGATGATCAGAAGGTAGAAGACAGCAGATGAATATGAGTATCACCAGGCAAGATTTAGCAGTCATGATTATGGCCAAAGTAATAATCTGCTTATAAATTCTGCATATCAACAATCTATAGAACAGCATCCATGTATAAATATATATACGATCGACAACACAAGACAGGGATTAAAAACTGGTGGCAAACAGAGGTTAAGTACTGTGTCGTAGCCCACACGGTTTTGACAAAGTCTTTTAATTTCCTCCATATGAACCATTTCTATGCAATTTCGGTGAATTAACAACTGGTCAAAACTGTCACTAAGAGATAGAGAGGGGAAGGAAAATGAGAATTGGAGATGGTTCTTGGGACTCAAGGCAAGAGAAATTGATTTACATCATAACTTTTTCTGTTGAAAAGTAATGGATTGTTTCACACGGTTAATTAATTACGATGGGGACATAAAAGGAAAACACGCAGAAGGGGTGGGTCAACTGGACTTTCGAAAATTAGGGTTGCAACCTTAATGTCCAAGAACAAGATTGTAATTTTCATTTTAACCGGACCGGCCGGTTCAATCGGTTGGACCATGTACCAGTTCGTGTTCCGGTCCCGGTTCCGGATGTAAGAACCGTAAGAAATCACCATAAAAACTATTTGAATCGGTGGTTTTATTCATTTCGGGGTGATCAATTTGAATTTTTTAACAAAATTAAAGGTACAATTTGATATTCAACTAAGAGAATTGAAAAAGAACAATAACGAGTTTGATATTCAACTAAATGAGCAATTCGATATTAAAAAAGTAATCATTAATCTTTTCTTAATTATGCAAATAGGCATCAAACTGTCCTTAATTACTATACAAAGTATCGCTTGCATTCTTTATATTTATTACTTGCACTCCTTCAATCTTTTATACTTCCTCCATCCCCAATTAATTCTACACTTTGTGTGGACGCGAAGATTAAGGTGAATGTAAGATTTTATGTAATTTGCAATATTTAACCTTGAGTAGAGATTGCACAAAAAACAAGATAGAAAAAGTTAAGATAAAGTATGGATAATTTGGTAACTTTAGAGAGAAGTTTCTATTTAAGGAAAGTATATAATTTTTTAGAGACAACCCAAAAAGGAAATGTGTAGAATTAATTAGGGATGGAGGGAGTATAAACAATAAAATCTCTCCCTCGTGTGTAGAAATATTCATTATTATATTATATATGGATTTTTTATAATAACTTTATAAAGTCTACAATTATATTTTATGAAAATACGGTCTAACCAGTGGTTTAAATGGTTGGACTGGTTACACCTTAAACCAGTAAGTGAATGGTTCGATGTCCGGTCCGGTTTTTCAAACCATGGTATTAACGATCAAAGCTATGGGTGTAAATGGGTCGGGCCGAGCCCAAGCCCACTATGCTCGAGCTCGGCCCCTTTCACTATCGGCACTACTCGAACTCGAGCTCGACTTGCTCGAGCCCAAAATAATAGGCTTGAGCTTTGAGCTTTGTCTTGGTGAAGTTCAGACTGTTGTCCCTCTTCCATTTCTTGTCTGAATCCCTCTGCTCAAACGAAAAACAGAGATCTCTTCTCTGCGTTCTCCCCTGTTTCAGGCCTAGAGCAAAAAACCCAGAAGAAGATTTGGTCGACCTCTCTCTGTAACTCGAGCCCCCCTTCGACGAGGAGAAGATTCTGCGGGAGCTCGAATCCGACGAGATGGAGCTCGAATCTGGATGATCAGCGGCGCTGGAATCATCGAAGGAGCGATAAATGGCGTCGAGGAGAGAAGAGGAGAAAGGAGTCCTCTAGTGAGGGAGAGGAGAAGTTTCAGCCGAAAACCTCTGGCACTCTCGTCTAGACATGGTGCTTGCTATGAATTGAGAAGAAACAAAGGGACGTGTCTATGATTATATGTAGAGAAGAAACGGAGTGGGTTAATTTGTTTTGGGTGGGTTAGATGCTTACATTACTTAACAATTTCAAATCCAATGACTAAACCCAGTATGAAGTACTAACAAACCTGAAGGCCCCATAAGTATCAACACTAATAGGGGTCAGGCATTAGAATGCTCGAACTCGGCACTTTAATCAATCGGGCTTTAATTTCGGCACGAACTCGAGCTTGATAGGGCCCGGCTCGATAAGCCTCTACTCGAGCTCGAGCTCGAGCTGCCCTATAAGAACCCTTCTCATTTACACCCCTAATCAAAGCAGATAATTGTAATTTTCTTGATAGCTCAGGGGAGAAATTGTAGGTTTCCAGAAATAGAAGGGCGCAAGTGAAGAAACTTTACGTGGTCCATTTGCGAGAATTGTTTTAACACGATTGTTACACGAATTTTTATCCAACTCTCCAACAAACTGAATCAACTCAATTAGTCTTCTCAAGAAAATATTAACTAATATGTTTAGTTATTTGATATCCTTATTAAACCTAGAATGTTTAAATTCATAAATCAGGAGTACTCTTAAATCTTAATTTTAGGGTATGAAGCTATTGAAACTGGAGTCTCCTCAATTATGCTCAAAAATTCAAATAGATCATCATTTCTACATTTCTATTCCTTAAACGGTAGTAGTTTTAGTTGAATTCGTTTTACCAGTTTTGTGACTTTGTCATCAGGTTCGAGTCGTTGGGCAATGCTGGGTTTGAATCCTTCCAAGTGCAGGGCAATTCGGGTTTGGGTTACTTGGACTTCAAGTTTATCACATTCTGTTTTAATCGGATCAATTACAATCCAAGTTGCGTTAGGATCAGGTTCGGGTGGTTGACATTTTTAGGCAAATCCAATCAGGTTCATGCTCTAATGAGTTTTTCGGCTCGGGTTCACTCGCGCCAATTGCCAAATCCTTTGTTGATCTTGCTATTCCTGCAACTTCAAAGGTAGGTTTCAATGATTTGCTACATGAACATATCCAGAAATCTTGATGGTGTTAGCTAGCCAATAGTATCTCAATGCTAGACACCATACTACCTACATATTTGGCCTAAACACAGAGTCCTTTGTTCACATCATGCCTGCCTAGTCAAGTCTGGCAGCATCTCATTTACTAAAACAGGAGTGTAATACCATTGCTGTCAATTGCCAGATATCTAAACCAACCTTGGATGCAGCAGTGTAACAAGTTTGTAAAGAGAGGAAGAGGTACAAAAAGGTGTATTGAGAGGATTGTTTATCTCCTAGAGCTGGTTATTGTGACAAATCTAGGCGGTGGAGGTATATTATTTGGGCTTGATAGAGTTGTTTTTCTTTTCTCTCTTATCCTTGCTAGGCTAAGGTTGTTCAAGTATTTCTTTCATTTGCTAAACAGAACAGAAAAGAAGAATTTAGAAAGAGGGGGGGGGGGGGGGAGAACAGAAAAGAAGAATTTAGAATACTGGCACCAAAACTGTCCTCACTTGCCTTTCTGATTATGTTCTGTTAATGTTAGCCAGGTACAATCCTAGTGGTATTAGTGTGTTACCCACTTTATGTTCTGGTGAAAGTAAATAGAAGTATTACTGCATGCTTTAATGAGTTAGCAATCAGCATCCATTCTCTGTTTCAGTGATCCAAACCATAATAATGATGATGATAAGCACAAGCGCAACTCCATTCTGTTGCTTGAAAATGTAGATGACATGAGAATATGGCTATAGATTCCAACAGAAATTCACTGAATTCGTTTTGTTGTAAGAATTGAGGCACAAACAGCTAGAATTGCGTTACATTCTTCATATGTGTTTACGAATGACCAACAAAATGTCCAAACCTAATTAGAACTGTACCAGATTAAACCAAGAGAAATACTATTGTTCTGAGAAAGCTACCCAAGCAACACAAGGCTGTAGCTCGAACATAGTAGAAATGGACGCACCTTAACAAGATGCGAGCGACATCAAAGCCGAGGATGAGTTTCCTCCAGCATCAGCTTGCGTAATTACTTCGGGCTGGGGTTTCCTTTTCCGCTTGGGTTTCTGCGATTCAGTAGCAACAGGAAAGCTGTGGATGGAAGTGACGCAGCATTCTTGCCATTTTAGAGCATTCAGATGCGCGACGCAGTCTTCCATCGTGATGAAGGCATCCGGCGTGATGCTGGAACTGAGCGTCGATCGCGATGGATCAATGAGACCAACACACTCCGCCGCCTCAACCACCATGCTCTGCGGTGTTCCAAGTCAAAAACACACACAATTCGCCGTGAAATCAAGATAAAATACCACAGATCTGACAGATTAACAGGCGATCGCAGAGAAACTGGTGGATCGGGAGCGTGTGCACAAAATTCAAACGCTCACTAACCTTGGGACCTTTCGGTTTCCTGAAACCGTGCATTCCGATGATCTACAAAACACACAAGATGAATTTTGAGAAGAATTAGTACAGTTCGAAGGATGAGAGTACGAGGCTCTGCAATTTTTAGAAATCGATACCTGGTTGAGAGAATCGACGCTGAGCTTTGAGTAGTCTGGACACTGAAGAAACTCCAAGTAGGCTTCCAAAGAAATCTTCATCGCCATCGTTTTGATTTCAAAATTAAGTCTCTTCTCTGTTTTCGATTCGCTTCTAGAGAGACTATTTATATAGTGCGGGAAACTTGCAATCAAATACACAGGTGTTCGGCGCCCAACTTTTGGCAATTAATTGGCAAGTTTTCAAATTATCCCAACAATACTAAAAAATTATCCCAACATAATGGGTCGCTTTACGATGACTTATTGCTACCAATTATATTGTGCACATATGTGTAAGTACACATAGCAATATATAGAGAAAGTATGTAGGGATAATTTAGACATTTAGTATTTTTTAGTGGATTTGGGCTGAAACTGTTTTGTAAATTAGTCATCTAATCTACTATGTGTACCTACACATATGTGTATCATATCAAGACTCCCTTATTGCACATCTAACGCGCTTAAGATTTAAAATTATCTCAACAATACTATAAAAACAAAAAAAAGCAATATTAATAGGATAAGAGCGTATAAAAGTGAAGTCAGCAGTTTTGATCCCCTGTTTAATTTTCGAGGAAACGGGAAAAGAAAAAGGTGAACTTGTACTAGTGTAATTGACGTTTGTGCATGTATGGATCATGAATGAGATTGTATAATGTATAATTAATCTCCATTTTGGATAATTAATATGGCGCCTTTTTTTTAGTATTGTTGCCTTTTTACGAAGCACCGTAGATTCGTGATTCTAGTAGAGTACTGCAGGGGCGGACCTAGGAATAGATTGATGTGGGGGCAAAAATTATAGAAGTGATACATTAACTGCCCATTTGGAAGGCTTAAGCTTATATGGGACCCATATATGCTTAAGCTTTAGGCTTAAACTCACTTAAGCCTTCCAAATGGGCTCTAAATAGAGATTGAGCTGAGAGGGTATAAGTGTATACTTTCAAATGTTAGGGGCATAAGTTATTTGACTGAAAATCTAGTGATATGGTATGTAAATAGTTTTCTAGTATTAAATGTTCAGGGGCAAATACCATAACAAGGTCCCAAGTTCTTACATACATACATAAATACCCTATCATTTATAAAGTTTCAGTGGGGGCAGTTGCCCACACTGCCCCCACTGTAGGTCCGCCCCTGGAGTACTGATACATCGTAGCAAATTTATGATACAGTAGTATGAGTGGTGTGATGCACTGTAGGAAATTAATTATACATTATTGAAAAAAATGGTATTTGTACAAAAGTCAGTGATGCATATTAGAACTCATTAAAGCGCGATTCGCATTGTTATGCGACTCATAGGCAGTGGCTTGGTTAAGGGAACCCACCGGAGGCAGATCTATAGGACATACACGAACACATACTTCACAAGCAATACATTTATCAAATTCTTGCACTCTAGGAAATTAATTATACGGTATTGAAAAAAATGATACTTATACTTGATGATGCTCGTAGTGAAAAAAATGATACTCGGTAACGGAGTCCGAAAAAATCATCAAAACATATGACATATGGCTATTGTTCTCCTCTTCTTCCTTTTTTCTTTCCATTCGACTAATTATTTGTAATTTTTTATTATAAAAAAAACAAGATATGCAATTTTTAAAGGAAATGGGAAATGAAAATGGCAAACAAGTAAATAATAACAAAACTATAACACTTATGATGTGCTTTTAAAAAAAAAGTGCATCCTAATTTCGCCCTAAACATATATGCCCCATCTGTTTGGCTGTAATATGAGTTAAAGGAGAGTAATGTTTGATGCATAGTGGCGGCGGATCCAAGGTTTAAAATATAGATGAAAGAAAAAAGAACTAACCAATAATAGGTAAAAAAATTATAAGTTAAAATACATTTTTTTACATAAAATTCATCAGCAATTTGATTAAAAAGATACAAAAAATTATAAATATAAATACCAAAATAATTATTGAGTTAGATATAATATATATAATGGACTTTGGACTAAAAATTAGCCTAACAGACGCTGGGTCTACCACCATGATCATCCGCCATGCACTAGCAAATTAATAATACTATTACATTCATCCTAAAAAAATGGTGTATTTTTTATTCAGCATTTAATTTATAATTTTAATTTTTCATCATTTTAATATACAAAATCAAATAATTTAGATGAAAATTATATATTAATGTGTGTAGTTTCTAAATATATATTTTTTTAATTTTTTTAAAGAGTTTTTTCTTGTAATAATTTGAATACCTTACAACATCAAAAAAGAAACACACCAATTTTTCAGGGTTCGATTTCGGATTTCCAATTTTCATCCCGAGGTTGCTCATGGTGGTTCTCGATCGAGTCAACTCTGGCTAAGGAGGTTGGATGCTAGGCTAGGCTACTGAGGAGGCGGAGGGCGGTACGGGCTGCTGGCTTGAGTGAGGCAACAACGTTGCTAAGCCGGGGAGGATGGCGGCCGACGGAGTCAATTGTGCGATGGAAGGTCGTGAGCGATACCCTAGTCTGGGCAGTGACAATAAAAGGATGTTGGTGAGATGATTATTTAATACCCAAAGTTAGTTATTTGTACCATCTATGAGCTCCACTTTATAAACCTTACGTTTAGGTCACCAAACAAATCGTTGATTATTTAATACCCAAAGTTAGTTATTTGTACCATCTATGAGCTCCACTTTATAAACCTTACATTTAGGTCACCAAGCAAATCATTAGTGTTACATCGAGTCACTGAGTTTTGAGACCCTCAATTGCACTGAGTTAAAGAGTTTAAGTTTAGAGTCTAAACGATTCATAATTCAAGCTCTTAAATCACTAAGAATAATCTAGCTACTAATCCATATTTTCTCTAACTTTTATACTTGTTTTTATCACCACTTTGGCATCTCCTCTTACTTATCTACATATCTATCATACTTAATTACTTACACTTTCTAATTATAGCTTAACTAAATAAGTCATTTTCAAGCTATATTTTTTTTCCTATTTATCTATGCATGCAAGCTTACAGGCCGTAGAAACTGCAATAGAAAGAATAATACTAGTATACATAATCGGACTATATATACGTATGGAGAAGTTATTAAATACTAAGACTAGAAATGTAAACTAAGAACATAGGAAGAACAAATAAAATGGAACAAAATTTTCAAAAAAAAATGAAGCTAAGAAGCTGTTTTCTGGTTCCTTGCCTGAAAAGAAAGGAAAAAAGAAAAAGGAAAAAATGTATGAAACAATGGAAGTATAATTGATTATGTGACAATTGATCCGGAGAATTCTATGAAATGCAATTCCTCACTGAGTCTTCTAAAAATTGATGGCTTGGGCGTATCATTTCCTTCACCCTTTCTCCATTCTTGTAGATTTTAAAAGTTGGTACACTTTTTATGCTCTCCAATTTTGCCAATATTGAGCTCTCTTCTGCATCCACCTTCATAAACCAACCAGAGGAATTGTTCAATATTTCAAATTCATGAACAATACCAACTTTTTCAACAAACCAGCAAAAAGAGAATCCAAAAGACAAGAACCAACCTTAAAGAAATGAATCGATGGATATCGAACGCAAAGCATGTTTACGAATGGGGATATCTCTTCACATTGTTCATCCGATCCCACTTTAAAGTGAACAACTGCGACACCTGGATTCAAAATCCAAGTTAGGAAGAAAATAGAGCTAAGGGGAATATACATTATAGTTCATGTGAAGAGCCGAAGACAAACCTGGTGATGATATAGCAGCTTTGAAACTATCTACGGTGGAAATCTGTTCTACTTCACCGATAAATTTCATCCGATGGACTTCCTCTCCACGAGATTTTCTCAGTGCCACTTGAGCATCACGTAGAGACTCCGCAATCTTATTATCTCCAGGAAGTTCTCTGCTTAAAATCTCATAATCTCTTATTACTTCTGTCCATCGTCCGAGCTGTGTAACATCAGAAAATAAGTTAGGCAAGAATTTCATATTGTCATAAATATAACAGAACTACATACAAGATTTTGTCAATCCATCAATCGCATTTACCTTTTCATTTGATGCTGCTCGCCGAAGAAGTGCCTTTGTGTAATTAGGTTGAACTTTTAACGCTTGGTTGCAATCCTCAACGGACTTCTCCCACAGTCCCAGCTTTGACCAGCAAACAGCTCTATTGCAATAAAGAACTGAGTTGGAACTATCATATCTAAGGCCTTCTCCATAGGCAGAGCATGCTTCAGCATATTTCCCAGCACTGAACAGGTCATTGCCATGTGAGCGTGCTCTAGCTACCGATTTCACATTGTTTAGAAACATTGAAATCTCTGAACTGCTACAATCAGCATGCACAGCCTTCTCTGCGGCTGAAACTGAATTCTCAGACCTGAACAGAACCTATACACCATTCTCATGCAAATCCAATAACAATGGCGTATGAAAAGACCAAATTTGCATTCCAAAGCTCACCTTCCTAGTGCCATCTCAATTTGGGCACGGACATAATGCACATAAGCTTCAGCTAACATGCCAAAGAACTTCTTCTTCAACGAAGGGATATAATGCTCCAATCTAGGAATGCTTGATAGACAAGATTCTGCATCCTCCAATTGATGGAGCTTCAGAAGGGCTTCTGCTTTACAAGCAATGAGCTGAAGTTTGATTCAAATGTGTCAGTGCAATAATTCAGGTCCAGTGTCCACAGAAATTAGATAGATATATCACTGTTGCTAGAAGAAATGGTACCACTGGGGAGAAATCTGCACCAGCAGCTATTGCTGCATCACATTCCCTACACAAACTCTTCCAGTCGCAAACTTTCCTCGCATCAAAGCATTGGTCAATATGTTTCTCCAGTGCATACAACTTCTGCAACTCGGCAACATCAGGATGTTGACCCGGGAAATGAAGATGATGCCTGGCATTGTCCAGCTGCCCTAACCTGGAAAACAGAAGTCCGAAATGCTGTACTGAAGTGCACTAAGAGAAGTAATGAAGAAAATGACTGCAATTAAATGCTCTAGAAGGAGTTAAAATTGAACTCAGGTAGTATTATCCTGAATATAAAGGAAACACAAAAAAGTAAAAAACTCAACAAAAAAAAAACGAACAGTACTCAACAGGACTAACAATGAGACAAGGAAAGGATTGGTAAACAGGACTAACAATGACTTTCATTAGAGACAGACAATGATTAGATCCCTGATCTGAAACCGGTTCTCACTGACAAGAGCCACAATAAGAAATGGAGTAGAATTAACACAAAAGGCAACTGCTTAGAGTCCACACAATCACACTCATCTAGAAGATCAACTATCATTAGACTACACAATGATTGCTTCAATTATAATTGGTTTTTGCTATAAGCACAAGTTAGGTGATGAAACAACCAAGAGGGGAATCCAGATTTGGACCAAGTCCTCACCTGAGATAAAGAGAAGCCAACCTCTGGTGAGCCCTGCCATAGGAAGGATCAATCCTTACAGCCTCCTCACAATCTCTGACAGCCTCCGGCAGCTTCCCCAGCGCTATCAGCGCCGCCGCTCGGTTGCTCCGGTATGCAGCGTTCTCCGGCGAAATTGCAATGGCTTTATCATACAAGGCCAGAGCATCTACAAAGTTGCCTCTCCTGTACATGTCATTACCAGCCCTCTTCAACTCTTCCGGATCACTAGCTCCCACTTTCGCGGCGGCCCCATTTCCGCCCCGCACAATGCTCCCGTGGCCGTAGTTCCCCGATCGATGAGCGAGCGTGTCGGTCTTGGTGGGAGTACGAGCGGCCATCATGGTCTTGAGGATTTTGCCGGAGGGGCAGATGTTGCCGCTGGGGAGCATTGGAGAAGTAGCCCCCCCATTGGAAGGAGTACTGCAACTGCTGGTGGCACTGAAGGTCGAGCCGGAGTAGATCAAGGGTGCCCCAGCGGAGACGGATCTCCGGTGACCAGGACGAACGGATCCGGGACTGGTGTCAGAAAGCTCACCGGAGTTGGCGTTGGGCTTCCCGGAGTTGGATCCGGAAGAGCTGGAACTGCTGGTGGAGGCATTGAGGGAGGCGCGGTTGTTGTTGCGCAGTGGAGAAACTGGAGAACCCAGATCGAGTTCCTTGAAATCAGGCTTGTTGTCGGGGTCGGAGAATCGGGCGGCCATGGAGTCGAGGCTCTGGCGCTTAGAATGCGACGACATCGGCTAGAGGAAGACGGAGGAGATGGAGAACATGAACGAACTGGAGCAGCAAAGTGAAGAAGAGAAGAGAGGGAAAGGAAAGAAAAAAGAGAGAAGATAGGGATCTCGTGATTTATATTAAGGGAAGGATCTGGATTTACCAAGAAACAGAGTTGAAATATTTTTACTTACTGTATTATTACCTTACTCTTACTCTTGTCTTTTCTTTTTACTCTTCCCACATTTTATTTTTTGAAACGAAAAAAAAAAATCAAAACTAATACTCCCTCCATCTGTGATGAATTATCCTATATTTAACTCACATTTTAATAAAAATAAATAGTGAAAAAAATGCATAAAAAGTATATTTAGAGATTTTATAATGCAAATTTTGATATACATATAAATTATTTAATTTTTAATATTTAAACATTAGAAAAATCCTTGATTAAGTACTGGTAAAATAAATTAGACAATCTTTTACCATGAATGAAGTATTTATTCCGATATAAAGTTGTGATTGATTTATTACGTTTAAAGTTATTAAAATTAATGTTTTTGTAAATTTTTAAAAAAACTTGAAATAATTGTTGTAATTAAGTTGTTACATAAATACTAATTGTCAATTTTGTCTGATATATAAAAATACTTAATTACATCATTTCTTATTAGATTTTTTAATTGGAAGAGACTTATATTAATTTAAGAAAAAGTAAATTAGCTAAATACTCCTTTTTTTGTGGAAATAGCATTTTTTATTTATATTTTTTAAATGGGTAGATAATGACATCCACAATCACGAGTTCAATACCATAATATTTCTCTCTTCCATGTCATAGTTACTCCTTACAATCGGAGTAAAATAGAAATGGATGAAAATTAATATATTCTTATTACTCTCATACCTAACGTTATCGAATGACGGATTCCAGTGTATTTAAATGCTTATAGGCTATGTTTTGGCAACAGTTTTTTTTTATTTTATGTAGTTGTTGCATTTTGAAAAAACTATTAACAATAATTTTTTTAGTTTAATTGTTAACTATTTGATCTCAACGATTAAAAAATTATCTAAATCGTTACAGTTGATTGAAATATTTATTTCTCAAACGAGGCCTTAGCTCTCTTTGGTAACCATATATAGACCAGGAAAAGCACAAACTCACCCAACCTAATCACTTCACTTGATTAGTTGCAAACATAAATATAATGAGGAAACTGAAAGATCCTATATCATCCTGCTATGTAGAATGATGGCCATCAACAACAATATTGACAAGTTGACCATCAACCATGAAATAATCCAACTGATGTGGAGGTGAAGTCTCATCCACTAAATCATCTTCATCTTCATCTTCCAAAGTAGGTAGAGGAACTTCCATCAAGTCATTTGTTTGTGAATTAGCATTGACATGGCACTCCTCTACACTAGCCCAATCAATATCATCCATGGTGAGCAAAGTTGGTTCCTCAGAAACCCAATCATCCATGACGTCAATATTATCAACACTAATAGGATCTAATGAAGCGGCAGTCATTTTCATTATCCTACAAGTAATTATCCATATCAACAATATGGTCTTGCAGATACGAATAATCATATGGCCGAACTAAGTAACAGAAAATGATTGAAGTTAGTAACTTTTCCGAATCAATTACCTTTGTCGAAGCTTGTAATTGTATTTCACGAAAACAAGATCATTTAACCTTTTATGCTCTAGTCGATTCCTTCGCTTTGAATGAATCATCTCAACAAACTCCAGTTCCTCTCACAACCTGTTGCACTGGTACATTGACTAAGTATTCGTCTTGCAAAGTGTTGTAATTCTGGAGTTAAATGTCCATATGAATCCCACCATCCATCTGTGCATTAGAAAGATGTAATAAACAAATACATAAGAAAACTATTTGATTGTTGATTAACAAACGGAAAAAGAAAATCAATAAACAAATAGCTTCCTTCTTGTACCTGGTTTTAGCCTTGTTCTCATGCGAATTGCAAGTTCAGATCCAAAAAGGTCAACAGAGTTCTTATAGGGGAAAAATGCCCAATTAGTCCTACAACTTTTAAGGTTTTCGAGATGTAGTCCTAAAACTCTTGTACTTCAACCGTCGTCCTAAACGCCTAAGCCGTTATCGGGTTGTAGTCCTAAAACGTAAGGTGGCGGACAGAATAGTGACGTGGATGACTGATAGTGTTAACTTTTTAAAAAATGCCGACAAATCATCAAAACGACGCGTCGTTTTGATGCGATATCGAAATGAAGACGACGCCGTTTTCGTTCTTATATCGTAAACGAAGACGACGCCACTTTGCTTTGAAAATCGTATCACTCGCAAACGCACACTGACGCGCGATCAACCGAGACGACAGACTAGCGTGGATGGGCCAGGGCTGGGGTCGACCGACGAGAAGGACCACCTTGAAGCGATCACCGGTTCGTTGAAGTAGGGTCGACATTCTTTGTCGTTGAGCAACATTAAAGTGGAAGGTAACTGTTTTCAGTTAGGGTTTTTCGTTTCCATTTTAGCAAATCTCTTTCCCTCTTCGTAATGTACAATAAACTTGTAGTTTTGTGGTAGTGGGACAATAAAATTATTGTTAAGCTAGTGAGTTGCATGGTTTTAAGGTTTTGAGTTAATTAATCGAACAGATAGGGTGGGGGAGGTGCAACTGCAACTGTCGGCTTTCTTTGTCCATATAGTACTGTCTAGGTACTTATTATTAAGGGAATGGTTAACTACTAAACATAGTGGTTATTTATTGTTGATGGCCGTTGTAGGGCAAAGAGAGATTGGTGAAGGTAGTGGTGGGGAAAGGTTACATGTAGTTTATGAAGAAGAAGAAGAAAATGAGGATGAAGGTGAAGATGAGGAGAGTGAAGGTGAGGGTGAAGGTGGAGATGAGAGTGAAGGAGCAGTTGAGGGTGGAGGTGAAGTTGTGGGTGAAGATGAGGGGAGTGAAGGAGCAGGTGAGGGTGGAGGTGAGGGTGAAGGTGAAGATGAGGAGACTGCCATATTGGAGAGGTTGCATGGTCATTGGAAGAATGATGACCATGGTGAGGAGGATGAGTTGGTTGATAGTAATTATTTGAGTGATGATGATGAGGAGCTTAACGAAATCAGAAGTAAAGTGAGGGAGTTTAGGACGAAATGGGCAGATAAAAAAATCAGGATTCGAGATACTATGTGGAGGGCAAAAACCCAATGTGAAGAGGGTTGAGGAGCAGAGAATGGAGGTTGATAAATATGGGTACCCTGTATGATACGAAAAGCACCAACCCTGAGTTTGTTGTTTCTCAGATTTTTAGTAGCCCTGATGAGTTTAAAAAGGCGTTATCTAATTATTCGATATCTGAAATGAGACCTATCAGGACTACCAAAATGACCAAAGAATGGGTTAGGGCTGTTTGTCGAGGGAAAAAGTGTCAGTGGAGGATATCTCTTGGCTTTGATAATGTAACGGGGCACTACCATGTGAAGAAATTAGTTCAGCCACACACGTGTGGAATATCCTTCAAAAATAGAAGGATTGATTCAACGTGGCTGGCAAATGATTCATGCCAGAGATCAAAGCCATGCCAACCATTAAATATCCAGCCTTTAGAAATCTTGTGAGGGAAAGATTGGGTGCTGATATTAGTAAAGATGGGACAAGAAACACCAAGGCGAAGGTATTTGTGAAGATGGTGGGATCCTACATGGAGGAGTATGGATTAATCCTCGCATATGTTGAGGAAATTAAGTTAAGGAATCCTGGGACCAGTTGTTTTCTCAAACTGGATCAACCTCCTACAGGTTCAAATAAGCACGTCTTCAACTCCTTTTATGTGTGCTTTGATGCACTGAAAAAGGGTTTCCTAGCTGGATGTAGGCAAATATTTGGAGTTGATGGTTGTTGGCTGAAAGGTGTATGCAAGGGGGTGTTGTTAGCTGCTTTTGGTCGAGATTGTAATGACCAGATGTAACCTATCGCTTGGGCGGTGGTGAAAGTGGAGAACACCGAGTCTTGGACTTGGTTCTTTGAGAAACTTATCACTAATTTGGGTATGGGTGAAGGCCTTGGTTGGGCGATGATTAGTGATAAGCAAAAGGTGATGTTTTAAAGTTAACGTCAATTATTTTCTTCATCTTACAAGCATAAGGTAATGTTTTAAAGTTAATATTGGTTATTATTTTTTTCTGTAGGGTTTACTCAATGCCATTCAGTCCCTTTTGCCGTTTGTTGAGCACAGAACATGCGCAAGGCATTTGTACTCAAACTTTGCTGCCAAACATCGAGGGCCAATGACTGAAAAGATTTTCTGGGATGCTGCCAGATCCACTACTGAAAAGGACTTCAAGCATCACATGAGCAAGCTCAATGAAAGGACTCCTGATGGCCACTTATGGTTAGTTGAGAAAGATCCTTCTAAGTGGTGCAAGGCATTCTTTAGTGATTTCACTAAGTGTGATGTGGTGCATAATAATCTCAGTGAGGCCTTTAATGGATGGATATTAGATGCTAGATGCAAGTCAATATTATCAATGTTAGAAACAGTGAGAGGTCAAGTAATGGTGAGGCTGCATACGCAGAGGAATGCATGTGTTAAATGGAGCACGGAATTTAGCCCAAACATTTTCAAGAAATTAGAGAAGTGTAAGAAAGATAGCCTTTCATGCACATGTGTTTGGAATGGGGACAGGGGGTATGAGGTGAGAGATGGTGATTTGATTTATACTGTTAATGTGGAAATCAAGACATGTGATTGTGGGGCTTGGAAACTTAGTGGCATACCTTGTAGACATGTTTGTGCTGCAGCAAGATATATGGATGAGGAACCTGAGAAGACTTAGCTGAGTGTTACAGTCGGTTCAAGATTACGGACAACTACTCGTTTATGATGGAACCTATTCCTAGTAGCAAATTTTGGGTGAAGGAGACAAGTGATGAATGTGTGGAACCACCTAAATTTTTAAAGTCCAAAGGGAGGTTAACAATTAAGAGAAAATTGGATCCTTTGGAAATGGTTAAAGGCAGCCGAATGTCAAGGAAAGGTGGTACAATAACCTACTCACTTTGCAAGGAAAAGGGCCACAATAGGTGTGGTTGTCCACAGGTTAGTCCTCTAACCGAAGTCTTGGACTTGGTTATGTAAATGTCAATTTCAATTTAACGACCAATGTGCGTTGCTGTCATTTTTTGTGTCCAGAAAACATTAGCAGAAATTGCTAGACGGGGAAAGGAGAAAGAAAAGCGCAAGGCGAACAAGGAAAAGGTTCAGACAACCCCTACCAACCCCTACCAAGAAAAAAACCCCACCAAGAAGAGCTGCGTGAAAGGGCAGACCATAACAACATTCAATGTAAGTATTTCTAAACATGTTGGTTATTTCTAGTACCAACATTAGTAACATTCAAATCTTTGGTTGGGTAGCAGCCTCAGGCAAGTGGTGAGCTGATAGTTGGAAGATCAAAGAAATCCTGCAGTTGAAAACCACAACTCTAACCAAGCTATTGGAGGAAGGCACGATAAGCGTAAAGAAGAAAGCAACCACCAAGGACTTTGACAATGAAGCAACAAAGGAAGCATTTGCAAGAGTCACTAAGAGGAAGGCTGAATCTTTTAAGCATTACATCAGAGATCAGAATAGGAGAAAATTCGACAATTCAGATTGAGAATGCTTAGTACAAGTGTAAATACTGATTATCATTTTGTAAGTAAGAGATACTAGGATCAAACATGGTGGTTATTTGTGAATTGTCACAGTCACCCCGCCCGGTTGCGGAGGCGGGGCCGACCGCGACGTTCGGAACCGGAACCTACGGCGGAACGCGCGGTGACAGTGCATTTTACCTATTTAACAGAATAATCGATACTACATGCAACCTACCAAAATCCACACATGGCAAGTATACAAGTAAAATAACCTTCACCAAATGCCATACAAGACAAGCAGAACCACAGAATCCATCTCATATACCAATTCAATAAAGGCAAGTCGGGGCTCCGCCCTCGACTCAGAAGACAAACAAGATCAGATTATATTCCATAAACCTTCCTCATATACAAACTCATGATTTAAATACATGCATGCAACTACAGCTACAGAGCCATCAAACTAGAACCTAGATATACCTAAGTGCGGAATCGGAAACTTTCTCACTCAGGAGGTTTTCCGCCCGTGGTACTGCTGCTGCTGCTGAAACCCAAGGAATCCGAAAGCACCGCGGACCTCTATTCCGCCAGTTGCTTTCCAGAACAACCTGAAAGGTGGTAAACAAATAAAAGGGTGAGTCCTCGAAAGGACCCAGTAAGGGCTGAGGTAAGATACAGTTTGTACAAGCACTGCTGAATCGAACCTGCAAAACAAAACAAACACAAGCACAAATATATACATATGCATGTATGCAAAGTCAGAGGTGAGTCAGAATCCATCATACGCGGTCCAACCGCCAGAACGACCCAAGACGACAGCCCTCTCTAAGAGGTCAGAAATATACAGAACAGAACAGAAAGCACGGTACCGGCTGGGGTCGCGATCCCCAAACTGTCGTAGGGTCACAGAGGTATACCTGCACTCCCGGTGCGTGTATACATAAAGTGTCAGCACCCTCCAGTGCAGACACACAGAACAGAAGTACCTGCACTCCTGGTGCGTGTACAAACAGAATGTCGGCACCCTCAGTGCAGACACCGCAGAACAGAACCACATGATAACAATGCATATGCGAAACAGAATATAATATATCAAAACGTAAGAACATAAATATCAGCGCCTAGCGCGAATACGCAGAACAGCATATAAACCCGTGGCCTCTAAGACCACCCGGGCCTTGAAACAGAACAAGTACAAACATATACCTTACCATATGACAGGTCCCGGGATCACCGAACCACCGTCCTCAACCCGGGAACCTGCCTCAACTAAACCCGTATATATAACGAGAGAAGTTGAACCCTTACCTCAGCAACACGGCTCCGTAGCACAATTCCCGGGAAATCCCGGCTTCCGACCCGAAAAGTCGCAACTTGCCTTTTCCGGTCCCACGCTACTCCACCAACGCAGAATCAAGCTGAACAACCATAATTAAGTCAGAACACATCCAAACAAACCCCAGAAACCAAGTCCAGCACAAACCCGCACTTTCCCGCAACCATCCACAGAAAGCTCGGTTTTTCGAACCGAACTAGAACCTTGTTATTCCAACACCCACAAACACATTCCAACCTTTAAACCCACATTCCAGACATTTTTCCCGGTAAACCCGCATAAACCTAACTTTTCTATTTCTAACCCGAAAACGATGTTTCAAACGCCATAACGCATCTACTTTCATCCACAATACCAATTTAGCATCCATTTCAATCAAAACACAATATTCACATGGAAAAAGAATCACTTCAACAATTCGACCCTTAACCAATTTTTCACCACATTTCCAAATCAAACCATTCAAGCTTCCAATTAATCATACTAATCATCAATTACACTTCTTAACCAAGATTACTAACCAATTGCACCAAAATCAACAAAACCTCTTCCTTAACAATTCGGCCAAAATGGGGGTTTTTCACCCAACTTGTTTTCCATCAAATTGAAACCATAGATAGCCTTAGAATCATGCAAGGAACAACATACCTCAAGCATGATTCAAGAACACAAACATACATCATTTTGGAAAATTCTTCATTAATTCGACATTTTAGGGTTTTAGCATCCAAAGAGTTTTTCCAAAATCTAACCATAGATTCTTACTCCCCTCCTTCCCAAGATCATCATACTTAAATATGGAAGCAAGAGAATCATCCAAACTAGTAGCTAAGAACAAACCTTAATTTCGAAAATCCCTCTCTTTTTCCAACCAAAACTTGTTTCCAACAAGTAAAGAGAATAAGGGAAGAAGCTTACCACTAAAAGGATCCATTTTCTTGTTGATTTGAGCCAAGATTTGAAGAACTTGAAGCTTCATGAACAGTAACCATGGCTGAAGTGTTACGGGAAGGAGAAGAGAAGGAAGAAGAAGAAAGAAAAGAAAAGAAATGAAAATGATTTATGTAATATTAGCCCTTTTTATACTTCTCTCCTTTTCCATTTTCCATAAGAATTAGACAAGTGTCCAGCCCTTATGCTTGCAGCCGACTTACTCCCAATCTGACCAAAAATATAATTAACTTTAGGGTTAATAACAATTTAACCCCCCAATTCTCCAAATCTTTGCAATTAAACCCCAAATATAGGTAACGAACTCCAAATGAAACCAAAACTGACCAGAATCCTCAGAATATCATAAAATACCCAAATCTTCTTTCCAAAGTCCATTTAGAACTCCAGAGTGTCCTACCGGGCCCGCTGAACCCGCGCAAACCCCGACGTGCGCGCATGCCAACCTAAACCAAAATCCCGTCATGCCAAAATTCCGCAAATATTACCATAAAATCCACCTTAAAATATAACACACCTTCCACTGGAGCCGTCGGCAAAATTCCTTCCCGAGCCCCGGGATTCCGTCCAGAGCCCCGGGAGTCGCCCGGGACCGAACGTCCCCATCCGAAAATTATACTCCGTAAAACGATCCGGGACGTTCCCACGATTCCAAATATGCGAACGGTTTCTCATTCCGAGGTCCCGGGAGCGCTACCGAGCCCGCTGTACGTCCCGAGACAACCCCCCCGACCCCGAAAAATATTTTTGGCGAAAACGTCCTGGGAGCCCACACGACATCAAATTCTGAAGGATACACAGAATTAAAGCTCGAGATAAGTCTCGGGAGCCTTTTAACCATCTAAAACGTGACCCGCAGCCAAAGCTGGAGCCCATCACAACAATTTGGGTCACCCGGTCACAACCGCCTTTACCTGCGCACCGGTTTCCTCCTCCAGGTGGTTGTGGAGATCGGCCCGCTGTCGTCCGCCTCGCCTCAGTTTCTCGCCTCCGCTTTACGCCTCTTCTTCGTCGTTTCTGAAATACGCTTCACTTCTTCGTTTCTGATATAAGAACGAAAACGACGCCGTCTTCGCTTTCGATATCGCATCAAAACGACGTCGTTTGATGATCCGTCAACGCTTTTTTAAAAGTTAACACCGCTCCCTACACGCCACTATTTCGTCTGTCACCTTGCGTTTTAGGACTACAACCCGGTAAATGCTTAGACGTTTAGGACGACGGTTCGAAATACAAAAGTTTTAGGACTACATCTCAAAACCTTAAAAGTTGTAGGACTAATTAGGCATTTTTCCCGCTCTTATAGTCTTCAAGTTGCACTATAATTCGTTCTTGAACATTACAATCTGGAACATGTTTCATCACTGTATACAAAAAGCTCGATGCAATCAATCTGTGTCCTATGGTTGAAGTCAGGCCTAAAGAATATTCCAGGATTAAGATAACAAGCAGCAGCATGCAAAGGAGATTGCATCTGCTTGTCCCATCTTGAATCAATAATGCTTATATATGGCATGTATGAATTCACCCTGTTCTTAAACCTGGTCATAATTGTCTGCTTGGCTCTATCCATTGCATCAAACAAATAGCCCATATCTGGCTTCTCATCACCATCAACCATCTGAAGCACCCTTACTAACGGTTCACTTACTTTAACAATCAGCTCACACTTCAACCAAAAATCCCTATCCCCAAGGATGATTGAAGAAATCTCTTTTCCCGCATTAGTTTTTGCAAACCTTGAATCAATCCATGCATCACTTGTAAACATCTGCATCAGTTCCTTTTTGAAACCCAAAATGCATTGAATACTGAGGAAATTGGTGGCAAACCTTGTAATTGGGAGACAAATATCTCAACCACACGTAGGGTGTGAAACGATTCGAGCTGAGCCGAGCTCGGCTCGAGCTCGAGCTTTAACGAGCCCGATGAGCCGAGCCTCACGAGCCTCGAGCTCGAGCCGGTTTTAAGGCTCGAATAATAAACGAGCCGACCAAACGCTCGGCTCGTAAGGGTTCGCGAGCCTTAACGAGCTCGTCTAAAATTACGATCGCCTAACCGAGCTCACAAGCCTAACGAGCTCGCGAGCTCGTTTACTCATTGTTGGGGCGAATCGAGCCTAACCGAGCTCGCGAGCCTAACGAGCTCGAGCTTCACGAACCATCAAGCCGAGCTCGAGCTCAATTATCGGGCTCGATCGTGTTCGAGCCGAGCCTGCCGAGCTCGAATTTCACGAGCCCGAGCTTGAACCTGCTAGGCTCGGGCTCGGCTTGGCTCGGCTCGAACTCACCCTTACTACACGTATGCTCCCTTGGCATCAAAGCAAGCACCAATGAGTGGTTATAAATGAACTTTGTAATCTTTATGGCTTTTTGTATACACTCATCAATGCTAGGAAACAATTCTGGATTGGCAAAATCTTCTAACATCAAATCAACACAATGTGCGGCACAAGGTGTCCAAAACAAAGTATCATACTTCTCTTCCAGTTTTTTCCCAGCTTTCTTATAGGATGCATCATTATCAGTAATGAACTGTACTACATTTGATGGACCAACTTCTTGAACGATTTCATCAAATATCTTAAATAAAGTGTTTGCATCCTTCGACTGACCAACATGATTAACAGACTTCAAAAACATGGTGCCATGTGAACTATAAACCAGAAAATTAATATAGGTTTCTTGCTTTTGGTTTGTCCATCCATCAGCCATTATAGAACAACCAAGACTTTTCCATGTAGCTTTAATTTCAGAAAGGTACAATCGAACTTCATTCACACAATCAGTAAGTAGCATACCTCTAAGCTCATATGGACTTGGTGCTTTGAAACCACTTCCCATATTTGCAATTGCATCAATCATGGGTTGAAAGAAGTATGAGCTGGCTGCGTTGAACGGAAGATTTGCATCATACCACCATCTTGCAATCGCAAGCTTTGTTTGACGCACAACTTCCTTAGACTGTAAAGCACTTTTGATAGTAGGTTGACCATCGGTAGTTACCCCCAAAGGACAAGAAATGCCAACTTTTTTTTCTCTTTAAAGAATTGACAACTTGTTGAGTGCTCATTGGTCGTTTCCTCAGACAGGTGATTCCTCCTCCTTTTATAAGCTTGCCGCAATATATACACAAACATTGGTTCCTATGCCCCTCAACCTTTTTACAGTGAGCCCAAGCAGGATCATCAATTCGTGCTATGCGATCACTCCCTTCAAGATGACTTGGATCAGTTGAGTTTGGGGTTGATGCATTAGATGCTGCAGCAATAGTGGAATTTTGAGTTGGTGGTGCTGGTGTTGCACTTGATGAGTTATGTTCCATCTATTTATGCAAAGAAAAGAATGTTATTTTATCAAACAAAATCAGATAGCTATCAAAATTATTGATGAAATAGTTTCAATTTTATCTGCATGTAGAATAATATTTAACTGATAAGATACAGAGAAGAATGAGGAAACTAACAAACTAGAATTAGATACAAAAAGACTAATTTCGGTTAGCCATCAACATTTACTGTTAAAGCAAGCAAGCATACTAGTTAGATACAGGAAAGAATGGGTGTAAAATCTTAAAGTAAAAGCTAAGAAGAATTAAAACGTCATGAAGATGGTAGTTAAAACACATAAACATACCACCTGTCAAAGCCCCTCCAAGCACTAATTGCATCTACGCTAGGACTACTAACCTCTACTAAACTCTACGTAAGCCACTAAAAACAAAGCAAGACCGCATCATATTGCTTAGGAAAGTCATTCAGCAAAGAAGAACTATCAAAAAGGCTTCATAATCACAATTCACAAGTATGAAATTAAAATTGTATCATCACCCTCATCAAAAAAAAATATTGTATCATCACAACAAGGTACAACTAACATGGCGTATTTAGCGATCTAAACTAACACCCTGGAGTCCAACACGAGACACCTAAACAGGGAAAAACCTGCAGCAAAAGACAAGAAAACTGCTGCAGATTTTTCTTAGTTCCAGTAGCAACTTTAATCCAATCCATGTACACGCTTTGATTAAATAACTAAACTACTACCACATCACCCTAACATCTTCAACAGAAAATGACACAAAACACAAAGGAGAAACAGCAACATAAAGACAATAAAAACACAACCGAGCAACATGGTTCCTGCAGCAGCAACACAATTGGACAGCAACTTCTCTAATCAGTTTATGTGTGATCTTAGCTTAGTTAAGGCCTTGTTTTGTCTTCTATTTAAATTTTACAACCTGCTAACATCTAACTAAAACAAGGCAGACCAGTAAAGACCTAAAAACACCCTAGGAATGCTGGGAAAAAGGCTGAACCGAAACAAAAAACTGCAGCAAAATGTATTGGAAAGCAGCAAACTTTCTAGCCTATTTACGTGCATACTTAACTTAATTAGAACCATTTCCTACATTTTCCTCGCAAGAAAACACTAGCAGACTAAACAACAAAGAACCAAAACAACCTAAGATACCAAAATATATGTTGAGCTGTGAAGAAAAAATCTTGCAGCAGTTTCTGTTTTTATTTATTTGTGCCTTGGATCATATAGTATAGACACTGAGTCACTTCAAGAATGTGCCTCTCTGCCTGTCAAATTGCAAGCATAAATGCTAAGATTAACCAGTAATTAATCTAATGAACAGAAATCAATAGCGTGTTGCTTCTTTTTAATACTCAAATCTGTTACAACTGGCAAGTAAGTATAAAAAAGATCACATACTGATTAATACAGCAATGATGGGATGATAATGATTTATGTAAGATTTTAAATACGTGTAGTTGTATCCTCCAAGATAAAGGGCTATGTCATCACAAAATTCTGAGTTGACACTACTGTTTCTCAGTAATGCTTTTTTTTTTTTGAAAAAGGCATACGAAATGATTAAATAAAAGAAGATCGCAACTCTTCAAGTTGAAGAGAAGAGACCCGAAACGGAACAAGAGTTCAGCAGAAGAAAACAAATTACAAATTACATATTAGCAATAGAAGCTAACGGATTTGTGAGCCAATCCACCCAAGAAATGCTAAACTTAGACCATCTGCTAGAGAGCCAAAGGAAAGACAGAAATTGGACTGATGAGACGGAGACTTTCGGAGGTGGAGACTGAGTTTCTCAGTAATGCTTATCCATATGATTCATGATTCTTGTTTCTCATGTCTGTGTTCTTTTCTGATCTAATTACGTTGATTTAAATCTTAGTATTTATGCTAACTTTATTAGTTAATCTGATCTAATCACTTCACTTCAAAAATGTGTCGAGCAGAAATCAATTAACAGAGCCAAATTCTAATGTACAATTGGCTAAACTGAACACATGATCAAACCTTAATAACGTGTTGCTTCATGGGGGCCTTCCCACAAGTCGACCTACGATCAGATTGCTTAGTACAAGAGATTCCTACCAAACAGAAAGATCATTGTCTGAATAAACAAAAAAACAAATCATGGCAGAACAATCTGAAAAAGTAACTTAAACAATAAGACACCCGAAATTCTTGAATCAAACGCATGCAAAAATAGAGTAATGGCCAAACCGACGCATACGTTAATCTTCTCGACCAAATGGGATATGTATAGTAGAACTGACGACTCAGAAACAGTTGGAGCTTAAGGCGCATCATATTTAGCAAATCACACGGCAACACACAAACGCAGTTTCATCCGTTCTATCCTATCCACTAATATCATTTCCTTTAATCCATTCGTGCTTAAATCTTGTTCATACATCCAAGAGGTTAAACATAATGGGTAACCACTGAACCATATCCGTCATGGCAATAAAAGAAAGTACATCTGAACAATCCAGACTTCAGAAATCCTCCAATCACGTCCAAGAAAAAGACGTAAAAATGCAAGCAGACCACTTAAAAGTAGAGCGTAAACAGAATGTAGCAAGCCATCAGAAAAGGACGCAAATCCAGACGCTCGCTTATAAAAGTAAAGGGGGAAGAGAACTTCAAGAAACTGAAGCGGGAGGAATAGAAGCGAAGCTACGAAAGCAGAGATCAGCTATGACTATAAAAATAAAAATAATAAAAAAATCGCATTGGGCAAACTCGAATAGATTCGAAGATATCCGGTATCCCTAAACGGAACAGGAGCAATGTAAATCCGCCAGAGTGACATTTACCTAAGCTTGCTTATTGAAGTCGAAGGCGAGCGGAGAGCGACGGTTGAAGTCGGACTCACAATGGGCCAGCCGGTTACACCGACACCGCACGTCGGCACCGCTTGCTTGTTGAAGTCGGGAGTCACGGAGCTCAGAGTCGGAGTCATGGTGCAGCGGTGGTTCCTGTCGCACCCTGTCGTCGCTGAGGAGAACAGGGGTGCGGTGTGGAGCCTGGTGTTGGATTCGTGAAAGGAAATGGGAATTTGGGACTTGGGATTTTGTCGTTTGGAGCGTGGCCTCGTTGGTGCGTGTCTGGAGCCGTTTAGTAGAATTGGGCTAGCTGGGAATTGGGTTGTTTGGGGTTGAATTTTTTTAACCACTAAACTAATTTTTAGGATCAAATTACTATTAATGTTTGAGAAATCGTTAATGTTATTTATGAATTGTTGAATTTTCACCCACTTAGAACACTTGAAAAATGAAAAGTGAATGTGTAATTGTTCAGATAATTGGGTTTGAACAGATTACCAGAATCGGCGTTTGGATTATGGGTGGGGTGATTGAGAAATAGGATAATTTTTCCACTACCATTAAAGGGCATGACAGATTCCGTTAAATGTTTTGGGTTAATGTTTTAATTTTACCTTAAAGTTTGTAAACCTAACAAATTAACCCTTAAACTTTAGACTTCTTACACTTTGACCCCTCCCCCCACCACCAGTAGCACCCTACACCTACAACCTCAACATGTTTTTGTACCACCGCACCTCTGCTGTTGCACTGAAACCTCATTCGTTGCTATGTTGCCACCCAATTAATCATTTTTTTTGTTTTTCATTAAATAAAAACTTTGATTTATTGTGTACTCTGTGCCACCTGCGTAAAATTCTTTTTAGGATGAGAAGCCTTACAGTTGGCATTGTTTTAGAGCCCCTTGGAGGGTTGCAAAGTTCGATGCATATGCAACTTGGACCTGGAATATGGTGGTGGATGGTTGGACAGACTTGCATTGGTTTCGCGCAATATCGAAATTGGCACTCTCACCTACTAGTTATTAATTTTTGTTATTGTGTTACTTTGGCTATATATGTCTGGTTTCTTAGCCTAATTATTTTTTAGGTGTGTAGCCTCCTCTTTTTGAGTTATTAATTATATATGAGTTGTGTTTTATGGCGAATGGTTCTTTATCTTCAGTGTTAATGGACCTAAATTTTATTAATCCTCTGGTGTTTGATCTGAGATAGTTTTTTTTCATGCTTTAGATTTGTATACACTTATTTGTTGATTAATGATACAAGCCTTTCCATGTCCAAAAAACAAACACAATCTTCCTTTAGATTTCAAATTTTTGTATTTTTCCATTGTATTTTTCCTCTCACAAATTTTAAAACTATTTTTTAAAAAGTTCAACATTTTTTCCCAAAAATTCTCCAAAGAGCAATCTTAAGAAAAACCAATGAATCTATCAAATCAAACTTTCCTAAAACTGTCTCTCTAAACAATTTCAATTGTTATTTAAATCAATTTTCCAATATTTAATCTATGATTTTTTACAATATTTTGATTTATAAATTGCACTCCTACATTTTAATTAACTATGTAAGTGAAAATAATGACTTAAAATCACTTAAATTGTATTTTATGTTCATATTATGGTTTTTCAAATTTTTAAAAGCTGTTTTGAGAAAATATAAAAAAAAATAAGAAGTGACAAATATGAATTTATAAACAATGTGGAATAAATTAAAATTCGTAGTACAAATTTGAGAGTTAAAGATAAATTTCTTCAAAAAATGCAAAATAAAAAATCAAATCACTGATTTTCTGATTCTGCCGGTTTTTACCGGTTCTTGACCAACCTAACTAAAAACCGAAAACCGGATCGGTTGCCTAATCAGTTTAACGGTCCGACAGGTCAATCCGGTTTTCAAAACATTGCCTGAGATAACCGAGACTGTCAAGACAGGCTAGTTTGACCATCGAAATAAGATTTGCTTAAACAATATCGAGTAAACTTCGCTGCTGGTCCTGTAAGTTTGTGAATTATCCTATTTGGGTCATGTTTTAAGAATTTGGCTCACTTTAGTCCTGTAAGTTTGATCCGTGTGCACCGTTCGTCCTGCCGTCTGCTTTTCCGTCAATTCGACCGTTATCTTGGTGGAATTACTAATTTGCCCTTTTTTAAAAAAGAGAACGTGGTGCGTGGGTCCCCATTTTACACGATGTCATTGTTTGCGGGTGAAGGGTTCTTCATCGGAGGCAAAAGGAAGTCTGCATTTAATGCAACCCTCCATCTACTCACAAAAGTAGAGTACTGTCACTTCCTCTTCATCTCCTTCAGCTAAACCCTTGAGAGAGAAAGCGAACTGTTCTTCTGTGTAAAAAAAACCGTAAGTATATGCGAAGAAGATGAAAGGTAAAGGCACCGACGGTGCTCGCGAAACTGAATCGAAGGGTGGAATGGCGTTGCTTCGGATACCGAAGTTGCCTGCTCGGCAACTTGTTCATTGGAAAAGATGAGACAAAGACGTGTCTGTGGAGTACGGTAATTAAAATTCTCATCTTTACTGGTTTGAGATGTGTAGTTTTGGTTCGAAATTTGATTTGTGTGTTTTATTATGGTGTATGAGGGGTTTAAAGTGCATGAATGGGGAATGTGGTAGGTTTGAGATGATTTCATGCTCTATTTGTGCGAACTTGTATGTTCAGACGAATTATTCTCAACCACCCTCCATCATGGGGGTTATTTTGCAAATCTACCATGGAAGGCGTACGTTGGAGGGTACAAAGATTATTTTGATAGTTGTTTGAAAGATAAGTTTTGTCTGGTTGATTTGGATGATATGGTTTCGGCATTGGGGATTGAAGGCTTTGCAAACTACTTTTGGGGCGTGGCTGGTGATAAGGGTGAGATAGTGACAGAGCAGTTGAAGGTGGACTCTGACATTATAAAAATGTTGGAAAATGGTGTGATAAAGGCAGATGATGGCACTCGGATGGCCCATGTTTATGTTGTAAGTATGGCGGGAGAGGAAATGGTAAGACATGAAGTGGCTTTCTGGAGCAAATACAAAGAACAATATTTAACCCCAGTTGGTCTGACTTTGGGATCTACTGTTATCATTGAAGAGGCATAGCCTAGTGAGAAGAGACACTATTATTTAGAATGGTACCCAGAAATGACAGAGCAGTTCGTGGATCTAAGTGATGAAGTTGAGAATGAAGAGGCTAAGGCTGATGATGGTCAGAGAAAGGGCCATGGAGCTGTGGAAACAGAGAATGAGGCAGAGAACAAGGTTGATGAGAAGGTGGTTAATGATGATGATGATGGACAGAGAAAGGGTGATGGAGAGAAGAATAGTGATAATGAACCACAGATCAAGGATAATGAGAATCTGGACAAAGAAGGTGGTTGCATTGTTCTTGTGAATAAAGATGGTAATTATGATATTGAGGTATGGCTTGATGATATGTATGCACGACATGCAGAAGGATTCGAGAACACAGATAACCATGTGGAGAAAGTTGTGCATGTGAATGGGGGTTCAAGTGTGCTTACAGATATTGAAGCATTGCTTGACAGTGACCCAAATGAGTTTTTGTTTGTTGATCGTTGATGAGTGCATATTTTATATAATTTTACCCCACCATTTGTGCTTAATTGTGATTTTTAATGTTGCTATTTATACATTTAATGTCTTAAAATCATGTAGGTACTTCAAGTGACAAATTTGGGTGTAAATGGATTAAATACAACAAGTTTAGAAGCTTTTGTGTCAAAGTGGAAGAAGAAGAAAAGCTTAATGAGCTGTTTGTAAGAGAAACATGAGAATGGGGTGTTTTTTGCAACAATAATAACCTTGAAGGGCCAACTTTGGGTTCAGCCAAAAATTGGGCCGATTCTTCCTTTTCTTCTTCTTCTTCTTCTCGCTTCAGGTTGCGGGCAGCAGACTAGCTGCAGCGGCCAGCCTTGGCTGCCCCAGTTCGGCCTCGCCACCACCTCCCCAGCCTCACCGGACGCCGCCAGCCCTCCACCACCACGCCTCCGAGCCCCTCTGTGCACAACCACCGCGACAACAGTTGGATTTTGCGAGAAATCCTTGCTGATGCCCATTCCTCTGCCAGCAGCCACCACGGTCAGACCCAGCCACCGTCGGAGCTCCACCAGCACGCCTCAGACCACCGGAGAACAGCCCCACGCTCTGATGCATCTTCTCTGGCCATTTTCCGACTAATTTTGCTCGTCAACACCATCGGTTGTTTATAAACTTTAATTTCTTATTTTGCTTGTTTAATTTAGTTTCTCTCTACTTTAATTTCCATAATTATTGTTGGGTTGTGAACAATTGCTTGAATTCTTGGTTGGGTTAGTGTAGAAAAACTCGGACCGCCTCGGGTAATTGTTTCAAATTTGCTACGTTAGAGAAATTGGAGATGCTTGGTGGTTCAATTTGTGAATTAATCTTGACATTTGCATGAATTTATTGGTACCGCATGCTTATGTTTATTTGGTGTTTGACGAGTACTCGAGAGATACTCGTTGAACGTAGGCCACGGGTTGAGCACGAGTTTCCCGCTCCAATCGAGAGATTTGGAGGGGTTACTTAGGAGAATAAGGTTAGCCCATAATGGTCTTCACCTCGGTGCAAGACAAGAGATTGTTCTTGCTCGAGGTAGAAGAACAAGTTCCGTGACTTGAGGAAGTCGGAACCGTTGTTTGAATCCTCTCCTCACTTATCTATAATTTCTCATCTTTGTTATTGATGCGTATCTGTTACTAGGAGCTTGTTTCATGATTAATTCAGTTGCATGTTTGGGTTAGAGATTTCACGTGCATATGCTCACATGGTGTTCGGGAACAAGCACGAAAGTGATCTTCCCGAGCTTTGGCCAAAAGGCAAGTTCAAGTGGTTTGTCAAGCCACTTAGGAATTTATGGCTTGCACTTAAAGTCCTCTCGATGGTGCGGGAAGAGAGATCGATCTCGGCCATCGTGTAGGTAACTGACTCGAGAGATGTCGGTAATTTTTGAATCCTTTTCCTCTAGCAACAAATATAAATCATGCATGTTTGACTTTCATGAAGCATTTGACCCGTTCCCCGAGGTGGTTATCTTTTTATTTTTATGCATTAGAATTATTTAGGTAGGTAAAGTAGTGCAATCTAGATATTTAGCATTTCCCGCATCTAGTCCCTGTGGATTCGACCCTTACTCATCGAGTGCTACACTCGACCCGTACACTTGCGAGTGTGTAAGGTTTTGTTTGTCTGACACACGTCACAGCAATCGTCAAAGGAAAGGGATATCTGTGGTTGAACAGATAGCTCTTCTGGTTCTAGGGAGCTAGCTAGAATGTTGGAGGAAATAAATGTTACCTTTGCTGAGAAGCGCAAAGCCACCCGTGCTACTCGATGGAGTCACATTTGTGCCTCTGAATCTGAAGATGAAGATGATGCAGTTGGAAAAAATTGTGGAAAGAACAGTGATGCAGTTGATGGTAAAGAGACAGAAGATAAAGATGAGGGAGAGAAAACTGACAGAGAAGAACAGAGAGAGGATGAGGAAGGTGATGGTGGATCAGAAGCTGATGATGAAGATAACGGTCAGACTGAGAGTGAGAATGATAATGAATTTGGTGAGAGGAAGAGTGTGAATGAGACTGAGAATGAACATGTAGTAACTGACAGGGAAAAGGAGTTTTCCATTAGCAGTGACGAAGAATATCTAAGTGAGGGTGAGGAGTCTGACAGAAGTTGTGATACTAAATTTGAAGATTCTGAGAATAATGAGGTTAATAATGATGAAGGCATTGAAGTGGGTTACAGAGTTGACCCTAAAATATTGGAAATTAACAACAGGAGTGGTCTAAGTGGAGTGAACATACGATGTTAATGAAGGGAAGAAGCTGGATGAGGAAGCTTTGAAAACAAACATGGTAATGGGCTACAGTTTCCATGATCATGCATCTGATTATGAAGATTCCGATAGGGAGTTAAGAAGTATTCACTCAGACAGTGAAGAAGAGGAGAGGTTTCCTGTTTTCAATGATGTTATTGATATGGTAGATCCTAAATTCAAGCTAAAACAAGTGTTTCCTTCTTTTTATGTTCTGAAGAAGGCCATCAGAAAATATTCAGTTAAGCATAGACTTGGTGTTGTATTTAAAAAGAGTGACAAAGACAGAGTTCACGTGATTTGTGTTGAGGGATGTCCTTGGTCATTGACTGCTAGGAAATTTGGGGAGGTTAAGTGTCAAATTAGAAAGCTGAATGATGAGCATACATGCTGCAACCAAACCGTTCTGCATTGGGCGACATTTAGATGGATAGTTGAGGAGTACTTGGAGCATATAAGGTCTGAGCCAAGTATCAGCTTAAGTGCACTAGTTGATCACGTACGACGAGACTATGGTCTGACTGTACATAGATCATAGGTTGGAAGAGCTAAAGAAGAGGCTCTGAATAGGATTAGAGGTGATGAGGATGAGCACTACAAAAAGTTAGCTAATTATGGAGGTGAGTTGTAGAGGAGGAATCCTGGTTCTAAGGTTGGTCTGTCTATTTAATAATTTCCACTTTCAGAGGTACTTTGTGTGCATTGCTGGTTGCAAGAGTGGTTTTCTTTCTGAGTGTCGACCTATCATCAATATAGATGGATGCTTTTTGAAAGGGACCTATGAGGGTCAACTACTGTCTTGGAATAGATGCAAATGACTGCATCTATCCCATAGCTTGGGCAATTGTGAAAACAGAGAATAATGACTCATGGTCATGGTTCTTGTACATCCCCAGGCAAGAATTGGGCATTACAGAACCCAGGCATTGGACCATAATGTCTGATCGTCAGAAGGTAATTTCTATAAAACTCTGATGTGAGGACTTTAATAGGACAAAACCAAAAATGCTTAAAGTAATAGGACTTCAATAGGACAATTGAAATGATATGAGGACTTTAATAGGACTGAACCATATCAAATGCTTAAAGTAATAGGACTTGAACAGGACAGTTGAAATGATATGAGGACTTTGATATGAATTTCCTGATATTGTCTTGCAGGGGCTAATACAAGCTGTTGATAGGGAGTTTCCTGATGCAGGCCACAGGTTTTGTGTACGACACTTGTACACAAACATGAAGAAGTTGTACCCAACACAACATTTGAGGGATCTTGTGTGGGCTGCGGCAAGGGCTTCTCAACTATTAGAGTGGAGGAAAGTGATGAGCACCATTAAAGCTGTTGATAAGGGTGCATGGAAGTGGCTATCTCAAATTGAACCGGCTAAGTGGACAAGGTCTCATTTTAGAGGTTTTCCAAAATGTGACATTCTGTTAAATAACATGTCAGAGGTTTTTAACAAATTCATCTTGGAGGCTCGTGATAAACCAATTCTGACCATGTTAGAGATTATAAGGTGCAAGTGTATGGTTAGGATTGCAAAAAAAAAGGGAAGCTCAATCCAAGTGGACTGGGAAGTTGTGTCCAAAAATTAGACTGAAGCTAAACAAGATTAGTGACGGTACTAAATATTGTTACCCTTCAGAGTTTGGTGGATCAGAATTTAGTGTGAGTACCCCTAATTATATCTATGTTGTTGATATAGAGGCTAGAACATGTGACTGTAGGAAATGGGATTTGACTGGAATCCCATGTCACCATGTATGTTCTGCCCATAGTTTGAACAAAAGTAATCTTAAAGACTATGTGGATGAGGTTTACTGGGTGGAAACCCACAAAAAAATATATGCACATATCATTAGACCCATCCAGGGATTAGATCAGTGGGAACTAGTTGAGTACCCTGCCATAAAGCCTCCACTGAAAAAGAGAACCAAGAGGGGCAGACCACAGAAGAAGAGGAAGAAGGAGGCTGAGGAAGAAGAGAGCACAAAGAAAATGAAGAGGCCAGGAACACCAGTCACTTGCTCCAACTGTAAGAAGACTGGCCATAACGCGAGGACCTGCAAGGCACCTCCAGCAGCTACTAAATCAAAGAAAAGGAAGGGGTCAGCTACTGGGAGTGGCTAGATTAAGAAGAAGAAGAAGACTGAGGTAAGTTTAAAGTTAAACTAATTATTTCTTTTGTGATTTTGTTATTTCTTTTTTCCTAGATGAACTAATTATGTTGTTTGACAATCTGTAGGAGAGGAGCCCAACAACAATAGCAAGTACTCGACAGACAAGTAAGACAACTGGATCTACTTTTGTGACAACGAGGTTTGCTCAAGTGAGTTGAATCTAAAAACTGATAATTCAAAAATTGTTTTACCTTCATACATTTTGTGATCCTAAAGCTTTTGTTGGTGCAGGAGAAGGCAAAGACTGCAACACCATCAAATCTCACTCCCTAGACAAACGCATTTGTTGACAGGAGGGCAACCTCATCCCAGGGAGGACGTGGAAAAGGTGAAAAGAAGAGGGGGAGGCACCGATAGAGGTGGAAAAGGTGGAAGAGGGGGCATTCACACAGCCACAACGTGAAGAACTATTTAGATCTGAACTATTTTGTGTAGATCATCCCAAATGCATTTTATGTTAGTAGATCTATCACACTCTATTTTAGAATACTATCCCACCCATTAAGTGGGTCAGAGTGGATGTGAGTGGATATGAGGATGATGATGATGTGAGTGGATGTGAGTGTGGTTAGGGTATATGAAAGTAGATATGAACTTATTGAATGTGTAATGTTTAATGTTGTTGAATGTTGTTGTCTGGGATGTATTAATAGGGGGTTTCAAACTTAAGATTTTCCGGGTGAACAACTGACTTTTTCTATCTAAACAACTCATCTAACAAGTATGTATGTCGATCAAACAAGGTATTGATGCTAATCTAACTAGGTATTGATGCTGATCTAACTAGGTATTGATGCTGATCTAACAAGGTAGTGATGCTGATCTAACAAGGTATTGATGCTGATCTAACTAGGTATTGATGTCGATCTAACTAGGTAATGATGTCGATCTAACTAGGTAGTGATGTCGATCTAACTAGGTAGTGATGTCGATCTAACTAGGTAGTGATGTCGATCTAACTAGGTAGTGACATCGATCTAAACAACTCATCATATTGATCACCATTTATGCTGATCAATCAAGTATGTATGTCTATCTAACAAGGTATTGATGCTGATCTAACAAGGTATTGATGCTGATCTAACAAGGTATTGATGCTGATCTAACTAGGTATTGATGCTGATCTAACAAGGTATTGATGTCGATCTAACTAGGTAGTGACGTCGATCTAAACAACTCATCATGTTGATCACCATTTTATGTTGATCAATCAAGTTTGTATGTCGATCTAACAATGTATTAATGCTGATCTAACAAGGTATTGATGTTGATCAAACAAGGTATTGATGCTGATCTAACTAGATATTGATGCTGATCTAACAAGGTATTGATGTCGATCTAACAAGGTATTGATGTCGATCTAACTAGGTAGTGATGTCGATCTAACTAGGTAGTGACGTCGATCTAAACAACTCATTATGTTGATCACCATTTTATGCTGATCAATCAAGTATATATGTCGATCTAACAAGGTATTGATGCTGATCTAACACGGTATTGATGTCGATCTAACTAGGTAGTGATGTCGATCTAAACAACTCGTCATGCTGATCAATCAAGTATGTATGTCGATCTAACAAGGTACTGATGTCAATCTAACTAGGTAGTGACGTCGATCTAAACAACTCATCATATTGATCACCATTTTATGCTGATCAATCAATTATGTATGTCGATCTAACAAGGTACTGATGTCGATCTAACTAGGTAATAATGTCGATCTACCAAGCTTGCAAAGTGTGCTTTCTGTTGAGTTCTTTTAGGACCTAAATAGGACATTTCATTAAGGAGCGTGTACTAAATAGGTAGTGATGTTAACAACAAAGTTTCAAAACAGGACTACAATAGGACACCCAAATTTCTTTGACATCTCAGACATCAATACCTAATTCTAGCTACCCACCGTCCCGCCCTGTTCTACCCTCCTCATACTCTGCTCTCCTCAATGAAAAATCAACCAAACTAAAACCAAACATGACAGAACCCAAAAAAACTTGACTGAAATTCTTCCTTCCTTTTTCTTCTCAACGATTTTCCTCAGATCTGAATCATGGGCAAAAACCTCCTCCTTCAACTTCATGTTCTCGGATCTAAGCTTATTGAACTCTGCCTTCAACTCTTCTATGCAGTTCTCCGAATTGTTACCACGATCCAGTTGTTCATCAGTCTTCATCTTCCTCAACTCAAGCTGGGCCTTCTCCAATTTCTTCAATAACCCACAGATTACAACACGAAGACGTTCGGGTGTCTCTTCATCATACCAATCCCGAAATCCACACCAATCAACTGTCTAGCAACAACAAGGTTACAGATTTTAGGTTTCAAAAATATGCCAAGGAAAGACAAGACAACATCGTTAGTCCAATTACCCCATAGTTCCGGCAACCAAGAAACCGACGACCAACGTTTTCCCTCGACCAAAACATCACCAACACAGCTTCGTTCCCACATCTGCATCGACGGCCACCACCTGACTTTGGATGCCCAACCATATGTGACATCGAGGAAGACATCAATTTCCAGATCTGCTCATTCTCGCTCTAGATCTGTTTCCCCTCTCTCCTCCTTCGTGCTTAGTTGTTCTAATTTTCAAAACCAATCCATTTAATTAGAGATGACATAAACGCATGTGCCCAGTCAGCTGGAGTAGAGAGTGAGTTTTGTCATTTTAAGCAACTAATACGACACATCAGCAAATAACGGTCAAGTTGACGGAAAAGCAGACGGCGGGACGAACGGTGCACACGGATCAAACTTACAGGACTAGAGTGAGCCAAATTCTTAAAACGGGATCCAAATGGGACAACCCACAAACTTACAGGACCACCAGCGAAGTTTACTCAAACAATATCATTTCATGATCGGTACAGAAATGAGATCATTATACCGACCGAGATGAGATTTACAACCTTGGTTAATCCCGTGGGATCAAGGTGGTGTATGTGTCGATCTCTCTCTCTCTCTCTCTCTCTCTATATATATATATACACACACACACACACACACACTTATTTATAGGGTAAAGTGCACTCATGGTCCTGTAACTTTAATTATTGTACCACTACGGTCATGTTTTAACTTTTTGTACTATTAAAGTCCTGTTTTCAAGTTTTTTCTTCATCCATGGTCCTATTTGATATTTTTGCCCTTAACTTTTAAAATATTGCCCTTTTAAACAGTTGTAAAGTATAAAAATCACCCTAATGTTTAACGAAACTTTCAATTTTATCCTCAATTTTTATAAACCCTAAAATTCTACCATAACTTTTACAAATACATACAATTCTACCCTAAAATTTTCTCTACTTTATCTCACCACCCTCCTACCCACCACCACCGGAAATCTCGCGGACGCTGAATCGCGCCAAGAGCGGCGGCCGCAAGCCTGTGGCGGCGAAACGCGCGCCAAGGCCGCGGATCGCGCGCGCCTGTGGCCGCGGATCGCACGCCTGTGGCCGCGAAACGCGCGGCCAAGGCGGCGAAACACGCGCCCAAGGCCGCGGATCGCGCTCCTTTGGCCGCGATCGCGAGCCTAGGGCGGCGAAACGCGCGCCCAAGGCCACGGATCGCGTGCCTGTGGCGGCGATCGCGGCCGAAGGTTTTCCGGCGCCCCGACGGCGTCTGCCGCTTTCCAGCGGTGGTAGGTCGGATGGTGGTTGAAATAGGTGAGTTCAAAAGTTTAAGGTAGATTAGAGGGTTTGTTTGTAGAATTTTAAAATTTGAGGGTGTAAATGATATAATAAGAAAAATTCAGTTTATATTCGTTATTGTACCATTTCTGTGAAATGGTAAAATAGTAAAATAATTGTAAAAAGACCATAAGTTAAAACAAGACCGTAGTGATATAATTATTAAAGTTACAGGACCATGGATGCATTTTACCCCTTATTTATATCACAAAAGAATACGAATTATATTTTTAAGGAATAAGAGTGAAATTGTCTCGTGGATTTGTAAACGGGGACCGGTGATGGTTGAGCAAATGTGGATTTTCCCTCAAGGGGGTAGGTGTGAAGGGCCCACTCAACAACCCACGCCCGCTTTGTTTTCACTTTCACGGTCGCGTTCGCGTTTGAAATAAGAAAAGTTCGTCGAAAAAAATGTATTGTATTTTTTAAAATATTTATTTAAGACATAAAAACCGAGAGAGAAACGTGTTCTTTTCTCTTTTAATTTTTCATTGGTAAAAAATGATTTTTTAAAATTTTTTTGAATAAAGTCTGCCTGAGTCGTGTGACAGAAAAAATTAAATTGATAATTCAAAAGATATTTTTTAAGGGAGTTAGATTTGGAAAATTTTATGATCAGTTTATCTTTTCAAAATGTTTGTGGAAAATAATTTTTTTTAAATTAATGTGATTTATAAGGAAAAGTTTGAAAGAAAAGATTATATATATATATGGAAAAGAAAACAAAAGTTTGAATTTATGTGCCCTTTTGCTAAAAACAAATCACAATTCAGAAATTTTTTCCTCTTCAAATGAATTTGGTTTTTTTTCTTTCCAAATTCGCCATTTTTTTCTTAAATGCACATCCATAATCTTTTACTCTAATACTTTCCCTAACAAACCTCATATGAATTTTAAGCTCTAAGTCTAGTGGTGGTTAAGCTCTTGGAGATATTGTTGGTTCTTGTGTTCAAGTTCCATTACTCCTAATTTTCCATCCCAATGTACCACAAAACTTATCAAAACCTCAATAAATTACTTTTTTTTTCCACCAAATTTTCTTCTCATGAACATAAAAAACACACCCATTTTTCTTCATTCCACTTCTATATAGATTGTGTTCTTTACATTAATAAATTATAATCTTGCATATTTCACATTAATTTTAAAAAATTCACAATTTTTTCATCAAATTATCACATAAAGAACACAACTGAAACCAGTGACGGAACCAGGAATTCGAAGTTGGGGGGGCTAGTGGGTAGATTAAATTAGAGGTTGAAATTTGTAACCATAAAACGTCGCCCTTAACCCATTTTATAATGACCGCAGACCAACCTCCATATATAGTAATAGTTGAAGTAATGGAGGTTAGCGACGCTATTTTTCAATGAAGCCGTCATTAATCATTAACTTCTAACTCGATTGAGAACATAAAAATCGACCTACGAATTTTTTTGAGTCCGCTAACCTTTTACGTAGAAAAATAATAATACAAATTCATACAACTAAATTGGTATAATGGGTTCATTTTTATTTCTTTTACTTGATTTTTTATAGAAATCAATATTTCCAAATAAAGAAACAAAAAACAGTGAGAAATTAATAAAAAAAAGAGAGAATTGTGTGTAATAATAAACTCAAACTCATGAAAAGTACAAAAATAAAAATGGATTAGTAATAAAAATTAAATTATATATAAACAATCTCACAAAAACTACCGCGTATAAATCCAAAATTTAAATATACTAAAAGATGATTAAAACGAAAAATTAAAGATTAATTAGACATGGTCCCAAACCACAACATATCAAATTTAAATGACTTAGATAAAACTATAAATAGAAAACAGAGATCAAATTTTTTTATACCTAACCAAGTTGAAATTTCTTTTAATGTAATGTGAGAAAAAACTACCATTTACGCTGGCGCTTAATAATAAGTAAAAATTTAGTTTAGATTAAGTGTTTCATGATAAATTATTACATTAATCATCATAATTTCTACCATATACCTTATACCCCATCAATTGGGGCACTAGCACCCCTCTCCAAACATAGTTCCGTCGGTGACTGAAACACACAAATCACTACACACACCATCAAAATATGAACACTCTTTGTATCAAAAAAAAAATGAACACTCTTTATGAATTAGGCGCGCCACGAACCAATAATGATGTGATGTAATGGGAAATTCACTGCACCCACTTGACAGAGAGAAGTCTATAAAACCCCACCAGCCTCCATCTCCATTTCCTCGCCTCTCGGACCACACTCTCCTCTCTGGATCTGAGCTACCACCGACTGCAGATCCAGACCCAGATCCGAAATGAAGGTGATCGACAAGATAAGGGAGCTTGTTGACGAGCAAGGCAAGGTCGTCTTCTCCTTCGAGTACTTCCCCAAGACCGAAGATGGCGTCGACAACCTCTTCGACCGGATGGAGCGGATGGTGGCCCACAACCCCACATTCTGCGACATCACCTGGGGCGCCGGCGGATCCACCGCCGATCTCACCCTCGACATCGCCAACAAGATGCAGAACGTCATCTGCGTAGAGACCATGATGCATCTCACCTGCACCAACATGCCTGTTCAGAAGATTGATCACGCGCTCACCACTATCAAGTCTAATGGGATCCAGAATGTTCTCGCGCTGAGGGGAGACCCGCCTCATGGCCAGGACAAGTTTGTTCAGGTCGAAGGTGGTTTCGCCTGTGCCCTTGATCTGGTACTTACCAAATTTTGTTCTCTGTTCATTCGATTACCTCCAATTCAGCTTCTGAAATCTGAATTCTGTAATTGAACTCGACTTGCAGGTGAAACACATAAGAGGGAATTATGGTGATTACTTTGGCATTACGGTCGCGGGTTATCCAGGTGTGTTGCTCTGCTTCCACCTGTTTTGGTTTTTTTGCTGCGAGTATATGCTATGAGTGTTTCCATGATAATCAGATTTCTTCTCAATCTAGAGGCTCACCCGGATGCCATTGGAAGTAATGGCGTTGCTTCACCCGAGGCTTACCAAAATGATCTTGCTTACTTGAAAAGAAAGGTAGCAATTGATAACTACACTGCATAACTATTGCTAGCGTTGATGTTCATTCTCTGGTTCTGTTTTACTGAAACTTTTGCTTCCTTCTCCATAGGTCGATGCTGGAGCGGATTTAATTGTCACTCAGCTGTTCTATGACACTGATATCTTTCTCAAGTTTGTGGATGACTGCAGGCAAATTGGAATTACTTGTCCAATTGTTCCCGGAATCATGCCCATTAATAACTACAAGGGATTCCTAAGAATGGCAGGCTTTTGCAAAACCAAGGTATTTGATACAGAAAATTTAAGTGAAACACGTAGTTTATTCTCGAAATTTATTTTAAGGTATGTTCTTTAGTTGTATACTCAGTGGTTGCAATATACTTGAAACTTGAATTTTTCAATCTCAATGTTTTTACCATAGATACCAGCTGAAATTACTGCTGCATTGGAGCCTATCAAAGACAATGAGGAAGCTGTCAAATCCTATGGAATTCACCTTGGGACCGAAATGTGCCGTAAAATTATTGCTCATGGCATTAAGACTTTGCACCTTTATACACTTAACATGGAGAAATCAGCACTTGCTATCTTAATGGTGGTTCTCTCTCTCCTTTGATTTCTTGTTTGAAGCACCCAAGAACTTTTGTGTCAAGTTTTGAAATTATGCTGACTAATCATAGGCATTTCTTTCCAGAACCTTGGTCTTGTTGAGGAATCTAAGATATCTAGGTCATTGCCATGGAGACGCCCTGCAAATGTTAACCGTGTCAAGGAAGATGTCCGTCCAATATTTTGGTATATAATAAAAAGATTCTAAAATCAATTTTTAATTGTTTGAGGCTAGGTGCATTTTTTGGGGGATTGCCTGCATTTTAGACCTATTACAATATTTTTAACATATTTTGTTTGAGATTTTAATTGTCACCTTTATTCATAATGTCAGGGCAAATCGCCCAAAAAGCTATATATTAAGAACTATAGGCTGGGATGAGTATCCACATGGACGGTGGGGTGATTCTCGTAGTCCATCATATGGTGCGCTTTCAGACCACCAGGTAACTATAATCAATAGAATTGGTTTATTTTTCTCAAACATAATGATTAACTAGTTTAGATCTGGAATTCCTTGCGCTCTGCTTTCAAATTCGTGTAGACACTGAAAATAGTTTTATTTTGATCTGTTTTTTAATTTGGCATGATATTGAAGTTCATATTAAATGGCTTGGAGAGGCTTGTCTTTTGTTCATATCTAGATAAAGTATAGTCTGTAGGTTAATAACCATTTACAGAAACACTGGGTGGTGTGTGGAATATTCCTAAATTATTGGTGTTGGATGCATATTGGCAAAGTTGGCTTTGTTATATCCACTTTAGCTTCGATAAAAGGGAAACTATTGCCTAAAGTTTAGCTTTCACAATTAGTTGGATGATGTGATTTTTTGGGGATAAAACAAAGGATCAGATTGTTTGGTAGGAAACAAATGTGAAATTATGGTAGGTTGTCACTTACTGTCTGGTAGGATATAGTGGGCCTGTATGGGATTGTGAATGTTCATAAGATGGTTTTTTGATGTAAGCAGATAGGCATAAGATGTCTGTCTGATGCTAGCATGATATCTGTACTATGTTACGAGTTTTTCCATGTGCAATTTAGCAACTGTAAGTGTACGTTTCTACACTCCTAGTTATCAACTTAAAGAATTACCTTCTTTACAGAGGATGGATATTTTCCCCATCCACCTGATAAATTCCCGGGCATGGGAACATCTTTATGCATGGTATACTAAATACTTATCTATGATCCGGTTCTGTGTATGGAATTTTGTTAAGCAATGGCACACCGCTTGGTTGAAAGCTTTAAATAGTTGAATGTTTTACACTCATACCAATCTTGCAATCTGAACCGATTGGTTTGGGTAAATGAGTTTTCTGATCAGTTTGAATTTGTTACAGTTTTAAATTTGAATTGCTAATGTACTGTCATCGTAATAAAAGTTGCTCCTCATATTCTTTACAGTTTATGCGGCCACGAGCTCGTGACAAAAAGCTTCAAGAAGAATGGGCTACCCCCTTGAAGAATATTGAAGATATTAAAGAGGTAAAAGAACTGGAATTTAAAGGGCTTTCCTTTCTCATTCACCAAGCTCATCTTATGGGTATTTATGATCATTTTTTCAGAAATTTAAGGCATATTGTCTTGGGAAGTTGAGGAGCAGTCCTTGGTCAGAATTAGATGGGCTTCAGGCCGAGACAAAAATCATAAACGAACAGCTAGGAAAGGTCAACACGAAGGGTTTCCTTACCATCAATAGCCAACCTGCAGTCAATGGAGAAAGATCAGATTCTCCAACTGTTGGTGAGTTTGAAGTAGTTTAGCCTGTGTACTGCACTGTTCATTGGGTGCTACTCGTTCACTGTCAACTTTGTTTATCTGACTTGGTGCTACTGTTATCCATTGTTCAATATGGTCCCAACTAGACTGATTTTATTTAGTAGCTCCATGGTATATATATCATCACTAGATATTCAAGTTTACTATTATCATAGTCCATAACAGATTCAATTCCATGATGCTAGGTTAAAAAATAAATCTTTCAAAATGGGACATTGTGCTAGTGAATCCGAAGTAAAATGTTCTAGTCACTCGGTACAACTTTGGTTGAGAATGTGAATCTGACATCAGATAAAGTGAACTACATTATATTTGTTGGCTGAAGCTGTGAGTTAGGTAAGTATAGCCCAAGTAATATGAAAAAACTATGTTACTTCCACCGTATTCCTTTGTTTGCAACAATTTTTTTTGAGGCATCCCTAAATATTTGCAATGTTTCCCTCTTAATCTTTGCCACATCATTTTACCATAGTCTTTATTTTAGTTCTCTTTCCATCAACTCTACCGAACTCCGAATAAGTTTGTTTTTAATTTCTATGTATTTTACGCAATCTCCATCTTTAAAATTTTAATTATATCCTTTGAAGGGCACAAATGGAAACTCGTGAACATTTTTTTTTATACATCTTAATCTCCATGCCAATTAGAAACAGGATGTGATCTAAAGGGAACTGGGCTATTAACTTAACCAGAAATGGGAACATTTAAGAAACATTAGTTCCATTTTAAAACATATACTTCAATAAACTATTTGTAACGAAGGTTGTCCTTGTTATGGCAGGATAAGTTTTTTCATTTTTACAACCTTATGCCACCATGTGAATCTATTAGTGCTGATAGATTCTGGCTCTTGCTTATTTCAGGGTGGGGTGGCCCTGGAGGATATGTTTATCAGAAGCCTTACCTGGAATTTTTCTGCACCAAGGACAAACTAGAAGTGCTTGTTGACAAGTGCAAGGGTTTCACTTCTGTAACCTACATTGCAGTGAACAAAGAGGGGACTGTTGTATCCAATGTTGCTCCCACAGCTGTGAATGCTGTCACTTGGGGAGTCTTCCCAGCTAAAGAGATTATCCAACCCACTGTAGTGGATCCTACCAGTTTCATGATATGGAAGGATGAAGCATTCAAATCTGGACCAGGGCTTGGGCAAGCTTATACCCAGAAGGCGATCCATCGAAGAAGTTGCTCGAAGAGGTCGATTTGCTAATGATGATTCATGAACCTCTACTCTTCTGATCTCTAATGACTTTTCACCAGTTCTTTCATCTCTTTGTTCACAAATCTATTGGCATTCATTTTTTGCAGGTCCAGAGCAGCTACTACTTAGTTAGCTTGGTGGACAATGATTATATCAATGGTGATATATTCGCCGTCTTTGGATTGGGAGATCTCTAAAGCGTAAGGAACATGAAGCTTCAGTAATTTTTCATCTCTCATATTTATTCACTATCACTGTCATTCTTCATAGTTCCCTCGGATGTACCAATGGGTAAAATTGTTTTGTGATAATAACATTTGGGGAATATCATCCACTGATTGAGCTAATTAGTTGTCATCAGGACAAGGTGTGACTTGTCAACTAGACAGTCACTACATATAATATACTCCAAGTCTAGACCAAATGTTCCCCTACCCTCCCACTCTTATACAAGTGAAAATTAAGTGAAAATTAAAGTGTTAAAACATTTTTGACAACTCTTGCCATTGCGTGCGTCCTACTTCGTCCATAAAGAAAGTAAATTTTACCATTTAAATTATTGTATATTAATTGTTCACTATCTTTTAGAGAAGACATGTTACTACCATTTTCACCATCTTATACTTTCATCTTCCAGTTGAATCCATCAGTTTTCTCGGCACCTATAATAAAATGGGAAAGGTACCAAATTGCCATCATCGTTTGACTATTGGATTCAAACCTATCACTACTTAAAAAAAAAGACTATATGACCACCGATGTTATACTATATGGTTCCAATTCACCATCGTTATTAATTTTTGCCAGCTATATGGTTCCAATTCGCCATCGCTATTAATTTTTGTCAGTGTGGCGAATTTTCCACTAGCGACCACCACCAAACCGTCGGTGAAAGAAATGCATTGAATTGTAGATTGGGGTCTTGATACGATCACAGGTACACTTGACGCGAAGCTGTGAGATCGTACGGAAGCGCAGATCTAGCTTGAAGGAGTCGACGAACAAGGAAGGGATAGATTCGGCCACAGACACCTCCCAACTACGAGGTTGGGCAATATCTACGATAAGCTTGGGGAGTATGGAAGATCTGGCACCTCTCAACTACGAGATTGAGCAATACTAGATATTAAACTTGATGATAAACAATCAAGGGGGATGGCGGAAAATAGCAAGGGGGTGAGAACCGGGCTTAAGGAATTTCCTTCTTAAGCTTTAAACATGTTCAACCTTACAAAGAGAGTCTGCTGTCCCTTTTATAGGAGAGAAGGGGACAGACTCTGACTTATGCGCATGCATGCCATAAAGTGTACAGTACTTTTGCATGCATGTCTGACTAAAAGATAAAAAGGTAAAAGCTAAGTAGATAAGTACGCTGCCGAGTGTCAGCGTGAAAGGCGGGAGGGTGCCAGAATGGTCGGGAGTGGTTGGCCGACTTGATAAGCTTAGGTGACTTTGCTTTAGGGCTCCGTCTGACTAGAGGCCCCGCTCTGAAGGCCTCGCCTTCGTTGGGAAGTTTCGCGGAGAAGGCTTCGCCTAGTTGGCCTCGCCTTCTCTTTGAGGCTTCGCGAATGAAGGCTTCGCCTTTGCTTGGAGGCTTCACAGGAGGGAAGTCCAACCTTAGCGTCTGAACTGGAAGCCTTCGTGCTGTAGGCTGCGTCCTCGCCAGGAGGCTTTGCTGGGATGGCTTCGCCCAAAGGCTTCGCCTTCGTCAGGAAGCTTCGCATGGAGGTTTGCCTTCATTTTGAAGACTTCATGAAGAAAAGTCTTGTATGAGGGCCTAGCCGTGAGTGTTCGCGAGGATGGTTTCACCTGAAGGCTTCGCCATCGCCGGAACACCTTCGTTTGATGAAGCCTAGCCCTCGCCTCGAGGCTTCGCAGAATGGCTTCGCCCAAGGCCTCGCCATTGCCTCGGATGGCTTAGCATGATGTAGTTCATCCTTCGTCTTGAGGCTTCACAGGACGGCCTTGCCAAAGTGCTTTGCCATCGCCTCGGATGTCTCCGTGTGCGAAGCCTATCCTTCGCCTCGAGGCATCACGTAAGGTCCTCGCGTGGAGGCGTTGCCTTTTCCATGTCAGGTGCTAGTCCAGACCATGGATTAAGTCGCCTGGGCCTCTGAACCCACTCACCAAGGGGTTGCTCCGAGCTTCACTCGACTGCCTCTTCGTCTGGGACTCTTTGTTGTTGCTTGGGGGATCCCATGATCACATCATTCCCTCCCCCTTAAAAAGATTCGTCCTCGAATCTTAAGGGAAGAAAATTTCCTACAATCGAAAACAAGCACAACAAACTTTGGAGAGCATTAGAGGTTAGTGAATGAAAACTTAACCGGAGACTGGGGGGGTCGCGGTGGCGATGCATATATATGCGAGAGCATGATAACTCCTATATGCATCGTGAACATGAACAAAAGTTTATAAAAATTCATGCATGCTTCCTAGAGTATTTTATGCATTTAACAAGAAATTTATACTCAAGGAAGGCATGCGGCCTAAAATCCTTAGACCTTTGCTCATGGAACTGGGGTGGGGGTCAAGAGAAGCTTTGCCTTCGCAACCCACATGCACATGTGCTTCCCGAGACAAAAAAGTAAAAACTAAGCTAGTCATAGAAGGAATATCAAACTGCAGTGCGCAGAGACTAGCATTAGTATAAGCAAGAGGTTGAGAGATGAACAGGTCGTCCTCTCTCTTTACCTCAACCATCAACATGGTTTCAGCTCTAATTATTTTAAGATGCTCATGTTTGCTAAGGAAAGGCATGGATGTCTCTCGTGAAATAAAGTGACCTTTCTTTAGCGCATGCATTCTAAGCATGTCGAACATAGCATCTGGGGGGTCTCATATATATATATATATATATATATATATATATATATATATATATATATATATATATATATACGAACAATGGGTGTGGAGGGGAACCGATGTCTGATCCATCAGCCACGTTCGTAACATGCAAACTTAAGGAAGACATAGATTTGCACTCTTGCGTATACCTTTCGCTACCAGAAGAAATAGACAAGTTACCTTCTCCCAAGTTAGGGAGGCGTAGACCTGCTTCGCATATCATCTTCTTTTCTTCCAGCAACGGTGTGGCTTCTTCCTCAAGTGCGGGCTCACTGGGACTCCCGCATGAGCTCGCCTTCTTCCAAAGCGCCGCTTTCTTCAACTCTTCACGCGCCCGCGGCTCTTCTTTTTCCTCAGACAACCAAAGAAGAACAACAAGTTTGAGAAGATGAAACTGTTAGTTCTTCTTGGAGTATGGTCGAAGGCCCGGGTGAGTCTTTCTTTTCACTCAATTGGCTTTGGAGAGCTCTCTCCATTTTCCTTTTCCTTCTCGCCCGCTCATATTCTAAGTACTCATCTTTGAGCCTTTTAATCTCTTGGACGAGAGTTTCTTTTTTTGGATTTTGGTGAGGGTTTGGATTTGTGGTGTGGGTATGGACTGCGCAAGTATTGGGCGGTGGGGTGCGCGGTCCAACCAAGGGGGTTTGTGGCGATGGGGGTCTTCGCCTCCTTTCCTAGAAGGAAGTTGGTTTGCCTTGGGGCGAAGACCCGTCGACTAGAGTTAGGTGGCGGAGCCTGACTGGGGTACTGGGTGTAGGGCGCATGGGGTCCCTCGCTTGGGAGTAGTATGGAGGGGGTGGCTCTTCTTGACAGAGTCCATATCGTCGCCACAAAGAACCTCTTCAACTCACTCCAAGTCCGGATGGGGGCTTCAGCAGACGCTCTCTTTCAGCGAACTCTCGACGACACCATTCCTTGGCTTCTCCTTTTAAGCTCCTTATGGCAAGGCTTAACATTTCTTCATCATGAAGGAGGTAGTACCAAAAGTGGTACTCCAACTTCTCCATCCAATGCCATAAGTCCTCCAAGCCGGTATCGCCCACCGATAGGTCAACCCCGTAGAAATACTTATCCGCCATGGGATCGCCTACACATTTAAACAATAAAGTTAGTCTGCTCAAGCTCCTCACATGTTTGGGGTTCTCCGCCGCGAAAGGGTCTGCCCTTTCGCGAGGGGTCACACTCGGCTTTCTTTCTTTCCTCTTGCTTAGCTCTCAAAGCTTGCTCTTTTCAAGGCCAAAACCCAACAATGAATATCACAAGATAACCTCTAGCATGCAAAGATCTTTAAGCAATGAAGTACTAGTTACTTGAAGCAAACTAGATTAAAAAATGGGGGGGGTCTCGGCAACAGATATACAAGAGGGTTAGAAATGAGGTTTTTGGCGCACAAACACTTTTGGCTCAAATTTGAAATCGAAATTAGATCAAGGTCATTGTTCATATGAGTTGTGGAATGAACAAATATGGACACTCATATGAACACCAAGAACAATAAGAACACAGATTCGATTTCTTCTATGCTTTTCACAACCAAGCTTTATACACCACTTCTTTTCACTTTTCAACTACAACCTCACTCTTTTGAGCTTATAAATCTTTGTACGTTGCGGTTTTGAATAAAACTGAGATTTGCGACTTTCGCAAAACCGCAACTGCTCTCTTTTTCTTTTCTTCTTCTTCTTCTTCTTCTTCTTCTTCTTCTTCTTTTCTTTCTCTTTTTTTTTTGACTTTTGTTTTACGAAGTTGTTAACACAACAACTTCCAACACAGATTCAACACAACAGATAAACCGAAATAAAAGCGGATATGGGGGGTTCAGAAAAACGAACAGAGTATAACACGGTTTGAAAACGCAAAGATAAATCTTTCTTCAAGTAGAAGTTAAAGGGTTTAACCTTGAAGAAATCACAAACAACTCCAGCAAGAGATCTGGCTCTGATACCACTTGATACGATCACAGGTACACTTGACGCGAAGCCGCGAAATCGTACGGAAGCGCAGATCTAGCTTGAAGGAGTCGACGAACAAGGAAGGGATAGATTCGGTCACAGACACCTCCCAACTACGAGGTTGGGCAATATCTGCGATAAGCCCTGGGAGTATGGAAGATCTAGCACCTCTCAACTACGAGATTGAGCAATACTAGATATTAAACTTGATGATAAACAATCAAGGGGGATGGCGGAAAATAGCAAGGGGGTGAGAACCGGGCTTAAGGAATTTCCTTCTTAAGCTTTAAACATGTTCTACCTTACAAAGAGAGTCTGCTGTCCCTTTTATAGGAGAGAAGGGGACAGACTCTGACTTATGCGCATGCATGCCATAAAGTGTACAGTACTTTTGCATGCATGTCTGACTAAAAGATAAAAAGGTAAAAGCTAAGTAGATAAGTACGCTCCCGAGTGTCAGCGTGAAAGGCGGGAGGGTGCCGGATGTTAGTATATTTGACGCACCAAGTTCATTTGATATGACACTTAAGCTTATGATGCTAAGTGGGAGCTCGAATTAGCTATATGTAGCTAACTCCACTCAAGTAAGCACAATTTAGCTAGAAGTAGCTAACACCAACTCATGTTAGCTCGTGAGAGCTCAAATGTGTGTGGTGTGATCATTTGGAACATCTTTGGGATGTTTCATATTGATTCACAAGTTATTACTTCCATTTGCACCTTTTGGACAAAATAAAGGGTATTTTGGTAAAGGGCATCCTAGGTGCATGGTATATGCACCTTACTACATGGGATACTTCTTAGGTGGTTACATATGAGTAGCTACACCTAGAAAGGTTATTTTAGGCGAAGAGGTGCCTCTAAGGAGGCACCCATTCGCAAATGGAAGTTGGAGGGAGGTTACCATGAACCTTCCTCCTTTTGTGACCAAGAGGTGTTGGTTATCACCCTTGGCCGAAAGTACATGTATTTTCGGCCAAAGGGGTGTCCTAACCACCACTTGGCATCTCTCCTTTGTCTATAAATAAAGGGAGAGATACCACATTAAAGACACACTCGCAAATTCGAAACACTCTTTCTCCCTCTCATTTCTTGGCCGAAATTAGTAAGCATATTTCTTAGAGTTTTCGGTGGATTAACATTGTGTTCATTTCAACACAATTTCGCCTCTTGGATGCATCATCAATTCGTCCTCATCGAGCAATTGCTGAAATTGAAGATCGCAGAAGACAGCGTACACTCTTCATCTTCAACATATCCTCGAGCGCAAGGTACGCCTTCGTCTTCTTCGCCTTCTTCGTTCTTCCCTTTCTTCTTTCGATGATGAATGGTGAAGAACGGCATGATTATGATTAAAACACATCATGCGCTGTTAATTAGAATCACCGTATCTAAACGTGCATGTAACATGATAGAAGTCCCAAGAACTTCGAATCTTCACCGTAATGGTCGGGAGTGGTTGGCCGACTTGATAAGCTTAGGTGGCTTTGCTTTAGGGCTTCGTCTGACTGGAGGCCCCGCTCTGAAGGCCTCTTCTTCGTTGGGAAGTTTCGCGGAGAAGGCTTCGCCTAGTTGGCCTCGCCTTCTCTTTGAGGCTTCGCCTTTGCTTGGAGGCTTCACAGGAGGGAAGTCCAACCTTAGCGTCTGAACTGGAAGCCTTCGTGCTGTAGGCTGCGTCCTCGCCAGGAGGCTTTGCTGGGATGGCTTCGCCCAAAGGCTTCGCCTTCGTCAGGAAGCTTCGCATGGAGGTTTGCCTTCATTTTGAAGACTTCATGAAGAAGAGTCTTGTATGAGGGCCTAGCCGTGAGTGTTCGCGAGGATGGTTTCACCTGAAGGCTTCGCCATCGCCGGAACACCTTCGTTTGATGAAGCCTAGCCCTCGCCTTGAGGCTTCGCAGGAATGGCTTCGCCTGAAGGCCTCGCCATTGCCTGGATGCCTTAGCATGATGTAGTTCATCCTTCGTCTTGAGGTTTCACAGGGACGGCCTTGCCAAAGTGCTTTGCCATCGCCTGGATGTCTCCGTGTGCAAAAGCCTATCCTTCGCCTTGAGGCCTCACGTAAGGTCCTCGCGTGGAGGCGTTGCCTTTTCCATGTCAGGTGCTAGTCCAGACCATAGATTAGGTCGCCCGGGCCTCTAAACCTACTCGCCAAGGGATTGCTCCGAGCTTCACTCGACTGCCTCTTCGTCTGGGACTCTTTGTTGTTGCTTGGGGATCCCATGATCACATCAGGTCTAGCGTCGCTAGATCCTGTAGATCGGGGTCTAAGGTCACCCGATCCTGGCCTAGGGCCGCCGGATCGCGGCCTAAAGCCGACGAATCGCGAGCACAAGCCGTGAATCGGCGACCCTAGACCCCGATCTACCTCCTAAGCTGCGAATGGTGAGCTCCGACGAATTGGCGCAGTGGTCAAGCAGCGACGACGGTGAGGTGGCAACAATTTAACGGTGGACAGTGGCCGTTTGCTAACGTGATGGCAAAATGAGACCAATAAACCATTTGAGTGGCAAACTTGGACCATTAAACTAAAGTGGTCAAATAGGGCTTTGTTTTTTTCAAAGTAGTGATTGTTTGGGTCTGATTGTACGTCCGAAAGCCAAAGTTGATGGCAATATAGGACATTTTCCCTAATAAAATTGAGATGTATCATACTTTTCTTTCTTTCTTCTCAAAATGTTGGTTTTTTGGATAGGATCAGGTAAAAATTGAAAATCATACAATAATTGGAATCGAAATAACCGAACTAACGGAAATGTAATAAGATTTGTGGCATACTATGTAATTAACATACCAAAAACGTTCTTCAACCCAAACTGCCCAACTCAATTTGCCATTAACAAAACTTTCAATAGAATGCAATGGTCACTAATCTAATCAGTTTTCGAACCCAGCTGTCTTCTTCAGCTCACCTTAAAGGTAAAAATATCTAATCAAGCCAAGAGCGAATCCAGTTCAAGCTGTTGATGAATTTTTCACCCCAAGAGTCGAGGCAACATCTCACATACTAATAATTACGTCTGTTTATTGCAAAAAAGGAGGTTGGTAAACAGAAGGAACAAACACACATCACTCAACAGTCAGAAACTTCCCTACAGCTCAATTGTTTACCCAACAAGGGTCTCGCATGCATATCTGCCGCTTAATTGCTAGACTGGCGCAACTCCGGACGCACAAAATCAGCATCTGCTGTGACTGAGATGTCAACAGTGGGTCTCAGCTGCGCGCAAACCTCAATCGCTCCATGCACCGGGTCTGACAGGAAGTTGCTGATCAAATCCTGGTTGACTGGAGTGCCATTGTCGATAGCTACCAAAGCCTGTTGCGTAAGGACGTAATCAAACCGAGGTGCCCACTTCCTTGAACCCAGTCTTGCTGTGGTGGAGCAGTTGTCAACCATGAAAGAAACTCCACGAGCATGCATGAATGGGTTCAGGGAATCCACAGACTCTATTACACTTTCGTTAATGATCTCGGAGAATGAATGCCCTTTCTTTCTCAGGATCTCGATCTACAAATGCACAATCCAATACACAATGGTCATTACACTGAAATAATGACCCACCTCAAGTGATAGCTACTACCAAGTTAAATGGAATCGGAGCAATTAGAATGTGTTTGCTCTCTGCATCACTAATAGCTCTTGTACATACACAAGACTTGTGTTATTAGGAATAATCATACCTGGGCCATCATCAATGCCACGTACACACCGGCTGTAAAAGGATATAGTGGCCCCAGATCACCAGTTGGCCGTGCCTTGCGCACACGTTCGCCAACTTTCCACATACGAGTCTGGTCGATTTTACCCATTGGGAATGCTGGCAGACCATCTTTTTCCTGCATTATAAATGACATGATAAATACTGACCAAATCTGTAATGTAAAAGTAACACTAAAGGTCTAAAGAGTATACCATGGAAAAGACTAACAGAACAAAACACTAATGGTTAAAGAGGTAATGTAAATAGTATATCAACTTACATAAAAGCGGCGACCAGCCAACACAACGCTTCGGATTTCGCTCCCACTTTCGACATCTTCATAGCATTCGTACAAAATGTCCATGCATGGATAATATGAAGCACTGTATGCTGCCTCAAACTCTTTTTTCCCCTCTTCAGACAAGGAATTATATACAGCAAGCATACCCTATGAACCATATCCAACAAAAAAAAAGATTAATACAAACAGTGCCAACTGTACCGCAGTCATGTTTAGAGGAAGAGAGGAGTAACTTCAAAGCACATAAGTACCTGTGTTGAGATGGTCTTCGATATGATTCCTGTTATGCATTCAACAGTATTCTTGTATGCAAGTTCCTCAGTCATTCCATTCTCAGTGTATCTTCTAAAGAGTGACTCCACAATTCCATGAACAGCTCCAAGCAAAATGCCTAGAACACCAGTTGAGTGAGACACAAAAGTAGTGAAATCTAGTTTAAAAAGTGAGTGAACATGAATGGCACTTGCCTCGCTCCCCAAAGATGTCACTCTTGTACTCCTGTTCCAGAGTTGTGGCAAATGAGAAAGGTGAACCAAGGGCAATTGACCACCCGAGTGCAACATCAGTAGCTCTGCCATCAATATCCTACCAACAAAAGATTGCTCAGGGCTTAAAAGCAAGCCACAGAAGACAAGTCACACAGCAGATGAGAGGGAGAGAGTGAGTGCATACCTGATGGACCGCAAAACTGGAGTTAATTCCAGCACCATTTATCTGTTTCCCCTGCACGTAAAGTCTCCTCACAGATGGACCCATTCCCTTGGGACAAACAGCAATTACACTAATGTTATCTGGGAAATCAAGTCCCAATGATTGCAAATGGCCAAGCAGAAACCCATGAGAGAGCCCAAGGATACTTTTTGGCTTCATGTGAGCAAGTATCTGCTCATAATTGTCAGCCTGCAAAATGGGGCAATATTAAACCATTCAGCTTGCAACAGGGCCTAGTGTCATCAGTTTTGAAACAGAACTAACTATCTGCCAACCTGTGCAGCATCTGAAATTAATAGCAAGACAAGATCACTGCTTGATATGGTTTCCCATATGTCACCAAGGGTGCCATTCTCTTCACTGAACCCAGCAGCACGAGCCTCAGAAAATGAGCGAGACCCTCTTCTAAGCCCGATCTACAGAAAAAGGAGCAACCAAAAGAATGACAGGTAAACAGAAAACACAAACGCAACCGAAATAGGTAACAAAGCATAGACTAATAATGATTTTCAACGTAACTAAGGAATAAAAAAGAAGAAAAAATATGTACAAGTAGAATACCTTGACCACAATATCAGATTCTGCATCAGCAAGAGAATCCCTTATATTCTGAGCTTGTGCAGGTCCCTAACAAGTAAATTCAAAATTGGAGTAAAACCTCAACCCCAGAACCCCTCTTTCCAAACTAAATAAGAAAACACAATTATTTCACTTGAAAACCAAAATGGGTAACAAAAAGAGCCAATTGCTTCAAAAGGAGCAGAGAGCTTTAAATCTGAAGAAAAATAAAATGCTCGGTGCTGAAACGCACAAGAAACTTGAGCAGCTCAGCGCCCAAATTTTATCTGAGGCATGATTAATGAAGACAATCACCTGAGAACCCCAGCCGATAACACCAATCTGCTTAATCCCCTTGAACGCATCAGGCAGCAGCTTGAACAAATCTCTACCGCCTCTCACGATGTACTACAATAGCAGAAGGCTACAGATTAGGTAAATGAAAACGACAACGGATTAATCCAAATAGGTGGCGTAAATCACACCTCATCGTGTCCAGCGAGAGAGATCTTCTCCTTCTTAAAGACAGAGGTATCGAAGTCGAGAGATGGCTGAGGCTTCATAGCCGGAATGGAGGAGACCATGCGAGCTCCGAGGGCGCCGCCACGGGCGATGGTTCTCTTGGCTCTGAGAGAGGCCAAACAATTGGAGGTTTCAGAAGCGAGGTTGAAGGCAACTGGGGCTCTAGCTGAATTGCAGAGTCCCAAAGAGGGTTTAGGTCTCACAGCGGGAGATGAAGTGAAGGAGGCTGCTGTCGCCATTGAAGAGGAAACTCACTCACTGAATGACAGAGAATTAGGTGGACAGCAGAAGAGCGAGGCGTCGCGTATCCGGTGCGAGATGGATATGTAACGTGCCAGAAAGATAAATGCGTATATCATGTACGGTCATAAATTTTTAATTAGTCGTCCATTGAAGTCCCATATTTTGTTTTCGAATTGATTGTTAAACTTCGCAGCTCTGCAAATTTATTTATTTATTTATTTTGAGAAAATTGTTACATTTTTTCTGATTTTCTCAGCATTTTATAAACCCTGTTCTTCAATATTCTGACAAATAGAATTAGATAACCACATTTAAATGATAATTTTAAGTTTTTAGTTTTTAGATATACTTTTTTAAAAATTTCAAAATCTTTTTAATATAGTTTGAGTCAAACACCGGTTAAAAGGTTGTGTTCATCTACCAAAAAAAAAACTCTCAAATAAATCTTTTCTATCCATTTTCCTATCATATATTTCAAATCAATTTTCAAAAATTCTTTCTAAATGAACACACTAAATATAATTTTCCGGGACTAAAGTAATAAGAGTAGTAATACCTATTGGAATATGATTTGAATAGTATAATTGCATTCAGGGGAAGAAAAAGTGTAACTAATGAGTTGAATCAGGTTGTAATTGTTTTTTTTTTTTTGTTGTTGAGAAATAATGATTATATTAATCAGCATGACAAATCAAGTTGTAATTGTTTTTAGATGAACGTTAAATTTGAATTAAGAGTTTTACGATGTTCTTACGGAAAATAACACAATTTTTGAACCATTGATTTTGGTATAGATGATTTATACCGAATAATCCTTTTTTATTATTTTCTCCATAAATCGTGTCTCCATTCAGTGATGGTCAATTGTTATTTGTTAAATTTAGGACCAAATTACCTTAGCAAAATCTTATGACCAATTTGAAAATACGGAAAGTATTGAGGCTGGTTTGGTAACTTAAGCAGCTTTTTTTGGACTGGAAGTGTCATTACAAGTAATCGGTATGTGGACACTAGGGCATTAAACGAATCGAGCCTGTTCGAAGCTCGGCTCGAGCTCGAGCTCAAACGAGCTGTTGAGCCGAAGCTTTTGAGCCTCGAGCTCAAGCTCGAGCCGCTTCGAGACTCGAATAATATACGAGCCGAGCTCGAGCCTGACGAGTTCGGCTCGTAAGGTTCGCGAGCCTTAACGAGCTCGCGAGCCTAACGAGCTCGCGAGCTCGTTTGGGGCCGAATCGAGCCTAACGAGCTCGCGAGCGCGGTTGGGGCCGAATCGAGCCTAGCCTAGCTCGCGAGCCGAACGAGCTCGAGCTTCACGAACCTTCGAGTCGAGCTCGAGCTGCCGCGAGCCGAGCTCGAGCTCGAATTTTCGGGCTCGTTCAACTCGAGCCGAGCTCGAGCCGAGCCCGAATTTCACGAGCTCGAGCTCGAACCTGCCAGGCTCGGGCTCGGCTCGGCTCGTTTACACCCTACACCTGGATCGGGACAGATAAATTTGGTCGTCCTACGCTCCTAGGCCTGGGCCAGCTCAACTAAAGCCCTAATTTGTCCAACTACTTCCTAGAAGTATTACTCATTATTACTTCCCCTGTCCCTAGTTTTTTCGCAACGTTTCATTTTGACATAGAGATTAATAAAAGTTGAAAAATGTAAAAATTGGATATTTTTTTTTACATACGTGTCATGTTATTATTGGTTGGTGCCACCACAGTTAATTATAAATCTACCATATCATTAATTAATAAGGGTTGTGTTCATCATGGTGTTTTCGAGAATTTTTGTTTTTCGTGCTTGTTACTTTCCCTAGGTGATGAGCGGGATCATAGAAAATTTGATGCTTTCTATTTTACCCTACCTAGTACCACACGTGATAAAAAGACTGATGACAATTACATAAAATGAATAAATTTTAAACCCATTTTTACAACGATTTCTCCACCGTGTTTGAAATTTGAACGATTTCTAGACTTTTTTCCCGGTTACTTGTTGATCACATCGAATGTGAAGTTGATGTGTAAATGTTTTCTAAAAGGGAACATATTAGTTCTCTTGATACAACTCAAAAAGAAAAACATGTTAGTTTTGTTGGATGAAAGGTTTGTGTGGTTGTTGTAACTTGTAAGGCTAAGCAAACTTCCAAGCTAATACAAAATGCAAAGGAACTCCTTTCAACAATGTTGGATAATATACGGATCATTTGCATAGCATCACATACACATAGCGTAAGCATAAAGAATATAATTAGAATGATGGAACCCGATTCACATTATAGAGCCTCAAGTGCGACCCTCTAAGGTTGATCCACACGATCGACGCACCACTCCGATGATTCCGTGCTAGCGGAATTGACCGGATGTTTCTTGGAGAGCTAGAGTTTTTTGTAGAGAATATCATGTAACATCATATGAAACTATTCCACATATGATGTATTTACAGGCTATGAGTAATTCTAATCCAATTAGAATTCCTAATACTATAGGTATCATAATCTTATTAGAACTTACATATTAGTCCCTAGACTTATTGGTTTTGGGCACATATATTATATAATAATACTAACAATCTCCACTTGCCCAAAAGCCAATTAGACTCTCTCACGGATGTGGATATAATCGACCTTATGTGTGTGACCCTTAGGTTCACCAAATGCCGATAGTAGGGCCACAACCTTGTGGTCTTATTAGGTACATAAACCTTTGATAATTAAACTCTTTAATTATCCATTAACTAACACTTAGTTAATATTTCTTGAAATGGTCACATTCCAAGAAGTCCTACAAATTATGGTTGACGTCTAGCAACATGCCATGAAGACCCAAATTAGGTGAATGTATAGCGAACCTTTCCAATTACAATTACCTTACAATATGATCCTTCCATCAAATGATGTCTGCTTGAGCTTCGGGTATGGATAACCGAAATCCCTAACCACTCAATAACTATGTATCAATTCCAAAATCATAACTTACTCGATGAACTAGAAAACTCTTTTCTAATCATCTCACCTTGGCTAAGGAGTTTTCAAGTCATAATTTAAATAAAAACATAGGACATTCTCTTGTCTTAATGACAAGTGATGGATCCTTTGTTGATATTCACAAGATTCCATATATGACAAATATTCTACCCAATACTTAACCCTTTTGTGATTCCGTAGAATCAGGACAATAGTTCAAAATATAATATGTCATACACAAACCTACCATGATGTCTTAAGTCAAAGGATTATTAAGCACAATCCGTAACAAGAAAATTCATATTCGGTGATCAAATATTTCCATATAAGAATTTTCAAGCGGGTCGATTCAGTGAACTCATTCCCGTAATGAGCACCTATATACAGTGGCACTAGCAATAGAATGATAGTAATAAGTAGCAAAACAAGCATAAAATACACCAATGATAGTAATAAGTAGCAACCATGACTAAATATGATGATGACTAGAAACGTGGCATGCCATGTAACAAAATTACTACAGAAGCTCCCAAAGATTACCCATTAAAGCACAAATAACAAAATGGTTCCACGCTTCACGCAATTGTGGTGGATATCTAATCCAAAATTAAAATGAAAAAAAAACAAAGGAAAAAGGAGCAGATATAGAGTAACTGATAATCCAACTGATATTTGGTGTTCAATCTGTATCCAAATTCTCTCAATTCACCTCTAACCCTAATCCCACCTTGCTCCACCTTGCTCCAATTCCTCCAACCATCTTTCATCGCCAATCACTGCTCTCTCCATCACCGCCACAGCAATCCGACTCCGGAAAACCTTCTCGGAGCGCCAGACAGCGTGAAACGGAGGAGCATTTGAAGCAAACCCTTCAGACCCGTTTGTGACGCGACCAGCGAGTTCTCCGCTATCCAGCCTCCGTGCTCGCTCCCACCGCTGCCAGAAGCGTTGTCGAGCGCTGCTTAGCCTAACCCCACCACTTTCACGCCGTCTGACCTCATTTACGGCGAGTGTGAAGCCGCTCGGCAGCGTCAGAGCTTGCTGCCTCTTACAGGTCGTCTTCCTCCTCTGTTCTTTTCCTTTTGTTTCTTTTATTCTCCTTTTTTTTCAACCTTACTGTCAGGCTAGTTAATATTCTCTAATTTCATGTGAATTTGGTAGATCTCTGTTCCCAAAATTGAGTTTGCATCTTTTGATTCCATGTTAGTTAACTTGCTGGTTTTTTAGTGGAATTCTTGGTAGTACTTGATTGTTCTTTATTGATAATTTTTAGAAAGAAATGTTTGTGGGTTTTGTTAAATATGATGAGTTAAGTGTACTGATCTGCAAATGGCATATGGTGAAGTCAGGAGTGTGATCGAGTCTAGAAAAAGTAACAGTAAGCTGCCTCTTCCACCTTAATGCCTGTAGTACACTAATTCTACTGCAACATATTGCGTCGTTAACGTCGCTGGTTGTTGGTTAATTACCATCCTGATATACGTACTCCCTCCCAAAGCTTTATCCCACTTATTGTCTGTAAAAAAATTATCTCAACCAACATAACTTGTGGATCAAACCAACATGTGTCATCTCATAACTCATGATGCAGGCCGCTGCTGATATTCTTTGTTGATTGAGATTAGTATGTCAATTTCATAACGGTTGAAGGGTTGACGGCTTCGGAAGTAGAATGTAAGCGCAAGGGTGATGCAAAGTCAGTAGTATAAACTGGTCGTTCACGATCACGAACTACCTGTTCCCCATGCTGAGTGTTGATCTGTATTAATGGTAAATTATGAAGGTCAACTATCACATTAATAATTGTTTATGTTTGTGAAAATAATAACTTTAACAGCTACTAACTGTGCACTTGAATCTTTGCTTGATCTTGTGAAAGGTGAATTATGTTGAACACTCAACTCACTAGTCTTATAATTGTTCATGTTCTTACATATTTGAACTCAAGTATATAGTTGCTCTTAGCTCACATTTTATACTATCGTATTCAAACTCGAACTCCTTATTTTTCCCGGTGAATCATTTCTCCTACATATAGTTGCAGATAAACAACTTAAGCAATTCAGTCGGAGTAGTCCTAAATGTATTCATATGTATTCACATTTTAGTTGCTCATCTGCCTTCATTTCCCTGATCTAAGAAGCATTCAATTTTTTTGTTATAGCAATGCTTTGTAGGCCTAATTTTTTAATATCATTGTTTTTTTTAATTGAAGGTTTGATTATTGGTTAATTAAATGGAGTTGGGCGAGATATCAAATGTTGGCTTGACCAATGAAGAGATTTTAGCTATGGATTTTGACAACATAGTAGAAGTAGAGGAGTTTTATATGGAATTTGGAAAAGTGAGTGGTTTTGGTGTTATGAGAGATGATTATGGGTACAACAGTAAACGAGAAATCATATGGCGTAGGTGGGTTTGTTGCAGAGAAGGGAAGCAAGTTTGCATAAACATGGATAATAGGGAAAGGGAACCTAAGGGTGAGACGAGGTGTGAGTGCGGTGCACGGTTTCGTGTTCAAGTAAATCGAACAACGCGACGGTGGTATGTGTCGCAGTTCGTTAGGGATCATAATCATGACCTTGTTCTCCCACGACATGTACGATATATTCCATGCTACCGGAACATAAATGAGGGTGATGGAGCTCATATTGATAGTTTGCGTTGAGCTGGTGTATGCACAAGTCACACTATAGCGGTTATGAAGGAACAGTCTGGTGGGTTTGGTAAGATGGGATTCACTGCGAAGGATGTCTATAACCGGAACATTGAGGCTCGTAGATCAACCATTGAGCTTGGGGATGCCAATGCTGCATTTGCGTATTTGCGTGGGAAACAAAATTCGGATGATCAGTTTTTCCTTGATTATTCAATTGATTCCGTTGGAAGATTGGAACACATGTTGTGGGCAGATGGCATGTGCCGGTTGGACTACGAGTGTTTTGGCTCAGTTCTTGCATTTGACTCAACTTACAAAACAAATGTGTATGAACGGCCGTTTGTTGTGTTTTCTGGGGTAAATCATCATAGGCAGACAACCATTTTTGCAGCAACTATGCTCGTAAATGAGAAAATAGAAGCGTGTGAGTGGGCTCTTCAGTCGCTAGTGAGGTGCATGCATGGAAGAACTCCATAAACAGTGGTGACTGATGGTGATTCAAGTATGCGTGCAGCAATAGAACATGTTTTCCCAAATGCCACACACCGTCTTTATAAATGGCATCTTCAGAGAAATGCCCAGTCCAATGTCAACAATTGTGAATTCACTAAAGAGTTCAAATGGCTTGCTAAAGTTGTCGTCCCGACTTATGAGTGGGATGCATTGTGGGATGAAACTGTTTTTCGTCTTGGAGTTGACTATCATCCGTGGGTTAAAGACATTAAAAGAAGACAAGAGTATTGGGCAGCTGCATACTTGCGTGGGAAGTTCTTTTGTGGGATCAACACTACTTCTCGTTGTGAGGGTGTGAATGCGCATTTGAAGAGGTTTCTGGTGGAGAAGTATAACTTGTATGAGTTCATGCATCTTTTCGATCGAGCATTATCGCACCTTAGAGAGAAAGAGACAAAATCTGATTTTGAAAGTTTACATACGACCCCAGTGATGAGTAGTTCAGTTCATCAACTTGAACGACATGCTAGCACTGTCTACTCTCGGGAGGCTTTCTATATGTTTCGGAAACAGCTTTCACTGAGTAATGCAATAAATTTGGTTGAAAAAGAGAATGATGGAGATGTAGAAACATATGTTTTTTGCAAGTTTGGACAGCCAGATGTTAACTTTTCGGTGGATTTTCGAATGAATGATTCTGAAATGATGTGTTCGTGCAAAAGGTGGGAGAGTTACGGTATTCCATGTGCTCACATGGTTTCCACGATGAAACTCCGACACTTAGTAGAGATACTAGTGTCGTGTATATTGAGTAGATGGACAAAAAATCCAAAAGACTGGAGCTTGCTATCAAGCCAACCACATGTCTCTGAGGCAAGATTGGAAGCGATAAGATATGGAGCTTTAGTTTTTGGATGTAAAAGGTTGTGCTCTCTCGCATGTAAGTCTACTAACACATACAATGAGGTACGTAAGGAAATCACCTGTTTAACATCAAGGTTTGAAAAGTCTGGATCAACGACTTGTAGTCAGGCAGTAGGAACTATTCTTGATCCGGTTGCTGCTAGGACAAAAGGTTCGGATGCTATTTTTTTACTGTTATTATTTCCAAGGCTGTTTGGTACTACGTAAGGTTTATGTAATTATTATTTTTTTGCAGGCTCATCGAAAAGGAAAGGCAGAGCTACTACAAAACGTAAGCGGGCCAAATATTGGCTGACAGTAGTATGAGAAACGTGGTGATTTCGGAACTTCACATGTGATAAAAAGCTGTGATATGAATCGTAAAAGTATATGGCAATTTTCACTCAAGTATATAGATTGTGTCCTGACAGCTTGTTGGGGTCAAGTATACGTGAAAGTTCATCTTATACGTCGTGGCAGCTTGCATTCTATGAAGGTAACGAACCATCCCTTCTTAGGATTTTCCCTTATGTGCCAATTGAGTTTAGGATCGTGCTGAGAGACTTTTAAAGATATGTCAAATACATATACTCTTCATGACATGACTCCGGTCGAGCACTTGCAGTCTATTATTTATTTTGTGTGGTACAATTTCCTTTTTCCTGCTTGACGTCAATTGATTTCCTTCTCTTTGTCATCCAGATTGCAAGCAGAACCAGCAAATTTTTATTCAGCTTAAAGGGAATGTCTGATGTATTTTGTATAACCTTCCAAAATGAAGGTTTAAGAGGGTCCTATAAAGGGTTATTCCCTATTCTTGTATAAGCCGTTCTAGCTGCAAGCGATGGTGCCGGTATATTGTAGCTGAATTCTCCCTGTTTGAGAACGAGAGGCAGACGTTTGTAGCCAAAAATCCATGGAGGCTTATTTGGTAGTGGAGTTTTTTAGATGTTGAGACTGATATGGTAGGATAAGTCCAGTTGAATTGTTCTGTTTTCTTTGCTAGTCTCTGTTGTCCCGTCAAGCAGTCCAAAATCAATCACCCATTTTAAATGTTTGCTTTTATGCATGTTCTAGCTTTGTTTGAAATGTGGTCTTTTTATCGTTAAAATTAATAATTGTAAAAATAATGCAGTGCGAGACATGGATTTTAGTTATTGAGATAGTATAATTTGGGCTGGAATTGGGCCGAACAAGTAGAATAAGCTATGAATTGATTGTATTTTGGTTTTTAGGATCAGATGCGTCATTTGACCAATTCTGTTTTCAGATGAAGCAACGTGAATGAAAAGAATTCTAGCGCAACTCCAACCTCTTTTCTCATCTTCAACCTCTTTTCTCGTCTTCATCACAACCCCCACAGATCCTTATTAATAGAGTAGAAATTCATTCAAAAATCTTAGAATTTTGGTGTCTCGCTTCTTTCTCTGAATTATTTTTCCAGCCCGGTGCAGCGCACTTGCATCCACTCCGACTTCTCCAGTCAATTCAACGCGTACAGCGACGGAGAGCAGGCACAGTCCGTTTTCAGAAGTCATATTTTTTCCCTCATATGGTAAAACTTCATTTTACCCGCATTGTTTTCTATTTTATACGATTAAATTACTTACCTTGATATGTTTTCTATTTTCTCCATATTCATAGTTGCATTTAGGATTTACATTTCTGTTTAATATGTTTAATAAATTACGTAGCATTTTACACTTCCCAAATTAATGTAAATTTTGTTTAACATGTATTATAAAAAACCAATAAAATTAATCGATTATAATCTATACAATATATTATGTTTTCTGTAGCATTTTACACTTCCCAAATCAATGTAAATTTTGTTTAACATGTATTATAAAAAAACCAATAAAATTAATCGATTATAATCTATACAATATATTGTGTTTTCTGTAGCATTTTACACTTCCCAAATCAATGTAAATTTTGTTTAACATGTATTATAAAAAAACCAATAAAATTAATCGATTATAATCTATACAATATATTATGTTTTTTGTAGCATTTTACACTTCCCAAATCAATGTAAATTTTGTTTAACATGTATTATAAAAAAACCAATAAAATTAATCGATTATAATCTATACAATATATTATGTTTTATGTAGCATTTTACACTTCCCAAATCAATGTAAATTTTGTTTAACATGTATTATAAAAAACCAATAAAATTAATCTATTATAATCTATACAATATATTATGTTTTCTGTAGCATTTTACACTTCCCAAATCAATGTAAATTTTGTTTAACATGTATTATAAAAAAACCAATAAAATTAATCAATTATAATCTATACAATATATTATGTTTTCTCGTGCTATCATTCACCGACTCGAGCAATTGGAGTTGTCAATGAATGAGGTGAATGCTGCGTTTAAAGGTGATATGAGTACTTTGACCATGTAGATCATCAAGAATACCAATACTCTACAGACATTTAGTAATCAGTTGGCAACAACAATTGCAATTCAAATATGTAAGAACATGAACAATTATAAGACTAGTGAGTTGAGTGTTCAACATAGTTCACCTTTCACAAGATCAAGCAAAGATTCAAGTGCAGAGGTTAGTAGGTGTTAAAGTTATTATTTTCACAACAATAACCAATTATTAATGTGATAGTTGACCATCATAATTTACCATTACTACAGATCAGCACTCAACATGGGGAACAGGTAGTTCGTGATCGTGAACAACCAGTTTATACTACTGACTCTGCATCACCCTTGCGCTTACGTTCTACTTCCGACGCCGTCTACCCTTCAACCGTTATGAAATTGACATGTACTACCCCAAAGGTTAGTGTAGAACTCTTTGTACGTACGTGAACACAATATCATTATATTTGTACGTGTAGTAATGTCACGAAAAGATATTTAAGGAAACATATAGGAAATGGTCACTGATGATTACCTTTTATGATATCTAGGATGTGCGAATACCTTTTAGAATTACAACTGGTATGGAGTTGACCCATGAAGGAATTTTCGTACTTGCGTATACATTTAGCAAGGAACAACCATATGGGTAAGATAACATTTTAGAAATATAAAGTTATAGTACATTATATTGTAAATTTTTTACTATCTCAGCCATTCTTAATAACAGAGTTATGTAACGTTTCAGAGAAAAACTAATTGATTTTGGGAAGCTGCATCTGACATGCTCTAGATTGAGTCTACAATCACTTGCTCCTTCAACCTATGTATCCGTTGATGTGAGTTTCATTTAGCATTTTACGTATTTGAATTACGTTTCATTTATTTTCCGATACAACTAATATATATATATATATATATTGTAGGTTATAGATGCATGGGTTTGCTATTTAACTCATAAGGAAAAACAAATTTCTGTGATGAATTGGTTCTTACCAACGTCTTTTGCGGTACAGTTATCTTTAAGGTTAATGGCCATTTGGGAAAAGTCAAATTAATATGAAAACTTTGTTGATGTCGTCTTTCTCTTTTCCTTTGAAATGTTCATGGTCTAGGAACGGGTTCAAAGGTCGAACTACTCTACGGCTGAGGCAATTGGATTGTACAAAAGTGACGATACTTTTATGAGTGGGGTGATAGAAGACTGTGATAAGGTACCGAATGTTAATTCACGAGTGTTTTATATAATTAAGTTAATTTTCATGCAGTATTTCGAATTTATTTATTTACCGTACTCCTCTAGATTGTCGTACCCATGGTAATGGAACGTGTCGATAACAAATTTGATCATTGGTACCTCGCAATTGTGGACATGAAAGAAAAAAGATCACTTATCTGGACTCTTGCGTAAATGCTTTAACTAGACATATTTAGCTGGAGAGGATTCACGACGTGGTAAGTACTCTAATCCTGTATTGTCATGTCTTAATAACAATCAACTACTTTTTGATATCCATCTTCATAATAGGTCTGGTTTTTAGAACTACTTTTGAGGAAACCAGCTTTTCATGGAAGTGCTGAGTATGTGTGTCCCAATCTGACGCAGTTCGACATTGTAACTCCTGATAATCTCTCATAGGAAACAGAAAGGTAACGTCTCCATATATTTAAGTTGTATGTGATCGACCCTTTCTACCGTGTTTACATCTAAATGGAGTTGTTATGAATACAACTGCAACTTAGCCGTCTGGATAATGTTATGGATGGAGCGGTTGGTTGAAAAATGAAAGAAATATGATATTGGGGTAATTAGGATATACGTAATAAATTTTCATATTTACTTTACTATACTCAATTTGGATTGATCTCTGTATTACTTCGCAACACGGCCGCTTCGTGAACATCATAGAGTGCTGATACTTCTTCAACTAATCATGACTTCACACAACACTGTCAAAGATGACGTCATTTTGAAAGCAAGGACAACTTTCAGTTTAAAAGAGTTGAAGGAAAACACCAGTACATCATCGAAGCTGAAAAAGTGATCCTTCAAAATATATATTTGAATTACCATTTTCAAATTTGTTCGTCCAGTATATTAGCATAGATAAGACATTGTCAAATTGGAGTATTAGAACATGCGTGATGTCTTTATGATTACACATCTTTCAACAGCTATGGATGTTTGGCTTGTTTGTTAAATTCGAGTGAGCCGATTAGTCCTTGCGTCCTAAAGTTTGGGACTTTCCAGACGGGGTACAACAAGTTAATGTAAGTTGGAATATTAGAACATGCATAATTATTTCAGTTGGACTACCAACGGAATTTACTCGTAAATTTTTTAAAAATAAAAAATAATCAAAAAGTACGGAAGGTAAACAAAAGTATGAAAATTAAATGGAATAATCATTGGAGGACTGATGGAGCATCTGCGGTATATCCCACCATGTAGTGAACCAAATAGAAGTTCACTCTCATGCATTAGAACTCGTTGGTATATTATTTTACACTCGCTCCGTTTGGCATTGAAATTAAAAAATAATGGAAAGAAAACAATTGGTAAAAAATACCTTCTGTTTCCAACTCATTTCACAAAGAAAAGAAAAAAATGCAATTTCTCCGATAACAATTTAATCTTGCTAGCTTTGAGTTAAAAGATTAGTATTTTTTTATAATTACACGAAAATCTGCACCTGTTGTCCTACCGCTTTTTTCCTTTTTGTGTTCTTACATCTTTTTTGGACACAGAGTTCAGATTTTTAGATCTGGCAATTTGTTGCGCTAACCGTGATGTCGGTTTTGACCCTGTATAGCCTGCTTGTCTTGATTTTTTGTCTTGCTTTTTGTCTTACCTTTCCGTTTTGCCCCATGTTCTGAAGTCTGAACTGTTTTTTTGATATGTTCTTCCTAACTTTTTTCTAGCGTCTTTTTTTTTGCACCTGTTCTTGTATGCCATAATTCTCATTCTGAAGCTTAATTATTTGTATGTCCCACAAATTATAATTTAAATTTCTATTTTAAGATACTGAATATTCAAATAAGGCCTAAAACGTTCAAAATATAATTGAGCACATAGGACATCAGTGCCGTAAAGTATTCCTAAAACATTCCGAAAGCATTCAAAAACCTCAAACAATAGTACCAACAATGGCAGATGAAAAAAAACCCTGATGATTTAAAGTCAATAGGGGGTTTCAAACTTAGGAGGGGGATAGATTTTCATGAGGTGAGAAATTGAAGAATTCACCGTGGATTCTCGTGAGATGAAAAAATATATATTAGGGGGTTTCAAACTTAAGAGGGTAGATGAGAAATTGAAGAATCACCGTGAATTCTCGTGAGGTGACAATAATAATATTTAGAAACTATTTAGAAACTAGATGTTCATTTATTATTTGCATATAAATTATTAATCTTTAGTTATTAAAATATTGAAGAACAAAAATCATAGATTAAATGTTGAATTCCATTTTTTCACGGTGAAAAACTGATTTTCACACCTCAAGTGATTTTTGGAGAAGTGAAAAACTTCCAAAATCACCATGAATTTTGGAAGTGAATCACTCCTCATCCTCACTTCCACAAAATGAAGTTTGAAACCCCTAAATTAACTAAATTCAAACTTTCGAGCTAATTAATTTCATTGATCACTTATCAACTCTGCTGCGATCTTTTCATTTTCCTTCACCTCTGCTCTACTGAAAGCCACCGTCGCCTTCTGAATTACAGCATCTTTTATAGTATTGTACGAACTCATGAGTAGTTGAAGAAGTATGTGCAATCTACTTTGTTCCTGGAGTTCCTGTGTTGAAATATTGTAGTACAAATATTACTACTAGTAGCTATTAATGAAACAAAAATACAACATTAATTTTAAATTTTCATGATTACCCCATTTTCAGATTTCTCTGGTTCTCCACCCAACACTTCCATCCATAACATTATCCACACAGATGAGTCGCAACTACGATAATAAACTCAGCATTAGACATCAAGAGAATTTCAAAAGCTGATAAAATACAAATTTATGGAAATGTTACCTTTCTACTTCTGGAGGAAGATTCTTTGGAACAACAAAGTTAAAGTCAGTAAGCTTATGACACGTATACTCCTCACTTTCATGAAAAATTGGGTCATCAAACATTTCTTCCAAGAATTGCAACTACAAAAAGTAAGGAGACTCAATATTACCGACTACCTTCATAAGAAATTATATACCAAGATTTTACATAAAGTATAGCATAAAAATTGTGCTTACCACTTTTGTTATCTTCTCAATCCGTTTGTTTTTTGTTGATTGATCTCTATAATATGAATCCAGATATTTTATCTCATTTTTCTTCATATCCACAATCGCAAGATACCAATGATCAATCTTTTTGCGGTAGCTTTCATCACCATGGGTATGTAAATCTACATGATAATGACAGAATTAATATTATTGCATGAAAAATGTTTAATTACATACAACAAATGTAACTTAAAATGTGCACATACCTTATAACAATTTTCTACAGTTGTACCCATAAAAGTATCATTACTTTTATAATTTTTAATTGCCTTCGTCGTAGAGAAGGGTGGCTTATTAACCCGAACCTAAACCATAACAAATTTCACAGAAGAACAACATTTTAATAACAGTGTGGGTATTTAATATCTACGAAGATAAAATTTGAATAAAATGGAATACAAGGGAACATATTGAATTGTGCAAGTAAAAGAATAAAGGTTATATTATATGCTTATTCTAATGGATGTTGATTCTGAAAGTAAAGGTACCGCAAAACTTGGTGGTAAGAACCAGTTCATCACACAAATTTCCTTCTCTCTATCAGTCAAATAACAAGTCCATGCGTTTATAACCTACAACAAATTAGTTACAGATAATGCGAGTTGCATAAATGACTAGAGTAAATTGAAATAAAATTATTTAGGTTAATTATTACACTTACATCAGCAATGATGAATTTCGAAGGAGCAAGGGATTGCAGGCTCTGCCTTGAGCATATCATCTCAAAATTTCCAGTATCAATAAGTATTTCTCTAAAATGTCATAAAAGATTTCATTTAGCATTATTGATTTAGTGTACAAATTCTAAACAAAAACTATTGTAACTTGAGATTGATAAATTGTTGTCTTACACAGGTGCCTTCTCCATAAAGGTGTATGCAATAACTGATATTGCATCATAACTAACCTCCATTCCAGTGGTAATTCTGAAAGGTAATTTTAAATCCTACATAAAGAGAAAAAAAGTATTACCCAAAAAAAATTTGTACAAAAAAGTTACCTAACAAATTACGATAATGACAATCCCAAACCAATTTTGTTCATGTATGGACTGTTTCACACTAACCCTTGGAACAGTAAATGTTAACTTTCTCATGGTCGAAGTTTTGGGGGCTTTGGAAGTAGAACCGATGTGCAACGGTGGAGCAGTATCTATTGTATAAACAAGTTTATCATGATCTTCAAGGATTTGTTTTCCATCTTGGGTGGTGATCTGCATTGGCGAATGTTTACAGTTCGAATTTACATGCATAATTTGTGTGCCACTGAAAGCAAAATGACTACAAGATACCTCGGCACTCGATTTAGTTGTCTTCTTTTTGGTCATTAAATTACATACTTCATTTGCAATATTTTTAACCAACTCATTCTGGAGTGTCTGAATTGCATTGGTATTCTCAGCGATCTGCATAGTCAAGCTGCTTACATCACCCTTGATCTCAGCCTTTAACGCATTCATGGACAGCTCCAGTTGCTCAATTCGATCAATGATAGCCTAATTAAATTTTAGTAACGTTCACATTAAACAAGACGGAAAATAGGTAAATTTACAACGCTAAATTCTACACTGCGATTAATTTGATTTACACATTATAACAAATGTTTACTGAACAAACAACTTTAAAAAAGTTGGAACACAAAATAGGATGATATAAAGAAATTTAATTAACATTAACGTGATTTAAAACAGGAACATGGGCTTAAATTAACATGCATTTTTTATTTAAATAGAATTAATTAAAAACCTAACCTTCTTCTGAGAGTCTTCACAATTCGAAGCAATGTGCAGTAAACCAAATCTGTGATTTCGAACTATGATGAATAAATTAAGAAAATTAATTAAATTCAAAATAACAAAAAGAAGAATAAAAAAATAAAGTAGTTGGGCGAGTGCCGAAACTCTCAGTTTCAGACAAGAAGGGTGATATTAATGAGTCGAACGAAATATTTAAAAACCTTGGGTACCTAAGTCAGTTAAGGGTAACCATTGAGGGACTGAAAGACGCAAAAAAGGCGAATAAAAGAAACAAAAGGAAAAGAACAAAGGAGGAAGACGACCTGTAAGAGGCAGCAAGCTCCGACTCTGCCGAGCTGCTTCAGACTCGCCGGAAATGGGGTCGGACGGCGTGAAAGTGGTGGGTTAGGCTAAGTGGCGCATGGCTACGCTTCTGGAAGCGGTGGGAGCGAGCACGGAGGCTGGACGGCGGAGAACTCATTGGTCGAGTCAAAATAGGTCCGGCGGGTTTGCTTCAAATTCTTCTGTTTTACGCTGTCTGGCGCTCCGAGAAGGTTTTCCAGAGTCGGATTGCTGTCGCGGTGACGGAGAGAGCAATGACTGGCGATGAAAGATGGCTGGAGGAATTGGAGCAAGGTGGAGGACCTCTTGTTGTGTTACGAAATTAAATAGGGAGTTCAGCTTTTTTATAGTTTTTTCAGTGGTTTGTTGCTCATTTTGTGTTCTATTTATAGGGAATGGGTATGATTAGGGTTAGAGGAGAATTCAGAGAATTTGGATAGAGATTGAACACCAAATATTAAGGAGGTTAATTAGGATCACCTCTTTGACTCGGATCAACATTGCTTGGTGAAGAATAATATGAAATTTTTACCAAACCACCTAAATGCCCTCTTATCCTTTTCGTTTTGTCTAATTGTTAATTGTTCTGTTTCCGTTTTGTCTAATTGTTTTGTTTTTGTTTTGTTATCGATAGTATGCACACAGCTCCGTCAACCGTTTTACGTCAACTGTAATTCCTTATTATTTTCGAGGGTTTCGGTTGTTACTAATCAGGGACCTTTACTATAATTAACCCAAAATTGACAAACCCAGTAATCATCTTCTGTGGCATGCCACATCTACAGCCACATAGGCTAAGGTTAGTACCGGCGATGGCACTCTAGCTCCACACGATCGACGCACCACTCCGATAATTCCGTGCTAGTGGAAGAGAATCGGACGTTAAAGAGCTAGGGCTTTTCTCTAGAAAATTATGTAATGTGTTGTGTGAAACTATTCCATATATCACATATTTATAGACTAAGGGTAATTCTAATCTAATTAGAATTCTTCATACTAGAAGTACCTAATCTTATAAGAACACCTAGTAATCTCTAAGCCATATTGGTTTTGCGCATATGTATTGTCTAATAATACTAACAATAAAGCCAATTAAACTCTCTCACGGATGTGGATATAATCAACCTTATGTGTGTGACCCCTTAGGTTCACCAAATGCCAGTAGTAGGGCCACAACCTTGTGGTCTTATTAGGTACATAAACCTTTGATAATTAAACTCTTTAATTATCCATTAACTAACACTTAGTTAATATTTCTTGAAATGGTCACATTCCAATAAGTCCTACAAATCATGGTTGACGTCTAGAAACATGCCATGAAGACCCAGATTAGGTGAATGTATAGCGAACCTTTCCAATTACAATTATCATGCAATACGATCCTTCCATCAAACAATGTCATGCTTGAGCTTGGGGTATGGATAACCGAAATCCCTAACCACTAAATAACTATGTATCCATTACAAAATCATAACTTACTCGATGAACTAGAAAACTCTTTTCTAATCATCTCACCTTGGCTAAGGATTTCCAAGTCATAATTTAAAGAAAAACATATGATATTCTGTTGTCTTAATGACAAGTGATGGATCATTTGTTGACATTCACAAGATTCCATATATGACAAATATTATACTCAATACTTACCCCTTTTGTGATTCCTTAGAATCAGGACAAGTTCAAAATATAATATGTCATACACAAACCTACCATGATGTCTCAAGTCAAAGGATTATTAAGCACAATCAGTAATAAGAAAATTCATATTCGGTGATCAAATATTTCCATATAAGAATTTTCAAGCGGTTCAGTTCAGTGAACTCATTCCTGTAATGAGCACCTACATATATGCACTAGTGTCTCCACACCAATGTCCATGAAATGAGACATTCTTTTCTTGAAAGCATGCATCATATGTACTAGTCTATCCGAGTTACTACTGCCCATTCATAGCAACTCTATGACTAGGAACTTAAGATTAGGACTCACAATGAGCATGTTTCATGATCGTCATCCTATGCACGACCATACTCCATATGCCCTATTGATCTATGGGCTTTAACAAAATTTTAACCCAAGTTTGACTAGGATAATTAGATATTTCAGTAGAAACCGAAACCGAATTACCGTAGGGTGGGTTGGGCTCACATGCGAGCTAACTATTCGGTTAATTCGGTAACCGAATAGGTGAAGCACGAAACCGAATACCGCATCAAAACCGAATTAAAATTTAAGTATTACCGATACCGAACAAATACCCAAACCGAATTAACCAAGCTGAAAATAAAATCGGTTAATTCGGTTAAACCGAGTACTTGCTTAGCCCTAAATCCAAATCTTATGTGGAAAAAATAAGGGATAACCATTCTTTAGTTGATTACACGGTACTTAACTTCATTCCCAATGAGAAGTACGTCATCAACATAAAGACATTAGAAATAACAATGAACTCACACTAAAATTCTTGTACACACTATCTCATTCATATTATGAGAAAATCAAACAATTTGTTTATTTCATAAAAATGAATGTTCTAACTTCGAAAGGCTCGCTTTAATTTTGAAGTATACAGACCATCCGTTTACTCCAACTTGAGGTGAAAACTTATAGCCTCCATAATGATTTCTTCTCAAGATATCAAATAAGGAACATAGTTTTCACATCACATTCTCTATCTCATAGTCATACTATGCGACATTAGCAAGTAATATTCAAATGGACTTAAGCATGATAATTGGTAAAAAATTTCTTCAAAGTTAACTCTTGTCTTTAAGAATAAATTTAACAATCAATTATGTTTTACAAGTCTCAACTTTCTCACCCTTTTCCAAGCTTTCGCTTGTAGACCGCTTCACAATAAACATGTCTTACACATTTATTAGGTCCACCAAAGTCTATACTTTGTTAAATTGAGTGAAGTCCATTTTTGGGATTTCATGGCTCCTAGCCATTCTCTCAAATTGATGACTTTCATCACTTCTTCGTAGCTTCTCGAATCTGTATCCATGTGAAGACTAATCATATTATCTTCAACATGAGATTTAGCCTTTTATGAGACTTTAGTCTCGTTTGAGATCCACGAATTTCTTGTGTACTAGACAATCAAGTGGGTTCATTTACTTTCTCTAATTCCATATCTTGTGGATTATGTATTTGTGATCCTTGACAACTTTCAATATCTACCACATGTCCAACTTTCCCATCTAGTAGAAACATTTTCTCTAGAAAAGTGACATTTATTAAGGAGACAACTTTTACCTCTCAAGGTTGGTGGTAAAAGTAGTTTCCAAATAACCTTCTAGATATTGACATACATGTCAAGTTTCTCTCCCACTAGTCTCAAACATAGGGTATCTATATATCCTCAAATGTTTAAGACTAAGTTTCTTGCCTAAGCATATCTCATATGGTAAATTACACGTGTACTTGGAAAGAACCCACTTTGTCATGCATGCAACAGTCTCTAGTGCATCCTTAAAAGGAATGATGGAAGAATGGTGGAACTCACATTGAAAGGGACCATATCTAATAAGGTTTAAACTTCAAAGAGTTTTTAATGAGACAATCTCAATATCTTAGAGATGATGAATAATCATAGTATTCAAGTATTCATGTCCTTGATCAAATCAAAAGATTTTAATACTTTTTCCTATTAGTTTCTCAATCTCACCATGAAATTTCTTAAACTTTTTAAGAGTTTTATAATTATAATATCGTAAGATAAACATCCATAATGTGAGAGATCATCACTAAAAATGATGAAATATGAGAAACATCTTTTCCATTAACACTTAGTGACTATTATATCCTTATATGGATCAAATCCAATAAGTTTGTAGCATGGTTCACTTGTCCCAGAAATGGAGATTTGGTCATCTTTCCCATAAAACGAGACTTATAAGTAGAAACGAGTCGCACTCAAGACATATTTTCATCTATCTTTAACCAACTTATTTATCCCCTTCTTGGAAATATGACCTAATCTCACACGCTACATGTACACATGATCATACTTTTAAGCTGTCGTTTTTGTTACTTTGTTGAAATTATACTTTCAAGAGTACAGAGATTGTTAAGTACATCATTATAAGAAACATCACTCTCAATATGAAACATACTCCATTAATTGATAGAAGGTTCATAACCTTTTATCTCCAATTAGGATAAAGTGATTTTCTTAATAATACTAAGCACAAAACGTTCATCTAAACTAAAGAAATTATGATTACATAACTAAATAAATAGCTAAGCTTTTGTAGCAACATTTGCTCAATTTTATAGCTTTTAAAACTTCTTTTCTTTAGCGTAATACTTCTTGTGAGCAATTGCAAATTATTGCAATTATGGTGTGGTATCCAATACACAAGAAGTTTTGTTAATCAAAAGATTAACCTCAACAAAGAACATGTCTGAAATAGAAATTTTCTATTTACATCTTGCAAGATAGAACTTACAAACATTCTTCCTATGCCTTTATAATCCACAACGGATGCATTGTCTTTAATCATTCAACTGTTTGGTTTGATCGTTTTCTTTTATTTACACCACCTATTTGTTTCAACTTTAGGTTCACTCAAGAACTATTCTTTTCCAAGATTTTGGATTTAAAACCATTAGATGAAGCAAAAAATTTGATCTATTTACACATCCAATTTAGAAATCTTTCCAATTAAACTATTCATCTTTAGTTCACGTTCATGAATTAAAGAGTTTTCATCATATGGGTAATGGAAAACATTTTAGATATCCGATATCTCAATGTTGGATTTCTTCACCACACCACATTATATGGGTAATGGAAAACATTTTAGATATCCGATATCTCAATGCTATTTTTTTGTAGGTTTTTCCAAAGTTTAGGGGTTTTTATAAGAATTCCAAAAATGGGGGGCGAACTAAATATTATGAAAAACCTAGGGATAATTGATAACTTCCCTATAAACAATAGTGTGAACATTATTTTGATTGTTTTGTTGGGTGTAGTAGATTATAGATGAAATTGGTGATCCTCTTGTATTTTTCCTAATGATAATTGCTTTTTTTTTAAAAAAAACATGCTTTTATACTCTTATTTTTATTCTTCTTGCATATAACAACGAATATTTCCAATCTCCTAATTTGATCACTTAAAATTTCTGAAAATTATTATTTTGTACATTTACTTTTATACCCTATCCTTCCCAAAAGTTTTGTAATCTTTTCCTCTTTGTTTTGTTACGTCCTAAAATTAAACAATATTTTAGTTTTAGTCAATATTTTCCATTTTAATTTACCAAATTATCTTTTACTTCAAAATTCAAACAATATTCTACTCTTGTTTTGAACAATAATATAAGATTTTTATAAAAAAACATAAAAATTTCCATTTTAGAATCGAAATAGAATTTTGGGTAGTATCCTCATAAAAAAATGTATGTTGTATGTTTTTATCTTTAGTTTTCTACATCTTTAGTTTTGAAAGTGTGTTTAGTTTACAAATATCTTCTTAATCTTTTAAATCAATGTTTGGCTTACAAATATTTTCACAATGATTTTTTTAAAAAATTACTATCATTTTAAGAAATTTAAACATTTTTTTAAACCTAGAAATTCTCATATGGATAATGCGGGATACATATTCCAATTAAATGGGCGTCCAAAGAGTCCTCTTTTTCCTTCATTTTTTCCCCTTTGTTCTAAACGGGCATCCCATATGGATATCAGCAATGAAACCTCCCTTATCCTTTATTACACAGTACTAGATCACAGCCTGGCCTGATTTGCAAAAGCAAAAAAAGCCAAAGGTTCAACATGCAATTGAAGTTTATGAGACCCGATTTACATTTATGGCAGCAATTATTTCTTCTTAGAAATTTCATTTACAGTTATTGGTTATGTACCATGTATGACAATTATAACAGCAAGCTGGAAACATTTGGTAGAAGCAGCAGGTCTGTATCATATGTACTTGATTGCTAGCATTGGGGTCCTTTTCACTTACTCAACTTCTGGGATAGGGGTGAGTAACTCCTGAAATATACAAGAATACCACTTAGTGTGCAAGATGCTATTGTTGTCATAAGTGCACAAGTACACAACAATCCAAATAGCATTAAGTTTTTTTTTTTGAGAAGGCAACAGAATGATATTAATAAAAGGGGACTTCACCTCCAAGGTAGAGGTGCAAGCCCAAAGTTAAAATAGCATCAAGTTACTGAGTTACCTCAGAAAACCGCAGGTGCCCATGCTGCACATTAGAACTCCTGACAATAGTTTCCCACTTGGAATCACCAAAAGAAGACTTCGGTGTGCCAAAAGGAGATGGTGCAGATAAATTCCTGGTGGTAACAGTAGGCAATGTTCGTTTTAACCAAGATTCAGATGGAGATTTTGGCACAGGTAGAGCCTGAGGGAACTGCAAGAGACTACAATTATTACTTTCATCCTTGGCTGATCTCAAACTTGAAAGACTCCCTAATTTATTCTTTCTATGTTCAGCAACTTTGGACCTTGTTGAAGTCAGAGGTGCTGGAAGGAGGGCTTGAGAAATCTCTTGGCTGCTCCGCTCCATCCGAGATTTGTAAATCTTGTTTTCCTTTTGCTCTGTTTGCTTGTGCCCTATCATATCAATCACTTTTGGGCTCAACAAGTTAGTAGACTCATCAACCAAATTTGTATCCCTTCTGAAACAGCTTGTTTCATCTATTTCCACGTGAGAAGATTTATCAGGATCAATCATAGAAGAGGGGTTGATAGACACTGCAGACTGACTGTGCAGCCCTGACTTCTCAACTTTATGATCAATCATAGAAGAGGGGTTGATAGACACTGCAGCCTGACTGTGCAGCCCTGACTTCTCAACTTTATGATCAAAATGGTTCATATTCAGAGCTGAATTATCTACTAAACTGATGTTATTTATATTGTCAAGTTCTAAATGGATCACAGGGTGGTCATCTTCCCTGATATTCAAACATCTTGATTCAGGAGATTTTACCTTGTGAACAGCATCGATATACAAAGTTTTCTCAGCCACCGGGCTTCCAGAATTTAATTCCCCATCACTCTCGGAAGCCAATAGATCTCCAAAACTTGGAGCCTGCTTTTTAACTGGTTCAATGTCAAGGACTCTGTTGATTTGAGTAACTTTTTCGGTTTCAAGTTTTCCTTTTGCTGAAAGAATTCGGTGGGGAGATTTACTTGGGGAAGCTGGTCTATTGTTACTCTGAGGCCCAAAATTATGCCTATTATGCTCCCGACCACCAGCTAAATAACTAATCTGGGTAGGCTCAGTCTTCACCTGATTCATATTTTTATATAGGCTTCCAGTTTGATTTCCACATATTGATCCTTTTTCATATGGAGCTCCAATGGTTCCCTGCATAAACATCAAAATAAAAAAAACAACAATTAATTAGCAATCCGCGTAAGGAAACAATGAGTAGAGATGGTCCCCATCATCGTACTGCTTGAGAGAATATTGCTTGCAAACCTGATTTTTTACTTCACTACAAGGTCCAGGATAAGGCTTAGCCCGCACTCTACGAACAGAAGATACATGTTTTGGGGCTTGCATTTTTACCCCAGGCACTGGATTCAAAAGGCAGAATGAGCCTTTTAGCAGGAATTGAGGGAATAAGCCACAAGCTTTGGAAGATAAATTTTCTGATCCATCACAGTCATCCTCATCTTCACTATCTTCCAGTCCATAGCCCTGAGGATGATGTGGGTATCTATTTGGACTAAAAGATTGAGGAGAATGGATTTCATTAGCTAGTTTCTTCACATTTTGAGGTCTCTGTTGAGCTGAGGCTTGCTTTCTTGCAAAATGTGGAGGTACTTCTGATGCCATTGCCTTTGCTGCTGGAAGGAACCGGCACATCATAAGATCCCGAGTTTGTGGATCAGCAGAGAAAATTCCACTAGGTTTGGGTTCTAGACCATCCAGCCCACTCACACCACTTACACTGCAGTTCAAGAAGAATGATTCACTCTGAGATAAAGAATCAAGTGCATCTTCATATGCCTCACTACTTCCTTCTGAATCGCAGCTTCTTGTCTCTTCTAACTCATTATTCACTCTATCAGACTTAACTTCATTTCTCTCCAAAGACAAGATGCTTTCTGAACTGCAAAGAATGCTATCAGTTTGAGGATCAACTTTTCTTCTTTCAGAAGCCTTATCTGTCGGTTGATGCCTAGCATCTGTAGTCCTTCCAGGTGGAAGCCGTGGTACAACAGGCTTCCGATCTGCAGCCAAATGCTGTGACTTGTCTTCATCCTTAGGTAGTCCAGGAGACTTCTCCCATACAAAAGGGATGGTTCCAGCATTTCTCACTGGACCGGATTTAAGTTCAGACCTATAGACAGGATGAGGAGGTAACTGTGGCACCGAGTTACCAGTTTTTGTATGTCCAGCAGAATCCGGCTTGCTCACATTCGGTGGACAGCGCCTCACAGAGAGTAGTGGCTTGTTAAAATCAAGCTGCTTATCCTCCATGAAAATTTCTAAACATACCTGAATAGGGGAGAGACACTATTTCACTGAGTTGACTTGAGAAATGGGAAATGCTAGATTGAGGAAGAAGCACAACTACAAGGTTTTATCCATGAATACGTTTAAAGAAACAAGTACCAAGCAACGCAAAAGAAAACAAATCTCATGCAGAAAAGGAACACTAGGTTCTTCCAAAACCATCGAAATGAAAATCATTGCAAGGCCACAATTACTCAGAGGTGAATAGTAAACCATTCATAGAAGAATTACTCAACTAACTAACCTATGTAGGCACCCACAGTTTTCCTAAAACAAAGTGGCAAATCATGCTTTAAGCCCCATCTCCTCATTCTACTCCCGTGAGTACCATGCCTGACCTGTTCATGTCCACTTTCATTAATAGACTCTATAAAGAAACAACGAACCCGTGCATGAAATTTCTGTGATTGCGATCTGCCTTTAACACTCACTGACATTTAGCCTGAACAAGATGGTCTCATTCTCGCTGGTTTCAGCAGCTAACATTAGAAAAATTCAAAAATATCCTAATCCAAGAACTCAACTATACTTTTCTGGATAACATACATGAAATTCAAATTCTAATTTCTTCTCGGCTGACAATTCACAAGTATTGACGAATATCAAGGTCCGGTACCAGTGCTTTGAATTTCTGATGAATCCAGCAGATGAAACAGTAAAACAACATCGAAGTTCAGCAATCAAACGGAACCGACGCACCTAAAAATCACAGGCTCAACCAGAAAAAAGAAAAGGCAAAAATAATTTTTTTAAGAAAACGAAAATCTAGGGAAAAGAAGTGCCATTAAATGACCTATCAACATCAAGATTCATTGCAGAAACCCAATTTCATTCCAGTAACTTCTGATGTCAAGAAAAAAAGAAAGCAAAGTTAACCCATTCTTTTTTTGAACAACAATTGAAATTTTATTTAAAAGAGATATGAAAATACAAATAAAACTTCATGAAAATTCCTCGTCTTCCCAAACCAACCCCAAGAAACAAAATAATAATAATAATAATAATAATAATAATAATAAATACTCCCCGAATCTCCTTAAATACACAGAGATAGAAAACTCCTCATAATAAAGCTCGTGCGATCTTTATTTTTCGAAACCTCATTCTAATCGCCTAAGCTCATATAAAATTTTTTTGGCTCAATTCTTTTCCCACTCTTACCCTCAATCTTTTGATTGACAAATTCCTCTATTAATGCAATGCCAAATCATCACACCCATCCATCGGAATTTTGAGACATAAAATCACCTTACCCCTTGATTTTTTACTTGAATCTATGGTAACGACTGCGGCAGGGGCCGCGATCCGCCTCCTTTGGGGTCACTATTCGAGGCCATGGGTCGTTGAATGCGTCGGTGAAGCGCCAATGCCGACGGTGGTCCGAAGGTCGCGGTGGTTGTGGAGGAGAAGATGGGAAAAAGTATAGGTAAGAATTGTTTGATTTGAAATTGTTTGGGGAAAGTTAGATAATTTTTCAAACTGCTTTTGAGAAATTGTTAGTTTTTTTGTATGTTTATGAAAATTAAGGAGTTAAATTGTCCAAAAGGACCACGGATACATCAAAAACTTAAAATAATACTTTACGAGGACAAAATGTTAAAATAGGATCCCAACCAACAAAAAAGTTTGGGTAGAGCCGGATCTAAATGTTGGCTAGGTAAGCGTCCTGTAGTAAGAGGAGTTGTTATGAACCCTGTAGACCATCCCCAGGGGGGTGGTGAAGGGAGGGCTCCGATTGGTAGAAAAAACCCGCAACCCCTTGGGGTTATCCTGCACTTGGAAGAAGAAGTAGAAAAAGGAATAAATATAGTGATAATTTGATTCTTCGTCGCCGTAGGAAATAGGAGAGCAAATTTCTTTCTTCGTTTTTGCAAAAAAAAAAAAGAGTTAATTAAATGTGGCACGTTCACTCAATAGCTATAACAAAAATTAAGAAAATATCTCCCTTTAACTGGCTACTATCAAAAAAATCAGAAAATGTTACAAAATTGATATTAATTGCATTCAATATACATTCAAGACACATAAGAGCCATGACCATGTTTCGACTCGTGATTAATCCATAAATACCGATAGAAAATAAATAGGCACTTAAAACAAGGACATGTTCGGACCTCCGATACACTTTACCCGCAACAAAAGATACTAATGACCCGTTAATGAAAATAATGTTGGAAATAACATAGATAAAATGGTAGTGAAAATATGTAAATGATAAAAAAATCATTATATTTATGAATTTATTTTATTAATTTGATACTCCTCCATACCCCGTTAAAAATTATTTAGAAACTTTGTATTTCAAATTATGATACGTATGTAAATTATTTAACTTTAAATGTCTAGATATTTCTAAATAAAATAATATATTAAATACCTTAAACAACCAAAACAAATGGATCAATTAATGGGAGTACAAAGGAAGTAGTGTTTGCTAACTCTTGACATCAGTTTTTGTCATCAAATCCTAACTTCAGTGGCTTCCGCAGAAAAAGCAAAGTTCACCAGTAACCAAATTGGATGAAAATGGAAAAACTAATGGCTTCAATACACTTTTGCCTTTTTTTGTTTGGTGAAGAACAATACACTTTGTCTTTGACTCTTTGGGATTATTATTATGTGTAGATAAATAAGAAAGAAAAAGCATATTTGAGAAGTGCTTTTTTTTTCTAGTTTAATCGCTTTATGAGTTGTTTACAAGCGAGTGGTTTTGGATCATGTGGAGAAGTGTGGGGCGAGGCATCGTAGTCATAATCGCAAGTCCATTTGAATGTGAAAAGCACCGACCGACGACGCCCTCCATAACCGTTGCTCGTTTCATCGCCAATAATTATATCCATTAATAATTCATAAACATACGTGGTTTGGTTGTTAGGCTAAAAAGGCGGCACTACTAATTATCCACTAGTAGTCGGTAAAACTATTAATAATGATCTTAACACTATCTAATTAATTTAACTAATTAATAATTTTAAAATCTAAAATACTCATTTTAGTTAGGTTTTATCTGAAATAATACAATTAGTGGTTTCTGCAACTAATCGATAAATAGTACTCAATCGTAAAAGGGAGTTGGATGAGAAGATTAATGGGAGAAAAGATAGGATGATGTAGGATGGTATTAAGATGACGGGAAAAAGGCGCAATTTACCACCACCCTAATCAGTGTTGCCCCACCCTACCTCATCGATCCTACTCACCTTCCAAAACCGCTAGAACCGAACTGGCGGTGTGTGATTTTGAAGGATCGATGGACATCGGAGAATGGCGGCAATCGGTGTTGCGGCGAATGACCATTTGACGGTAGAGGATAGCGGCGGGATCGATGGTGGCCGCCAATTGTGGGGCTTCCAATTAACGGCAAAGGACGGTGGTGGGATTGGTGGTGCGATTGGGGATGGGGACAAAGATGGTGGCCATGAGAGAATGGCTGCTATCATCTTCATAAGTTAAATATAACTAGCAAAAATAGGAAAAGTAGATAAATTTGAAATTCAACAATACTAGTTATCACATTAGCCATAATAACTTTAGCTATTTGGCTCTCCAAATTTAGGAATGATGAGAGATTTTATTGCTAGTTATATGATAAATATAGTTGATTTCAAATCAATAATAAATATCACTAGCTATAATAGCTAGTATTAATGCAATAACAATATTAAACTCATTAGCTAATATAGTTTTTTTTGTCATTTTGACTACAATTTAACTTAAAAATTGCTAGTATTGTTGTAGATAATGGTGCTCGCGAAGCCCCCGCCCGGATTTGGCTTACGGTCATCAAACCGATGATCCGCTCGCTATAAATCAGGGCCACTCGGGCTAGGCCCTGCAGCGAGTAGGGCTCCACCCCGGTGCTCTTCGGTGCATGGAACTACAGTGGTTGGTAGTGGAAGTGTGTGTAGGCGGGCGCGGGTGGAAACAGGGGTGGAGCTGCTGGATCCTGGTGTGGTGGAGCACCCACCCAATTGTTCTCCTTCAGCAGGGCTAAGTCTGATCTCACCCTGCTCGAGAGAATGAGTCTCGGTACAGGTGGTTGCCTGGGTGTAGTTAATTTGGCTAGGAGCTTCGACAGTGGTGCTTCTAGTGGTCAGGACAGTTCTTCAGTTTTTGTATCCTCTTGTCATGATCTTCCGTGCAGGTATCCATCTCTGGCAAGTGCATAGAATTGACATATACCCGGAGCCATCTACCAACCTGAAAATGATGTGGAGTGCTTGTTAGAGTCTTGGGAAACCTTTATGGTTTAGTGATGGTCTTGCTTCTTCGATGGTATGGCCTGGTGGTGTTGAAGTTGGATCTCTTGAAGATTGATGGTTGGTCCATCTGTTAACTATTTGCTTTATAGTTTCGTTAATTCTTTTCTTTGAACTATCAGCTTGTCTTGTTATGATCAGACTTTACGTTTTGCCTTTTTTTATCCTTTATGCTTTTTGTTCCATGTGTTTGGACTTTGCCTCTGGGCGGTTTTGCCTAGGCTCGTTTTGGCTTTTGTCTTCCCTATTAGTTTCAGGGTGTTTAGGTTATGGTTTGCAGGCTCGACCTGCTACTACTCTGGAGTGTATTCCCTTTCTCTTAATGATTACTACCCTTTGCATCTTCAAAAAAATTCTTAATTAAATGGTCGGTGGATGGAGACATTAATTAGCTTGTTTATGAAGAAAATAAAGAATTTATGACCTGCTGTCGTAGGCTTACATTCGGTTCAAATCTGCAAAAAATATGGAATGACAATAATGTTCACATTTATATGTAAGCAAGTTGATATATTTTGAGTTTGTTTGACTAAATACCGATACAATAAAGAACAATTAATTGACCGTCAAAGCTTTGAATAGCTCGGTTAGATCCAACAGTTTTTCCAAATAATCATCTAGGTAAGTGTTATAGTTTTGATTATAATTACAAGTATATCATTTTCATTTTTTCCATTCTTTAAAAATACTCCTCCGTCCCACAAAGGCCAGAGGATTTGTTTGGGCACATATATTAAGGAAAGTGGGAGAATAATAAGATGTTGACAAAATTACCTCATGAAAAGAAAGGAGAAAATTTTGTGGACCCCAATTTAAAGTTGAGTGGGAGGAAAGAGAAAAACTTGTGGATCCATGATGTGAGATAAGAGGATAAAATGGTAAAAATGATGATAGAAAGTTTCTATTTTAAGAAAATTAACAACCTTTGTGACTACCCAATATAATAATGTTGACAACTCAGAGGACGGAGGAGTATATATTTTCTATTTCATAAATAAAAATTATATAAATAATTAGTGTAATGGAAAGAAAAAAAGATAAAGGAAAAAATACTCATATATCATATATTTTGATCATTTTTGAAGTTCATTTGGCTCCGACATGTTTTTTATTTTTCATATGAACTACATCATGAATTTCTACGGTGGATCATGAATTTGTGTTGCCATGTACTAAAATTTCTTGGTCCACCACTAGGTATAGATTGAAAAGATTGTAGGGCCATAGAAGGTATTTTCTACTAAGTTTAACTAAAATTGCTACAATCAAATGGGTAAATTGCTTGACAAAACATAGTTGAGGGATTGAATCACATCGAGTTAAAATACAGAGACGAAACCGCCCGACCTACCATAATTCGGGAGTAAAGGATAAATAAGGTTTTTTTCCAATTTAGAAGACCTACAAGGTCAATACCAGCCTTGGCTACAAGCCACTAACATTGGTGCTTTGGGCCCTCAATTTTAAGGGGTCCAAAGAAACAAAGATATAAATATATACACGTAAAAAAAACAAATAAACAAAAGGAATGCCACCCTCTCACCCTTCCTCCAATCATTGGGGTCTTAAAGTTAAGGGTTTTGAGATGAAAAAGAGGGTAAGTTCCTCAAAGAATTCACGAAGAGTTTTGCGCTTTCTCACCTTAAGTTATTCGGACATGCCGTGAATCACGTTGAAGTGATTTTCGGTGGTCACCGTGATTTTCGCTCTCCCCGTGAAATCGTTAAAATCGGTCAACGAAATCCTTCCCGACAATCCAACCCACCCACCACTAAACGGCTCGCTTGCTGCTTGCTTGCGGAGCAAGCAACAGGAGGAGCCCAGCTGGGGTGGGTTGGGCTTTGTTTCGTTGTTCACTCGACATTCGTTTTTGCATATCTGCTTTTTCATCCCACGTTTCTCACCCGTTAACAACCCAAAAATCACCGGTATACAATATACCCATCCAAGAAGTTTAAATGCCCCTATTCAAACCTTTTTTCTCTTCCTCTCCTTCTCGCTTATTCACCGTCGACCCTTCTCCAAATGTCTCTCCGATAAGTCTTGGCCTCCTTTCAATTATTTTTAATTTTGTATATGCTTTTGTTTGGAGAATTGCATGGCCAAATTGACTTGTTGGGTTGCTTGAATGTTTAAGAGCAGTACAAGCTTTTCTATGGTTTTATCATATTATGATCAATAACAATTATGTTATGTTTTCGCTATATGGCTCCAATTAGGAAGTACCCTTCCTGGGGCTAAAAAAGAAAAGAGATTCAGAGGAGGGAGACACTAAAGAAGGTTGAAGCAAGAACTATTCGACTTATAAGTAATGTTTAAAGTAAAAGATTCTCAGAATAGAATTTTTACAGTGGACCCCAATTTTCCCTTTCACTTCGAGCTCCGAATATCACAGACCGGTCTTGACCTCGTGACGCTGCACCACCAATGCAAGATGATATTTTGATACAAGAAATATCAAGCTTATATGACGATTATGCTTACTTAGAAGGATCCTAACAACGATGGGAAGAATTAATATTTTCTTAAAAAGAACTACTATCATGCAGTTCCATCTTTGTTTCAAAAACATTTCGAACTAGCATAGTATGATCAAATTCAAAGAACAAGTAACTAAACTAAGAAACCCTAATCGACCGCTCCTCTAGCAGTTGTGTCGCCACTTCCTTGTTGTTCGTGATCGGTGGCCTAAAATAGCAGCTGATTCATCTTCCTCTTCAGCCACATTTCATGGGGTTGCAGGCTAACGCCTAGATCCTCGCTTGCGCCCACAGAGATCGTTGTTTTAAGCGTGGTATTCATCTTTTCCATGCTTATCTCTGTTATCGTGTTGCTCGAGTTTTTCCATGGATGACATTGGTGGTATGGTATGCTCGCATCGCTCGCTCTATCTATGGTGGAGGATGTTATTGTCGTTGTCACCCCTACTGAATGTTGGAAGTCGGTGGAGGCGTGTCTCGTAGCAAAACTCCTCCTTGTGATTCCTATTCTTGCGAAGTTCGACCTCCGCGCCGCAAGCGGCTTGGCAAGGCTGGGTGGAGAGTTCACGTTTGACTCGGCTAATCCGAGTAGCCACGAGAACTCGTATCATTTGGATTTGGTAGATAAAAACTAAGTTCCTCGGATTATTTACAAGGGTCCTTGGATTTTCAATGGGAGGGAGATTATTTTTCGTCGTATTTGCTTTGTATCATGATGTGAATGCGGAGGTGCCCACTTTACTGTCAGGCCTAACAAAATTGTCTACTTCGATAGAGAAATGAAGCTTCGCGTAGGCTACTTGGGATCTGGATCTTCCTGGGCAGCTGAAATCCTGTAATGGGGATTGAACTGATCCAAGCATTCTGTGCTTTTGTCCAGTGCAGGTTTTACATCCGTCCCAACATGGTAGGGTCTATCTGGTATAGAAGAGTTCTGCCGAGTCATATGAGAGTGTACAACACCGATAAAGCTGGTATCCCGTTGTCATCTCACCCCCTTTCCATATCCATTCATCTCATGCATGCAAAATCAACCATGGAGGTGTTTTAGCTAGTCTTGTTGCTAGTTCTTTTGCTTTAAACTATAGTTTTCTCTAGTTTGTTGCCACTACGTGGGGAAGACAATTCTTACTGCGGCCCTTACTGCGGTTTGGGCCAGCCCAAAGGCGCAGTAAACTGACGCAGTTAATGGTGCAGTAGGGCCGCAGTAAACCATTTTTTAGGGTTTCTTCACCCGCCGCATCCTTCATTTTTTCCATCATCTTCATCTTCTACTTCATTTCTCTCCATCTTCATCTTCTCAATTTCTCTTCATCTTCATCTTCATCTTCTCCATCTTCATATTCTCCATCTTCTTTCTCTCTATCTTCTTCTTCTTACTTCTTTCTTTCTTCATCTTCTTCCGTTTTCTTCTTCTTCGTTTCTTTCTTTCTTTCATTTTCTTCTTCTCTCTTTCTCTTTTCCTTCTCTCTTCTTCTATTCTTTATGTTATTTCCTTCTTCTTCTTCTTCTTCTTCTTCTTCTTCGCCGCTCCACTATCGCCACCGCCACTTGCTCCTCCTTGGTCGCCGGTTTCTGGGCATTTTGGGAAAAGGTGGATGAATCCGGATGAATTTCATCCGGATTCATCCACCCTTTTTTAATTATTGAAAATGGTTACTGCAGCCTCTTGCGTGGTAAGGCCGCAGACGCATTTCACGGCCTCGAGCAGTGCTTTCGAGAAATCGCGGCCATTTTTACTACGACAATCACTATGGCCCTCGCCGCAAGAGTTACCACGGCTCAATCAAGGCTGAGGCCGCAATAATCGCCCTCCTCTCCACGTAGTGCGTTTGTGGTCTCCTCGCGAGGGACTTTCGCTGCGCTTGTTCCATTTTCATTTCGCTTGAACAGTTAATGTTTTCTATGGTCATGACACCTAATTTTGTCCGGACTAGTAATTTAGATTGGGTAAACTCCAAGTTTAGTCCCTTACCTTTCAATTTTTTCTATTTGAGTCCTATTTTAAGATTTTGTCCTATTTCAGTCTCGTAGCTCCATAAATCGTCTCAATTGTAGTCCTTCCGTTAAAGTCCACGTTATGTTGACCGTTAAAGTTTTAAGTGTACAGTAAAATGACCATCAAACCCTTCCTTTTTTTGATCTGGATCGGCAGCCTGCGCCGGAACGGCAAAGACAGCGGATCGGCGCGGCATCGGCGGCCGGCAGCAAACGGCAGCCGGCAGCCGCGGATCGGCAGCCCAGCCGCCGAACGGCCGCCGATCCGGCGCGGCCGCTGCGTTCGCCGCTGGCTGCCGATCCGCATCGAAAAAGGAAGGGTTTGATGGTCATTTTACCGTACACTTAAAACTTTAACGTCCAACATAACGTGGACTTTAACTAAGGACTACAATTGAGACGATTATGGAGCTACGGACTGAAATAGGACAAAATCTTAAAATAGGACTCAAATAGACAAAGTTGAAAGGTAAGTGACTAAACTTGAGTTTACCCAATTTAGATTGTTGTAGTATCCGATTCGTAATTGTGATTTTTGTGGTATTTTTCAATATTTTTATTTTTATGTGAATTTTGTTATTATTTTATGTACTTCTCGTCACTTTCATTATTTTATGTGATTTTTATCATTTTCAATATTGTATGTACTCTTTTTATTATTTTCGTTATCTTATGAAATTTTGTCATTTTTATTATTTAATGTGCTCTTGTCATTTTCATTATTGTATGTGTTTTTGTCATTTTCATCAATCTTTGCACTTTTTTATATTCTTGTCATTTCATTTTTCATTATTCTAGAATTAAAATGTGAATTTTCTTTACCAAAAATAAACAAGAAAAAAATAGTGAGAAAGGAAACGCATGCAAGCAAGCATGCTTGGCTTGTTGCAGGAGTTTCTCCCTCACGCAGCCCTCTGCATCTCTTGTCAACATAACTTGAAGGCCTCCATTTTCATCACTGAACAAAGGTTAAAATCATCATAGTGTGTAAATTGATGTTTGAACTCTTGAATCTACCTATAAATAACAAAAACTGAGTAAAAGAAAAAAGAAAACTCCCTCTGTCCGTCAGCAAACTTGCATCCACCAACCCATAACCATATCCTTTGATTTCCTTCCCCAATCACCTCCAACTCATACCCCCAGGTCCGCCACATCGCCAGCAAGCTAGAGGCCATGTCTTCTCCGCCGGATGTCTCCGGAATCACGAGAAATCAGAAACGATCCGCTGACCCTCTTCACGACCCAACTTGCTCGAAGCCGACGCTCCAGACAGTAATTCGCCGTCCCACCACTGCCGATCGAGTCCCCTGCCACCGTGCCGTCGTTCCCGACCGTTTCCGCCGCCGGAGAACGTCCAGAATTCGGTGACCCGCAAGCACGACCTGAAAACCCGCCAGCAACCCGCGACCTGAGCGTGCTTTCTTTTCTTCATATTTCACGTTCACTTACTCAGATTTATTCCCTCTCCTTTTTAACGTTTTTCGTTTTAGGCTCCAAAACCTTTCAAGTTTACAAGTAAGTCACCCAACAAGTTTCAAAACCAACAATTTGGGCACTAGGCCTAAACCTTTGTGTTTTAGTCAATATTTTTGTTATTATGTCAATCTAAATCATTTTAATTTTATTTTCAAGACATTTTGAGTTTTATTAGCTATGTAAATTAGTAAGAATCCTTTTATTTTATTATTTTTAGTGTTATTATTTTTCTTTTACTTTATGTTTTAAAATCATGCAAAATCTAAAAACACCCAAGGTAACAATTTTGGGCGCTCGGATATTTCTAGTTTTTGTGCGTAACTAACAAATGAATCCAGATTTCTCGTAGACCATTTTCAGATTTCCAATAGACCTAAGGAAAAAGATTATTTTCAGATTTCCAATAGACCTAAGGAAAAAGATTAGTGAGGACTCCTCAGAAAATCACGTCGCTACGGATGGCGACTCTGTTGGGAATTGTCCAGCCACAAGATGAGTTTGTTTTTATTTACTTACTATATTTACCTTTTGTTTTTACTGTGTTTCCATTGTACATATTGTAATTCACACACTCTCTCTCTCACACACAACATCCATGTTGTAATCATGACATTGAGCTTCATACCCGAGCTCTTTAAAAGGCAATTTCTTTCTAAGCGGAATGCGTTGTCGTTGTACTTGTGAGACGTTATTCTCCAAGCCTTCACCGTTTCCTAGTAGGGAAGTAGTGCTAGTCCCGTGGGATTAATATTCCTCGCATGGACTCACGAAAACCTACGATCCGGATTAATTTATTTCTTACACGTCCCTCGTGGGTAAGGATTGGGTCATCGTCATTCAACGATGGGATTCGAGAACCACCCCGAGCCTCTTTGATAGACCATTCCATGCATATAATTGGCCCATATCCCTTCCATTAGAACCAACCTTAGGCTTCACCCACCCATTGTTTTTCACCCTTAGGCATGTGTTTCTTGATTCACATATTGGTCACATGTTGTGCTTTATATGACTATTATTTGCATTTGGCTAGAATTAATTTCTCAATATCAAGTTTTTTGAACACTAGAAAGCATCAAAGTTTAAGAACAGACAAATATTTCAATTATCGAAGGAGCGAGTGCGAGACTTTACACGAGTTGCATAAGTGACAAATGAAGAAGCTCGAGATCATATGATATGGGATAAACACACAGGACAAAGCCAGTTCGATTGAATAACCAAGGCAATTCATGAAGCTGGAAGACCAGAGTATAACAACTCTGTGGGGTGGATATTTATTATACGAAAAGAGTCATTTCTTTTAGCAATTGTCGATTCAATCATTTGTTCTTCATACTTGTACATTTGTTTAATGATTTATACTAATTGGTGTTCTTTTTCTTTTTGATAACATTCACATGCATCATTGTTTTCCAATTATCGTGACACAATTACTCATCAATCATGCATTTAGTCATTTCTTTTTCCACACATGTCACCGCACATTTTCATTCATACATAAGTAAAAACATGTTGCAAAAAAGATGGACGTTAAGGAGCTTAACAATTTTATGATATGAAAAGTCCGATGGCCCCCGCTTTGTGACTTGAGAAGGCTATTTCTCACAAGTCGCCTTTAAGCTAGGTCTAATACATAGATCTATGCAAATTGGTGAATAATTAAGAAAACTCTTGAGTTAACTATAATCTTTGAGAGCTTGCCAAAATAAATTGAAAGTTGAAATTCCCTAGATTAGATCCGGAATCTAGAGAATTTGTCTTTGTTGCAATGGGCATCTGTTATTCTTTTCCTTGAAATAAGAAGGGTAAATGTGCACTTTGGCATCCTTCAACAAATGACATATCACAGTTTAAGAATTCTCTTCTCCATTTCAAGAATCTTTCACCAAGCTACGGCATGAACAATGACACCGATGAGTAAAAAAGGAAGACTTGATAGTGGCTATCTTGAAGACATTGTCAAATCTTGTGAGAGCAATTTCAATGTGGCCCTTTTGACTGTGAGATTATTTCAGAGAAATGTCGCCTCAACCGCTGGCCAAATAAATATTAGAAGGTTATTTCTCGTCATCAAAAGACCTATCATCTCAAATATTGTTTCCAAAAGAAGAGAGCCTCATTCACCAAAAAAGGGCGGGCATGAGAGTCAAAGTACATTTTTGAGCATCCATGCATCACCAAGGTTGGGTAATCTCAAGTATCTTACCACCCATCAGTCTCCGAGGTCTGATCAAAGGTTGAGATGCCTTCAATACATCAACACCCAAGGATCACTTAATTTTTGAAAAAAAGGACAATGAGTCAATGTAAATTCTATTCCGCTATCTTTAGCTAGAAATGGCTGAAGTTACGAATAGTGCTAGTAGCCATTTGTCTTTGCATTTTAGTTTGAAGTAATCAGGCCTAGGTAGTGAAAACTATTTACGCCGCATGAAAATGACTAAAAACGCAAGTTAAACAAGGTCCGACTCGGAAAAAAGAAGAAGAAGAAGAAGAAGAAGAAGAAAAAGAAGAAAGGAAAATGAGAAAGTGAGTCATGGAGTCTAAACTGAAAACCTTCAAAGGCGGTTTAGAGTGAATGCATAATTTAAAGGCAGATTCACCATCTCAATGATCCGAGGAGGCAACATACACCTGAAGCAATATCAACTACTTTTCGAGTTTTTGAGGAGCAAGTCCACACATCATGAGAGTTTATGAGAGTTTGGGGGCAACATTTGAGGTCATTCTTCTTTGGATAAGGCGGTGATTTCGTTATCGGCACTTTTGCCTAAACTGCTCTACTTTTAACAACTCATATAAATGGATGTCATTTACCATAAAGAACCATTCAAATGATATTCATTTTTCACCTTAACCTCCACATAAGACAATCATTCTTGCTAAAAATGATTTTTTCTACCCTCGCACATTTTACTTTTGTGAACAAGGGAAAAATAACAAAATTTTAATGATCAAACAAAGACCATCATATATTTTTTCAAGCTCTACGAATTTATAAGAGTTTTCTTTAATGACCAACCGTTAAACATTAATGAGTATGGATTTTACTACAGGGCATGGTTTAAAGAGTCCCGTTGAGAATATGCAATTTTGTGACCACAATTGGGGGCAAATAGATCATTCACTCATATAATTGTTCTCGGGGTAAAGGAATCCACCATGAAAAATAATTTTTCGACGATGAGGTAAGATACTATCAAGCAAGAGGAATGGCATTTATCAAGTAAGTTGAGTAAGACTTTTGCATCTACCATGCATAATAGATTTTGATTGAAAATCTTCATCACCGGTTTTAATTGAAGATCATCCTAATTTTTCAAGTTTTGTGAACAACTAAAAATGTCAAACATTCTCGGATCATGCATCATTATCATCATGCATAATATCACCATTCATTTTCAAAGACAAGTTTTCTTGAAACTCACCGACTCAGGTTTTGATATCAAGACGTGAGAATTCTCGATGAGAAGCTCATTTCATGAGATTTCTCATTCAAGTTTAGTCATTTCATCAAACTTCGTCATTTTCCAAATTCGCTCATTTTGTGAAATTTCACATTTTTAGGAAGTTTAGTCATTTTGTCAAACTTCGTATCAATCTCATTCACTCAGATTTTTCATTAAAGCTAAGAAAAGTTTCTTTGCCTTAACCCATGAGAGAAAAGTTTCTCTCCTAAATGGTAAGAAAGTTCTTCCATTCTCTTCATTCCAAGTCACCGGAGCATCACTCAAAGACGACATCGGTGTCATAGCTTCTCCTCGAGCTCATTTCGGACGAAAAGACTGGTCTCAAAAGGATCTCGGGTAGTCAACCATGCATAACCCCTTGTCGTCGTCCGGTTCCCTCCACGTCCACAGAACTTTCATAGGCGAAACTCTCCTCCAAAATGCTCCCAAGTTGCCGGAAACATCTTTTCCGGAGCCTAGAGATCTTTTCCCACCATCCGGCAGCCTTTTCTCATCATCTTCACTGTGCTCCGGTGAAACCAGCGCCCCGTGTCGAGTTTCTCGTGAGGAAGAAGAAAGCTCGTCTCTTCTTCTAATATTTCAGAACTTCACTCATTTTGTGGGATGCCTCAACTTAGAAGTTTAGTCATTTCACACAGCTTTTCACCGAATCACACATCTTTTCACCAAATGCATGGAAAGTTCTTTTGCCAAAGCCCGGAGGGAAAAGTTTCTCCCCTTATATGGTAAGAAAGTTCTTACCATTCTTCTCACTTCATGATAATCTCTATTCACCAACAGTGAGGAAAGTTCAGCAACCTTAATCGTGAAAGAAAAGTCTTCTCTCGCTGATGGTAAGAAGGTTCTCACCATTCATCTCAAGATATCAAGTCTTCAAACAAACAAGCAAAGAAAGTTCTTTCGCTTCATAAGGTAAAGAAAAGTTTCTTCCTTCACGAAAAAAGAAAAATTCTTGTTATTCGATCACAACTATCAACAATCATTCATCAACCTTTGACGAGTATTAAGAAAGTTCTCAATCTCGAATGTTTGAGGTAAGAAAGGTTCCATAACCTCAAAATGTTTCTTTCCTCCACGATTTCATCAAAGTCTCCTTTCATTTGGCACGATTTCTAATCTCGAAAGTTTAGTCATTTCACAAACTTCCCATCAATCTCAATCACTCATATTTTCACCAAAGGTAAGGAAGATTCCTTAACCTTAATTCAAGTGAAAAGTTTTTCTTCGCTAATGGAAAGAAGGTTCTTTCCATTCTTCTCATTTCAGGATATCAAAAAAATTCACTAAAGGCTAGGAAGGTTCTTTAACCTCGACCCATAAGAGAAAAGTTTTCTCTCATTGAATGGTAAGAAAGTTATTCTATTTTCCTCATTTCAAAGTCAATTAAGATTTTTTTCACTAAAAGGTAAGGAAGGTTCCATTACCTTGGCTAGGAAAGAAAGGTGTCTCTTCCGAAATGGAAAGAGAGTTCTTGACATTCCTCTCATTTCATGATCTCAACCAATGACCTTTTTCGCCAAAAGTGAGGTAAGTTCCTCAACCTCGAAAGTGAAAGAAAAGTCTCTCTCCCTGAATGGTAAGAAGGTTCTCACCATTCACTTCATCTCGATATTATCAAGTCTTTCGACAAAGAAGCGGGGAAGGTTCCTTCGCTTCATTAGGGAAAGACAGGTTTCTTCCTTCACAAATAACAAGATGGCTCTTGTTATTCGATCTCAACTTCCGACAACCAATCAGTCAGTTATCTATTTTTACCGAGCATTGGGAGGGTTCTCAATCTCAAACTATTTGAGTAAGGAAGGTTCATTCGCTTCACGAATAATAAGAAACTTCTTGTTATTCGATCTCAATTTTCAACAATACCAATTAGTCACCTAATTTTGTCGGGTATTGAGAAGGTTCTCGATCTCGAACTATTGGGGCAAGGAACGCTCATTCCCTTCATGGATGATGAGAAGGTTCTCGTTATCCGAACAAAACTTTCAAAAATTAGTTAGTCAATAAGCCACTTTTGTTGAGCATTGAGAAGGTTATCAATCTCGCATCTTCGGGTAAGGAAGATCCCTTAACTTCGAATAGCACTACGTGCGGAAGTGATGTGAACCCACCAAGGCCCAAAGCCCAAGATCCTTTACAAGGAATTGGAGGCCCAATCACAAGAGCAAGAGCAAAGAAGACCAACCAAGCTCTTTCCCTATTCATGAATGATTTTGCAAACTTGGAGGAGCAAAATGAAAAGACTGAAGAAGAAGAAGAAGAAGAGGAAAAAGTGGATATTTTTTCCACCAAACCCAAGGAGCAAGCCGAAGGAGTGGCCCAAATATTCTCTATCATCATTTGGGCCCAAGAAGAGAAAATCACTTTGAGAAATTAGAGGACTCAAGTAACAAGATGAAAGAAGTTTGAGTATAAAGGACAATTTCAGAAGTTACATCTTTCATCTCCAAAGGTTACAAGAGCATCAATTGGTCACATAAATGAGGAAAGTAATGCATTAAATAAATTGGATAATTAGTATTAATTTTCATCAATTTAATTTGTAATTTTTCTTTTTTCTTCTTACTTTATGTCAATTCTCTACCTATAAGTAGGGGTTGTTTCTACACTTTGAAGGACATCATATATGAAATTCACTTTGCAAATTTGAGAGAAAATTCTCTTCATTTCTACTACATTTTTCCACTCAACTCTTGTTCAAAGGTTTTGATCAAGTTTGCTAAATCCAAGGTTGCTTTCTCTTGAAGAAAGAGGTGTTGGATCCATCTTCCTTCCATTGACAAAACTCCCACTTTTGCTTGAACCATTCCATGGAAAATGATCTTCAAGCGTGTTTCTTAATGCATAAGAAAACACATCAATTGGTATCAGAGTCAGGTTCTTGTTCTAGCACAACCATTTTTTTTTAGATAAAGAGTTTTTGTGTACTTGATGGAAAATGATTTCACCATCATTAAATCGTTTCCATTAACCATCTAACTCTTTACTTTCTTGAAATTTACATTCCCGCACCTAACTTCTACTTTCTGCAATTTACATTTCCACACCTAACTTTTACTTTCGCAATTTAGATTTTTGCAATTTATTATTTTGCAATTTATTTCTTTTAAATTATCTTTTTGCAATCCCCTACCTTTTCCCCTGCTTTTCAATTATTATAATTGTGTTATTTGTCATATTACTTGTCATCTAACCAGTTTTAATATTTGTTACCTCTATCTCCTAGTGTGCCTAACCTTCTTTTTTTGACATTTTCTATTATCGCACCTTGTGTAAAAAAGAAAAAAAAGAGAAGTTTAAAGTTTGGAAAAAGAAGAATCATTTGGTGCAAGTTTTTACAAAGTGAAGGTTTGGTAAAAACAAAGGAGACAAGAGTTCTAGGATTTCTTGGGTAAAAACTAATCGCATTTTTTAAAGGCTTTCCAAAAGACCACCAACTTTTCACAAATTGCAGAAAGCTCCTTTCTACACTTCTCCAAAATCATTGCAAAAAGTAACCAAAATCTTTTTCTGAAAAGTTTAAAGTGACTTTTGTATTTGATTCTCTTGATCCAAAACTTTTTATTCAGAAACTAAGAGTTTTTGACAAAAAAAGTGTTTGAGTGTAAACAGTTGTTATAATGTCGGATCCTACTTCACCAAAATCACGAATCGAAAAGTACATGGAAAATATGCATGCATGAAATGATGAGGCTTCTTACCGCCCAAGTAACTACCCTTGAAGATATTTTCATCAATGAAAAAAGGGTAGAAAAAGGCAAACCCAAGGAAGGTGAAGGTTCTAATCATATCTCTATTCCATCTAACCAAAAAAGAGACAATTAAAGAAATACCGAGACTCGGACCTGAGCAACCAGTGCTTATACCCATCAAGAAGATGATGAGTACTTTGAGAATCGAGCAAGAAGGAAATCATCAGAGGAGCAACGAGTGCTCAACAATCTGAAAATTAAAATTCCTCCTTTCTATGGAAAAAGTGATCCTCAAGAGTTCTTTGACTGGGTAAAGAAAGTTGAAATGATTTTTGATATTTATGATTATCCTAACAAATTGAAAGTGAAGGTGGTTGTAGTTGAATTTTTGTGGTTATGCCCTCACTTGGTGGGATCAACTTGGGAAAGAATCGCCAACCACAACATTGGGATGTTCTCAAATATGTGATGAAAGCCCATTTTGTGCCACCATATTATGAAAGGGAGTGCCACCAACAACTCCAACAATTGGTACAAGACAGCAAATCTGTGGAAGATTACCACAAGAGTTAGAAGCCGCTCTCATGTAAGCCCAAGTCAATGATACCGAGGAAACAAAGATGGCCAGATTCTTATATGGCCTCAAATCGGAAATTGCCAAATCTCTGGAATTATGTGAGTACCAAGATTTTGAACAGATGGTTCACAAGGCCATCAAGGTTGAAAGGCACTATAAAAGCAGAGTTCCATGTCATACAATCAACCACAAAGGAACCAATGGAGAAGCCAACCTCGAGTTCCACCTCCAAAAGGTAACCAGCCCCAAACACTTATCTGACCGTGTACAAGTGCCAAGATATTGTCCGCTTTGGGGTTACGGCCCAGCCTTTTCCCCCTCACGGTTTTGTTTCTAACGGAATGGATGGTCTTGGGGTTACCAATCCAACATCCGTTAAAAGGCCTCTTGAAGGGAAGGAGGGTGATGTACCTTATATACACCATAATCCCCCTTTAAACCTTCCATGTGGGATGTAACATGTCACGGACCATGGCTAGATCTTCCCCGACCATGGCTAGATCTTCCCCGGTCCAACCGGCATCGCCATGCGTCGGCATCGCCATGCATCCGGACTCATCCACCCCCCCAGGGAGCCCAGCGTCCTCGCTGGCACATGTGCACTGTACTACCTGGGCTCTGATACCAATTGTCACAGACCGTGTACAGTGCCAAGATATTGTCCGCTTTGGGGTTACGGCCCAGCCTTTTCCTCACGGTTTTGTTTCTAACGGAATGGATGGTCTTGGGGTTACGGCCCACCTTTTCCCCTCAATCCAACATCCGTTAAAAGGGCTCTTGAAGGGAAGGAGGGTGATGTACCTTATATACACCATAATCCCCTTTAAACCTTCCATGTGAGATGTAACATGTCACGGACCATGGCTAGATCTTCCCGACCATGGCTAGATCTTCCCCGGTCCAACCGGCATCGCCATGCGTCGGCATCGCCATGCATCCGGACTCATCATCTCGCAAACCGTATCTTACCTCAGCCCTTACCGGGTCCTCCCGAGGACTCACCCCTTTCTATTTACCACCTTTCAGGTCTACCTGACAAGCAGCCAGCGGACTAGAGATCCGTGGTGCTTTCTGTGTTTTTGGATTTCAGCAGCAGCAGTACCTCGTGCTGGAATCTTCTGGGCGAGAGGTTTTCCAAATTCCGCACCTAGGTATTCTAGTGTTTACTTTGGTGGCTCTGTAGTTGTAGTTGCATGCATGTAGATCAGAACATGAAGTTTGTATATGAAAAGAAAAAGAAAACCCAAGTGGTTTTGCAAGATACTAAAGAATGCAAGAGTGATTTGAGTGGAAAAGAAAGTTTGAGAGAAAACAAGAGTGTCTAATCTCCATGGCCAAAGTTAAAAATGTGAAAAAGGCTTTGTTGAGTAACAAGCCATGTTATTTGTTTATTCCTAACACCTATCTTCCGATCATTGGAAAAGAGGAAGAAATTCTCAAATTTTTATCTTCTTTGATGAATGATTTTCAGAACTCTTTGAGGAGCCAAGTGGACTACCTCCATTTAGAGGTATTAAGCATCAAATTGATTTGATGCCCGGAGCTTCATTGCCCAACCGCTCTCATTATAGAACCAATCCGGAAGAAGCAGAGGAGATTAAAAACAAGTTGATGAATTGTTAGAAAAAGGGTACATTAGAGAAAGTCTATCTCCATGTGTTGTGGCGGTCCTCTTAGTTCTTAGGAGTGATGGAACATGGAGAATGTGTATGGATCATCGCCTTATCAATAAGATCACTATAAAGTATAGACATCTTATTCCTCGTTTGGATGATATGTTTGATGAACTATGTGGTTAAAAATATTTTCAAAAGTTGATCTTAAAAGTGGGTATCACCAAATAAGAATGAAACAAGATGATGAATAGAAAACAGCTTTCAAAACTAAACTTGGTTTATATGAATGGCTTGTTCTTCCATTTGGCTTATCTAATGCACCGAGTACTTTCATGAGGTTGATGAATCATGTTCTAAAATCTTTCATTGGAAAATTTGTTGTTGTATACTTCGATGATATCTTAGTATATAGCAAAACAAAGGTATTGCCTTTAGTTTATGGTGCAAAATAATTTTCATTTTCATTTCTTGTATCTTTTTTCATTTTATATGTATAATTTTCGAAAATAATTTTTGAAAATGCGTTTCATTACAACACGTTGAAAACAATATTTTGAAAAGAGTAAAGTGCACCGGTGGTCTCTACACTTCCACCAACCACCTCCAAACCACCGCCGCAACACCAACCATTATCGGATCATCGCCGACCGCTGCCGGGCCACCGCCAAACCACCTCCGGCCCGCCGCTCCAGTGGCGCGCGGCCGTCGAAGGTCCGGCGATGGTCTGGTGGTGGTCCGGAGAGTTCCGGCGGTGGTCCGGCGAAGGTCCGGCAGTGGTCCGGCGATGGTCCGGCGCGTGGTCCGGCAATGGTCCGGCGATGGTCCGGCGGTGGTCCGGCGAGGTCCGGTGAGGTCCGGCAGTGGTCCGGCGAGTTCCGGCGGTGGTCCGGCGAGGTCCGGTGGTGGTCCGGCGAGGTCCGGCGGTGGTCCGGCGAGGTCCGGTGGTGGTCCGGCGAAGGTCCGGCAATGTCTGGGGGTGGTCCGGCGAAGGTCCAGGGGTGGTCAGGCGAAGGTCCGACGGTGGTCCGGTGACGGTCCAACGGTGGTCCGGCTCCGTATTTTATTTTCAAATGAAAACATCAAAAAGTTGTTTTCAAAATCATGTACAAAAGTATTTTCATTTTCATATAAAAATGAAAATGAAAATGAATAACTAAACACATTCTCGTTTTATTTCTTATTTTCGAAGAATTTTCACAAAATTTTCACAAAATTCTACAAACTAAACGCAAGGTCGAGGAAGTTGAAATGGTTATTTGTTCAAAACTAAGAAAATTTGTGTACCTAGGGATCAATCCGGGAGCTACTTGTGAAGGAAGTCCATGGCGGAGGTATGATGGGTCATTTTGGCCAAGTGAAGACAATGGAGGCCTTAAAAGAGCATTTTTATTGGCCAAACATGAGAAATGATGTCGACAAAATTTGTGCACAATGTCTTGTGTGCAAAAGGCTAAATTCAAACTTGAGCCTCATGGGTTATACATTCATCTCCTACTCCTTCTTTACCTTGGGTTGATATTTCTATGGATTTTGTGACTGGTTTTCCAAGAACATCTCATGGACATGATGCAATATTTGTTGTCGTGGATATATTTTCTAAAATTGCTCATTTTATCCCTTGTCATAAAAATTATGATGCCACACATGTCGCCAATTAGTTTTTAAAGTTGTCAAGTACCATGGTTTACCTAAAACAATTGTGAGTGATAGAGATACAAAGTTTCTTAGTCATTTTGGAGGACTTTGTAGGGTAAATTGGGTACTATGCTGCTATTTTCTACTTCTAGTCATCTCCAAACGGATGGACAAACAGAAGTTACAAATAGGACCATGATCACTCTTTTGAGAGAACACTTCTTAAGAAAAATCTAAAACAATGGGAAGAATGTTTGCCTCATGTTGAATTTGTTTATAATCGTTTATATCACACTACTACAATTTTTAGTCCATTTGAAGTTGTTTATGGATTTAACCCTTTGACTCCATTAGATTTAATTCATCTTCCTTTGAGCGATACTGTTCATAAAAGTGCCGAGGAGAAAGCTAAGAAAATGAAAGATCTCCATTTGAAGGTAAAGGAGCAAATTGCAAAACAAAATGAAGTTTATGCTAAAAGAGCCAACAAAGGAAGGAGGCATGTGTCATTTGAACCCGGAGATTGAGTTTTGCTCCATTTGAGGAAAAAGATTTCCTCAAGAAAGAAAGAACAAGCTTGCTCCAAGAGGAGATGGTCTATTTCAAGATGTCAAGAAAACAGGGGAGAATTCTTACACTCTTGCTTTACCTCAAGATAAATATAATGTACATGCTACTTTCAACGTGAAAGATTTGTCTCCTTTTGTAGGCGAAGATGACGACTCGATTCCGTGGTCGGAATCTTTTCAAGAGGGGAAGGATGATGTGAACCCACCAAGGCCTAAACCGAAGATCCTTTACAAGGAATTGGAGGCTCAATCACAAGAGCAAGAGCATAGAAGACCAACCAAGTTCTTTCCTATCATGAAGGATTTTGCAAACTTGGAGGAGCAAAATGAAAAGATTGAAGAAGAAGAGGGAAAAGTGGATATTTTTCCACCAAACTCAAGGAGCAAGCCAAAGGAGTGGCACAAATATTCTCTATCTTAATCTGGGCCCAAGAAGAGAAAATCACTTTGGGAAACTAGAGGACTCAAGTGACAAGATGAAAGAAGTTTGAGGATAAAGGACAATTACACAAGTTACACATTTCCTCTCTAAAGGTTACAAGAGCATCAATTGGTCACATAAATGAGGAAACTAATGCTTGAAATAAATTGGATAATTAGTATTAATTTTCATCAATTTAATTTGTAATTGTTATTTTATTTTTCTTCCTACTTTAGGTCAATTCTCTACCTATAAATAGAGGTTGTTTCTACACTTTGAAGGACATCATATATGAAATTCACTTTGCAAATTTGAGAGAAAATTCTCTTCATTTCTACTACTACATTTTTCCACTAAACTCTTGTTCAAAGGTTTTGATCAAGTTTGCTAAATCCAAGGTTGCTTTCTTCCTCTTCATATTCCTCTTCTTCTTCTTTCCTCATCTTCTCCTTCATCTTCATCATCATCATCATCTTTCTTTTCATCTTCTTCTTCTTTCACTTTCACTTTCTGTTTTCTCTCTCCCTTCTTCTTCTTCTTCTTCTTCTTCTTCTTCTTCTTCTTCTTCTTCTTCTTCTTCTTCTTCTTCTTCTTCTTCTTCTTAACCGCCGACGTCGCCGCTCCCACCTCAGCACCGCCGCTCCAACGATGTCGCTTTCTCGCCGTCATGACCGGCGCTTGTTCACCATCACCACCGATTTTTGGGTTTTTCTGGGTTGGTGGATGAATCCGGATGAATTTTTCATCCGGAGTCATCCACTTTTTTAATTCATAAATTCGTTTACTACGGCCATGGCCATAGTAAGGCCGCAGATGAAATCATGGCTGCTACCACAGTGAAGCTTCTACTACGCCTTTATTTACTACAGGAAACACTGCGGCCTCTCCCGCAGTAGTTACTGCGGCTCTACTGCGATTTTGGCCGCAGTAACACGTGTTTTCTCTACGTAGTGTAGTGGGAAGTTTCCACTATTCAAACTTAATAGGAAGGTTCTTATTGAAACAAATGAAATAAATGTTTCTTCCTTAACAAACAAATCCAGATTTTCTCGTAGACCATTTTCAGGTTTCCAATCGACATAAGTAAAAAGATTGGTGGCGACTCCACTGGGGAAAATCACATCGCTACAATGATGCTAACCATCTATTAGTTTTATGCCTTTAACCCTAAAAAGTCTTTGTTTCAAAAATAAATTGTCTTATTTTTTCTTTTACGTTTTGTCTTAGCTATTCTGTACAACATGTTGCAATATTCCATTTTTGCAACCGTTGATGTTTGTCACGGACTGATTCTTCAGCTGCTCCGTGCGGCACTTAGACACGCCTCCATGTGCTAAGTCAGCCTCGACCCAACCCTTGACGCCTTGAAGGCTTTGAGAAGCTTAAGGAAACTTTGTGAGAGCTAGTGAGCTTTTGAAGGAGAACTTGTATTGATTGCTTAGAATTGATTGGATGGTTACAAATGAGCCCCAAGTGGGGGTATATATAGGACTCCACCTCCTCAATGGACGGTTAGGATCATCTTGATCCAATGGTGGAGATTAATCTTCTAGAGTTATCTACAATTCTCTATACTTGTCTATAAATCTCTACACAAGTCTACCACATCCTAGACTTTCCTAGAAGTCTCTATAAAGTCTTGAAGAATGAGAGAGCCTTCCTGAATGGGCCTTAGCTCTCAAATTCGAATTGGGCCTTGGTACCTTGGGCTTGATGTAGGATGCATGAGCCCAATTTAAGCTTAAATCCTTGCTGGGCTTAACGGGCCGTGACATCCTCCCCCACCTAATCCAGCGACGCCCTCGTCGCTATCTCGAGATAAGCTCGGACCTTGTCTCCATGTTGCCATAGGGTGAGCTCGTGCTCCCATGTTGCCTCGGTGTCCGGCTGATTCTTCCATTGCACCAAGTACTCGGTGTAGCTCGCATGGACTCCTCTCTGCGGTGAGTACGGTGCGCCAAGATCTTCTCCAACTCACGGTCGAGTGTGGTGGCCACTGATGTTGGAGCTCTATGAGATTCACCTCGAGTTGGATCCTCCTGATCCGGATGGTATGGCTTTAGAAAGCTCACGTGAAAAACGAGGTGGAGCTCCAAGTGGGGTGGCAAGGTGACCTGTGCGAGCTTTCCTATTTTTCTCTATAGGAAAGGGGCCCTCATACCTGCGTAGTAAGCCTTTGTGCACCTTGCCATAATTTCGGAAGGTATGTGGAAGAAGCTTTACCATCACCAAGTCTCCTTCATTGAACTCCACATGCCTTCGCTTGTTATCTGCCCATTTCTTCATCTTCTTAGCCGCCTTGGCCAAGCATGCCTTGGCTATCTCGGACTTCTCTTTCCAGCCTCGGGCAAAGATGAAGGCACCAGGACTCCTTCCTGGAGAAGCCGTTGCCATAGTGTGTGGAGCTAAAGGTTGTTGTCCCGTTGCCAACTCGAATGGACTAGCCCCCGTGGACTCACTCTTCTGAAGGTTGTAGGAGAATTGGGCTATATCCAGCAACTTCACCCAATCTCGTTGATTGGCACTCACAAAGTGTCTGAGGTACATCTCCACCAAGGCATTCACCCTCTCTGTCTGCCCATCTGTTTGTGGGTGAAAGCTTGTGGAGAAGTTAAGCTCCGTGCCCAACATCTTGAAGAGTTCTGTCCAAAACTTGCCTGTGAACCGAGTGTCTCGATCGCTTACGATGGAAGTAGGAATGCCCCAATACTTCACCACGTCCCGGAAGAAGAGTCCGGCTGCATCCTCTGATGAAAATTTCTTAGGCACAGGGATGAACACTCCATACTTGCTGAATCTATCCACGACGACCATGATGTTGCCACACTCATCCACCTTTGGCAACCCAACAATGAAGTCCATGGAGACACTTTCCCATGGTCTCCCCGGAATGGGTTGGGGCTGCAATAAACCTCCAGGACGGGTTTGTTCTGTCTTGTCTTGCTGGCACACCAGACAAGTCCTCACATATAGCTCCACGTCGTCACGCATGTTTGGCCAATAATATGCTCGTTCCACCAAGGCCAAAGTACGCCTTGCCCCTGGATGACCCGCCCACAAGGAGTCATGGCACTCCTTTATGATTTCCTTGCGTAGGTCATCCCATTTTGGTACAAAGATAGCTCCTCCCTTGGTGCGCACTATACCATCCTCAAGCCAAAACCGTTGGGTCTTCCCTTGAGGTGCCAACTCTACAAGACATTTGGCTTGAGGGTCCTTCTCCATTCCCTCTTTGATCCGCTCCAAAAGAGAGAAGGCAGGCTGAGTGATGGAAGCTAACTAAGCCTTGCGACTTAGTGCATCTGCCACCAAGTTAGCCTTGCCCAGCTTGTACTCCAAGACATAGTCGAACTCGGCTAAGAAGTCTTGCCACCTTACTTGCTTCAGAGTGAGATTCTTCTGTGTCTGAAAGTAGCTTGTGGCGATGTTATCGGTCTTGACCATGAACTTGGACCTCAACAAGTAATGCCTCCAAGTTCGTAAGCAATGTACCACGGCCGTCATCTCCTTCTCCTGGACCGTGTAGCACCTCTCAGTTTCATTGAGCTTACGACTCTCGTAAGCTATGGGATGTCCCTCCTGCATCAGGACCCCCAATAGCATAGTCCGAGGCATCAGTGTGTACCTCGTAAGTCTTGGTGTGGTCGACAAGGCCAACACCGGTTCCTCCATCACGGCTTGCTTGAGTGCCATGAACGCCTCTTGGCACTTCTCATCCCAACTCCATGCCCGGTTCTTCTTAAGCAGGTCCGTCAAAGGTGTGGCTATGTGGGAATATCCTTGGATGAACCGTCGGTAGTAGTTTACCAGCCCAAGGAAGGATCTCAGCTCTGGCACCTTCCTTGGCGGCTCCCATTCTTGAACGGCTTGGACTTTGGTTTCATCCATCCTCGCCTTCCTCGTCCCATAATGTGCCCTAAGAACTCAACCTCTTCTTGGGCAAAGGCACACTTTTCCTTCTTCACATAGAGTTCATTCTCATGAGACTTGGAAGACTTGCCGTAGATGCTTAATATGATCCTGTAGTCTCTTCGTATACCACAATATCATCTAAGTATACTACGACAAATCTATCCAAGAAGGGCTGGAGTACCTTGTTCATGAGTGTGCAAAAGGTAGCGGGAGCATTCGTAAGACCAAAGGGCATGACCAAGAACTCGTAAGAGCCATACCTTGTGACGCATGCCATCTTGAACACATCCCCTTCAGCTATCCGGACTGGTAGTAGCTCGAGCGCAAGTCCAACTTGGTGAACCACCGTGCTTCCCAAGCTGGTCGAACAAGTCTGCAATGAACGGGATGGGATACTTGTTCTTTACCGTGATCTTGTTCAAGGTGCGATAATCGATGCACAATCAAGTGACCCATTGTGCTTCCTTTGGAACAAGACCGGTGCGCCGTATGGAGCCTTTGACAGTTGGATGTAGCATGCATCCAACAACTCCTTAATTTGTCTCCTCAACTCCTCGAGTTACGGAGGAGACATGCGGTAAGGTACCGCAACTGATGGTCTAATCCTTGGCACCAGCTCAATCTCATGATTCATCTCCCTCTTAGGTGGAAGCTTCTTCGGAAGCTCGGGCGGCATAACGTCTTGGAACTCCTCCAAGACAGCAGTGATCTCGGTGGGCACATCGACGACAATTTCTCCGGTATCCTCCTTGATGGCCGCAAGGAAGGTAAGCTCGCCTCTCTTGATGCCCTTGTGGAGTTGCAAGGCTGAAAGCGTAGCTCCATGCTTTGGTCCTCCACGAGTCAATGGTACCTTGCGTGGCTCATCCTTCTCTAAGATGCACATGGTGTTGGCGAAAGGCATCGGGATCACCTTAACCCGGTCCATGAACTCCATGCCAAACACCATGTCATGATCATCCATAGGAACTACTGAAAAGTTGACAAGGCCACGCCACTCACCTATTTGGACCTCCACATCTTTGGCCATGCCCTAGATGGCCTTTGGGTTGGAGTTGACAGCCTTCATCCAGCCTTGCTCTCCGGAGTACTTGATTCCAAGGCGCCTAGCTTCCTCCAGCCTTAGGAAGTTGTTCGATGCTCCGGTGTCCACCAAGCCACGTACCTCTTGTCCATGAACCTTGGCTTGGACAAAGAGACGACCACCTTGGTCCGGTGTGGGCTTCTCCACCTTGGCCTTAAAGGGAACCCATGCCGACATTGGTGCTAGTTTGCTCTTTCTCTGGGCAAGAGATGAAAGATGACTCTTAAGAGGGCAATCTCGAGCTAGGTGCTCACCTTTGCAAATGTAGCACTCGAGGGGTCTCTTCTCACGATTGTCCCCCTTCTTCCACCTTGGATTGCTTCCGCCCTCTTTCACGGGTGCCTTGGGCGCATCCTTCCCTTGACCAGATGCTCCCCCACCTTGTACCTTGGTTGGGATCTTGGTTTTGGGCTTCTCCGTCCTTTGGAACTCAATAAGAGACTCCGCTACAGACATGGCTGTCGAAAGATCCTCTACTCCACGCCTCTTGAGTTCTAACTTGGCCCAGTTTTGGAGGCCATCCACAAAAGTGAAGAATGCTTCCTTCTCAGGATAATCTGGAATCTCCAAGAGAAGCTCGTTGAACTCCTTCACATATTCTCGGATGCTACCTTTGTGAGAGAGATGTCTTAGCTTCGCTCTTGCCTCATTTTCTCGAATTATCCGGACGGAATCGCCGCTTGAGCTCCTTCTTGAATTCCTCCCAAGTGGAGATTGAGCAAGTTCCCTTCTCAATCTCCGCATGCCGCCGCCTCCACCATACTAGCGTGGTGTCCTAAAGGTAGAGGGTGGCATGGTTGATCTTTGAGGCATCCTCCATGATGCCAGCAGCACCAATCTTGCTTCATGCCCCAAAAGAAGTTGTCCACTTCCTTGGCATCTCGAGCACCCTTGTATGCCTTAGGCCTCGGCACATCGACCACGGGTGGTAGTGTAAGGCTCGACGTTGATGTAGACGTCGTAGAGTTAATGCCTTTAGCCACCACCGCCTTAAGGAGGGCCACCTCCGATCCAGCCTAGCAATCGTGCCCATGAGCTCTTCCCTAAGAGCCTTGTTCTCCTTCTCAAGGTCAAGGACCCTTAGGGTGAGAGCCTCATCCCCGCCTTGCGTTGCTCTGCTGCTGAGGCCACTTGGTTCACCGCACCCAAAGCAGCACATCCTCAAGTCCTTCCACCTTGGCCTCAAGATCCTCCTGCTGAGACTCCACCGTAGTGAGCCTAGCCTCAAAGTTATCCATCACCCTTTTGGACGCACCCCGAGACCTTCCTCTCCTTGAGCTTTTCTCCGTCTCAAAGGGTTGCTCCTCGCCACGCACCACATCTGCTATCCTTGCCTTTGTTGGTCTTCCTAAGCACGAACCTTGGCTATGATACCAACTGTCACGGACTGATTCTTCACTGCTCCGTGCGGCACTTAGACATGCCTCCTTGTGCTAAGTCACCTCGACCCAACCCTTGGACGCCTTGAAGACTTTGAGAAAGCTTAAGGGAAACTTTGAGAGAGCTAGTGAGCTTTTGAATGAGAACTTGTATTGATTGCTTAGAAATGTTTGGATGCTTCCAACTGAACCCCAAGTGGGGGTATATATACGACTCCACCTCCTCAATGGACGGTTAGGATCATCTTGATCCAATGGTGGAGATCAATCCTCTGAGTTCTCTACACTTCTCTACACTTGTCTATACATCTCTACACAAGTCTACACATCCTAGACTTTCCTGAAGTCTCTAGAAAGTCTTGGAGAGTGAGAGCCTTCCGAATGGGCCTTAGCTCTCAAATTCGAATTGGGCCATGGGGCTTGACCTAAGACTGATGTACCTTGAGCTTGATATAGGATGCATGAGCCCAATTTAAGCTTAAATCCTTGCTTTGGGCTTAACGGGCCGTGACATGTTGCTTCGATGCGGATTTCGGTTCTAAATATTGAATTTTCATTTTAAATTTCTTATGAGATAAGGAGGAAGCACGTGTGTATATATGTATATATATGAAAAATTATCAAAAATCCCATGAGGTTTGTGAAAATATATAAAAATCTCAGTAACTAACGTCCGTTTAATAAATCCGTTAAATTTTAGGTTTAATCACTATAAAAGTACTCTAAGACTTTTTAACCCTAACATTTCTACCCTATAATTTTAAACAATTACACTTTTACTCTCTCCTTATACCAACGAAGGAAAGGAGAAAACAAAAGCAGACTTAGTCATTCCGCCTCTTTAACCGTTAAATTGACCGTTAATTATTTTATTTTTAATCAAATGCCCCTAAAAATAAAAACTAATTACAATTTATTTAAAATCTAGTGATTAAACTTTAAATAAAAGTTCACTTTAACCTCAAACTTTAAAACCATCTTTTCACACTATCTTTTCGATTCCTTTCGTTCCTTTCATTCCTACTTAACAAACAATTGGTCAGTGCCAATTAACCACCTCAAACTTGATCTTGTTCTCCTCGTGCTTCTGATTATTATCTTTCACAAATTTCATCTAACTAACACCCTTGAATTTACAGAACCATGGTTTGCTGGGTACAACACTAAAAAAATAATTAACTATCCACGACCTCACATCATCAACAAGTAATTACTTAACTGAACCTACAACATTCGACAATTCAACAATAGCGAAGCACAAAGGAAGTTCGATCCTCCCATGCTCAATACAACCTTGTATTATCACCGTTAAAACATAAACCATTCCTCACCATTAGGGGTGTGCATGGTTCGGCCAAAACCGAGAACCGAATCGCCTTCGGTTCGATCAATTCATTTTTTTGTTTCGAATTCGGTCAAAACCGAATATTGGTTAATTCGGTTCGGTTCGGTTCGGTTACGGGGCGAACTCATTTATTTTATTTTTTTAACATTTAATTTATGTTGGTATTGTTTTCATATTTTGGACCTTTTTTTAATCATCTTGCTGAAATTTTGTTTAATTGTTTTGTTTCACTCAACAAGTTTAGGGAGGTAATAGAAAAATTTGGTCAAATTTTGAATTTACCAAAATTTCCGATTATTCGGTTAAAAATCAAACCGAACCGAAACCGTTCGGTTTTGGTTATTTCGGTTTTATGGGTGAGTTCGGTTTATTCGGTTTATTACGATCCAAAATCGAAACCGAATTAACCGATCAATTCGATTCAGTATTAACCGAACCGACTTAATGCCCAGCCCTACTCACAATTTTGCGAGGGACCAACCATTTTAAACCCACACTCACGTAGATCATAAATAGATGTTTTAAAGCACACTTTCAGCAAAACCCAACCAGCATACGAGCAAGTATCTGTCCTAGGTTCTTCAAAGAATATCATCCTTGCCCAAAAACGCATCTGTACTAGCCACATCCATAAAATCCATTACCCATAAAAGCCGCCGGCGGTGAAGCAAATGAAGAGGGCGGTTGAATCTATTTTGATGTCGCCACATCCATAAAATCCATTACCCATAAAAGTCGATGCGCTGAGATCGATTCCAGGAGAGCAGATCCAGACCGTGATTCGAAGGTGGATCTGGACGTTCAATGATGGAGGAGCAGATCCAATCACGCTTTTGATGCTCCTCCACCGACAGGACGATTCCTCTAGCCTGCAACGTAAGGCCGCCTCGATTGGGTTGGCATCGCCGTCGACGAAGTTGGTGGTGGTTGAGAGCGAGGAACACGAATCGGAGAGCTTCAAGGATCAGGTGAGCAACAGACGGGTTCGGTTCTTGGGTAAACGGATCTACGCAACGCACTTTCCCCAGTTCGGTTCAGGTGATGAACACGAGTTCTTTGACGCCGACGAGCTCCAATTTTTTTCCCGTCGGTGGTGGGGTGAGGGTGACAACCATTGCGAGGTGGTGGGAGCTGGGTGGGGAGGATGGGTGAGTGGTTTTGTAATTTTTGAAAATAGTTTGACTAAGTTGCATATTTTTATAAAAATCAAGGTTAAATAGAATGTTAAATATAGAAATTTACATAAATGTCCTTAATTAAAAACTGACTTTAACAGAACTTATAACTGAAGGATCTAGGACAATTTATGAAGTTAAAGGATTACAATACGACGAATTCTTAAAATAAAACTAAAATAGGACACGCATTAAAGGTATGAGACTAAAAATGTATTTTACCATATATATATATATATACACACACACACACTAGTAAACAATACGTTCGTTAAATTCAGAAATACAATTTCACTCAATATTAATAGAAGATAATTACCATGCACACAACATAATTTAGAATTCAAGTATTTTTTAATTGATTAAGTAAATTGATCATGATATATTCTATCCATTGAAAATCAATCCTAGAGGAGTTTCTAATTGAATTTAAACAACTACCCCCTCCGTATCCTATTAATTGATCCATTTATTTTAGCTGTTTCACAGTATTTAATACCCTCTCCGTCCCAAAAAGATTCAATCATATTCTTTTTGGGTTGTCCAAAAAAGATTTGATCATTTTCTTTTAAGGAAACTTTTTCACATCATGTTTTTACCTTTAAACCCTCAATTTTCATTCTCCATACAAAAAGCTACTTTTGTCTTATATGACAGTTTTACTTTATTACTCTCAAGTCTTCAATACTCCTTAATCTTCGTGTCCAGTCAAATGCTTAAAACAAAATGGGACGGACGGAGTATATGATTTTATTTCATGAATGTTTAGACATGTAAAGTTAAATATTTCATATGCATATCTTAATTTGAAATATAACGTTTTGAAATATATTTTTTGTTAATTTTTTCCACTATTTATCATTGTAAAAATCTGAGTCAAACATTGAATATTGAAACATGAAAGTCAAATAAGTCAATTAATGGAGTACGGATGGAGTATAATTTAATCTTGCACGCTTCATTATTCTTGGTTCTCTTTAATAGTCTTCAATTATTGTTATTTGGCAAGACCACCTTCACTTGATTTATTTCTTCTAAATTATAACAGTATCAAGAATAATTCATGTCTTTTAGTGTTAACATTTGAGGCATAAGTCATTTGGGTTCGACCCAACAACTTTACAGTTGAGATAAAATTGCATAAAATAAAATCACTTATGTCTTTTTTGTTTTTTTGTAATAAACTCTTTTATTATTAATGTGTGATGAAGAGAATATTATTTTAAAACTCTAATTACTTCGATTTCTATCACTATTAAACCTTTAATTAGTAGTGTTTCCTCCTTTTACTGAAAGTTAAGGGGTATATATGACTATAAAAACTTAAGGATAAATACAAAATTAGTCTATATGGTGTTTTAAGTTGGATGAGTTATAACATAATTTGTCTCTATTTTCTTTTTGTGTGTGTAATTTTAAGGATTCTACCATCAAAGCTCTTAATATTTTGGAATGATTTAAAGTCTCTCAAAATGACTATAAAATTTTAGATATAAAAGGTATAAAAGTTGTTCAACTATTTTGAGGCACCTTATACGTGAAAGTTTGAGCGAGTGTCGGAAACTCGGGTTTGACTCGGTTACAATAAATTCTTTTGACAAGAGTGGTTCTAAGTTGGTAGGGAAAGAGGGAGGATGGTTACGGGCATATCTGATTATTGGTAGATGAGATAAGTTAATTTGTAAAATTTGAAAATTTTAGGGTTAAATCATTTTTAAAAGTTTGAGGTTATATTGATCATTGGACATAGTGACGTGGATGCCAGATACCACAAATAATCCACGTATTTGATATGTTATGTACTATACCAAAATATTCCCTAATTAGACTACTGATCAATGCTAAATTCAAATCCAAACAAAGAATAGTGGAAAACGATCTCCACTGTCCATACTTTATAGCCTGAAATTAGTTTGGCGATAAAATGTTATTGCATTCGTCCAATGAACATTGATGAGTTTGATTTTCAATATTAATCATCTATATTTTCTCTTAATAGTGTGTACCGGAAATACTTTACACCATGACATGACTACCTCTATTCTAAAATAGAAACAGTACATGTATATTTATATAATCGATATATATGGGTCCATGCACGGCAGTATTGTCAAATGAAACGCCATATGGTAGCGTCACGCCACAACGGCTTCCCATTTACGAAGACCCCCTTTTCCAATAAGGGCACTCGTATAATACCGTTAGCCGTAAACGTCTCTGCCGCCTCCTTGAAGGCGACCGTTACACTCATTATGGCATTAAACCAGAGGAGGGAATAACTCCACAATAACTCATTGTTATTACACCATTAATACGCCGCCATCTCAATGATGGACACATTTATGGAAAATCCTCGCATTCAAGGCCCCATAACGGGACCTAGCACCACCCTATATATTGGGTGGTGCACCGCCTCAAATAAGGTAATGCTACACACCCACACTTCTCCTCTCTTTCGCACTGAAAGTGTCCGTGTCTTACTTTTCCAGTACCGGAATCATCGTGTCACCGCCACCGGATCACCCTTGACGGTCTGAGATTATTCTTTGGCTATCAATTTGGCGCCGTCTGGAAGCGAAAATTTAGTCGTTTTCTTTCCTACCGCCTGATTTTCTCCTCTTCATCGTTTTTATGGCGAAAACAAAGAGAACGAGCAACGGCGTGCGAGTCGAGATCTGCTTCCGGCTCCTCGGATGTGCCCCCAACCCCTGCTTGGTAACGCAATGGGAATACAGCCCCACAACCCCTGGGCTTGGGAGCAGTCCCGCCGCCTCTGTTGTTGCCATACCGGGAGGACACCAGGCCACCTCAGCCACAAGCGGCCGCTCTGACATACCTCGCTGGGACCTCTGCGACCCCCCAGCAGGTCATCGTCGATCCCGCTCAGCTGACACTGCTCCAGGCGAGCATGCTCAACGAAATGAAGGCCTTTATGGTGCAAACCATCAAGGCAGAAATGCAGGCTGCTCGCCTCCCGCCTCCCAACGACAAAGATGAACAATCCCAGAACCAAAATCCATCCGCTGTGAACACGGATGTCGATGACCTTCTTCGGAGAATCAACGTGGTCGAGGAGCGAGTTAAGACGCCAAACCTGGTCCTCGGCGACATCGAGGTTCTCCTCACCCAGCCTTTCACAGAGGACATTATTGTTGTCCAGGCTCTGCTAGCTTTCGAATGCCGGTCATCGAAAGTTACGACGCGACTTCTGAACCCCGTTGATCATTTGCGGCGTTACATCTCCCAAATGGAGATGGCTCGCGCTTGACCCAATACTTTGCAAAGCCTTCAGCTCCACCTTGAAGGGGCTGCTTCGACGTGGTTTGGAGCGCTGAGCGGCCAGCATTTTAAATGCTTCAAGGATCTAGCCTCCTCCTTCTGCGCCACTTCATGGGGGCTCGGCCTCCTCCCAAAACCGTCCAGCACCTCCTCGGGGTAAAGCGGCAGAGGAGGAGCCACTCGAGACTATATTCGACGTTTCCAAGCGGAAGCCGTCCAAGTCGAGGTCTCTCCTCGGACATGCAGCTCTGGCCGTAACTCAAGGCCTTCAACGCGAGTCAGGCTTGCGTACAACATTAATGAAAACCCCGTCACAGCGATGGGTGAGTTCATCGATCGGGCAACCCGGTTCATGAACTCCGAGGAGATGAACAAGCCATACAACAGGCCCCCCACAAATGAACGCCACAGGAAATTTGAAAAGGGGTGCTTCATCGAGGTTCCAGTCCTCGAACTCCGGTCCAAGGACCTCCGACCACCACCCCGCACTTCGTGACACCCGCACCAACATCCTTCTGATGCTGGAGAAGCAGAACAAGGTCCCTAAGTGGCCTCAGCCCATCCAGCATAAGAACACGAGGGGGTTTGACAAGTACTGCCTTTACCACAAGGATCGTGGTCACGATACGGAGGCGTGCTATCAGCTCCGAATCTTATTTCGGAGATGCTTGGCGAGGAAGCTCAAGGAGTTCCTCTCCGACTCCTCTTCCTCCTGCAAGGAATTCCCAAAGGACGCAAGAGGGATGGCGACACCGACGACCGCGAAAAACGCGTCGTCGACACAACAGCCCTCGAGGCCAAAACTTGCCACCACCACCACCCGCGGGCGTCATTCACATGCTCACGAAGTCGGAAGGCGCCTCCTCCAGAAAGCGGTATGCAAGGGAAATCTTGCGGATCGATCACCTCGAGGAGAACGTCATCTATCGGCCCAATGGAACAAAGGTTGTCGTTCCACACTCCGACCCACCGCTTATCACAGCAAGGATCGCGGGTTACGACACCGGCGAGTCTACATCGACACGGGTGCAAATACCGGTGTCATTTTCGAGGACATGCTCGATAAACTCGGGATACACATGTCCCATTTGTGCGAAAGGAGCTCCGGCCCTACCTTTGGCATTGGCGGGGACATTGTGCCAACGATAGGGTCGTCAACTGCCCTCATGCTGATTGGGGACACACAATTTGGCACGGTGGACTGCCATTCCGTCATGACGGAATTCTTGGTCCTCGAAGTCCCCTCCACATACAACGCCATCGTTGGTCGACCTAGCAGTCGAATTCCACATGAGGTGTGACATCCGTTCTCTCACGGTCACATTTGCGGCGCCTCGTGGGGATGCGAGCATCTACATTGACCAGCGAGCGGCGAGGGCGAACTCGTGGCCTCGTTGAGCTCAACGGTTGACTCACGGGCCTCGAAGCGGATCGAGGAACTGCGGAGCCCGACGGCGAGCCACGTCTCGATGGCGTCCATCAAGAAATCGAGGTCACCCGGGCAAGAAATTCAAGATCGGCAAAAACCTTCAACAAAAGGAGAAGATGGCACTAATCCACCTCCTCGAGGCAAACCTCGGCGTTTTACTTTGGAGCATGAAGGATTTACCGGGTGTCGATCCCAATATTATTGCACACAAGCTTAATGTATTCCCGGATTCCAAGCCGGTTAAGCGAGAAGAAAAGGGGTATGGCCCCTCAAAAACAATTTGTAAAGAGGAAGTTTCCAAGCTCCTCGGCCGGAATAATCAAAGAAATTCAGTACTCGAGTGGCTCGCTAACATAGTTTTAGCTGACAAAACTAATGGAGACCTTCGTATGTGCGTCGATTTCACGGGCCTCAATAGACATTGTCCGAAAGACCCTTATCCGTTACCGGTTATCGACCAGCTCGTCGACGCCACCTCCAAATACAAGTACCTGTCGTTCATGGACGCTAAGAGTGGTTACCACCAAATCTACATGGACCCCGACGACGCTTTCAAAACAGCGTTCACAACGGGTGACGATGTGTACTACTACGTTCGAATGCCTTTTGGGCTTAAAAGCGCTGGAGCCACATACCAGCGTCTCATGAACAAGGTCTTTGCCCGCCAAATGGGCATGACACAGGCGTACGTTGGCGATGTTATTGTGAAAAGCATGACATTCGAAGACCACCTTCAAGATTATGCTGAGACTTTACAGTCATTCAGACTATATAACATGAGGCTCAATCCAGCCAAGTGTTCTTTTTTCGTGGGAGCCGGAAAATTCTTAGGCTACATGATCTCCGAACGGGGAATCGACGCCAACTTAAAGAAAATTTCAGCCATCACGGATATGGCGCCACCAAAAGACATTAAGGAAATCCAGCAACTCACAGGAAGAATTGTCGCCCTGGGACGGTTCATTTCCAAGTGGGAGATAAGTGCCAGCCGTTTTTGAACAGCTTCGCATGAAAAAGGCATTCACTTGGACACCGGAGTGCCAAGAGGCCTTCGAACAAATCAAGAAACACCTCTACGATTTGCCAACGCTGAAATGCCCGCAACCCGGGATGAACTCATCATTTACCTCTCCACTTCAAAGCAGCCTTTGTCTCGTCCGTGCTCGTTAAGGAGGAGGGCCCGCAGTGGCCCGTCTATTACACAAGTCACACATTACGAGGAGCTGAGATGAACTACCCTCCCCTTCAGAAAACAATCTACGCTTTGATCGTGGCTGCTAGGAAATTACGAGCATATTTCCAAGCCCACACAATCATTGTCAGAACGGACCTACCAATCGGGATATCCTGAGCAGACCGGAACATAGCGGTCGTTTAGCCCGTTGGTGCATCGAACTCGGGAGTATGACATCAAGTTTGAACCTCGACGAGCGATAAAGGCACAAGCTTTGGCAGATTTCATGGCCGAGCTTTCCATCTATCCTCGAACACGGCCCCTCGAGGAACCCTCCAGAGGAGTTGGAACCTCCCGAATGGGACATGTTCGTGGATGGTTCATCCGGTCTTGATAACCCGGGCGTTCATATCAAAGGTCCTCACGGCATGGAGGCCAGCTTACGAGTGGCTTTCCAATTCCCGATTACGAACAACGTGGCGAATACGAGGCCCTCGTGGCGGGTCTCAAGCGCTCTGAAAGCTGGTTTGCGGACGTTTAAGCGTGCCAGTGACTCGCAGCTCGTCGTAAGCCAGGTTACGGGGACCAACGATCGCAAGGATCCCGTACTCTCGAGGTACTTGCGCTTGGTAAAAAGCTTGCAAGGACAGTTCGGCGATTAAATATTAATAAGATCCCAAGGATCAAAACAACGTGGTGACAGTGTCTAAGGGGCGGCGGATGCATCCTCGAAACCTTAGCACAACCCTCTATAAATACAATTCATGCAATTGGCCTTAACGCAGCGCTGATTGGAGGGACCCAATCCTTCAATACCTCAAACCGGTGCAATCGAGGGCCCACCGGCGTTGCAAAAGAAAATAAGGGCGCGATCATCCGCCATGTCATCATAGATGGCACGTTATGGCGTAAAGGATATTCTACTCCTTTGCAGCGATGTGTTGGCCCCGACGATTCCAAACTCATCATGAGCGAGGTCCACTCGGGAGTTTGCGGAGCACACATTGGCTCCGATGCGCTAGCACACAAATGCTTGCGCCTCGGTTATTATTGGCCAACTCGAGGAAAGACGCGCATGATTTGGTACGAGCGTGCCATAACGCCAGCTTAACTCTCGCATCCAACGACAACCGCAAACGAAGTGGTTACGGAGACATACCTATACCCTTCGCTGTGGGGCCTCGATTTAATCGGCCCGATGCCTACGGCCAAGGGCGATTCAAATTCTGTATAGTGGCTGTCGATTACTTCACTAAGTGGGTAGAGGTCCAGCCACTCGAGAACATAACAACCGCCAAGGTCATACACTTCCTCCGCACGACCTCGTGGCGCGATGCAGGCACCAAGAGCCATAATCACAGATAATGGTACTCAGTTCGCGAGCAAAAGCTTAAGGATTGGGCCACTAGGATGAACATACAAATGCTCTACGCTCCCGTGGCACTTGCACTGTCAAATGGCCAGTTAGAAGTAACAAATCGCACGATCAAAGTGGGCTTAAAAATTTGAATCGAGGAAAAAAAAGAGATGTGGGTCGAGGCCCTACCCAGCGTTCTCTGGGATTATCGATCAACTACACGGGGACCCACGGGAGAAACTCCTTTCTCCTTGGTTTATGGAGTCTATGCCTTATTACCAATCAAGTCTCGGTCCCTACAATCCGAACGCTATATTACGATGCCCTCACAATGAGAGCGGTCTTCGAGCGCGTTTGGACCTCGTCGAGGAACTCCGCGAGGGTGCTAGACTTAGGCTTATGGCCTTACGACAAAGGGCAAACCTCGATCACAACGCCAAAGTTCGGGCAAAGCAGATCCACGTGGGCGGAATGGTCTTGCTCAAGGCGGAGTTGTCGGGTCGTAATCCGGGCCATGGCACACTTCGTTCCAGATGGGCAGGACCATATGTGGTACATAGCAAGGAAAGAGGAGGCGTCTACAAGTTAAAAGATTATCAAGGCAAAAAACTCAAAAATGACTACCACGTCAACGACTTGAGGCCTTATTACGTTTAAGTTATGCGTTTTCAAAGACTTTGCAATGTACAAAATACTGTTCATACATCAAAGGGAAGGCAATATTCCAAGTCTTTACATTGTGCAAGTCGTGTTCACATAAAACCGCTTATACTGAAGGGCCACGCATTGCGCAATTGATACTCGTATAGCAACTAGAAAGGCATCAAATGCTGAAGCGTTGTTTATTTTGTCAAAAATGGCCAAAAATTCAATTACAAGTCCACAAACTACTTCTGGACATTATCGTTTTGGGGTACAACAGGGGCATCCTCTACATGCCCGGGCAGAATATCATAAGGATATTCTGCTCCTAATTTTTTCCCTGCCCTGCCCCACTCGAACAAAACCGCTTGAGGAGGGTCTTCGACCTTCATGGCATTAAGGGCTTCCAAATCTGACTTATCAACGATGCCTTCCACTTGGTGGCGGCATCGTAGAAGCTCCTCGGCCATAACAGGCACCCGCCATGGCTTGTGCGTCAGCAGTCTTCTCGATCAGCACCTCGACAGCCCTGCGCACTCGACCAGCCCTTTCAGCAATGGGCTTTACAAAAACGGGGGGCTGAACACTTTCACCATCGTACAACTTAAAACCAATTTGGTTTTCTAGTTGTCTGAAGGCTAAATGATCAGCCACCACAGAGCCCGTCACCTCACTAAGGGTCTTGGTGCTTGTCTTCAATTTGGACTGCACTTTTGACGCGAGATCCTCGGCATGGGCGGTCCTCAAGGACAACTCCTCGATGAGTTTGTCCTTTGCCTCAGCAGGTCTCCATCCTTTGATACTCCCGAGCACTTGCTCCATTTCAGCTTCGAGTGTTTCTTCGCATGGTGCTCGGCGAGGAACAGGCTTCGTGCTTCTTCCCATCGGCCATGGAAGCTTTCAGCCGCTTGCCCATGACACCCGTGGCTCTAAGGAGGTTAGCCTCCTCATTCCTCGAGACCCCAGCTCGGCCTCTTTCTCAGCCAGCTTGGCATCCTGTCGGCTAAGGCCTTTTTAGGCTCTCCACCTCCTCGGATTCCTTTGCCTTGGCCTCAAGGCTCTTCACGAGGACTCAAGGTCCTCGATCTTTGACACCAGCCCTTGGGCCAATACGATTTTACGCAAATTACAAACGCAGACCATATAAACAAAGCATCCCAACGGAAAAGTTAAGTAACAAAGGGAATCCAGTTCGTCACTTACCCGAGTGAGGCCACGGCGGATGTCCTTCGCCATGTCTAGGGCCCCGAGGAGGTGTGCTTCAAAAGTGCTGTCTCGGGAAGCGCAAGACCTTACGCAACCTTTAGTCTCACGTCCCCTTCCCGAGGAGGATTGACTCGTCACGAGTCACCCTCATGACAGGTCCCAGGAGCCTGCACAAGGGCCGGACCCTTGCGTTTGAAGGATTTTCCCGCAGCTCCGCCGGTAGTCCTCGAGTAGTTGAGGCTCGAAGGCTGGGTCTATGCCCTTCGTGGTCTTGGGGATCCTCGAAGGCCTTCTTGTATACACTCGAGGGGCCACAACAGCCCTCCGAGCATCTGCCAATAGGCCGACGGGTTTCCCAACGCCCGAGCGGGGCTACGGGAGACTCCTCGGCGGCTGGCCTTTTCCCTTTATCTTTAGCAGACTGGGACTGCTGTCCGAGGACACGACCAAGTCCTCTGCTGTCAAAAGGTTAAAATGGGAATCAGAACACAGTGAAAAGAAAAGTTAGCCAAAGAATCAAGGGAAGCAAGAATGGTACCTGCAAGTCGAGGACGCTTCCGTCGAATGATGTCCTCCTCGGAGTCCTCGGACAACTCCTCGATGGTGACGGGGCCAGCCACGTTGATTTGGTTGAGCTACCGTCACCAAGGCCTCCGCACCTCGGGCCTCTCCGCCTTTCGAGGTCCCTGCAAGCTGCAGCTGACCCCTCGACAACCTTTTGGGCAGGCTCTGCGGGGACCTCCTCCTCCATCTTAGCTTTAAGAGCCTCCAAGAAATCCCGCTTCTTGGCAAAAGGGTCTTTGGTGCAACATCTTGGCTGTAGTAAAACACAAGGCCAAGTTATAATAGCATTTCAAATGTGCAAACACAAAAACACAGAAATGAAAAGAAAGGCAGAACAGACAGTGAGGGTTGCTGAAAGCGCCCTCGAACCGCTCTACGAGGTCCCCGTCCAATCCTTCCACCCAATTTTTAAGGGTGTCCACGTGGCTCGGAAGACGGTGGGCCCTGCTAACCCCTACTCTCCGCAGGACCACCTCGTCCAGGCTGGATAGAGTGAAGGGAAACGCACCCTTACACCCCTCGAGCCTTTCCACACTCCGGATCCATTCACAAAGGGCGTCGAGGGCTTTCTTTCCCTCGCTGCCCGCCCACACAGAGGGCTTCACTGACACCCTTGCATTCTTCTCCTTTATGAAGAATGCAGGGAAACCCCAACTGTCTTCCTTCAGGATGAAGAAGAAATTGCCCTTCCAACTCCCCCACGAGCTGGTGGTTTCAGCGAAGACTCCGATCTTCACCATTTTGTTCCCCACCTTCACCTCCTCGGGGGTCAGTTGGTAGAAGGGGTGTCCGACAGGCCTCTTCAGCGTATAGAACTGTAAGAAGGTCTCCGGTAGCACCGCCGTCTTCGCCAAATGGCAGGCCACCACAAATGCGTTTACGGTGGTAAACACATTCGGGGCCAGTTGCCCAGGGCAAACACCCCATCCTTCACACAGCTGCAGCAGCAGGGAACAAAGGGGGAGCCTCAACCCGGCTTTCAGTTGGGCTTCATAGACCACCATGGTATTCTCCCTCATGGCCTCGTCACTCAACGACATCCTCGCTTTCCTCAGCACATCCGCTGGTGAAAGCCCACAAACCACCCCCGTATACACATGGTGGTTCTGGCAGATATCTGCCATTTTCTTCTCTGACAGACTTGTTCGAGGCCACATTTCCTCGACATCCGGGCCGACGCCGGGCTTGCTTGGATTCTTGGGAGCCATCTACAAAAGTAAACCGAAAAATTCAAAACTAAACCCTAGACCCAAGAACCCGGGCGGTGGCGCGGCGACGCCTCACTCGCGACAACGTCGCGGCGAGAAATCGAAAATTCGAAAGAAAACAACTTATCGATTCGTGCAGCCGGAGACGAAAGCGGAGGATTCAACGGCTGGGTTCTTGAATCTCGCCGGAAGTTCTTCGCTAGTCGCCGAAAAGGAAACTAGATTGCAAAGGAAGCTAAAGCGAAAAGGCAAGAAAAGCAAGAATTTGGGAAACTGACTTGGTTGGCGTATGAGAAGAGCGCGATGGGAAGTGAAGCGACTTCCCCCATAATTACGAACGGCGCAAAAAGCGCAAATTTTGAAAAGTGCCTTTTTTGCAACCGCCACAATTCGTATTGGGCCAAACCTATGGGCCAACATTGGGCCAACTCCTACGCCTCCCCTAAACCAGGCTCCAAACCACAACAAATGCCATATGGGCTCACTGTCTATAAAAATACTTCATCCCGAAACGGAGCACAGGGGCCCAGCCCATCCTCCGTGGGAGGGGGCATCTTGATATATATGGGCCAGCCCATACGGCGGTATTGTCAAATGCAAACGCCATATGGGCCGCGTCCGCCACAACGGGCTTCCCATTTACGAAGACCCCCCCTTTTCCAATAAGGGCACCTCGTATAATACCGTTAGCCGTAAAACGTCTGCCGCCTCCTTGAAGGCGACCGTTACACTCATTATGGCATTAAACCAGAGGAGGGGAATAACTCCACAATAACTCCGCTGTTATTACACCATTAATACGCCGCCATCTCAATGATGGACACATTTATGGAAATTCCCCAGCATTCAAGGCCCCATAACGGGACCTAGCACCACCCTATATATTGGGTGGTGCCTGCCTCAAATAAGGTAACTGCTACACACCCACACTTCTCCTCTCTTTCTGCACTGAAAGTGTCCGTGTCTTACTTTTCCAGTCTGGAATCATCGTGTCACCGCCACCGGATCACCCTTGACGGTCAGAGATTATTCTTTGGCTATCAGTAACAAAATATAAATAAAGTTTTCACAATAAATTGTCTGCAAATAATTTGATGAAGTTTTTAAGTAGACTCAAAAGCCCACCAACAAAGAAAATGATATGGTAATAGCAAGATATCACCAACCGGTCATTTTCTTGCAATTTTAAATTTCTTATAATTGTACTTTGTACCGCCATTTTCATCATTTCATCCGGTACACCAAGATCGACGAAACAACTTGATGACCGTTACAAGCTGTCACGGTCGCCGATGCGAAATTGGTCTAAATGGTACCATTTTTCGCCGCACTGCACGAAACCGGCATACCGGCCGCTACGGTACGATATTTCATACTACGAGTCATGTTAATATATACTCCCTTTATTCTAGCAAAGTCGATACATATTTCTTTTTGGTCTGTCCTGGTAAAGTTGATACGTTTTCTAAAAATGAATTTTTTCAACTTTACCTTATCATCATCTATTTTCATTTTTACTCAAAAAAACTATTTTTCTCTTATATGCTTACTTTACAATTTTACCCTCAACATTGGTGGGACAAAGGAGTATAAAAGAAAATTGTAATCTAATTTTGTTTCACAATTTGTTAGCTATTTACATCGTTTTTTGTCATAATCCTTCAATCATCAAATAATTTGTTCGTTTGACTTTCATATTTCAAGATTTATAAAGATAAATAGTGAAAAAACTTATCTAAAAATATACCGTATTTAGAAAAACTATGTTGCAAATTATGAAACAAAAATGAATTATTCTCTCCATCCTTAATTAGTATATACATTTGGCTTTCATGTTCCACTGTTCAGTGTTTGACTTAAATATTTACAAAGATAAATAGTAAAAAAAATTATAAAAAAAATATAATTAGAAAATTTATACTTCAAATTATGATATGGCTAAAAAGTATTTAACTTAAAATGTCTATACACTCATAAAAAAAATTTATATATTAAATACTATGAAACAACAAAAATAAATGTATGTATTTTTTTGAGGACGGAGGAGCCAATTATTCGATGAAGAATGGAGTATTATTTTTTAAACATACCATATACTATATGGCTCGTGAGTATACTATATTTTTTATATTAAGCAGTGGCATATATAAGACAGTTTTGTTATGTTTATTTATTTATTTTTGGAGAAAACTTATAATATACTTTTATGATTGAAAAAAAACCTAAGGTAAGGTGTTAGACTTGTTTCTCTTTTTAATGAACTTTAGGGACCATGAAAGAGTTGGTCCATAGTGTTCCTATATTAGAGGAAAACATATACACATGAAGGGTTTAGTTTGTTTCATTTTTCCCATATTTTAGCTTTTAAATTTTATTAAGATTATAGAACTCTAAAGAATGCAAAATTCCAGTTTTAGGTCTCATTAATTAGACAATTAATGCTCAAATTTATAGGGCAAAAAAGCGGATCAACATTTACCAAAGTCACATTCGTGTTTATATATATATATATATATATATATATATATATATATATATATATATATATATATATATATATATATATATATATATATATATATATATATATATATATATATATATATATATCCTCTGTCCATTAAAAGTTAGCTCATTTGTTTTGATAGTTCACAGTATTTAATTTATGATTTTTTTTCATGAATGTTTAAACATTAGAAATTAAATATTTCATATATGTATCATAAATTAAAATCTAAATTTTCTAAATATTTTTTTTCTGAATTATTTAAAACTATTTATTTTTATTAAAATTTAAGTCAAATATTGATTTTTTTTTACATCTTTATTGATGAAGAGAATGGGGAAGGAGAAGAAAACGCACGCACGCACAACAACAATTCATGAACAAACAACCCTAAAATCAACAACCTAAAAGCAATACCCCCAGCTCACACAGAAGACAGAACCCACCCACCGAAGGAGACAAAAACTCAAACTCAAAAACACAACTAATATATATATATATATATATAAAGCCACTTCCTTACTCCAACCCTGCAATTGAGTTTACCAAAAGGTCAAGGAACCAATCCCCTAATTAATCTTCCAACATTAAACTTTAAAACAATAAAATCAAACAAATCAATTATTTAAGGACCGAGAATATATATATATATATATATATATATATATATATATATATATATTATGAGTTGACTTTATTAATTGGGGCTTACGTTGACTTTGTAATGAGCTGCATGTTCTCTCCTAGCTATATAAGAACTAGCATTTTGGTTTTGGACACAAACAAATAAGTTGCACATAAGATGGCACAAGCTCTCAGAATGAGTTCCCTCTTCCTCATCTCCATCTTTTGCATTTTCATCATCTTCCTTTCAGACCACCAAGGTTAGTAATCACTAATCTCTCTCCCTCTCTCTCTACATCTGTGACTGCTATTTTGGCTAAGGTTGTGTTCTTTATTTCAAAAAAAAAAATCTCAAAATTTTTAAAATCAATTCTCTCAATATCCAATTTTACATCTCCTAAACTTTTCATTTATTTTTCAGAAGTTTGAATTTCTTTTTATCTCATACATGCACTACTCTTAATACTTCGTTTTGAATTTACACATCAATTATTAATAGGATCAAACGGAGTGGCAGCGGATGACATCATGAGAATTAGTGACCAATGCTACATAGTTGATTTCGGATATGCATGGCAAGGCGGCCCACTTCTTACTTCCGGCCCACCCTGCACCGTTGATAACTGCAACCAAATAGTATTTCCTGATCAGATTGCCGTGAACACCTTCCAATCTGTGGATTCTGGGAATTTCTACGACTATTGTTGTTGCCTCACCGAATAATTATCTATCGATAACAGCGATTTTATTAGCGGACTCTATAGCGGATGTCGCTGCGGATACAATTACAGCGCGGTGTCTGTTGCGGGAGATCTAACCGCTATAAAATAAGCCAAATCAAATACATAATGTCAATCTATCTCTCTCTATATTTCTGTCTCATTCTTGACCAACTAATAAAAAAGGAAAAATGGATATCATGGGCTATAGTACCTGGGTTTTCATTTGATTCCGTTTGTATAATCTAGGCGGATATGAATGTGTATTTATTTTCTCAACTTTTAAATGTATTTCGAAATTTGTTGTTTGCATGGTGTTGATAAATGAAATTTGTATTGGTGATTTTTCCTGATAAATCGAGTGTATGATTGATAGGATCGTGATCATCTGATGTTATAACTGAGATCATACTCATTGTCTTTTTTTTAAATGGCAATAAAACAATTTTATTGATAAATTATAAAGCTTGCACATTTATTCCAAAAGAGAAGTTCACGTATAGATCCCAAAACAATCGTTAAAGATTAATAAAACTTAAAAAAATGACTACTTCCTCTATTTCAAAAAAATACTACCGTATTTGTTGTGAAATAAGAAATAATATTGTGGAATAATAACCAAATAGTATAGTAAAGTAAACCAAGATATACGTTGTATGAGAATAGAGAGTAAACTCACTATTTATAGGGCTATAAATCTTCTAGTGTAAGCAATGTAGAATTAGTGGAGATAGTGGAAAGGTGATGAGTTACATGAGGATAAAACATTTTGGAATGTGAAAGGATAGGAGTTAGAATGTGGAATCAATAATTATTTGTAACACTCCCAGTTGGATGTCCATCATTTCAAATACGCATGAGATGAGATGTTGGCTCATTAAAAATATTACCACGAAAACCTAGCGGAAAAAACGGATAAAGTGCACGATGATTCTGTAACTTTAATTATTTTACCACTACGGTCATGTTTTAACTTTTTGTACTAATAAAGTCTTGAGTTTTTTCTTCATCCATAGTCATTTTCCGTTAACCTTAACGGATTTGTGAGAAAATGATAAAATCAGCAACTCACTTGTTTTAAAAAAATTTATTTACACCCCAAGTTTTAAACTTAACCATTTAGGCACTCCCCAACAGTTTTAAACTTAACACTTTAACCCAAATATTTTAATTAAGCCCAACAACACCCAGCCACCGTCGCCATCGGACAGCCGCCGCCGCCGCTGAAAACTAAAAATAATACACGAGAACGTAGATTGGGGCCAAGGACAGCCGGATCCCAACCCAGGGCCTCCAAATCGCGGCCCAAGGCTGGCAAACCATGGCCCTGTGTCGTCGATTCGCGGCCTAGGCCCCGATCTACGTTCTCATGTATTTTGTTTAGTTTCCGGCATTTTCTGGCGGTGGCAGCAGCTGTCTGGTGGCAATGGCGACGACCCGATGGTGGCTGGGATTGTTGGGCTTAATTAAAACATTTGGGTTAAAGTGTTAAGTTTAAAACTGTTGAGGAGTGCCTAAATGATTAAATTTAAAACTTGGGTGTAAGTAAATTTTTTTAAAACAATTGAGTTGTTGATTTTATCATTTTCTCCATAAATCCGTTAAAGTTAATGGTCAATGGACAGAAAATGACCATGGATGAAGAAAAAACTTAAAAACATGACTTTATTAGTACAAAAAGTTAAAAAAGGACCGTAGTGGTACAATAATTAAAATTACAGGATCATGGGTGCACTTTACCCGGAAAAAAAAACCATGAGAAGGGGAAAAAGAGAGCAAATATTTTCTCTCCTTTATGATCTGGTCAATTGATATCTCTTTTTTTCTTTGAAGGTATATGACTTTCATTCAATTAATAGTTTTAACGCAATCCAATATTGTGAACAAACGTTTTAAATGTTGCAATAAGAAGTGCTTGGTACTTTTCAAAAAAAAGAAGTGTCTTGGTAAATAGATCAATGAAATTCTTAATTGAACAAATTTTTGAACAGTTGTATCACCATTCTTCAAAAAGTCACGGCTGAAAAAGAACTTTGGTAAGATATGTTTTATTATTTCACCTTTGATATATCATTCTTTCAGTTGGGCAAATGCATACAACGTTATCTTCATGCAATATCGCAGGGGCCTCATCTTTTGATGATAAACCACAAGCTCTCTAAATATGTTGTATCACATATCTCAGCCACTACGTAGTTGAGGGGAGCTCGGTAGCGGGCCTGGTAAGTGGTGCTGAGCTCCCCAAAAAGCCTCTGACAGGGTGGGGCGGGCTGCCCGCTACCGATGTCGCTACTTGGTAGCAGGCGTGGTAGCGGGTTTGCCCGTTACCATAGTGGTAGCGCCATGCCGGTTACCTTTCCCGCTACCATGTTGACAAAAGCTTCCAGCCTGGTCACCGGCGCAGTGGTAGTGGACTTGGTAGCGGGTCACCCCCTGCTACTTGATATTATTACTTCATCCCCTTCCTTCTTCAGCTCATTTGCAGATCTGAGTTCGCGGAGCGAGTAAACGAAAGTTTTTGCTCCCGAAACGTTTTTCCTCCAGTGTTATTCATTTCCCTCCATTTCTGAAATACTCACATATTTTACATGTTGGAACAAGTTATTGGTGCTTAGTTTTAGAGGTTTGGTCACGTATTCTTTGGTTTGGTTTTTAGCATCTGATCTCTCGTGGTTCTCCGGATATTTGAAGCAACAAAGGATCCCTGAGCACGTGAAGCAACAGAGGGAAATATACCGATCTTAGTATGTATTTTATTGATTTTCATTTTGAGACTGTAGTTATTTAATTTTTGGTCAAAAAGTATAATCCGGTGTTCTAGATTTGAGCCGTAGTTCTGTCTGTGGATATTACGTAGAATATTATATCAATAGCATCATTTTCAAGTTTGGAAATAATGTTGTGAAATACAATATTTCATTGAATATTCATGGATTGTCCCAATTGGACAGTTTGTAAAAGTGCAATCGGTATATTGAAGTTGTGTGGTAGTTATATATGCATAACCGATACACCGACATTAATTTTGGCTCTGTTTGATCTCGTTCCTTATTGTACCAAATGGGGTTTTGAAACCTTAAAAATGGTATAATGAGGAAATTAGGCGAGATGCTGCCGAAATTTATGTGGGGTGTATAAGTTATGGATATACGACCATAAATGTTCGATATGCTAATTGTACTTTTATGAATATGATAGGACCTATGCACCTTTAGTTATGATGAATTAAGTTGAAGACATTAATTAATATATAGGTAGTAAATGAATTTTTGGTTGGTTAATTATTATGTTTGTGTATGTAATTTATATTGTTATGTAGGGACTCAAAATGGCTGAAGGACGCGATTGGATGTATCAGTGGTTAGAAAAGGGTACTCGAGAATTAAATCCGCGAGTTTGGGAGGGTCTGAAGCATTTTTTAAATATTGCATTCACGGATGCAGAATCAAAAGGGTGGGACATGGTGAAATGTCCTTGTAAAAAGTGCAGAAATCGATACTTTTTCGATAAAGCTACAGTTGGAACTCATTTACGTGAGTATGGATTTAAACCCGATTACAACGTTTGGGATTGTCATGGTGAGACTATTCAGATTAATCCGTTCAACTATGATGGTTCGAATTATCAAAAGAATTATGAAGCATCGTCGTCCGACAATGCACGTGTAAGTCTTGAATCAAATCGAATAATGACTATCAAGGATGGGACGTCCAACATGTTGGGAAAAATAATAATATTTGAGCAATTTAATCTTGCAGAAAAGAAAAGGGACCACAAAAGAAAGAACTATAAACTTTGAGCTTCCTTTATAATTTTACCAAATCTCTACAAGCTTTACAAGTTTTTCTTTTCGTATGCTTTCTCTATTCACCTGGATGATTACAAATGAAAAGAATTGACATATTTATACTATTTCCTTTTACTATTCTAATATTAGCTTACCTTAAGTTTAGGAGAAAAACATTTCTCACCTTTTTTTTTCTTTCCTTTCTTTATTTTTCTAATTCCTACGCACTTGTAGGAAACCTATTATTAATCAACAATCTCCCACTTGAAGACTGATTTCAATCTGTCTTCACACTTTGATTCATGAGTAGGGTTGTCTAGTCTTTTACTCTTGCAAGCCAACTGAGGTTGAACATAACTTCAGTTTGTCGATAGTTACCGTCTTCGTTAACATGTCTGCTGGATTCTTACTACCTTGGATCTTCTCGAGTATTAATACTTCAACTTCCAATAAAGATCTAATGAAATGATAATGAAGTCCAATATGCTTTGTTCTGGAGTGAAATGTTGAATTCTTCGCGAGATGTATAGCACTCTGACTATCGCTATATAAGACATTATTCTCCTGATTGAATCCTTGCTCAGATAATAATCCCTGAAGCCAAATCATTTCTTTACTGGCTTTCGTTACTGCCACGTACTCAGCTTCTGTAGTAGATAATGCAACAATCTTCTAAACTTGTGACATCCAACTAACAGCTGTAGTACCCTGTAGTGCTTCTCCGGTGATCGACTTCTCCTGCAAAGTCTGCATCTACGTACCCTTGTACTTTTAGCTCTCCTCTAGTAAAGTACAAACACTTCTTTGTGGTGCCACATAGATACCTTAATATCCATTTCACTGCTTCCCAGTGAGTCTTTCCTGGATTTGACATAAACCTACTGACAGCTCCCACTGCATGGCCAATGTCTGGTCTTGTGCAGACCATTGCATACATCAAACTTCCAATGGCTGAGGCATAAGGAACCTTAGTCATGAAGTTTTTATCTTCCTCCGTCTGAGGACATTGTTCCTTGGACAAATGAAAGTGATTGGCCAAGGGTGTGCTAACTGGCTTAGCATCGCTCATGTTGAATCTCTGCAAAACACGTTTAATGTACTCGTCCTGAGATAACTTCAAAGTCCCACTTTGATTATCTCTAGTGATTCGCATCCCGAGAATCTTCTTTGTTGGACCTAAGTCCTTCATGTCAAACTCCTTTGACAATTTTTGCTTCAATCTTATGATATCTTCCATATCTGAGCCTGCTACTAACATATCATCAACATAGAGTAGCAAAATGATGTAACTGGATTGATATCTTTTGAAGTAACAACAGTGGTCGGCGTTGCACTTCTGGAAATCTTCCTTGTGCATGAAAGCATCAAACTTTTTGTACCACTGCCCTGGAGCTTGCTTTAGGCCATACAAGCTCTTCTTCAATCTACACACCATGTTTTCTTTACCTGCCTCCAAGAAACCTTCTGGTTGGTGCATGTAGATCTCTTCATCCAAGTCTCCGTGAAGAAATGTGGTTTTTACATCTAATTGTTCAAGATGAAGATCTTCAATGGCAACAATACTCAACACTGATCTGATAGTATTGAGCTTCACAACAGGTGCAAAAATCTCAGTGTAGTCGATTCCTTCCTTCGGTTGGAATCCTTTGACAATTAATCGAGCTTTGTATCGCTTTGAACCATCGTGCTCATTTTTAACCCGATATACCCATTTGTTGTGAAGTTCCTTTTTCCCTATGGGTAACTCAGCTAATTCCCATGTCTGGTTGGAAATTAAAGACTGCATCTCGTCTTTCATTGTAAACTCCCACTTGCTTGCATCACTAGCCTGACAAGCTTCTTCATAGCTGATAGCCAAAAGGTGTTCCCCGCAAATGGGTTCTGATTTTGGGACTGCTCGTCCCGGTCGTTGTGAGGCGGAAGGCGAGCAGCCTGTATTTCCGCCTTGATGGTTTGCACCATGAAGGCTTTCATGTCATTGAGCATGCTTGCCTGGAGGAGCGCCATCTGAGCGGGGTCGACGATGACCTGCTGGGGGGTCGTGGAGGGGCCAGCGAGGTATGTTAGGGTGGCCGGCTGCGGCTGTGAGGGCTGCTGTGCCCCGGGTGCGCCATTAACAGGGAGTGGCGGGGTTGCCACCAACTGGGAGTTGTGGGGCTGTTGTGTCCCCATTGCGCCACCAGTAGGGAGTGGCGGGGTTACCACCAGCAGGGAGTTGTGGGGCTGTTGCGTCCCCGTTGCGCCACCAGCAGGGAGTGGTGGAGGTACATCAGAGGAGCTGGAAGCAGCATCCTCAACATGCACACTGTTGTGTGTTCTCCTTGTTTTCGCCATGAAAATGGGTAGGGAGGGGAAAAAGTTGATAGGAAAGAAAAAACGGCTGTTTTTCGTTTCCCACAGACGGCGCCAAATTGATAGCCAAAAGGTGATCTCCGGCTAACTTGGTTGCTCCGGTGATTGCGATAAGACAGCTCCAGTACCTGGAAGGACAAGACAAAGGACACTTTCAGGTGCAGAAAGAAAGGAGAGGTGGGGTTGTGTAGAAATCACCTTATTTGAGGCGGGCACCACCCAATATATAGGGTGGTGCCAGTCCCACATGGGGCCTTGAATGCTAGAGAATCTCCATAAATGTGCCCATAATTGGGACGGCGGCGTATTAATGGTGTGATAATGGTGGAGTTATTGCGGAGTTACTCCCTCTCCTTTGGCTTGATGCCATAATTAGGGTAACGGTTGTTTTGATGGAGCAAGCGTTAACCGCCAACGGATTTTTACGGGGCACCCTTATTGGTGAATACGAGGGGCTCTCCGTAAATACGAGGCCTTCTGTGGTGGGCGTGGCCCATATGGTGTTTGCGTTTGGCCATACAGCCATACGGGCTGGCCCATATATATCAATAGCATTCAGGCTCTCGTTCATCAGTCAACAACAAGTAATCTGTGTATCTCCTGTTAGGCATACGAGGTCGAGAAGACCTTCTCAATACAGGAGGTGGAGTAGGAGGTTGTGCTGTGTCAGACTCTTGCACACTACCTTGTTCAACATGTTCCTCTAATTGGGGATTTGTTATAATTGGCTCACACAGACTGTCTGGTACATAGTTTACATCGGTAAATATTCGCCCACTCTGCTCTGAGTTACTGGCATCAATCTTATATTTATCCTTATACATCACTTTTTCGTTGAAAGTCACATCTCTGCTGCGGATCATCTTCTTGTTTTCATCATCCCAAATTCGGTAGCCAAATTCATCCTCGCCATAACCAATGAAAGTGCATATCTTAGATTTGGGATCAAGCTTATTCATGCCATGATCACTAATATGCACATATGCTGCACAACCAAAAACTTTTAGATGTGATAGTTTTATGTCTTTTCCGCTCCTTACCTCTTCTGGTATTTTGTACTCCAATGGGACTGATGGACCTCTATTGATCAAGTACGCAGCTGTGTTAATAGCCTCTGCCCCAAAGCGCTTTGGCAGTCGATTGCATACGCATACTTCTAGCTCTTTCTGTTAATGTACAATTCATTCGTTTAGCTACACCATTGTGTTGAGGTGTACCTGGCACGGTTCTCTCCATTCTGATTCCGTGCTCATAATAAAATGTCTTGAACCTGGTGTCTTCAAATTCACCACCATTGCCAGTTCTGAGCTTTTTGATCTTTAAACCGGTTTCATTTTCAACCATAGCTTTCCATATCTTGAAAGCTTCAAACACTTCTGACTTGTGCTTCAGAAAGTAAACCCATACCTTCCGAGAATGATCATCGATGAAAGTCACGAAGTAATGTTTTCCTCCAATGGATGCAACGGTCGTCCCCCAAACATCGGAGTGAACGAGCTCCAACCTTTCCTTCTTTGGGGTTCTGCCACTTGTCTGAAAGCTAACCCTTTTCTGCTTTCCAAGTATGCATTCTTCGCACATGTCTATCTCAACTGACTGTAGACCTGGAAGTTTTCCTTTCGACAGCATTATTTTCATCCCCTTCTCACTCATGTGGCCAAGCCTTTGGTGCCACATATTGGAATTCTCATTCCCTACTACAACCACAATTGAATAGCACGCCCCTACTGTCATGTAAAGAGTACCACTCTTTTTACCATGTGCAATCGTCATTGCACCTTTTGAAATCTTCCAATTATCACCATGGAAGTTAGTAGTGTAGCCTTCACTAGGCAACTGGCCTACAGAGATCAAGTTCTTTCTTAGGTCTGGGATATGCCTAACATTTTTTAACTCCCAAACAGACCCATTCAACTTGATCTTTACTACACCTTTACCAATGATGTCGCAGGGTTGATCATCACCAAGGTATACCTTTCTGAGGCTTCCAGGAACATACCTCTCAAAGAATTTTTTCTTCGATGTAGCGTGGAATGATGCCCCAGAGTCTAACACCCAAGACTCTTCCTTGCTCTCCAAAGAGCTATCAATGCATCATCTTCTTCTAAGATGGAAGCAACATTTGCCTCCGCCTTCTCCTCTTGGTTCTTCGATGCATTCTTGCACTGATTTATGTAGGGCCCGATCTTCCCACAGTTCCAACACTCGATAATCTTCGAGCTTTGGAAATTACCGGGATTCCTGGATTTAGACATCCCATCATTTGATTTACCTCGATAGTTTGATCTACCGCATCCATTTCCTCTGGTTGAATTTCTTCCTCTTGACTCTGTATGCAATACTGAAGAGGTTGATGATTCACCCGACTCTCTCCGTCGGATCTCTTCACTGAGAACCAGATCACGAACATCATCAAATTTCAACTTATTGCTTCCCGATGAGCTACTCACTGCTGTGACTGTAGCATTCCAGCTTTCTGGTAGAGATGATAAAAGAATTAAGGCTCGGACTTCTTCATCAAATTCGATTCCAACCGAACTCAATTGTGTTGTAACTGTATTGAGTTCGTTAAGATGTTGGGCTACCGATGCGCCTTCCGACATCCGTAAATTGAATAACCGCCTCATCAAATGAACTTTGTTAGAGGCTGATTGCTTCTCATACATGCTAGAGAGAGCCGCCATAAGACCCGCCGTGGTCTTTTCTTTTACTATGTTGAAAGCAACATTGCGGGATAACGTCAATCGAATAACTCCGAGGACCTGTCTATCGAGAAGAGTCCACTCCTCATCTTTCATAGCCTTCGGCTTCTCATTTGAGAGAGGCTGATAAAGATTTTTCTGATACAAATAATCTTCAATCTGCATCTTCCAAAATCCGAAATCTGCGCCATCAAACTTGTCAAGCTTCACCTTTCCTTCGTCTGCAGCCGTCGCTCTTACTCAAATATGATTTCTTCGGATCGTAATAAATTAGCTCTGATACTAGTTATTGGGAAAAATAATAATATTTGAGCAATTTAATCTTGCAGAAAAGAAAAGGGACCACAAAAAAAAGAACTATAAACTTTGAGCTTCCTTTATAATTTTACCAAATCTCTACAAGCTTTACAAGCTTTTCTTTTCGTATGCTTTCTCTCTTCACCGGGATGATTACAAATGAATAGAATTGACATATTTATACTATTTTCTTTTACTATTCTAACATTAGCTTACCTTAAGTTTAGGAGAAAAATATTTCTCACCTTTGTTTTTCTTTCCTTTCTTTATTTTTCTAATTCCTACGCACTTGTAGGAAACCTATTATTAATCAACACAACAAATGGTTCATGAAGGTTTAGGATTGCAATACAACTCTTTACAACTTGATGAAAATGTGGAAAGTCTCGAAAACGATAATCACAATGATGAAAATGATATTGATGATTTTGAAATGCACGAAGATATTGGAAATAAGATGGTTGAAAATGAAATGGAGATGGAAACTCCTAATGAAGAGGCACAAAAATTTTATAAGTTGATTGAAGCTGCCTCACAACCTCTATATGATGGATGTCATGTTGAGCATAAGAGATTAGCCGTGTTGACAAAGTTCTTGAGCATGAAATGTCAAAGCAACATATCAGATGCGGTGTAGTCCAAAATGATGAAAGTTGTTGATGAGATATTGCCTGGAGAAAATGCATTGCCACAGAGCACTGCAGAGGCGAAGAAGATGATCAGAGACCTGGGGCTACCGTACATTAAGATTCATGCATGTGAGAACAATTGCATGTTGTTTCATGGTAGATTTAGTCATTTAATACATTGTGGAGTGTGCGGTACTGAAAGGTATTTTCAAGGGGGTTTGGATCGTCGTGGGGATCTAAAACTTAAGCCGAAGAAGATTCTACGTTATCTTCCAATCACTGAGAGGCTGAAGTGACTTTACAAGTCATCGAAATGGCCGAATCTATGAATTACTATGTAAGGGCATCTGCAAACACAACTGGTGTGATTGGACATCCCAGCCAATCACAAGCATGGAAACATATTGATGAGCTTTATCCTAATTTCGCTAGAGAGGTTGGAAATGTCAGATTAGGGTTATGCACCGATGGATTTAATCCTTTGTCTGACACCGGTAGCACCTACTCGATATGGCAGGTATTCATCACAGTTTACAATTTACCTCCTGATTTATGTATGAAGCAGCCGTACATTTACTTGGCACTGCTGATCCCGGGACCTCGATCACCTGGATGTAACATTGATGTCTTTTTGCGGCCATTGGTCGATGAGTTAAATTATCTGTGAACGACGGGTGTTCAAACATGGAATTCACACCGGAGAACGAACTTTACAATGCAAGCTTGTCAGCTTGTCTGCTTTGGATAATCAGTGACTTCCCAACGTATGGTATGTTGTCTGGCTGGAGTACGCATGGAAAACTTACGTGTCCATATTGTATGGAAGATGTGTCTAGTTTCCAGCTAACTCATGGGCGCAAAGCTTGTTGGTGGGGTTGTCATCGAAGATTTTTACCCCATCGGCATAGATATCGTAATGATAGTGTCACGTGGGGTTTTAGAGAGCGACTTAACGAAATTGTGTATAAATCTGGGTCAAAATTTCTAGCAGAGATTAATCAGATTGAGTTCCCACCCTTCAGTTCACATTGGGACAGACAAAGACTGGACGGTTTTGGTGTGTCTCACAATTGGATCAAGAAATCGATATTCTGGGACTTGCCCTACTGGCCTCATTTATTGGTCAGTCATAACCTCGATGTTATGCATATAGAGAAAAATTGTTTCGATAATGTCTTCTACACTATTATGAATAAAAAAGGGCAGAGTAAAGACAACGAAAACTCAAGACGTGACCTTCAGGCGATGGGGATCCGAAGTGAATTACATTTGTTTCCCGGACGTGATGGAAGACCATGTAAACCTAAGGCAATTTACACTTTAAGGCAAGAACGATAGAGAATATTTGCAGTTGGTTGAAGAACACTCTGAAACTTCCTGATGGATATGCGTCGAATATTAGAAGTTGTGTAAACATATCCAATAATTCATTTTACAGAATGAAGACCCACGATTGTCATGTTTTCATGCAAATAATACTTCCAATTGTCTTATGTGGCCACGTTCCCGATGACATTTGGGTTCCAATACCGGAATTTGGCAAATTCTTCATAATAGTTTGTGCGAAAGAATTACGGTTGGAGGACATCGAGAAATTGGATGAATATATTGTCGTGACGCTGTGCAAGCTCGAGAAGATCTTCCCTCCATCATTCTTTGACTCCATGGAGCACCTAACTGTGCATCTACCATGTCAGCTTAAAATTTGTGGTCCTGTCCAATTTTGGTGGATGTACGGGTTCGAGAGATGCATGAAAACGCTGAAACAAAAATGTGTCAACAAACAATTTAAGGAAGGCTCAATTATTGAGAAGTATTTGATACAAGAGGTTGCACATTTCTGCAAGCACTACATTTATGACAATCTCAGTACGCAAGTCAACCCGCAGATACGCAACGAAGTGTACGTCACAACGTGCCAAGAAAATGTTTTATTTGTTTTTAACTATCCAGTACACACTTTGAGTAACTTAGGAATAGAGTATTGACGGACAAGGAACTGCGACATGTGCAAACGTATATTCTCATGAACTGTCCCGAAATTGAACCATATTTAAGGTAACTGTCATGATCATAACTTAATTGAACCATATTCATTTCCTTACATATCAAATTAACTGTGTTTTTCATTTGTGTAGTAAATTTAACGAGGTTTCATGCGCTCGCTACCTGGCATTGGCCACTGATGGCTTAGATAAGTTCCGCTTTTCGCATTTTGCTGCGTGGTTCAAGAACTTGGCTGAGAGAAATCGATGGTCGTTTCCCCCGTTATTGTTCGACTTAGCATGTAGACCACGAACGAAGGTAATCATGGGGTGGCGCATTTGTAAACGGGTTCAGGTTTCATACAAAAGAAAATGGTTGGAGAATGACAACTGCTAATTGGGGCGTTTATGTCTTTGGAGATACAAATGAGGATGATTGCGTGGATTTTTATGGTTGGATGACGAAATCTTGGTGCTTCGCTACAACGAATCGAAGCTTACGGTGTTCAAGGGGACGTGTTTTGACCCATATAACTGTGTAAGTACAGATAAGCACTCTGGGATCATCGATGTCGAACACACATCTCAATTAAAAACGTACGACACTTTCATACTTGCAAGTCAGGCACAACAGGTCGTTTATATCGAATACCCCTCTAAATTCCGGGATTTGAAAAAACGATGCAACGTTTTCAAGATGTAGCCCTGACATTTCAAAGGTGAAGGACGTCAACGATCCGTGTCAAGTTCATCGGAGGATATCATCGAGCCGAGGAATGAAGTCGATCCTCTACAAGAGCCAAGAATTTAACAATGATGTACAAGATGAGGCGAATTAGGAGTTTGCGATAATTTACATATATTTCTATTTGTGTATTTATGTTTCAATTTATATCTTTGTTAAAAATTTGTTTACAGTTAATATTAAGTTGCATATATTATGTAGTTAAATATATAATAGTATGTATTTCAAAAAGATTAAGCTGGTAGCGGGCGTGGTAGGGGGTAGCCCGCTACCATACGAATTAATTGGCTGGGCGGGCGTTTTGAAATTTAAACCGCTCCTCGAAACCGTAAGAAGCAGCCGGTAGCGGGTTGAGTGGGGGGTAGCCCGCTACCATCTGCCCAGTAGCGGGTTTGGCGGCGGGCTACCCGCTACCAGGCCTTTCAAATCGGTTTCAGCTTCCTCTCTCCCCCATTTCTTCCCCGACGCATCACGCACTCTCCTCCGAAATCCGCCGCCGACCACCGCCTCTTTCCCCATTTCCGGCGCCATTTCACTCCCTTTTTAGGTGGAAATACATCAGCAACTTCAGGTATCTTCTTCTCTTCTCTTTTTCGGTTTTTCTACTGTTATTTGACAATTTTATTTGAAGGTAGAACAGTATCGCCGCCTGCCACCACCGAGTTTCCGTCGCCGGCCGTCTCCACTATCATTTACAGGTATTATTTGGGGTATTTTATGAATTTTAGTATTTTCGGAATTATTTTAGTATTTTAGGAATTTATTTAGGTATTTTAGGTATTATTTACGAATTTGTTGGTATTTTAGGGAATTTTAGTATATACTTTACGTATTTTAGGAAAATAAGAATATTTTATGAATTTTAGTATTTTAGGAAATATTTCGGTATATAATGAATTCTTTTAATATTTTAGTATTTTAGGAATTATTTTAGTATTTTGGGAATTATTTTAGTATTTTAGGAATTTATTTAGGTATTTTAGGTATTATTTACGAATTTGTTGGTATTTTATGGAATTTTAGTAGATATTTTATGTATTTTAGGAAAATAAGAATATTTTATTTATTTTAGTATTTTTTGAATTATTTTAGTATTTTAGGAAATATTTATGTGTATAATAAATTCTTTTAGTATTTTAGAAATTATTTTAGTATTTTGGAATTTATTTAGGTATTTTAGGTATTATTTACGAATTTGTTGGTATTTTATGGTATTTTAGTAGATATTTTACGTATTTTAGGAAAATATGAATATTATATGAATTTTATTAATTAAGTTAATTTTATAGAATTGTGTAGATCAGCATGAATACCTTGTTAGATCAGCGTCCATACCTTGTTAGATCGTCGTCCATACCTTGTTAGATCGGCATCCACTCCTTGTTAGATCAGCGTCCATACCTTGTTAGATCAGCGTCCATACCTTGTTAGATTAGCGTCCACACCTTGTTAGATCAGCGTCCACACCTTATTACGTTGTTAGATCAACGTCCATACCTTGTTAGATCATCGTCAATACCTTGATAGATCAGCGTCCATACCTTGTTAGATTGGCGTCCACACCTTGTTAGATCAGCGTCCAGACCTTGTTAGATCAGTGTCCATACCTTGTTAGATCAGCGTCCATACCTTCCAAAATACTAGAATAATTCCTAAAATATTAAAATTCATAAATAATACCTAAAAGACTAGAATAATTCCTAAAATACTAAAATTCATAAATAATACCTAAAACACCTAAATAAATTCCAAAAATACTGAAATAAATTCATAATTCTAGAAAACATTGTTGATCAATCTTCTTAGAACGTTGATCGATCTTCTTGCCACGCCTAGTACTAACTACTATGTCTTGTAAGGATATGTTGTCTTTGACGCGTGATAGTGACCACGGGTCAGGTCGTGGTTCCACGACCGGGGGCCGTTCTGCGGGTCGCACCCGCTCCGGTCGTACAGGAGGTGGTCGCATTCCGCGGTCCGGCACTTCTGCTAGATTCTCGCGCACTTCTGCGTCACAGCAGCTCGTGGAGGATCGGCATGAGACCCCGACGGATGAAGAGCTCGCGCAGTTGCTCCCACCTCCAGAGGTAGCTCCAGATGGTAGGAGCCTGATTCTCGTGGGCCAGTAAGTGTTTAGATTTATATTTAATTTTATAATTTTAATTTATGTATACGAACTTTATTGTTTTAATTTTTTTACTTTTCATTTCTGTAGCCTTGGATCGACGTTTCACAATGTCTACTAGGACGTTCAGGCTGTCTTCCGTGAGCGTTACGTTGGTATCCCACTAAATTACATGGAGTTGTCACGAAGACAATGATGCATGGGTGGCAAAATTCGCGGTATACTATTACTTAATTAATATGTTGTTTATTCATTAATGTATAGTTACATAAAGTATTAATTACAAGTTTTCCGACTCCAGGAAAAATATTTTTGGCGTCCGCACACTTCTGCTGCAGATGATGTAGAGGAACATCTGCACCAGATGTGGGCCAAGATGTACCGGGGAGGAAGAGTAAGATCATCTCCAACTACCGGGCCAAATACCCCCTCACCAAGGAGAATCCGACTTACGATCACTGGCGATCAAAGAGGCCAAAAGGGATCCCTCAGGCCAACTGGGATAAGCTGATTGATGGGTTGAACACCGATGAGTTCAAGAAGATCTCCGATAGGGCCCGAAAGAATGCGACCTTCGAGGTGGCATTGAAGCCGCGGAAGAAGCACGGCTCGAAGACGACGCAAAGTGCCTACGAGGAGATGGTGATCCGAGAGCATCGGGTCATCACCATCACCGACTTCCGACATCATTGGGATGGTGCGGAGAACACTCAGTTCGAGGTAAAAAGATCAAAGTTATCATCCTCGTAATTTTAGCATATACATTTATTTATCCTAACTGGTGCATTATTTATTTACTAGGAAGAGTATACAAGGATGGTGCTAGAGAAGTACTCGGATCATGACTCGCCCCCTTTTGATGACGTGATATTTCGAGCTATAACGGGTGGACCCTACAAAGGCCGTTGAGTTGGCGCTCCCCCGCAACTAGTCCATCTGGAGTTGTTCCGGCCACCTCGGCCATCTCAGGTAAACTAATTTGAAACTAGTTAAAAGTTTCTTAAAATATCTACAAGCTTCAAAATTCTTCTAAAGTTATTATCATTCACATCCTTTCAACGCGAGCTTGTCGCTAAAGAAGCGCGCCGCAAGGCGGCGGAGGATCGCTTCAGGATGGAGGATGAGTTGCATACACTGAGGGAGCGCCAGGCTGAGTACGAGGTTCATATGAACCGTACACTTCAGCAGGAGCGGCGTCGGTATGAGGAGATGCAACAAGGTCTTCGTACGGAGCTGCGGCGGCAGTATGACGCATCCTTCAGCGTCCTTTGGCCGGCACTTCTAGAGCGGGGCGTCTTACAACAGCATTAGGTGCCCCATAACTTGGTTGCAGGAGGATCATCCCGGCCACCGCAGATCGGTGACGTGCCGCCAAACTACTCCACATACATGGTCCCGACGCCACAACCGCAACCTCGGTAGTCCTCCTGCGCACGACTACGGGGTTTTAGGCGCCCAACATCCGCAGTGTTGATTATTGATGAGTGCATATTATTATATATATTACCCTCAATGTTGCATATAAACTCAATTAAATGCTATGTTCTTATTATTTTGCGTAAGAACTTTGCAGGATTTAACTTTGATAGATGTTAGAGCAAAATTGAGAAATCTGGGTTAAATTGACAAAAGAAAAATAGTTTGAGACGCAAAAGGATAAAAGAATCAAAGAAGCAAGGCCAAGCACTTGCTTCAATTTGTGGAGAAATCGGCAGAGAGAAACTCAGGCAACTGCTAGGCAATTGCTTGGCTCCAAAGCCAAATCGTACAAAAACTGCCCAGTGATTGCCTCATTGTAAGTTTTGGGTTTTTGCGACTTGGACAACACAAATCAGCCCAGCAACACAAATCAGCCCACAAGCGCATCACTTTCTGGCCCTTGATCACACTTAATGAAGCAATCTCCACCGTTGATGCCTCTTTACCCTAGGATATAAATATAGTCAATCACACAATTGATGGGGACGGCAGATTAATGCACAACAAAGGAGGAGGCTAGGGTTTGCACAAGTTGACGATATTCTTCATCGTTCTTCATCCTGATACTTCCAGGTTTCATTATTTAATGTCATTGAACATGTTTAGTGGCTAGTTTCTCTATTACTTTCTAGAATTGATTGTGATACTTGTACTTAGAGTTTTATATTTTAGTTCTATCAACTACTATTCCATGATGCTTGTTTAATTTCTCGGATATTTCATGCATTATTCTTTTGATCACAGAATATGTGTGGTATGCTTCACTTAGGAATAAGGAGGTGTTACTAGACCACAGGGAAATTAGACTAGGTTTATATCTAGAACGGAAGTTCAGAAATAACCTAGGAAGAAGATAGATCACAGAACAAATTAAGGCCAAGGAATTGCTTCCTAATTTACCTAGGTTCACTATTTGATTTTGGATATTTTTAATTCTATTATAATTGATACATTTGGTTAATTTATAATTAACTTCATTTCTGTTTTTCGTAAATCAATTATAATCTATAAATACTAATAAATAATAATATTATTCAATCATTTATTAAATAATGCAAATAAAGAAATTATTTTTTTTAAAAAATGATGGTAGCGGGCAAGGTGGGGGCGATGAGCTACCAACTCTGTTAGGTGGTAGCGGGTTGTCCGCTACCGAGCCCCCTACTACTGGTAGCGGGTGGGTAGTGCCAGGATTGACGGAAGCGGCCCAAAAATAAGCGGACTGGGTAGCGGCTCGCCCCTTACCCAACTCCCATTAAATACATAGTGAGCCAAACACAATCTCAACTTGCTTTATGTTTTTGCAAAAAATTTTACATGATTAGATGAGGTGGTTGTGATGGCCTACTTTACAAAACGCCATGAAATGATAGTATCACCACATGTAAATATATATCTGGTTTCTGATCGATCATTATGAGAATCAGATAGATATCTTGCATCTGTAAAAACAAACTCAATCTATTGTGGACATGTTAGTGAAATATAAACTCATATCCGTACCTTGGAGGTAACGAAGCAATCGATTCACTCCATTTCAATGGCTTCTTGTAGGATAAGAACTATATCTTGCTACCAAATTCACAGAGAATGATATGTCAGGTCTCATATGACTAGCAAGATACATTAATTCTCTAATTGCACTCAAATAGGACTCTTCAAGCCAAGAATCTAGGAGGGAAAAATGGGTCTTTGTTAATATAAGTGACTTCACGACCATTAGGGTGCTCAATGAATGTGCTTCATATCACTACGTACATGAAGGCACATTTGTAGCGCCTTAAGAAGCGCTTTAAGGCGTTACAAACGGTCCAACAAGCATCTAGCGCTACAAAGCGCTACAGGGTGGGTCCGTTTTTTCAGTTGAAACGCCTATGTAGTGCTTTTTCGCGCTTCCAAACACTATGTACTTTGTAAGTTAAAGTTAAAATCTTAGTTGTGTGATTTGTTTTTCAGATCTGAGTTTTTTTTCAAGATATGAGTTGGGATGTGATTTATTTTTCATATCTGAGTTTTTTTTCCAAGATATGAGTTGATATTTGAGTTTTTAATTTGTTTCAGATTTGAGTTTTTGGTATTTTTCTGTTAAAGATTCGTGTTTAGATGAAATCTTGATTTTGTGATGAATAAAAGTGTTGAAGATTTGGATTTGGATAGACTTGTATATGTGTTTCTGGGCTTAAAGCGGATGAATGTGATGAATTTTTGAGTTTTGAGTTTCCATATATGGAGTTTTTTTATTTCTAAAATATCGTTGTAGCGCCGCTTGGCGCTACTTTTGTAGCGCATTATTCAGAAAAGCGCCCTTTGTTGTAGCGTCTGTATCAACACCATTAGGCGCTACGATAGTAGCGCAAATGAATCAAAATTTGCGCTACGAAGGTCCATATAAAAACGTTTTAACACCTTTTCGTATACGTTGCTTGATGTGTTTAGATGTTCAATTTGTAATCCAAGATAAAATTGTCTTTCCACCATCTTTCATCTAAAATTCCTTCTTCAACTAATGAACTACCTTAAAAAGACCTTCATGGGTTCCAATCATATTCAATTTATCTACATCCACAACAGGTTTAACAAATTCTAGTCCGGACCTTCTAATAAAAAATGCATGGGCAGACAGTATCATTTGTATTGTCTTCTTTCAACAAATATTCACTAAGGCGACTATATCACATGCTCCCGTATTGCTTTTATCCATATAAAGATTTGTTCAATATGATTGAATAATGTTCTCGACAACCTGAATTACATGCTTCCAGAAGTTTAAATCCTTTAGGAGTTCCATGTAAGTATCATTCTTAAGTGAACTATACAAATAGGCCGTAATCACAGCCATTAGACGCAAATCAAGTCTTTCTCTTATTGTCAGACTCATAAAGATATCGGAAAGTAGTTACATCCACCATGGGAAAGTATGTCTCTTTATAATCAATTTTGAGTCTTTCGAAAATCCTAGTGCAACTAATCGGACTTCATATCTTACAACTTCTCTTTTCTCATTTTGTTTTTACATAAAGAACCATTTGCATCTCACTTGTTTTACACTATCGTGTGTACAAAAACAGTCAAAAATTTATCGGTTTTTAATGGATTTTAATTATGCTTCAAACTTTCCATTTTTACCAATCATTTATGTGTTTACATTCTTGAAATGACCTTGGTTCATGATCCTCAACATCATCCTGCTTCTCAATTTGTGGGCTTGTGACCGGTATCCGCTTTGTCGAGTGCAGGTACCCTATTTCACTAAGTATTTGGTGGGCTCTTGGTAACAGGGCTGGTAACGGGTTTGGGCATTACTAATTGGGTTATCATCTCTTCCAAACCCATTACCAGCCCGTCACCAATAACGCATTAGCCTATTACCAATTTATTTTATAAAATAAAAAATCATCATTCAAACCCAGAAAATCCATCAACATTCATCCCAGTGAGTTGTTTAGGGTTGAAGGTGGTAGACAGTGGATGGAGTCGGCGGCAGACAGTGAATGGAGTCGGCGACAGACGGTGGATGGAGTCAGCGGCATTGGTGCGGATAGCGGTAGGAGATGAAATTCAAAATAGAAAACAATTCATCAGTTCATTATTTTGGACCAGCCAAAATGTAAAAATAAGAGTACCATTATACTTACCTTCAACAAATGTTGAAAATAGACGGTTTGGTGAAGTCACCGGCGTTGGAAACGAAACGGTGAAGGTAGCGACGGTGGATCGTGTTTTGTTAGAAGTTGAAAGTGGAGAGGAGTTGCTGAAGAAGATGGATCTGGAGCGTTTAAGAAGGTTGGTAACAGGCTGGGGAGTTACCATCCCGTTACCAATATCAACTTTAATTTGAACGAAAATCAACTGGAAAAAGTATGTCAGCTGCCTTTTCAGAACTGGTACGGGCTAGGGCGTTACCAGCCCGTTACTAGCTCTGGTAACAGGCTGCGGTAGCGGGGTCCCATCTCCAGCTAATTCGTTCACTTTTGACCATTGATAATGAGCTCCCCGTTACTAGGTCCGTTACCAGGGTCAATACAACTACATAGTTTTTACAATTTTATGCGGATCGTGTTACTGGTATCCGCTCGTGTTCCCAAAGTGTGCTTTTTAATATACATATATATATATATATATATATATATATATATATTACATGCATATAAGCTTACTTATTTCTAACTTCATTTAACACATTTAGGGAATTCCAATATAATGCAAGTATAGATTAGTCATAAAAAGAGTGATTTTCTTAAGCAAAATAACAACATTAAATTTTCTTGGTGTGAGTTTATTCCAAACCACGTATAATCTATTACAAGATTTCATCTTCCCTCGCTTAGCAACGGGTGTTGATTGCAAAATTCATAAGAATTTGAGAAATTCGTAACATCAAGCAAAAAATGGATCAAAGATATTAGTCTAGCTTCCTAAAAAAACATTCTTACGCCTAGAACATTTCACAATTTACCTATTAGTTTTAAGACTCCAGGGATCAATGTGTAGAAAGTAAAATAAAATCAAATGAGGGTCAATATTTTCAACAATTTGGAGAAAAAGTAAAATGCAACAAATTAGGATGAGGAGAAACAATCATTAGCGGATATTGTTTATCTACAATAATTTTATGTGATTGCATAGAGTTATAATTAGCTATCACCTATTATATTTCAACATTTAGGCAACTCATATTAAAATAGGATTTTTTTAAAAACTTATCAAAAAAAAAAGTAAAAAAATCAAATGCAAGTAATTACCATTAAATCAAGTGAAACAAAAAAGTTTAATTTGGTTAAAAAGATTAGGTCTAGAACTTTTCACTTTTTGCCTTATTAGCTCTAGATTTCAAGGGTCAATGTGCAAATGAGTAATAAATAAAAACAACAAATAAGAGAGTTAGTCCCTACAACAGTTAATAGAATAATAATATATAAATAACGCCGCCTTAAATTATGATGTGGTCACTCAATCTTGTTGGGAGGTGACTATTCTCCTACAACAATTTTTCATAATTATATAAAGTTATAATTAGCCCATATATACAATTTCTTTACATTTAGGACACCACACTAAAAGGTAAAGATGTTAGTACAAAATTATAAACTTTAGGGATCTAATCAAGAAATTTAAAAAGTTAGATGCAAATAAGGAAATTAAATCTTAGTTAAAGTAATATTATAAAGTTATAATTAGCTCATATATACAATTTTTTACATTTTGGTCACCACATTAAAAGAGAAAAATGTTAGTACAAAATTATAAACTTTAGGGATCTAATCAAGAAATTTAAAAAATTACATGCAAATAAGGAAATTAAATCTTAGTTAAAGTATAATTGTATAATTGGCACTACGTGGGTGATGCATTGGTTACCGCGGCCTGTACTGCGCACGAGGCCGCGGTAACTGGCAGTGCGTGCGGCCGGTTGGCTGCCAGTCACCGCGCCGCGGCCAAAAGCGCGGTGCAGGCCGCGGTAAGTTGTGTACCGCGGCGTCGTCCGCGGTGGAGGCCGCGGTAACGCCGCGTTGTTCACGAGGCGCTTTGACCGGTCCGTTACCGCGCCTTTTACCGCGGCCGTGGCCGGGGTAAAAATTCCCTATATAAACGCTCGGGTTCACATTTTCGCCGAACACTTACATTTTCTTCCTCCAACTATTCTCCTTTCAATTTCTTGTTAATTGAAGAAAATATTTAGCATCTCATTATTTCAGTTGGAGATCTACCGACAGCTGTTATTGTGTCTCTTTCAGGTAATAAATATTATATTTTAGATTTGTTTATATAAATTGTTATCATTTTTTTAATTTTGTTAATTTTTTATATGTATTCCATGAGTTGCCTAATTATGTAGTTAAACTAAAGTAGTTCATGAGCCATAGTACCTGTCTATGAAAAATTGTAGTAATATATTATTTTACGGTTATTTGAGTATTGAAATGACGGTGTAAAATTATATATTCTACAAGGTTTTCATGGATTGTCCCACTGGACAGTTTGTAAAAGTATACTATCGGTTAATTCATCTTTTATGATTGTGTATGGAGAAATGATGAGATTTACGTAAATTTCGGATGCAATATTTCGTCTTGTTCCTCTTTGTACCCGCTCTGGCGTTACGCCGGAGAAATGGTACAACGAGGAAATAAGGCAAATGCTTTGCCGAACTTTACGTAATAATATCGATTTCTCCATACACAGGATAAAAGTTTGATTAACTAATAGTACTTTATGAATAGGTTAGGACCCATGCACCTTGAATTAGGACATAAACCGGTAGTGTAAATTGTGGAATTAATTAAGTTCTGTACTTCTGAATATATATATATTTTATAATTGTTATGTTTTTTATTTATCATATTGTTTTATTGACACAAATATTATAGGAACTATATAATGGCCGAAGATCGTGATTGGATGTATCAGCGTTTTGAGGAGGGAACTCGCGATATTAGTCAGAGATTTTGGAACGAGCTTGTGGAATTCTGAATTTTGCGTTTCGTGTTGCTCGGGAAAAGGGAGAACAATTTGTTAAATTTGCTTTTAGAAAATGTAAAAATAGATATTACCGTGATCGAGAAACTATTGGCAAGCATTTACTGTTAGATGGATTTCAACTAAATTATCATGTGTGGGATTGTCATGGTGAACGACGTCAAATAAATCCATGTGTTTATCAAGGTTATCAATTTGATGTGGCATCGTCGTCATCATCATCATCGAATATTGGAAGTACGAATAATTTATTTGTGGGTAATGTAGGAAGGAGTGATTATCGTGAAATGGTTCGCGAGGCTTTTGGGATTCGTGATAATGGAAATAATTTTGAGGGTGATGATATGGAGCATATGGATGAGGATGACGTCACACCCGAAATGCCAAATGCAAGGACTCAAAATTTTTTGATTTATTACGCGATGCGTCGCAGCCTCTATATGAGGGATGTCTTGATAAGCACACCAAGTTGGCTGTTATTTCTAAGTTCTTGAGCATGAAAAGTCAGCATAACGTATCGGACGCGTTTTCTCGGAGTTGATTGAATTTATCAACGAAATACTGCCCGGAGAAGAGGCAACCTTGCCTACGAGCATGTGTAGTGCAAAAGCGATGATGAAAGAGTTGGGGTTACCGTCTGAAAGATTCATGCATGCGAGAACAACTGCATGTTGTTTGATGGTAGATATGAAAAGTTAAATAATTGTAGGGTATGTGGTGCGGAACGCTTCGAAGAACGTGAGGCGAATCAAAACCCAAAGCTAAAAAGATTTTACGTTATCTACCAATTACTGAGCGGCTCCAACGGCTTTACCAGTCCGCGAGAACCGCTAAATTTATGACGTATCATCTTAGAGCTAGTGAGAATTCGATGGGTATTATTGGACATCCATCCCAAGCCGAGGCATGGAAACATGTTGATAAGTGTTATCCTGATTTTGCATGTGAGTATAGGAATGTTCGATTGGGGTTATGTACGAGATGGTTTCAACCCGTTGTCGACTCGGGACAATCATATTCTATGTGGCTTTGTATTCATCGTGGTTTATAACACCGCCTCCTGATTTATGCATGAAGGAGGCGTACACTTTCATGCCGTTGCTAATCCCTGGCCCAAAGTCACCGGGCCGTAACATTGATGTGTTTTTACGTCCGTTGCTTGACGAGTTGAAACATCTATGGAATACAGGCGTGGAAACCTGGGATGCACATCGTAATCGAACTTTAACATGGGGCTTGTCTGCTGTGGACAATTAGTGATTTCCAGCATTTAAATGTTATCGTGGTGGAGCACGCATGGAAGACTTGCATGCCCGTACTGTATGGAGGATGTTCATAGTTTTCAGCTGACTAACGGGAAGAAAACGAGTTGGTTTGGTTGTCATAGAAGATTTTTACCGCAACGACATGCTCTCCGTAACAACAAGCAATCATGGAAACATACAGATCGAATGCCAAGATGTGAGTTCAAATCAGGCCACCATATATTAAGCGAGGTCGAAAATATCGTGTTTCCACCATTCGGGACACCGTGGGATCACATGAGGACATGTTTGGGAAGCAGCATAATTGGATTAAGAAATCGATTTTCTGGGAATTGCCATATTGGGCAGATCTGAAAGTTAGACATTGTCTCGATGTGATGCATATCGAAAAAATTGTTTCGACAATGTTTTCTACATAGTTGTCAATCGAAAGGGAAAACTAAGGACAACGTAAATTCGAGACGTGATCTAGAAGATTTAGGACTTCGCCCGAATTGCATTTGGTGATTGATCCTCATAGGAGAGAACCGTTCAAACCAAAGGCGATGTATACTTTAAATGCGAGATCAGATTGTGAGTATTTGCTATTGGTTGAAGCATACCGTCAAACTTCCAGACGGTTATGCTTCTAACATTGGGAGGTGTGTTAATACGTCCGGTAACACGTTCTACAAGATGAAAACCCATGATTGTCATGTCTTCATGCGAAGTTACTCCCAATCGCTTTGGGGCTATCTCGATGACGGTATTTGGACTACAATATCTGAATTCAGTAAATTCTTCCGACTAATTTGTTCAAAGGATATTCCATTGGACGATGTCGAACGTTAGATGAATTTATCGTTGTTACACTTTGCAAACCGGAGAAAATATTCCCTCCATCGTTCTTTGACTCGATGGAACATCTCACGATGCATCTCCTTGGCATCTTCGAACGTGTGGAGTCTGTGTCATCTTTGGTGGATGCATAGTTTGAAAGGAACATGAAAAGATTGAAAGCAAAAGCTGTGAACAAAAGATTCTTGGAGGGCTCCATCATTGAAAAGTTTCTTATCCAGGAGGTTGCGATTTTCTGCGAGCATTACATGGAATATAATTATGGAACACGTGTGAACCCCAACATACGTAACGAAATTGTTCCCGTTACTGTCAATCCGAGCGGACTATCAATATTTGATCATCCATCTAAACCAATGGGCAGAGCACACTTTCGGGAGTTGACGGTTGCAGAAAGGGAACATGTACAAACTTATATTCTGCAAAACTGTCGGGAAGTTGATCCACTTATAGATCGATTCAACGAGTTGGCCCGACGGAATTTTCCAGACTTGGATGACGCTGGTATTGACAATCTCAGACTTGCACAATTCCCTAAATGGTTCAAGAACATGGTTAGTCGTGCACTTGATTGTTTTTAGTTTTAAAGATAACCCAAATATGTATGTTGATTTTAAACTGACATTTTTATTGTGCAGGCCTCTGCAAATGAGACAACTCTACCGCCAGCATTATACGCCTTGGCCTGCGGACCGAAAGTGCGAGCTAAATCATTTCCTGGTCTGTATGTGAACGGGTACAAGTTTCACACAAAACAATACGGCCAAAGACAAGATGTCTGCTAATTGGGGCGTCTGCGTCCTCGGATATACAAATGCAGAAGACTATATGGATTTCTACGGTTGGATTGACGAAATCATTGTCCTTCAGTACATGAGTAACCTGAGTATTACGTTATTCAAGGGTACGTGGTTCTGTACGAATAAAGGCGTCCGTTACGATAAACTTTCGGGGATCATCGATGTTGACTGCACATTCAGACTTTATCCAGAAGATCCATTCATTCTTGCCAGCCAAGCAGAACAAGTGGTTTATCTCGAATACGTCCAGGACCAGATGTGACCCCAATATTATTGGATCGTCAAGCACGCCACGAAATCTATGCACGTTTGAATTAAGGGAGGGAAATTAAAAATGTTCGAATTGGCATTTTCTGAGCGTACCGAGGCCGTGCCGCGGCCTGGGACACGGCAAGCCAGTGGGCCTGGGCCTTACCGAGGCCTAGGACGCGGCAAGGCCGCGGTTGGTCGCGGCCATGACCGCGTAGGCCGCGGTAGGCCTTTTAAAACCTGCTGAAACCCTTCTTCTTCCTCTTCCTCATCCGTTTCTTCGGCCTCCCTCTCCTCTCCAAACTCACCGGCAACCACCGTTCTCCCCTCCCTTCCACCGGCGTTTCCGGCCGATTTAGAGCCTCCTTGGGCCGTCGTTCCATCAAGAAACATCAGGTATGCGTTTATCCCTCGTTGTTTTTTATTTTTTCGCCTCCTCTCGTTTTTGTCAATTTTTTCTAACACTTTCGGTTTTTCTGCTTTTGCAGGTGCTCCACCATCCTCATTTGCATCTCCAACTCCATCCTCATCACCAAAACAGGAGGTAACTAACTTTAGAATTTTTCCTAATTTGTTTCGGATTTTTTTCTATTTTTTTCGGATTTGTTTAAGTAATAGAATTTAATTTGTTTAGTTTTTATTTGTTGGGTTGCATTTAGGTTGTTATTAGTTTTTTCGGATTTGATTATGTATTTAGTTAGTTGTTATTAGTTTTTTAGTAAAATGTTGTTAGTTTAAAAATACAATTTTACAAAATTAGTTTTAAAATGTAATTGTTAGTAAAATGTTGTTAGTTACAAAATTAGTTTAAAAATGTAATTGTTAGTAAAAATGTTAGTAAAATGTTGTTAGTAAAATTAGTTTAAAAATGTTGTTAGTTTCAAAATACAATTTTACAAAATTAGTTTAAAAATGTTGTTAGTTTAAAAATACAATTTTACAAAATTAGTTTAAAAATGTTGTTAGTTTCAAAATACAATTTTACAAAATTAGTTTAAAAATGTTGTTAGTTTAAGAATACAATTTTACAAAATTACTTTAAAAATGTTGTTAGTTTAGAAATACAATTTTACAAAATTAGTTTAAAAATGTTGTTAGTTTAAGAATACAATTTTACAAAATTACTTTAAAAATGTTGTTAGTTTAGAAATACAATTTTACAAAATTAGTTTAAAAATGTTGTTAGTTTCAAAATACAATTTTACAAAATTAGTTTAAAAATGTTGTTAGTTTCAAAATACAATTTTACAAAATTAGTTTAAAAATGTTGTTAGTTTAAAAATACAATTTTACAAAATTAGTTTAAAAATGTTGTTAGTTTAAAAATACAATTTTAAAAAATTAGTTTAAAAATGTTGTTAGTTTCAAAATACAATTTTACAAAATTAGTTTAAAAATGTTGTTAGTTTAAAAATACAATTTTACAAAATTAGTTTAAAAATGTTGTTAGTTTCAAAATACAATTTTACAAAATTAGTTTAAAAATGTTGTTAGTTTCAAAATACAATTTTACAAAATTAGTTTAAAAATGTTGTTAGTTTCAAAATACAATTTTACAAAATTAGTTTAAAAATGTTGTTAGTTTCAAAATACAATTTTACAAAATTAGTTTAAAAATGTTGTTAGTTTAGAAATACAATTTTACAAAATTAGTTTAAAAATGTTGTTAGTTTCAAAATACAATTTTACAAAATTAGTTTAAAAATGTTGTTAGTTTCAAAATACAATTTTACAAAATTAGTTTAAAAGTGTTGTTAGTTTCAAAATACAATTTTACAAAATTAGTTTAAAAATGTTGTTAGTTTAGAAATACAATTTTACAAAATTAGTTTAAAAATGTTGTTAGTTTAGAAATACAATTTTACAAAATTAGTTTAAAAATGTTGTTAGTTTCAAACTCTTTCGGGTCAAATTGTAACTTCTGTAAAAGTTTGGGGGTTAAAATATATTTTTACAAAATTTTGGGGCGTGTTTGACAATTTTGAAAAACTTTCGAACTACATTGTACATTTTTAAACTCTTTCGGGTCAAATTGTAACTTATGTAAAAGTTTGGGGGTTAAAATATATTTTTACAAAATTTTGGGGCGTGTTTGACAATTTTGAAAAACTTTCGAACTACATTGTACATTTTTAAACTCTTTAGGGTCAAATTGTAACTTCTGCAAAAGTTTGGGGGTTAACATATAATTTTACAAAATGAAACTTATGTTCGTTTTTAAATGTTTTTGAGATATGGCGTCCACTCCCTATGGTTCAGGCCGGGATGAGTCGGGGTCAGGTTCCCGGGGCCGGACATTCGACCTTAGTTCCCGTGGTCGATCATCGAGGTTATCCCGATCGCGTACGACGGACTCTCCTGGGGGGTCCGGCGATTCGGTGCATCAGGATGCACCGAACGATGACGCTACACCTCCATCGCATGATGACGCTACACCTCCATCGCATGATGACGCTACACCTCCACCGCAGCGGCCACGGATACTGTCGCAGCCCCCGCCACCACTACCTCCGCGATCGCAGCCCCGACGGACGCCTTATAGTCCGCATCGCACGCAAGTCTCTAACATAGTCAATTTTGCTATAACTTTTATTTACATGTTTCATTACCGATCACGTTTTCGTTAATGTGCGGTTTGCATTCGGAGCGAGATCACGCGCGCGCTTTGAATGTCGCCGCCAACCACTTCTCTGGATACCCTCCCAAGTACTACCGGTAGACGGGCGGGACGAGCTTGCCGCTTGGGCAAATAAGTTCGCGGTAGTTTAACAATTATTAATATTTCATATATTACATTAATTAATACTTGTTATAAATTACTTAGGATAATGACGTCGTATTTTAAATTTCTTACAGGAACAACATGTGTGGGATGAGCCGGGCTTTCTGGAGAAGTTGCACTCCCGGTTTGCGGAGTTCTACCAGAACACGCAGAACAACATTCGGAAGAAGTGCAAGCGATTGCATCCGCTGGATCCGGACAATCCTGACTACCTGGATTGGCTACCGCTCATCCCAGCTCGCCTCAACCCAGACAAGTGGAGGATGCCGCCGAGTACTACAACAAGAACGACTTCAAGGAAGAATCCCGGAAGAACAAGAGGAATGCGAGTAGCACAGAATCGTCCGAAGATTAAGTCGTTTGGCAACAAGTCCAAACAGAGTTTATGAAGACTTGGTAATCTTCTTTAACCAGTTCATTATTTAAACATCTAATTTTAATTTATTTAATTTATGAAAAATTAATTACTTCATAAATACTGTTGACGAGCAAACAAGTGGGCACGCCACGGTAGGAGGAGTTCGGGAGGCATGGCTTGGGAAGGAATCGGTCGCTCGGGTATTATTCATTCGTTTTCCTCAATTCAAATAATCGTCTCTTTTAATATTATTTAACGTAAGTTTATTTTTGTTATTACTTAGAGGAGTATAGACGCGTCTCATTACCAAGTATGGCCCAAATGGACCGTTCCCAGGCGATCGATGACGAGATCTACAAATCTGTTGTGGGTGGGCCCACTCGAGGACGCCTTGGATCGGTGTCCCGCCACAAATTGCCCATCCGGAGCACTTCGAGGAACCTCTGCGATCTCGTAATTAAATTGTCGTTTAATTAATTTCTATAATTTGAGTTATTTTTTTATGTAGTAGATTTTAATTTTTTAAAACACGTTAACTTTCAGCGCGAGAATGAGCTTGAGGACCGTCATCGGCGGGATATGGATGCGATGCGAGACTTCGCCAGCCAGCTTGCCGCTGAATGTGAGGGTTGTTGATCTTGAGGCTTGGAAGACAGACGCCTGCGATCCTTTGATTCAGCCGTCGGCAACATCCGGTCGGCTATGCATTGCAGGGGTATATCCCGCCTAACGTGATGCCGCCAGATCCCTTATCAGTGGATCTTCCTCTAGGCCTCCGCCCTTCCAAAGAAGAAGCAGCCGCATCAGCACTTCCAAAGACCCGTCTTCTCGGTACTACCAAAGATCCGTCGCAATTCCAGAAGCAGCCGCCGCCGCACCACTTCCAAAGCCGCCACAAGACCACTTCCAGCTGCCGCCGCATCACTCCCAAAGAGCCCTTCCAAAGACTCGCAGCCTAATGTCAACCTCGGGCACTGGCTTCACACACCCCCACGAGGATTATCGGCCGAGATGCCAGATCCACAACAAATCCCACACCAAAGCAGCAGCGGCGGACATTCATGGATGGGCTTCAGAATATTGGGGACGACGACTTTGTTGATTTTTTCAATCCTACTGATCCAAACGCGGACCAGAACGACAGTTTTTAGGGTTTTTGTAAATATTAATTGCGATTTTGCTGTAAATAAACTATTTACTATATATATAATTATATTTTTGCATTGTTATTAAATTTTAAATACATTTTACTATATATATAAACTATTTACTATATATATAATTATATATATAAACTATTTACCCGAAAAACGTTTACCGCGGCATTGTGCGCATCCAGGCCGCGGTGAACGATGCCGCCGCCGTCAAAGTAGTACCGCGGCCTGCGAGTGCGGCAAGGCCGCGGCGTTAATTGCGGCCTCGGCCGCGGCCACCGAAGCAACCGGGGACGATTATACCGCGGCGAATACCGCGGCCTTCCCCGCGGTGAGTACCGCGGCGTTACCGCGTATTTGGCCGCGGTAAACGTTGTTTTAACGACGTAGTGTGGCCCACATATATAATTTTCCTATATTAGACACTATGTAGAATGTACGCGGGGCAGTAGGCCACAATAAACGTGTTTTCTCTACGTAATGAGACCATCACATTAAAAGGAAAAAAAGAAAATCATAAGTGAAACTTTAGGGACCTATGCATATTTTTTTTAAGTTAGTGAAAATAAAAGAATTAAACCAATAAAACAAACAAAAAAACCAAAAAAGGGGGAAACGGAAGTTACTGTTCATCACCATTAACTTTCGTAAATATATAGATATATATGCAAATAAGGAAATTAAATCTTAGTAAAAGTAATATTTTGTAATTGTCGAAACAAAGTTTGTAATTGTATGATTAGCCCACATATACAATTTTCCTATATTAGACCATCACATTAAGAGAAAAAAAGAAGAGAAAATCATAAGTGAAATTTTAGGGACCTATGCAGATTTTTTTTAAGTTACTGAAAATAAAAGAATTAAACCAATAAAGCAAACAAAAAAAAGAAGGCAAAAACGGAAGTTACTGTTCATCAATAGTAACTTCCCCTAAATATATAGATACAAGTTTTCTTTTACCAATCCACGCGTTGTCGTGGAACAGATTCAATTAATTTAAACTTTAATAGAAATTGTGAATGAAATATAAAAGAGATGGATAAATGATATGAATACGATAAAAAGGCCAAAATGAAAGATGTAAGATTAAATAGTAAAGAGATAAATGACAAATGTAAAAGGAAAATGATGAATTTTGTACTCTTAATATTTAATCAACACTTCTTATTAAGATCATTCATGCTAAATATAAGAGCGCTATAAGAGGTAAATATGACAAAGTCATATCAATGGGAAACTTAGAGGTTCCATATAGAAAAAGTAAATAGTTGACGTTGAATGACAAATGCAGACCTTTGACAAATAGAACAACAAATGTACTCACCGTCCAAAAATTTAATGCAACATTTATTTTTCATTATTTAATCTTTATTTTATTCTATATTAAATCATAAATTTAAAACTTGTATATAAAACTAAAAAATTGATGACTTAACTTCATAAATATATATTTGATATTTTTATATTAAACAATAATATAAATAAGTTGAACTCAAATTGACATCAAAAGTCAATTGTTGCATTTCTTTTAGGACGAAGGTAGTATAAGAAAAAATAATATGACAACAATCACGGTGACACGGTAGAACCCCATTTGTGTGTCATTATTCATCTACCTTTATAACTTCCATAAATGTATAGAAGTATAACATAACATAATATTTTATAGTATAATAAAATTCACGCTCCAAAAAGAAAAAAAGTACTCACTCTATCCATAAAAATTGTATCATTTGTTTTGATAGTTTCACATTATTTAATCTATGATTTTTTTATGAATGTATAGACAATGAAAATCAAAATTTTCGTATGTGTATCATAATTTGATATCTAAATTTTCTAAATATATTTTTTATGAATTTTTGTTCAATGGTTATCTTTATTAAAATTTGAGCCAAACATTGAACCTTAAATTACAAAGTCAAACGCTACAATTTTTTACGGACGGATGGAGTAATACTTTAGTGATTAAAAACTGCAAGGACCAATTTGTAATATAATAAAACTTAAATGTCAAATTAGGGATTTAATCCCTTCAAAAATTCTAGCAAAAAAAATGGATGGCTAGGTGGCACAACCTTGGTATGCCACTATTCATCTACAAGTACTATTACAGTACTATTACCATAAATATATAGAGTTATAATATAATATACTATAATATGAAATAAGTTTTCAAACAAAGTATAATGGAAATTTGGAAGTAAAATGAGATTGAGTAGGCTTTATATGGGAAATATTTGTAAATAGGTATGTGCGGTCTGGGTCAGGGCCGACCTTGAGATTTCCGGGGGCCTAAGCGAAAAGAAAAACTGGGGCCCTTGTCAAAATATTTCCCCAGCCCTTAAAATTTTGGTGTTTTTTATGTGGTAAAAGATTCAAATCATTACTAGAAAAAATTCATTAGAATTTTTTAGAAAACATATTTTTTTTTGAAAAGCAACAAAAGATTGTATCATAATAAAATTGTACCTAAGCCCAACGAGACAACCGAGCTTTAAATCATTTTGGCTTTACATATTAAAATTTTAAAAAAGTAAAATCATAGATTAAATGCTAAAAATAAAATGCACCATTTTTTTGGATGAAGATAGTAATATTTACATAATCTTTAACTTTAAAAATATGTATGTTACAATATGGTAATAAAACTTTCAATAATAATAAAATACAATAATGTTTAAGACAAAAATATCAAAAATACAATTATTAGTATCATCTACTGACGAACTGGATTCGAATCGGGAACCCGCTCTCAACCTTGAGCGTGATTTTGATATTTTTGTTTTAAACATTATACTCTCCGTTCCGTAAAGATTGTAGTGTTTGACTTTGATGTTTTAAGTAGCAGTGTTTGACTCAAAATTTTACTAAGATAAATAATGAAAAAAATTAGAAAAAATATATTTAAAAAATTTATATTGCAAATTATGAGATTCATATTAGTCATTCAACTTTACATGTCTATAAACTCATTAAAATAAATCGTAAATTAAATACTGTGAAAATGACAAAAAAAACTGCAATCTTGATGGGATGGAGGGAGTAGTATTTTGTTATTTTTGAGAGTTTTATTACTATGTTGTGACATACATATTTTTAAAGTAAAAGATTATATAAATATTACTACCTCCATTTCACAAAAGATTACGCAAATATGTTCTATTATTGAGTTTTTTTCTATGTGTATATTATAATATATGTATATATATATATATATATATATATATAATTTTTGGGGCCCCTTAAGATTAGGGGTCCAAAGCGGATGGCTATCTGCTTTGGGCCAGGGCCGGCCTTGGTTCAGGTATCTGCGGATTCCTCAATGACACCCATAACAGACCTGAGTGTTATTGGTTTCTTCGATTTTTGGGATTTTCGGTTTTGGATCAAACTGTTTGGCTCGATTTTGCGAGTTTTTTGAACACCCTTATATATATACATTTGTGGGCATGTTTAGAAACTATTCATTGATGTAGTTTTATCTCCTATCACATGTTACATGGTGCTCTCTCTTTTCTTATTCTACATTTTTTTCTTTTCAAATTTTTCTCTATATTTTCTTTTCAAATTTATTATTGTTTTTTTATTTTCAAATTTAGCTTAAAGTATTTCATTTAACCTTTTTAAATTTGTCAAAATTATGCAATTCACATTTTTTTTGTTACACAATTTATTTCCCTCTTTCAAATTAAACTTTAAAGTTTCATTTTTATATTTTTTTTTATCATTTCAAATCCTAAATTTCCTCATATTATATTTCTGTTTTTGGGCATGTTTAGGAACTATTCATTTGATGGAGTTTTATCCCCTACTGTGCTTTCTTTTCTTATTGTCCGTTTTTCAATTTCAAATTTATTCTCTATTTTTATTTCTTTTCAAATTTAGCTTAAAATTTCGAGTAAATTCCGCTGACATTCCCGTAAAAATAATTATTGTCTGTTTTGGTCATATTTAAAAACTTGTCTTGTTTAAGTCCTATCCTATGGTATTGTGTAATATTTTAGTAATTTCCGTCCATTTAAGCCGTTAGTTCTAAGGGATTTATATAATTTTTTCTACCCTTATGAAAATTTTACTTCAGTCTTTAAACTTATAGTTCCCTAAAATTTTAACCCCAAAGTTTAACTCATGTATGATGAACAGACCCACTTGCAATTCGCGGGTCGATGGATTTCGGAGGCGGGTCGCAGCTGGAACAACGCCGTCTGACAGTGGAGATGGTCGGCGATGGCGCGACGGGAGTAGGGGAGGTCATCGGCGGCGGTAGGGAAGCGAATTACGGCCTGGAGTGTTGCGCTCAGATGAGCAGGGGAGGTCGACAGCGACTGTGGGGAAGCTATGTTTTCAGTCGACGATTTTTTCGATTCGTTATGGTCGTTGGAGCTGGCGGATTTCTCGTCATCTTTTATGGATGTCACTACGTATCTGAAGGAGGCCTGGTAACGTCAAATTCGCTACCAATCCATTACGAATGTAACGCACAAGGGCGTTACCAAGGCACTACAAATAGAGGCGTTTCTTCAGCCCAATGCGTTGCGAGGGCGTTACAAAGGTGGCTGGTAACGCCATAAGGCGTTACGAGGGCGCTACTAGCCTCTGACAGGCTGTGACCGGTAGCGCCCTCAGTAATGCCTTGGGCGCTACAACGATGTTCGGCCCCACAGTAACGCCCAGGGCGTTACTCTGTGCATTACCACATCAGCTGCAACTACGTAGTGTGTGGTTTTTACTCGGAATCACTCCAATTGACCGATCGAGGTGCTTCTATGAGTTGAAGATCATGTAGCTCCTACTCCGATCTCGACCGCGAATGTAGCTGGCTCGACGGAGATTGCAGTTCTGTATTCGGCCTCCAAGTTCTGTAGGCACGAGATGATGGTGATTGGAGGAAGAAATAGAAGGGTTGGGTAGTGGGTTGAAGAGTTGATGAGTTAAACTTTGGGATTAAACTGTTAGGGAACTATAAATTTAAGGACTGAGTAAAATTTTCATAAGGGTAAAAAAGTAAATGCAATAAATCCGTTAGAATTAACGACTCAAATGGACGGAAAGGACCAAAATATGACACAATACCATAGGATAATACTTAAACATGACAAATTTTTAAAATAGGACCAAAACAGGACAATAATTATTTTTACGGGACTGCCAATGAAATTTACTCTTAAAATTTCATTGGACTTTTTTTCACATTTATGTAATTCCCACTATTTTTTAATCTTTTATTTTTTCCTTCAAAATAAACTTTAATGTTTCATTTTTATATTTCTTATGTCATTTCAATCCCTAGATTTCTCATGTTCCCTTTCCATTTTTTCTTAACTTTAGATTCCAAATTTCATTTTTATTACTACTTCTTTATATTTCAAATGTTCTCACTTTATAAAATTTTATTTATCTTTTTTTTTATAAATATTTTTACTTTGGATAGTAAAGTGCATGTATTTATCTATTTATGTATTTTTGTTAGCTAAAGTAAATTGGATTCGGTAAAACAAAATTTGCTTAAAAAATCTTAAGAAAGAGTTCTAACTTTTTTATGTTTTCCAACACATTTCATATATAGTTATCACATTTTTTATTATTCTAAACGTGCAATCTTTTTATGTTGACCCTAAAATTTGTTATGAAACTTGAATGAAAATCTTTAGTTTACTGTGCATATGAGCATGCAATATTGCATTTTACTCTTGTTTAAATTTCGTTTAAGTGATTCATTTTGTACTTTTCACAAATGAATCACCTAGTTTAATTGTTACTAATATTCATAACGTGATTCAAGTGTATATATAGTTATCTTTTTTTTTCAAATCTGTCTTTAATTCAACTTATGGTATCAAAAAATGGTGTAAAATTGAATAAAGCTATTAAAATTTCCATCAACAATCATAAGATATATAGTTTAAGATTTCTTTAACTGCATTGTTTCGTCTTTCAAATACATTTATCACCCATTGGATTTTTTTTACTTTTCAAAAATTTCATTTTGTTTCATTTCTTTAATTTTTCCCCATGCAAAATGGGACTCAAAAAACCTATTTTGTATACATTTACAAGCTACATCATGAAGTAACGGGTCCAATTATAGATACCTCTTATGACTTAGAACTTCTATTCTCATTGTCTTTGTCTATTACTCTCTCTATCACACAAAAATAAATAAGTACTCCTACCTGTCCAAATGTATTGTAATAGTTTGACTTGATATAATATAGAGATTAAGGTTGATTTTTTTTAGAAAAAACCTTTTGACCTCCTATTTTGCCATATTTTATTTTTTATAAGATATAATCACAAATAAGCAAAGCCCAAATCAACTATGAGAACAACTCAATCATTGAAAATCAAACAACTATAAAATTAAAAAGAAAAATAAATTACTCTATCCGTTCCCAAATAATCTTACACATTTCCTTTTTGGGTCGTCCCTGAAAAATTATACACTTTCATTAAATGTAAACTTCTCTCCTCTAAAGTTACCAAACTATCCTTACTTTATCTTTACTTTTATATCTCATTTTATGTGTAACCTCTACTCATGGGCAATTATGTCAAACTACATAAAATCTTACATTCACCTTAATCTCCATGTCCGTGCAATGTGTAGGAATAATTGAGGACGGATGAGGTAATTTGGAGAAGAAATAGACCAATATTGACTAGATTCCATTGTCTTATATTATTTAAGTTTTGTAGAAAATGATAATTTAGTAAACTACAATGAAAAAATTACTAAAAATGAAATGTTGCTATATTTTAGAGACGTTCCAAATAAGAAAAATATTACAATACATACTACATTCCTTTATGAGATATCTGCAAAATTTGCGGCGTTTCGACTGATTAGTTTATAATAACTCACAAAAATCAATACATTTCGTTTGAGAAAACCTTATTATTCTTAAATCTTCCATACACCTCCATTTTTACACTAAATTAAATGTATCAATTAATGTGGGATGAAGTGGATTTGATTTGGTTGTGAGGAATTGAATGGCAGAAGCCAAAAAAAGCAAGAATGAAAGAAAGGGAGTGTAGAAACGAAGAGGAAAGTTAAAAAGGGAGGGAGGAGTGATTCTGATTCACGCGGATGAGAAAGTGTGGATGTTGGTGAGCCAACCTCCTTTGCCAGCTGGCTGTCGGGGGAGAGGTCCCCAGATCCCTCCCTGCACGTGACTCACCACCCTCTCTTCTTTTTCTCCTTAAATTAAACTCCCTCCATCTACTACTCCTCCTTTTTTTAACCACAATTTTTTACCATGGCAGAAGATTTTTCTTTTCCCAAAAGATTTTTCCCCCCAAAATTGCTGTTTTATACCCCTCCGTTCCCGAAAGATTGGTAGATTTATTTGGACACGGAGATTAAGTGAATGTAAGATGTTTGTATATGTTTACTTAATTGCCCCTTAGTTGAGAGTGCACAAAAAACGAGGTAGAAAAAGTAAAGATAAAATGAGGATAGTTTAGTAACTTTGAGAGTGAGAAGTTTCCTTTTAAGGAAAGTGATCAATTTTTCTGGGACAGCCAAAAAAGGAAATGTGTACAATTTTTCAGGGATGGAGGGAGTATATAAAAAAAATCAGGAACAAAACTGATTTTTTTTTGTTGAAAATTATTGGAATTTATGCGAGAAAAATATTATAAAAAGTGATTTAATTGATAAATTTTAAGTGTTTTTAAAGTAGAAGAGACTAACTCATCTATCTACCCTCCATCTACAACTTCTTGCTTTGTAAGAGTATTTTGCTTTTATTTCATTTGATAGATTTTAGTAAAATTTGATGAAAAAAATGTGAAGTATTTGAAAATTAATCTCTTTGTCAATAAAATTTTGGTAAGATTCAAATTATTATTAGAAACAATTTCATAAAGAAATTCAAATTTAGAAACTACATACATTAATCTATAACTTACATCTGAATTATTTGACTTTATATATTAAAATATTGAAGAAATAAAATCATAAATTAAATGTTAAAAAAGAAATGTACCATTTTTACGGAGGTAGTGTAATGTTTTTGAGAGAAAAAAATGAAAAATGAAAAGTGAAAAGTGAAAATTTGATTTTATATTTTATTGATGTAATTATTTTGGAAGATGTCAAAAGAATTTTTAATTTTTTTTAGTGTGAATGTAAATATAAATGTTAACATTGGCCGTAATAATAAAATGAAACTGATTAAAATTAAGCTACTCCTTCCATTCCAACTCCACCCTTCCTAATTTTTCAGATTTTCACTCTACGTTTCTGTTTATCACTTCCTCCGCTTTGCTTGTTCTCTCTGTATCTTCCTCGCCGACGGTGAAGCAATTGGTCGGCGTCTTTACCAAGCGATTTCTAGTTGAACAACTTCAAATGCGATTGGTTGCTGATTCCAATGCTGCGATTTTCTGGTGGTAAAACCCTCTTCAACTCTTCTCATCTCTATTTCATTCACTTATTTTCTCTCCGCAACTGGAAGTTAAGGAGATTCGGTATGGTGGATTGAATCAAAAGCGTCTCGGTTTTGATCCCGCCACTTCTTAATTAGCTGGAAAAATGTGTTGTTGATTCGCTGATTATTTTCTAGTTAGGTTTCTTCCCGTGTCTGCTTCCATCATTGATCTCAACTTCTGATCTGAATTCGCATTGCTTTTCGCTACTATTCTTCACTGTTGCGATCTTCAGTAATTTTGCTTATTGAATTGTACGAGTTTCATCTTCCTACGGTGCTGAATTTGTATGCCGTTGAATGGAAATTCTGGACCATAGTCATTTTAGTTCCAGTTTCAGTGGCATTCTATGTAACAGGATTTTCTCTTTGTATTTCGGTTGCTGGCTTAGCTTCTTCCAGTTAGTTTTTCATGCTTCTAAAGGGTTCGGCCTTTTATTTTTGTTGAATTTTGCTGTTTGGGTTCTGCTCTGTGCAGGTCTCATGGCCTCCAGCTTTCAAAAAACAGTTCAAAAGAAGTTTCTTGTTAATTATTTCCTTGCCTGAGCATTTTTTGTGAATAGCACAGGCCTCCCATGGGGTGAGAGTGACCCGTGAAATGGTTTTTCGCTTCAAGTACTGTAGAAATGGAGGTGACACGGGATGTTGCGGGACCATCAGACCAAGGACCTTCTAATGCAGCATGGTGGTCTTCAGATTTTATTGAAAAATTTGGATCTGTTTCTTTGAGTTCTCATGATGACACTTTGAGTGGTAAAGAATCACATGGACATTATGAACATGATGAATCATCAACTCAGACAGCATCACAGATACTGTGGAGCACTGGAGTCCTTGTTGACGAGATACCTAATGGTTTTTACTCAGTCATCTCGGTGAGAATCCAACAGTGTTTTCTTTCCTTCTTTTTTCTGGTGAACATATCTCAGCTCTTGGTTGTCCATGACCCAAGATTTCCGGACATCTCTTTAGTTTGTATCCATAGAACATAGAGAATTGTATGCACAAACTCAACAGTCATTTTACCTTATAAGACTAGTGCAGTGATTGGAAGAGCTTAATTTTGTTTCTGAACTGTTAAAAAATGTCACAAAAGCTGCTTAACTTCATCTTCAAGATTCATAGAGCATGCCTGTCATTCTATTAATATTTGGCCTTATCCTAGGCTAGACCTTTTAGGAAGGACTGGAACATAATTGGAAACACATTTGGTTAGTATCTTGCGTTTTTCCAGAATTGTACAAAGACATTTTTCTGAAGGCAACCTTTAGTTGAACTGTTTCCCCTCCCATCCTTTGAATTTTGTAATTTATTGACAAAAACATTTTGATGTATCTGGAAATAGTAAACCCTTAGAATGTCTAAACTAGATTAGGCTTGTCAGTTTCTGCCAGTCTCTTTTAGTCTTTTGGTCTCCCTTTATGCTAAACCTCAGTGAAGCCCCCTTCGTTCAACATCAAATTTCTGTGCTACATTCTTGTCTTCAGATGCTGCAAATGATTTTTTCTGATCACATCCATGCACCTGGGTTGATAAACACACACACACACACAAGCTTTGACAAGTAGTGTATGAACTAAATCTGATAAACCTAATTACTCTTATTTCACTGGTCCTGAAAAGTTATGCTAGCTCTGCAATGAAATATTCTTTTATGACCTAATATAGGATAAAAGGCTCAGAGAAATTTTCGATCGTATTCCTACACTGGATGAGCTTCAAGCTTTGGCAGGAGAGGGAATCAGAGCTGATACCATTCTTGTAGATTTTCATAGAGATAAAAAGGTATCTATGTTGAAGCAGTTGATCGCTGCACTTGTGAAAGGCTTGAACTCAAATCCAGCGGCTATGATTAAAAAGATTGCTGGATTGGTGAGTAATTACTGATGTACAGAACTGAGCTCAGTTTATTGCAGTATAAAAAGTTACACGCCCATTGTGCTTTGTACTGATGTTCCCTTCTTGCCCTGTTTTTCCTTTGGTTAATGTCTTCGTTGTGTTTGTGTACCTATTCTTGGGAGAGAGAGAGAGAGAGAGAGAGAGAGAGAAGTTTGAGCACAAGTGGATGCATTGATTCTCTGGTTAATATCTTTGACCATTTATGAAAGTCAGCCACTGCAAGCACATCGTTTTTGGATGAAATAAACTTAAGGTGTAATGAGTCGATCAAATGAGTCATTAGATTTGATTTTATTTCTGTTTAATGTTGCTGTTTTTAAGTGCAAGAAAATTATACCAAATGGAAAAGATTAAAAGAAAACTAGGAATGGAAGTTTTTATCCCCATTTCTTCCTAGTATTTTCCTGTCAGCTATGTCTTTCAGTAAGTCTGTTCTGAATATTCAACAGACAGGAACGAAAAAAGGGTATTGCTTTTAAATTTGTACTTTTCTGCTGATAGGTTTCTGACTTTTATAAACGGCCAACTCTGGACAGTCCAGTGAAAGCTGCAGCAGAGGAATCATCATTTATGCCTGAGAATCGAGGTGTCCTGATGCTGGGACAAATAAGGCATGGCTCGTGCCGTCCTCGAGCAATTTTGTTTAAAGTATTAGCAGATACTGTAGGTCTTGAATGCAGGCTCATGGTGGTAAGCTTTATTTGTTAGTTGGTCTTTCCTAACATTCTGGCCATGTATTTCATAGCATTGTCCTGTACAGCTGTGAAGTTTACTGTGAAACACTAAACTAGATGCACACACATGTGCATATATGCAGTTATTGTCTATCGATGACCATTTGGTTATCCTGATGGCTTGACATGTTATAAATGGTTCAGGGTTTACCTGGTGATGGTTCTATCGAGTGTGTAGACTCATACAAGCACATGTCTGTCATAGTTGTGCTGAATTCTGTGGAGCTTCTGGTTGATCTAATGCGTTTCCCAGGCCAGCTAATACCGAGATCGACCAGGGCGATATTTATGACCCATGTTTCAGCTGAAGGGGAGAGCGATTCTGCTGAAAACGATTCTTGTGATTCACCACTGGAGCCAAATAGTCCTCTTTATGGATTTGCTGAGCGACTTGACCCTGAATGGTTAGAAAATGTTACTAGACCCTTTTCCTGAAACTTGAGTTGAGCAATAGCATCCTTTATATATTTATCCAATATTTTTAATGTTATATTTCTTTTTTCTCTTTTTGTATGATTTGTGTGACAGTGGTGAAAAAGATGAGAGTCCACAATTTCACCGGAGAGCAGATGCTTCATCTAATATACCTGTTCCTTCAGTACGGAATCGGATGGTTCGATCAAACACGACTATTGAGAGGAGCTTAAGGTAATTAATGACTTCACTTGTGGTCTGTCTCCATCTTCTAATTTTTCATCTCTTATTTTTTGGATCTATTCTTTCTCTCCCTATGAAGCTGTTTCGGTATTCTGCAATGTGTTTACCTCTTTCTCTCTGTTTGTTCCCTAGTTTATCTCATAGTGAACCAAATATAGCTGCAACATTTTGGAGGAGAGGTAGGAGAAAGGTTATTACTGAACAGCGTACTGCTAATTCCAGGTTCTTCTGATGCCCTTTTGAGTTTTTTCTTAGTTCAACATGCTTTCAATTAATTATACCACTGTCCTTCACAAGATAAGAGAACTGAGCCATCAGTTACCAAAAGCAAGTGGAAAGTAAGTAGTTCAATGTGGATAAAATCATTATGTGCTTATTTGAATCTCAATTTTTTTGATGAGGTTATAAAAGGGATAACCTGGTAAGCCTCATCTTTTGAGCTATTGCACACTGTATATGGTCAAACCTACAAGGGCTAAAGTTTTGAGCAATTAAATCTCATAATTTGGGCCATGATACACAACATGATTTAGCGCTGATTTTTGAAGTGACAGTATATGAAAGCAAGATAAAAGTAAGGGTCCATTTAGTTCAGCTTAAGCCAATGGCACAGCTATCCATACAGTTCCTGGGGTGTTTCTGGATGAGAGACCTATAATAGAACGATTTGACTGTAAACCGTAGCATTATTCCTTTTTATTAAAAAATGTTATTGGGTGTCATATTTTGGTACTGTAGCCCAGAGCATCCTTCCTTCCGAGCACGTGCACGGTCTATGCTAAGTGGTGATAGGACTCCAAATAGAGATTTCACAGATGAAGTTTCCATGTCAAGGTCTTTTCTTTTTCTCCTTTCTGAAATCTGATTTCCCATATTTAGAGATTGGACCCTACCAGATTCTCCGTTAATTCTAATTTCTCTATTCCTTTTGAGTTGCTTATTTTGGTTTGTAGAGTTATTGTATTAAATTCATGAAGTTGTTTTGCTCGCTTGAAGATGGCGTTGCTGTAAATAATTGAATCTTAGTTTTGTGAGGAATGGTTGTGCTGTGAGTTTATTTTCCAGTTTTTGGATTTGATTGTTTAATTAAATAGAGACCCAATAGGGCAGGGATTATAATATACCAGATCGTACAATATATACTTGTAGTCAATTCCTTCCTCAGAAATGGGAAACCCTGGAGTTAAAAAAAAAACAGATAAAGACCTAAGCTGTGCCGTACAACAAAAAATAAGGAAATATAACCCCCCCTTCCCCGGGAAAAAACTGTTATATAACTCAGATCGAATCAGCCACTTTGTTATTATTTTTTTTTTGCTCATGTCTGGAAAAACTACTCAGTTATTAAAAGTGGGTTCAATATGCTGTTAAACATTTTCTGCTGTGGCAGAATATTCTCTCATGAAATGGAATATTCCGTCACAAGTTTCTGCTAAAAAGTTTTAAATTTATCCAATGGTTTACCTGAACTTACATATTCACCCCACTTCTTGGAATCTATCCTCAAAACCATTTTTTTGATATATTTTCTCACTGATGAAGATAATATTCTTCACAAATTCTTTTTTTGAAAAACTTCATTTACTGAGTTTCATCAAGAGCTATGAACCGATCATCGCTCCTCAGTGATGCTCAAAAATATTCTGATACATGTCTAATGTGGAAGTTTTATAATAGTACTTTATTTCAGTTAGTGATGTTTGTGGCGAATTTTCCATTTTGAGGACTGATTTGCTAAGTTTTAAAATGTTTGGGGACCAGTTCAGCCAAACATAACCGTGACAAAGGCCAATTGGGTGATTACCTATTTATGATTACTTAGTGGTTTTTTCAGACACGAAATAAAGGTGGTCGATTTTACCCGAGTCATATAAGTGGATTGTTTTCCGTAGTTGACCCATCCTAAGGCTCAACTACGAGCTTTTTAACAACTTAAATATACGCTATTGGATCTGGAAATACCGCGACTGCTCGCGTATCCGTAGTTTAAGCCTTAGCATACTTTACCAATTTTTAAAAGAAATTGATTTCATCTGCTTCCTGTTTCCTAACACTGGCCAAAGGAGTTAATGAGACCGGAATTTGAGAGATTTTTGCTAGTGGGCTATTATTAAGGGTACACAACCATGTAACCAAGGAGTGCTTCGGGTGTTAAATTATCCCCGAGTTCTTTGGTGTTGCCTCACCTTATCAATATGTTCTCTTAACTGATTATAGACAAGTTAAATTTAAACTTGTTCTTTGGACACGCAGCAACGACAACTAGAGTAACAGGAAACTGAATGCTTCACATTGCTCCTTAGCTTTTCTAAAGCAGCAACAATGGGGCTTACTCCCTTTGTCCCATGAACTTTGTTCCCTTTGACTGGGCACGCACGCATATTAATGTGTTGCTGACTAGTAAAATATTCCAAGTTTGCCCATTTGAGTGGTGTTTTAGCAACTAAGTAAATTATTAATGGAAAGGGAATTTGAGGATAAAGAGGTAAATTTGGTGGATAAAACTTTCCTTAATAGGAAATGGTGCAATCTTTGTGGGATTGCCCAAAATGGAATATGGAACAATCTTTACGGGACGTAGAGAGTATCAAACTTTGATCTTCCTACCTTCAAAAGATTGTTACTTTATGGGGAAATCATTTTACGTTTTCGTTTGGTAACAGCTTCAATTAGCTGTAGCCTCTTTAAAAAACTATCTATAGTTAGCTTTTAGTGTTTAGCTGTAGTTTGATCCCGACAATTTAAAAATTACTGCTTCCATCCCCAAATAATTGAATGGTTTGATTGGGTGAGGAGATTAAGGTGAATGTAAGACTTTGTGTTTTGACATAATTACCCTTTAGTAGAATTTGCACAAAAAACGAGACGGGAAAAGTAAAGTTTGAGCATAAATAGTTTAGTAACTTTGAAGGGAGAAAGCTTTCTTTTAAGATAAGTGCAATTTTTTTGAGACATTCCAAAAAGGAAATGTGTGCAATTTTTCTGGGACGGAGGTAGTATCTAAAATGCTACAGCTATATTGAAACAGCTGTTCCTAGATGGGGCTTTACAACTGAATTTTCCTTTCCACCACTCGTATTCTTGAGAAACTAATAGATGGTCATACATTACTTTCTGTTTTATGTTGTGGTTTGTGGCTGGCTGGCTGCTGTAAAACAATGAGTACTAACTTTTCACTTAATTATTGTTAGCTAGCTAATCTAGCTCATTTACATACATTTTGTTAGCTATCTTCTTAAGTTGGACTTTGTCATCTAATATAAGTTACAGGTCGGATGGTGCTTCAACATCTGAATCCCGGAGAATGAGAAGAAGGAGCATTAGCATTACTCCAGAGATCGGTGACGATATCGTAAGGTGAATGCTTACCTTAACATCAGTAGTTATCCTTTGTATTGTCTTCGCTTGGTTCTTAGGTTCATCAGTCATATTAGCTTCCAGCTACATTTACCTGACTCCGATTGATAACATGGCTAATAATGAAAAGCTTAAGATTCCAGGGGCTAAAAAATGAAACGCGGTTAGATTCAGTGAGATGCGGAGCAACTCGCCAAGTTCTTTAGAAGTCCTCAGGCTAAGGGTTTTTTAAAACTTGCAAACATACCCTGAACCCCCTTATCATAATTTTCCTAAAGAACCTTCCTACTTTTACTCTTTCTATACCAGTGACTTAAATGAACTTAAAGGAACAAACTGACTTATGTAGCGAAGCCCAAACATTTCAGTGACTGTTCTGTCAAATGAATCCCTCTAGCACAAAAGTCATTAAGAGTGCTTCAACTTATCTAAAAGTTTCAAAAAGACCCCACTTCCCAACCCCCAGAAATCATGAAACTGCCGTATGTCTTTCTTTTTATTTGCATTCAAACCCTGACCATTCTCGTCTGTGACAGTTTATAAGTCCAGTTTTACTATTTCCATACCTGGCCTGAATCTAGGGTAACTTTTAATTAAGTCAATTTCGACTAAAGTAAAACAAACAATAGAGATTGCCTTGTTCACCTTCCTGAGGATAATATTTAAGAGTAAAGTCCATCCATAGTCTCTTAATTTTATGTTCTATTTGGGGCCTGTTCTAACTTTTTGTCCCATTAAAGTACTATTTTAAACTATTTTGTTCAATCGTAGTCCTTCCATCAATTTTTTCCATTAAGTCAAACAGAACTTTGTGAAAATGATTATTATAGTGATTGAAGTTTTCCTATCACTCTCTTTGCACCGTAAACTTTTAGATCTAACATTTCATTCTCTATGCTAAATTTGATTTTTAGTTGAGTGTAAAAAAAACCAAAAATTAAATGTGCAGCAAACAAATGACAGAAGCAAAACAAACTTCATTCTTTGATATGTTTTGAACATTTTGTACATTTTCTCACCTGGGGCTTTTTGTACCACATTTAGCTTGTGTTTTCTCAATATGTAACCTCACCTTGTTGATTTTATGCTTTAAATGAAACTATTCAAGTTCATGCCTCTTGTAGGGCTGTCCGGGCAATGAATGATGCACTGAAGCAAAACCGTATTCTGCAAGAGCAGATGGATGACAGGTTGAATAATGAAGGTTCAGATGGTCAGAAAAATGTATGAACTATTTGCTAGACTTGGATCGTTTATATAAGTTTTTTTGGAAAGTAGCTACCTTTTTGTCTGTTGTAGCTTGATCCTGTCATTTGGATAAACTTAAATAATTTTTTTATACTCTTTTGTTAACTCTTTTGGCATGTTTTATACGGAGTTTACATTTACAGTTTATTATTATTATTATTATTATTATTATTATTATTATTATTATTATTTTCTTTATCTGATTGTTTTGCTTGTATGGTGATTCATGTCACGTTTATATATGTTTGGCATGAACATTGGCATACAGTAATTGTATTAGGCTATATATATACATATAAAAAAGTTTCTTATTTTTCTCTAGGAACAAAACTTGCGCACATGCCAATTGTTTCCCTTTAAGGAGGAGTATGCTGATTGCTGTGCAATAGTAGCACACATCACTTGATCTGTTTTGGCTTAATTTCTTGTCAAATCTGGTTTAATACACCATCCATCCCAAGGAATCTACTCCCTACGTAAAAATTGCACATTTTTCCTTTTTGGGCTGTCCCAAAAAAGTTGTTCACTTTCTTTAATGGAAACATTTTACTCTCGAAGGTACTATATTATCCTCACTTTATCTTTACTTCTTCTATCTCCTTTTTTGTGCAATTTTCACTTAAGGGTACTTGTGTAAAACTATGCAAAATGCTTGCATTCATCTTAATCTCCACAACCAGTCAAACCCTTCAATTCTTTTGAGGATGGTCGGACCATCATGTTTTCCGTTTTGGGCATGCTTTCGAGAATTCTTATGTTTCTTTTTCAGAAAATCTTTCACATCAACTTTTCCTTATTATTACTCTCACATATGTTCCTACCCAAAATGTTACTTTTCTCTTATATCTCTTATATGCGTATTTACTTTATTACCTTCAAGTCTTCAGCACTCCTTAATCTTTGTGCCAGTCAAATGTAACTAATTTTGTTAAACTGAGTGAGTATATTGTTGAAGCTTTCTGATAACAAGCCAGTTTGTTATTTGTCAGAATCGACTTATTGACACTGATGGAATGGCTATTTTCATTTAGCTTTAGGGTTTCTATTAGGTTCATAATTTGGTGCCATGGCAATAATTTTGTTTTTAGTTTGTTTGATTCTGGTAATAAGATTATATGTTCGTTTATGAACTTGAGGCAAATGGCCCAGGTGATGCTATTAATCTGGAATATAATGACAATACTAGCACTGGCCCTAATAAGTTAGTGAATTTTGTGCAAGGAAAAGTTTTAGCACTGCTTTGTGATTATGTCATGCTTGTACACTTATCGAGTATGATTAGAAGTCCTTGTAAATTATCTATACACTTCCCATTCTAATTATCTTCATTTTTCTAGTTTGTATATGCTTTCTTATGATCTAATGTCTTCTTGTCTTGCTAAATCTGATTAACAGCGTAAGCTTGAAAATGACCCACCTAATTCACATAAGAGGTCCTACTTGATGAACTCTGAATTTAGAACTTCTTATGTTCTACATAGGTGCCAAATTACCGAATTGATGGCCATGGTGAGATAACAGGTGGGAGGTCTGCATTATACAATCTCTCAAGAGATCGGTTAAATTCTCAAAAGGCAATATCATTACCATCATCCCCGCATAACTATAGAAGTCAACCGTCTGAAAGAATGGGGCCTGAAGATTACAAAAGTGATGAAATGGTCTCCTTGTGGAACAAAATTCTTGAATCACAGACTTTTGATAGTACACCTTTACTACCCTATCCAGAATGGAATATTGACTTCTCTGAGTTAACTGTTGGAACTCGTGTTGGTATTGGTAAGTTCTACTGCCATTGAACCTTTTACTTTGCTTTTCTTTGAAGCTTCTTTTGGCCGGCCTTCTGCTGACATGCTTAGCATCTATTTCTAAAGCATGTTGACGTGAGGTTTAATTGAAATATGTTCAAGTTGATAGCATATAATTCTTCAGAATGATCATGCAAGTTAAATGCTTTCTTGTGGTATAACAGCAGTGGATGTCTCCACTGTGGATTTATATTGCACTTAAAAAGATCTGAACTTGGGTGCTCGTGAGGAGCAGTTTTTTTGTGTGGCAGCTTGGAATATGATTTCTTTTGTGCAGTAGGAAAAGAAAAAACTCATGCATGCAGAAGCACCTTAGTCGATATTGTAATTGTGGTGATCTTGTCTTTCTTCAGTAAAGAATTAACATAGACTCCTGTTATTAGGGTTCTTTGGTGAGGTTTTTCGTGGGGTATGGAATGGAACAGATGTTGCAATCAAGGTGTTCCTCGAGCAAGATTTAACTGCTGAAAACATGGAAGATTTCTGTAACGAGATATCAATTCTGAGGTTTCTTCTCATTGATATGTTTTATTTTTTCTGTTTCTCTCTTTAAATGGCTCTTGATCTATTTCTAATCGTTTCATTATCACATGTTTCGGTGTTTCTTTTTCGTGTTCACCAGCCGGCTTCGACATCCTAATGGTACAGCGCTATCACTTTCCTAGTTCATTTCAAAATTTTCTTCTCCAGTGTTGTGTACAAGAGGATATTTACATATTCTCTTTAAGCAAGTACTTGTTAAATTTGTACTTCATTAAACGTTATAGACAAGTGAATGATGGAGTTGGTTGTTGCAGTGATTTTGTTTTTAGGTGCATGCACAAGGCCCCCGAGGTTGTCAATGGTGACTGAGTACATGGAGATGGGATCACTGTATTATTTAATACACTTGAGTGGGCAGAAGAAAAAACTGAGCCTGCGACGCGGGCTGAAAATGTTGCGAGATATTTGCAGGTGCATATAACCTGCCTGATTCTGGCTGTTAGGGTGTATTTTGTTGGTGATAAGCCATTGGCTTAATCACCTATATAAAGAATCTTTTTCTATTTTATCCTGAAATTTGATAAATACTCCATATGCTTAAAAACAATGAATTTATTCAATTCGAGATTGAATTGCAGTTTTTTAGTCACATAAATGTATTAATTTAGTGGATTACTGTATTAATTCCCTGGATTAAGTTGAATAAAGTTGGAGCAGATTAATCCAATAGCTTAAGCCATTTATGTGACTAAAAATTTGCAAATCATTCCAGAATTCTTAAACATTTATTTATCAAGTTTTAGGGTGGAATCATATACAGTACTCCATTGCAGAAAAAAAAAACTTCATACGTGTGATTAAGCCTATGGCTTGCTCAGAAACTAACTGCAAAATGTGTGATTAAACCATTAGTGCACTCAGAAACTGAGCTTCTGTTGTCATATTGCAGGGGGTTGATGTGCTTACACAGAATGAAGATAGTTCACCGGGATCTGAAAAGCGCTAACTGTCTGGTGAACAAGCACTGGACGGTGAAAATCTGCGACTTCGGGCTGTCAAGGATGATGACAGAATCACCTATGAGAGATGCTGCATCTGCTGGAACCCCCGAGTGGATGGCTCCTGAACTCATTCGCAACGAACCTTTCACTGAGAAGTGCGACATTTTTAGCCTCGGCGTGATAATGTGGGAGCTCTGCACCCTAAATAGACCATGGGAAGGTGTCCCACCAGAAAGGGTAAGTACTTTCGCCTCTCCATCCTGCTTCAAATTCTGTTGTTAAAGCACGCCAAATATTGAAGAACGTTGCTCCTCTTCCTTTCCGGATTTAGGTAGTTTATGCTGTGGCTAACGAAGGATCGCGATTAGAGATACCAGAAGGTCCTCTGGGCAGATTGATTACAGGTTATGAGAGTGATTAATTCACCTGAAAGTCCCGCTACCTTAATTGTATTGTGATCTAATGGTTCGTGTGTCTGTGTTTCTATGAGCAGATTGTTGGGCAGAGGCGCCAGAGAGACCGAGCTGCGAGGAAATACTTTCACGGTTGTTGGATTGTGAATAGTGGCACTGCTGATGAGTTTCTCCTCCATTTCCCTTGTATAGAAAAACAAAACCATGGCAGAGGTGTTAACACTACTTTGGTCGGCTTCTTTTTCTCAGGGTTGTTAGACTAATAATTTTGCGGATCATGTGAAAAACATGGAATTTTTCCCCATCCAGTTTTGAATGTTAGAAAACTGTTGATTTTTTTCTTGCACTATGACATATTACAAGTTAAGTTCTACATTCCAAAGTAAGTCTCGTTGGGAAAACCGTCTATCTTGCGAGGGGAAGAAGAAGTCTTGCAGCAGCGGTAACATATGTAGGAGGTACTATCAGTGGTGTTGGGACTGTAACATATCGAGTAAGGCCGAAAACGAGTAGAGCGCATTACATTGTTCATGTTAGGTTTGAAATTTCTATCAGTTTGAAATTTTGTTCAAGCTTGGTTTGGAAATAAAGAACGAGCTTTAAATCGATCAAGCTTGACTGTTCATTGAAAACAATGGAAACATTAAAATTTAATCGAGTTGAGCTGAGCACGCGTTCATGTTAGACTTGAAATGTGTATCGAGTTTAGAATTTTGTTCAACTTTGTCCTAATAGTCACAAGAACGAGCCATGAATGGAGTTTTAATCGAGCCGAGTTCGAGTTGTTCATTCAACTTTCATCCGTAATATCGAGCACAAAAGAAAACCTCTTAATTTACATACGTTGCATTATAAGGGATGAGAGGTCATTCCTGGCAATCAAAAGTCCATTTGGGAATAACGTTTAACGTTAGAGGCAAGGTAGCAGCGTTTTGCATACTTCATATCCATTTGTTTCATGATAAATAGTTTTTCTTGATAATGGCTAAAGATATAAGCTCCCTTTGGAATAGTTGTTTCTAGTAGCTATAAGGTTTTGGATAAATTTTTACTAGTAAAGATTAAACAGTTACAATTAAGGTCCGCATTATAATGCGCGCGCATAAGTGATTTGCTTATTTACAAGTTTGTTATTCGCTAAATTTGATCAACATAATAGTCGTGTTAGATCAACATGATTAATCGATCAACAACGTTTCATCGTGTGAACAACATTGACAGATCAACATGACAAGTCTACTGATCAACATGCAAAAACGAAAGATCAACATGACAATAACAAAGATAAACATGGTAAAAGAAAGATTAACATGACATAACAGATGAATCAACATGGTAAGAAGATATATCAACATGCTAAAAAAAATCAGCATGATAGTAAAAGAGATCAACATGGTAAAAAAATGATCAATATGGTAAGTAGAGAGATCAACAAGCTAAAAAGAAAGATCAGCACATAACAAGAGGAGAGATCGACATGCTAAAAAGAAAGATCAACATGATAAAGAAAATAGATAAATATGGTAATAAGAAAGATCAACATGTTAAACAAAAAGATCAGCATGACAATGAAAGAGATCAATATGTTATATAAAAAGAATGATCAATATGACAAAAATAGAGATCAACATGTTAAAAAGAATCATCAACATGACAAAGAACAAATATCAGCATTGGACAAAAACTGATCAATATTGGATAGAAGCTGATCAACATAAGAAGACTACTGATCAACATTGGAAATGTGCAGATCAACATAACTATACTAGTGATTAACATGACTACCTACTGTGATCATTATCGTGTTTATCCAGATTTCTTAAGTTGGAAAAATATTAATTTTTCATCATTTGCAAGTTTGGTTGTTTTGAAACTTCATCGTGGCCAAATGTTGATGGTGGTCGTATTGCTAAGTTGGACTGGTTTGGTTTATAGAAGTAAATCTGAAATCTCGAAGGAAGAATCCTTGACTGGAAGCTTCATCAGAATTGACGACGGCTGTCAGAATTGAAGCTTGGACCGAATTCATGGTGGTTTCAAATCCGGAGTCGGGGGTTGGACCGAAATTCGCGACAACCATCACCGGTGGGAAGCGATGGCAATAGATGTAATTAATATTACATCTTATGCACATAGGATGTGCATTGCGCATGCTATAAAACAGCTTTTTCAAAACACAAAAGTTCTTTTAAAAATCTGTTACTAAACACACCCACAGTGATCATTTCATGTAAGTTGAAAAGTGGTCTATAATTTATCCTCCGAGATGAGCGAGTTTACTTTCCTATATAATGGCACAAATCCGTATGTATCAATAAACCAAATAATTACTACTAGTAATTCACTGGATTAACTCATGTAAAATGAACCAAATGCAGCCGAATTCATTTCCCATTTTGCCCGTATCGTGTTCCCATTAACGGGACTAAGACTTTTTATTTATTTATACAGAGTCGTTATTGTTAACATTTCTGTTAAATTTGCAAACGGACTGAAGAACTTCGAGTTGTGTACAAAACTTAGCTCATGCTCTGCACTAAGGGCAAACAGCTTTCCCCATAACCAAAGCCCATCAGCTGATGGCTTCAATCCGGCCACTGCCGGAGGTTGTTCAAAGTGTCCTCAAACCGGTAACACGACTCGAACCTCATCTCCGTGCTCATGTCATCCTCTGGTGCAGGGTAATACTCCTCTCTAAGTTGCACATCCCTCAGAGTTTCTATCTTCAGCAGAAACCTCATGAAATGCTCGTGAGCAGTCCCATGAATGAACAGCTTCCTTAAACTCTGACACTCTGCCAGCAGTCCTGCGGCGGGAAGGGTAATGCCCCTCTGGTTCACATCCCTGTCCTGAGGAGGCCAGTAATTCAGCTCATTTAGACCAAGGGTCCCGATCCCGTTGAGGAAGAACCTCTCCCACAAGCTTAAATCCATCTGGCCAGATGGAGCTGTTAATGCATAGCCAGTTGTTTCACTGCAATCCAAGAGCATCTTGGAAAGATTGGGGTAAGCGAAAAAGGTCCTCAATCCAAATTCCCGTTCAGAAGGTCTGCGCCGCCCTCTGCAATCTCCCTCCACCTTTATGTGAATCTCCTCAAGGTTTGGGCAATCAGTGAGGCCTGATGTGGGCAATGGGGTTAGGAGCTCACCAGCACTAATCCAAAGAGAGAGGCACCGAAGCTTTTCCCATGTCTTGGAACTGTAACAATTACCATTGTCTTGCATACAGGAATAACTCGAGGTTGGTGTGTATCTGCCTTTCTTCTTCATTCTTGTATCTTCACAATCGAGATCAATACCACCGCAGTTGTCAAGACCCTCTAACTGATCTAACCCATCCCACACACAATCAATGTGCAACCACTGAATCTGATCACAGATTGGCTCCAGAGACCGTAAAGAAGCGGCAGCATTAAGATTTTTACAGCAAGAAATCTTGACATGAACCAAGCTTCTTCTGCGTAAACTGGCCAGTGTTCTCACTCCTTTGTATGTAATCGTCTTGCACCCTACAATCTCGAACTTGGCCAGCTTTCCACAGCCTCTACCGATTGCTATGAGTCCCATATCAGTCAAATCCCCACAATTTACAAGAGACAACTCATGGAGCCGAGAGCACAATGCGATCCCATCAAGGTTAGAATTTATGGCCATACAGACGCCATGAAAATGCCCCAATTTAAGTACTTTCAAAGCTTTGCATTTAGAATTCAGCTGTTCAAGTATGTATCCACTACTCATTACATTCTTACCCACATCAAGCACCAGCTCCTCCAGCAGAGGCAAGGCAGCAAAGAAGTCGACAAATGCTCCGGGAGTAAGCCTAGCATCCACCGACCCAAACCCTTGCATTTCCGGATCACCCCTCACCAAATTTAAAGAGGAGGAATCAACTAACTCAAGATGATTCAGTTTCGGGCAATTATTCGAGATCGCCAGCAGGGTTCCATCATCTACAAATCCGGTGTACCTGGGTTCAAGATGATTGAAACATTAAGCTCCGAAGTAGAAAATCCTTTTTCGCATATTGATCAATGAAGTAGCTGGGAACATACCTTGGGTCGAAGGTGCAGACGACCATGAATTTGCGGAGATTGGGGCAGGCCGCAGTGATATCCTGGATCTCCTGAGACTTAAAACCCTCAGCAATGGAGGACGTTAGAAGATTCAAGTGGATGAGGGATGCTGAAGCAGCCGGAAAAGCGTGTAAGGCGTGGGGAAAATCCTCTTTCCAGTAATAAAATGATGATAAATCGAGCGAGGTGAGATTGGGGCATTGCTCGAGGACGGCGGTGAAATCGGCACCGAGAGGCCAGTGAGGGAGGCGCTGGTGCCAACGGACGAGCTTGAGCTGCTGCAACCGGGGCCACTGTGAGAGCAAGATATGGATCGTCTCAGGAGATCGGGCGTAGAGGGTTAGGGATACGACGGAGGGGAAGGCGGAGCTGAGGCGGTGGGCGAGGAGGAGAGGGGAGGAGCAGGAGGAGAGGAGGGAGTGGCCCCAGGGGGAGACGACGGAGAGGTCGAGCTGCGTGACGGCGCGGAAGCAGGTCGGCAAGAGGAAGAGGTCGCGGGCGTTGCCGCGGAGGCTGAGGGAGAAGCGGGTCGACCGCTCCAACAGGAGGAACTTGCGGCAGACGAGGGAAAGGGAGTTGCGAGAGCGGGTGTCAGACACGGCGGCGATGATGTTCGAGAGGAGGACGTCGGGAATATCTTGAATTACTGCCATGAATCTCGGTGGTGAGGAAGCAAGATCGAGCTGCAAATTGGCGAAAATGGAGATGAGAGAGGACAGATCAGATCAGTTTCTGAGCAGACTAAGCAGAGTGATGATTGATGATGAAGAAAGAAGATGATGATGTGATGACGACGACGACGATGATGATAATGATGATGATGATTGATGATTTTGATGATGATAATGGTGGCTTTGTTTGGAAACTGAGGCCCATCTGATTACAGAGTCCAAAAATATGTGGAGGCCCGTGTAAAAAATCCACACTAGAAAAAACGAAAAGGGAAAAGGCCCAAGATACGTGTCACGTGTCGCTCTTAAGCTACGTTAACCTCTGCCATGTTCAAATTAATTACAAGATTACCATCACCTTAATCCTCTCAGCTCTTTCTAATGCGCACTTTCTCGCACTTCACATTCAATCCTCTCAGCTCTTTCTAAGGCGCACTATCTCGCATTTCACCATCAATCCTCTCTGTTCAACTCCATCCTCTCACTACGTAGGTGAAACGGATCTTATCGTTGCCAATCTTGTGGTAAGGTCGCAGTAATTATCGCGGGCATGGTTTCGGTAATTTCCGTGGTAAAATTGCCCGGGGCAGACAACGTTACCGCGGCCAAAGCCGCGGCTCTTACCGCGACCTTGCCACGCTGCCAGGCCGCGGCAAGGTTGTGACGGCGGAGCCTCCCTCCACCGCGCGCGTGGCCGCGGTAAACGTTTTTAGCAAAAAAAATAAAACAATTTAATACAATAATTACATAATTGTTTTTATATTTATAATTTTAATTAAAAAATTATTTAGAAATTAATATCAAATGCAAAAATATGTGTATATATATAATAATAATAATAAATTGTTAATTTATACCTAAATCTAAATAATGTTAACAAAAATCCTAAAAATTATCGTTTCCATCTGCGTTTGGGTCCGCGTTTGGATCAGTGTTAAGATAATTAACAAAGTCGTCGTCCTAAACCCCCGTAAGCCCCTCCATGAATGCTTGTCAGTGCGGCTGCGAGATCGGCATCTCCGGCCGATAATCCCCTTGGAAATGCGTGAAGCCTAGGCCCAAGTCGACATTGGGCTGCTGCTAGAAGGGCTGAGACAGCACCTGCTGGTACCGCGGTGGCTGTTGGAAGAACTGATGCGGCGGTTGCTGGAAGGGTGGAGGCTGGGACGAAGATCCAGCTGACAAGTGCGGCGGCATCACCCAGATCGCATAGCCGACCAGATGTTGTTGATGGTTGAATCGAAAGATCGCAACGCGTCCGTCTTCCAACCCTCAAGAGCAGCACCCTGGACCTCGAGCGCCGCTTCCGTATCTCTCCGATGATGGTCCTACAGCTCAATCTCGCGCTGAAAGTTAGAATTTTAAAAAATTTAACAGCTGTAATATAAAAAAACAAGTCAATTTATAGAAGTTAATAAAATGATAATTTAATTACCTGAGATCGCTGAGGTGGCTCAAAGCGCTTCGGATGGCTTATTTGGGGCGGGACACCGACCCAGCCTCCTCGAGTGGGCTGGCCCACGACGGATCTGTAGATCTCGTCATCGATCGCTAGGAACGGGTCATCTGGCCCATACTTGTCAATGAGACGCATCTTATACGCCTTCTAAGTAATAATACAAATAAACTTACGTTAAATAATATTGAAAGAAACAATATTATGAATTGAGGAAAATAAATGAATAATACCAGGACGGCCGATTCCTTCCCAAGCCATGCCTCCCCGAACTCCTCCCGACACAGCTGGCGCCCAGCTTCTTTACATTGTCCAATAGTATTTGATAAGTAATTAATTTTTTTATAAATTAAATAAATTAAACTTAGATGTTTAAATGTTAAACTGGTTAAAGGAGATTACCAAGTCTTCATAAACTCTATGTTTGGACTTGTTGCCAAATGACTTGATCGACGGACGATTCTCGCTCTTCACATTCTTCTTGTTCTTATGGGATTCGCCCTTGAAGTCGTTGTTGTTGTAATACTCGAGAAGCAACCTCCACTTGTCCGGGTTGATTCGAGCCGGGATGAGCAGTAGCAAATCCATGTAGTCAGGATTGTCTGGATCCAGCGGATGTTGTCGTCTGGTAGAACTCCGCAAATCGGGAGTGCAACTTCTCCAAGAAGCCCGACTCATCCCACATATGTTGTTCCTGTTAATTATTAAAAATACATCATCATTATCATACGTAATTTATATCAAGTATTAATTAATGTAACATATTAAATATTAATAAAATTTAAAATACTGCGAACTTATTTGCCCAGGTGGCAAGCTCGTCCGCCGTCTGCTGGAAGTACTTGGGAGGGAATCCGAAGAAGCGGAGAAGCGGTTCGCGTACATTAGAAATTGCTCTCGTAATCTGCTCCAAATGCAAACTGCACAAAAACACAAACTGTAATAAGTATTGAAACATATAAATAAAAATCATAGCAAAATTGTCTCCGTTAGAGACTTACTGTGCAATGCGAACTATGAGGCGTCCATCAAGGCCCGGGACCGGCGGCGATAGTGGGAGCGGGGCTGGACCACTATGCGTGGCCGCTGCTGTGGAGGTGGAGCGTCATCACCAGGTACATCCTGATGCACCGAATCGCTGGACCCCGCAGGAGAGTCCTCCGTATGCGGTCGAGATAAAGTCAATGATCGACCACGGGAACTACGAGAGAATGTCCGTCCTCGGGAACCTGACCCCGACTCGTCCCGGCCTGAACCATCTCGGGGATCGGGAGTAGACGCCATAACTCGAAACATTTAAAAACGAGTATAAGTTTTTAAAATTTGCAATTCGACACTAAAATGTTTCAAAATTTTTAGATACATTCCCAAAGATTTTAAAATTTACATTTGAAGCCCCAAAGTTTTGGAAAAGTTTCATTTTCGGTCAAATGTTTTCAAAATTTTCAAATTCGCCCTAAAGTTTTTCAAAATTTGCAGTTCAATCCAAAGTTTTTCGAAACTTTCATTTTCGCCCCAAAAGATTTTAAAATTTGCAATTCGACACTAAAATGTTTCAAAATTTTTAGATAAATCCCGAAAGATTTTAAAATTTACATTTGAGGCCCCAAAGTTTTGGAAAGGTTTCCTTTTCAGCCAAATGTTTTCAAAATTTTCAAATTCGCCCTAAAGTTTTTCAAAATTTGCAGTTCAATCTAAAGTTTTTTGAAACTTTTATTTTCGCCTCAAAAGATTTTAAAATTTTCAATTCGACACTAAATTTTTTCTAAATTTTTAGATACATCCCCAAAAATTTTAAAATTTACATTTTAACCCCCAAACTTTTGGAAACTAACAACAACTACTTAAATACATCCAATTCACTAAAAAAACTACACAAAAGTATTTACCACAACCTAAATGCAAGCCAATAAAAACTAAACAAAGTAAATACAAATAATTAATAAAATTTGAAAAACAATTAGGAAAAAATTCAAAATTTAGTTACCTCTTGTTTTGGTGACGGTGATAGAGTTGGAGATGCAAATGAGGATGGAGGAGCACCTGCAAATAAAAAACCGAAGGTTAGGACAAAAAAATGGTGGAAATGAGAGGGAGGCCGAAAAACTCAAAAACAACAAAGAAAAAACGTATACCTGAAGTTTTTTGGTGGTAGGACGGCCCGGGAATGCTCCAATTCGGCCGGAATCGCTGGTGACTGAGAGGGAGAGGCGGAAGACCGGTGGTTGTGAGAGGGAGAGGAGCCGAAAGTGAGAGGAGGAAGAAGAAGGGTTTAGGTCGGTTTATAGAGGCTCTCCACGGCCTTACCGCGCGCATCGGTAAGGGCCAGGCCCACGAGCATACCGCGACCTGAGGCGCGGTAAGTAAGGATTAAGGATGTGTACCTTTCTTCTCGGACGCAGCTTAAGAATCTTAGAGATTCTTGCTCCTTGTTGATGTAGAAGACTCGGCTCGGGGAACACCTTAAGGGCGGATTGGAGAGGATTTGTCTCCAAAGTGAGTTCCACTCACAATGCTCCTAGAATGCCTTCTAGCTTGGAAGAGGAAGTATGAGGAGAGAAGAGAGAACCAATGCTTTGGTTGTGGATGATGAGAAATGGCGCATCCTCCCTCTATTTATAGAGGAGGATGGGCTGCCAATGAGAGGGCACAATGCCTCCTCATTTGCGAAATAACATGTCCCTAGGACCAAGGGCTGCAACCAATGCCCCTTGGTCCATGAGACATGTCTCATGCCTTTGCCTTTTCAATTAACTAATTAATTAGAAAAGGAATAAATAAATAATTGTGTCTAATAGGAAATTAATTAACTAATTAATTAATTATCCAAAATATGGTGAAGAGGCAAGGAGGTGACCCATGCCCTTGCCCATTCGGCCCATGGGACATGAGACATGTCCCTTTGGCCGAATGGTGCAAGGCATGGGGTGCACCCTGCCTAGAGGCACCTAGGGCGAAGGGGCACTCACACCCCTTGCCTATGGCCGAATGGGTGTGAGGCCCCCCTTAGGGTGCCCTTTCGGCACCCAAGGGTGCTACGCACCCTTCGGCCTAAGCCGAAGGTGTGCTTGGCCCTCTCCGACACCTTTTCACCAATTTACGCACCTTTCCGCCAAGAGACACGTCTCTTCGCCAAAAGGTGCCTAGACACATTTGTACCGAGCTCACATAGAGCTAGTCCAAGACATATTAAATCATCCATTGAGCTCCTTGAGCTCATATCAGCTCACTAAGAGCAGATACACATCTCTCTAGCTCAAACACTCAGATTGAGTGAGTTGGTGCTTAGCTACCTTTAGCTAGCCCAGTCATCTTGGTGCGCAAGAATTCCAACAGGCAGTAAGGCCGCGATAAGTCAGATAGTGCCGATTTGAACTTTTTTCGTTTCCCCCCGTAATTCAAACGTGGGTGGATTTTGTGGACCCCACGGGCCCATTTCAATGCGGCCCTAATGCGACCCAGTGCGCGGTAAAAAAATATAATTTGATACAAATATTTTGAAAACTTGCAATTTCATCTTAGATTTGTAATTCCAAAGATTTGAAACTTAAAATTGTTGTCAGTCCAAAGATACATTCAACTTAATTTGAGATTGTTGTCGAATTATGCCATACATTTTACTATATTTCTACCGGATCATCGTCATCGATATCTTCTTCCGATCGGTTGTCCAAATGATCTATGTGCTCGGGATGTGCATGATGATCCAATAATAATGGAGTCATATCTGATCCTGGTCGTATGCTTTCACCAATTGTCGTTGACTCTTGCAACGGATTAGCCGTACCTATATCCGGCTCTTGCATCGGATCATCCTTAAAGCGTCTCGGTTTAGTTTTGAAAACTGTCCACCAGTTTTTCAGATTTTGTCTCTTTGAAGGGTATTCGAGGTAAACCTTCTGCTTGGCTGGCAAGAATGAATGGATCTTCTGGATAAAGTCTGGAGCTGTAGTCAACATCGATGATTCCCAAAAGTTTATCGTAACGGACACCTTTATTCGCATGTAACCACGCACTTGAACACCGTAATACTCAGTTATTCCTGCATCAAGGACAATGATTTCGTCAATCCAACCGTAGAAATCCATATAGTCTTTTGCATTTGTATCTCCGAGGACTCAGACGCCCCAATCAGCAGACAACTTGCGCTGGCCGTAATGTTTTGTGTGAAACTTGTACCCGTTCACATATACACCAGGAAATGATTTAGCTCGCACTTTCGGTCCGCAGGCCAAGGCGTACAATGCTGGAGGTAAAGTCTGGTCATTTGCAGAGGCCTGCACATTAAAAATTTCAGTTTCAAATTAACATACATATTTTAGATATCTTTAAAACCGTAAGCAATCAATTGCACAACTAACCATGTTCTTGAACCATCCAGGGAATTGTGCAAGCCTGAAATTGTCAATACCAACTTCATCCAAGTCTGGAAAATTTCACAGCCAACTCGTTGAATCGATCTATAAATGGATCAACTTCCCGGCAATTTTGCAGAATATAAGTTTGTACATGTTCTCTTTCTGCAACCGTCAACTCCCGAAAGTGCGCTCTGCCCAGTGGTTTAGATGGATAATCAAATATTGATAGTCCGCTCGGATTGGCAGTAATAGGAAGAATTTCATTACGTATGTTGGGAATCACACGTGTTCCATGATTATCTTCCATGTAATGCTCGCAAAAAATCGCAACCTCCTGTATGATAAACTTTTCAATGATGAAGCCCTCCAAAAATCTTTTGTTCACAGCTTTTACTTTCAATCTTTTCATGTTCCTTTTGAAACTATACATCCACCAGTATGACACAGATCCACAAGTTTGAAGATGCCAAGGCAGATGCATGGTGAGATGTTCCATCGAGTCAAAGAACGATGGATTGAATATCTTCTCAATATGCATCACATCATGACAATGTCTCAATTTGCATTGTCCTTAGTTTTCCCTTTCTGATTGACAACCGTGTAGAAAACATTGTCGAAACAATTTTTCTCAATATGCATCACATCGAGACAATGTCTAACTTTCAAATCTGCCAAATATGGTAATTCCTAGAAAATTGATTTCTTAATCCAATTATGCTCCTTCCCGAACGTCTTTGCCCTCATGTGATCCCACGGTGTCCCGAATAATGGGAACACGATGTTCTGGACCTCGCTTAATATCTGGTGGCTTGATTTAAACTCACATCTTGGCCTATGATTTGTATGTTTCCATGATTGCTTGTTGCGGAGAGCATGCCGTTGTGGTAAAAATCTTCTATGACAACCAAACCAACTCGTTTTCTTTCCGTGAGTCAGCTAAAAACTATGAACATCCTCCATATAGTACGGACATGCAAGTCTTTCATGCGTGCTCCACCCTGATAACATTTCGTACACTGGGAAATCACTAATTGTTCATAGCAGACATGCCCGCATGTTAAAATTCTGATTACGATGTGCATCCCAGGTTTCCACGCCTGTATTTCATAGATGCTACAACTCGTCGATCAACGGACGTAAAAACACATCAATGTTATGGCCCGATGACTTTGGGCCAGGGATTAGCAACGACATGAAAGTGTAGGCCTCCTTCATGCATAAATTAGGAGCCAGGTTGTAAACCACGATGAATACAGGCCACATAGAATATGATTGTCCCGAGTCTGACAAAGGGTTGAAACCATCCGTACATAACCCTAATCGAACATTTCTATACTCACATGTAAAATCAGGATAACACTTATCAACGTGTTTCCATGCCTTGGCTTGGGATGGATGTCCAATAATACCCATCGAATTTTCACTAGCTCTAAGATGATACGTCATAAATTTAGCAGTTCTCAAAATTATTATTATGATCACGAATAATAATCACCCTCAAAATTATTATTACGACCACGAATCCCAAATGCCTCGTGGACCATTTCACGGTAATCACCCCTTCCTTCATTACCCTCAAATGAATTACTTGTACTTGCAATATTCGATGATGATGGCGATGCCACGTCAAATTGATAACCTCGATAAACACATGGATTTATTTGACGTCGTTAACCATGACAATCCCACACATGATAATTCGGTTGAAATCCATCTAACAGTAAATGATTGCCAATTGTTTCTCGATCATGATAATATCTATTTTTACATTTTCTACAAGGACATTTCACAAATTGTTCTCCCTTTTCCAGAGCAACAAGAAACGCATAATTCAGGAATTCTAGAAGTCCGTTCCAAAATCTCTGACTAATATCGCGAGTCCCCTCCTGAAAACGTTGATATATCCAATCACGTTCTTCGGCCATTATACCCTATAATAATGGTATCAATAAAACAATATGAAAAATATTAAGCATAAAAATTATATAATATATATTCAGCACAAAACTTAATTCCAAATTTTTCACTACCATTTTTTCTCCTAATTCAAGGTGCATGAGTCATATCCTATTCATAAAAGTACTATTAGTTCATCAAACTTTTATCTTGTGTAAGTAGAAACTGATATAATTACGTAAATTTCGGCAGTATTTCGTCTAAGTTCCTCGTTATACAATTTCTCCGGCGTAACGCCGAGAGCAGGTATAAAGAGGAACAAGATGAAATATTGCATCCAAAATTTAAGTAATTCTCATCATTTCTCCATACACAATCATAAAAAATTAATTAACCGATACTACACTTTTACAAAGTGTCCAATGAGACAATCCATGAAAACTTTGTAGAATATATAATTTTACACCGTTATTTCAATATTTTGAAATAAACTGTAAAATAATATATTACAACAATTTTTCATGGACAGGTACTATGGCTCATGAACTACTTTAGCTTAATTACATAAGTAAGAAACTGAAATACATATAAATAAAACAAATTTGAAGAACTCATAAAAATATGGTATACAGATCTATGGTATAAAAATATGGTATAACGAGGGACTGTTAAGGTATTCAGTTGTTTAGGTGGGTTGGGCTACTGGTGGGGACAAAAGGCTTGGGGCCAAACAGTGGTTTGTAGGTCTTATAAGTTCACGTTTCGGGTTGGCACCAGTTGTTTAGGTTGAACCCGACCCTAACCTGCAAAAGACCCAAAATTTCAGGTTTAGGTCGGGTTCGGGTTATGACAGATAGGTTCACCCTTCAATCTGACCCTAACCCACAAGTTCGGGTTCGGGTCGAGTTTCAGGTTTTTCTTACACCCGTATACAGAGGTAAAGTATATATGTAAGACAAAAGTAACTTTTTTGAGTGGGAATAGAGAGTTGGTGTAAAAATCTTTCCTTTAAAGGAGTTTTTTGGGACTACCCAAAAAGAAAATTGTAGCAAATTTTAAGGGACGGAGTCAGTATTAAGAGTTAGCAAGAACACAAGTGGTTAAAAAGCTAATAGTCAATCGGGAAGGTCGGTTCGGGTTGAATTGAATTCGGGTTAGGTTGGGTTTAATTCTTTCGAGTTTTGGGTTTGAGTTGGAATTAGGTTGACGTAAATTTCATTTCCAGGTACTTGAGTTTGAAAATTAGTAGGGAGAGCCATCGCACGACTATACGAGCACTGTCGATCAGAAGTAGAACCACTCAGCCAACGATTCCACATGTCAACCATCATTCTTGAACGACCAACCGACCAGAGCTCGCATGCAACCACACCGACTCCTCTACCACTGAACCGCATGTTGCAGCTTGACGTCAACAAGTCGTTGACTAGCAAGAAGCATAACCACTCAGGCGACGCGACCATAGACCAGCCCAAAGCCTGCATGCAACATCGCCAACTCTTGCATCCCTAAACTCAAAGCTACAGCTCTACATCAACAGCAAGTTGGTGACGCTCTCTTAAATCTCTGTTACATAGTAGTTCACCGACATCTTCTGTTTTCGTGAAAATCTATCTTGGTTTAAGTGAGTTGGATTTAAATCAAATGCAACAATGTTGAGCTATTGATATTTGAAACTCATCCCATCGGTTATTTTTATGTTTGGTTCATTTCAGGTTTGGGTAAATGAGGTTCGGGTTATTTGGGTTCGGGTCGTTCCATGTTCGAGTCACTTTGAGCTCAGGTTTTTCGGGCTTGACCTCAATCTGGTTCATATTTGGTTCTTTCAGGTTCGCATCCTTGACTTTCTTGGTCAGTTCGGGTTTGGGTGGGTTGGGTTCAGGCAGGTTGTTTTGGGGTATCAATTTTTGAAACCACTACTAACAACCCGTCTTGAACCTCTCATCTAGTGGTTACGCTTCTAAGGAGGACGCAAGGTGAAGCTGTCTTGAGTTCAACCTCCACCACCTTCACCCCTACCCCTATGTATCAAAAGCAAAACACAAAAACAAAAACAAAAACAAAGGAAGAAACTAACAACCCCGCAGCTTTGTCACAACTCATGTCGATGGAGCAAAACCTAGGAGGCCTCTACAGGAAATTGTGCCGGCGACGAAGGTGGTGTCACAATGACTTGAACATCCGCAGAGTAGTCCTCCAGTCCTCCTTGGACATGGTGATCGACTGTAGTGCGGTGAATCGCAATTGGGGTGGCAAGCCGTCTAGGCTGCACCAAAAGAGCCTTGGTTGGCAAGCATAGACAACTGCGGGCAGCAAGATTCAAGGGTAGTACAGGTTTATCCATTTGTTTTGTCAAATTTCACAGTATTTAATCTATAATTTTATTATTATAAATATTTAAACAATAAAAATTATATATTTCAATTATGTATCATAATTTGATATCTAAATTTTTTAAATATATTTATTATTGAATTTTTTTATGAACTTTTGGCAAATGGAGGGAGTATTATGTTGACCGTGTTTTTGGTCAAAATACGATTACAACCATACAGAAGGAAATTTAAAACATGCCCTGCTAATTGCTAAGCAAATTCCAAGCCTTAGGTCAGTCGAGCTTATACATCACTTCAACGCGCAAATACTTGCAGCAGTATAATCCAGGAAAGGCCTTTGACATTAATTACATGCTAAGATAAAGCAAGCACAAAAACCTAAATTTATAGCAATTGGTACAAAAATTCTCTTCCATTGAAAGCACAACCTGATAGAAACAACTGAAGGGAACTGCAAAGTAGATGCCTCAAGAAGAGCTGCAATTGATTACCTCAAGAATATATTGTTCAATGTTCAACTAGATTAGCAAAGTTCTGAATCAAAACCAAGCACAAAATTCCAAAATATATGACATTCAACTTTCCCAAGTGAGTTTTCAATTCACAACTGAAAGGGAACTGCTAAGTAAATGCCTCAAGAAGCGTTGCAATTGATTACCTCAAGAATATTGTTCAACTAGATTAGCAAAGTTCTGAATCAAAACCAAGCACAAAACTGCAAAATATATGACATTCAGCTTTCACAAGTGAGTTTTCAATTCAACCAACTTTCAGGCACTACCAGCCACCTCTTTCTTCAGACATCATTCGATGATGGACTGAATAACTCCGGCTCCGACAGTCCTCCCTCCTTCCCTAATAGCGAACCGCATCCCCTGTTCGCAAGCTACAGGCATGATAAGCTCGACCACCATCTTTACACGGTCACCGGGCATAACCATCTTCGACTCCTCATCCTTATCGTTCATGATAGTTGCCACTCTCCCGGTGACATCAGTGGTCCTCATGTAGAACTGAGGCCTATACCCTGCGAAGAATGGCGAATGCCTACCACCTTCTTCCTTCTTCAACACGTACACAATCGCTTCGAACTTGGTGTGGGGTGTGATTGACCCGGGCTTTGCCAAAACCATCCCCCTCTGGATATCAAACTTCTGAATACCCCTAAGCAACAACCCTACATTGTCCCCAGCCATTGCATCATCAAGGGTCTTCTGGAACATTTCAACCCCAGTCACAGTAACGCTCCTAGTCTCTCTCAAGCCTACTAAGTCCACAGTGTCCCCAACCTTAACAGTCCCTCTCTCTACACGGCCAGTGGCCACAGTCCCACGACCGGTGATGGAAAAGACATCCTCAATGGCTAACAAGAAAGGCAAATCTGTCTGTCTTTGAGGAATTGGGATATAGCTATCTACAGCATCCATGAGCTCATAGATCTTATCAATCCACGTATTTTCACCCCTCTTAGTGTTAGGGTTTTTCATCAATTCTTCAAGAGCTAACAGAGCAGACCCAGAAATAATTGGAATATCATCACCAGGGAATTCATAACTAGAGAGCAATTCACGAACCTCCAATTCGACAAGCTGCAACAGTTCCTCATCGTCTACTTGGTCCTGCTTGTTCAAGAAAACGACCATATTAGGAACACCGACCTGCTTCGCGAGGAGGATATGCTCTTTGGTCTGGGGCATCGGGCCGTCGGCGCCGGAGACAACGAGGATTGCGCCGTCCATCTGGGCGGCGCCGGTAATCATGTTCTTGACGTAATCGGCGTGCCCAGGGCAGTCGACGTGGGCGTAGTGCCGGTTCTCGGTTTCGTACTCAACCGTGGCGGTGTTAATGGTGATTCCACGGGCGCGCTCCTCCGGGGCGGCGTCGATTTCGTCGTACTTCTTCGGGGCTGAGTTTCCCATGGACGCGAGCGCCATGGTGAGAGCAGCGGTGAGGGTGGTCTTCCCGTGGTCGACATGCCCAATTGTGCCGATGTTGACGTGAGGCTTCTTGCGCTCGAACTTCCCCCTCGCGGCCCGGACAGTAAACGCCGCCGAGCGTCTACGGCCAAGAATAGCCGGAGAGGCGGCGGAAGTAGCCGGAAAACTCGGGAGGAAGGAGGATGACAGATGGGTCGGGGTTAGTTTTACAGAAATGGTGTGAAAATTAGGGGCGGAGGGAGAGCGGTTGTGGGAGTAAGGGTGGATGAGCTTAGTGGATACGGCGGCGGAAGAAGAAATCGCCATTGATGGAAGATTCGCGGCGGAGGTGAAATGAGGTTTTGTGGAGAGTGGAGGAGGAGCGGATTTGTTTCGTTATCTCCTCAATTTGGAATTGGGAGGTGGAAGATGGAAAGAACAGGCTAATATGTGTTCTATCCTCTACCACTGCTGCAAGTGGGAAGGTTACCAAGGGTAGCATGAACTTTTGGTGCATTCTGCTTTAGAGGCTTGACACGTGGATAATTTAAGGCTCTAATTCTAAACTAGTGTACATATCACCCACATGCGGATACACTTTTGTATAATGAAAATTACGTAATAATATAAATATAAATTTATAATTGTTGTGTAACTTCGTTGATCATTTAATAGTTTGGAAGTGACTAAAACTATTGCACAAGTAATGTAGATACAAAACATATTAAAATGCATAGATAAGATAATGAAAATTAAAAAAGTACGAATAAACGCGTACGTAAAGTAAACAAAATGAACATCAATGTGACATAGGTTGAGCCTTTATTATAATAAAAGTAACAAATTATTTTTATTGAATATTCGTTTATGTACATTGGAATTGAGAAAGGGTAAATTTGTAAGTAAGGGGATCAATTTGTAAAATTCTATGAGTCTAATTATAAAGTTTACACTTTGTCCATGTAAGCTTTAGCCACTTTTGTTTTAATATGTTAATGATAAATGTTTGTAAGTTTATGGACTATTTCGTTAAGTTTTCAAAATTTTAGGGAATAATTGTTTATCTTTTGTAAGTTTTTAAAAGTGTAAGGACTAAATACGTTAATATATGCTAAGTCTAAGCATGGTGAGAAATGAGTCTTTTGAGAGGTATTTACGGTCTTTAGATGGTGAGTGCTCTTAGAGCTTTCTAGGCAATGTGGGATATATGGGTTTAAGTTGATGAGTTGTTAAGGCGCTTTATGTGTATATGTAAATTTGTAAGTGATGGGTCAATTTGTAAAATTTTATAGGTGTAATTGTAAAGTTTACACTCTGTTACTTGGTCATGTTCTTCAGTAATGTTACTCGGCCCGAAAGTTACTCCCCAAGAATGTTTCTCGGCCCTGAAGGGCATTTACCAAGCCCCGAAGGGCGTATTGCTGGACCCGAAGAATATTTTGATGGCCCCAAAGGGCATGTGATGGCATCGAAAGACATATGATGGCCCTAGAGGTAATATGAAAAATCTACTATTTCTTTAAGACATTTCCTTGAATGAGGATGCACAAGTGTGGTATCCATTGGGTCTTTGCCGGATTCCCACAGATGCACCAATAATAAGTCCAAGATTAACATGGTAAGAAATGAAAGTCTCTTGAGGGGTATTTATAGTGTTAGGGTGAGTGCTCCAGAGCTTTCTAGACAATGTGAGATATGCGAGTTTAAGTTGATGGGTCATTAAGGCTTTGGGCTAAACTATATATGATTAATTCTAGTTTTCGGGTGAATGGCCCACCAATATATAAAAGTGTAAAAACATATGAATCAACAATTTTTATGAGATGGATGGATATTATGATAAACATATGAATCATTTAACTTTACATGCCTATAAGTACATAAAAATAATCGTAGATTAAATACTGTGAAAACACTAAAGAAAAAGCTACAATCTTTATGATACTGAGGTAGTAATAATTAAAATAATATTGTTTATTACTAATATGATTCAAAATATACTACAAAATTGTAATTTTTCCAAGAATATGGATATAATTTGTAAGTAAGGGGTCAATTTGTAAAATTTTATGGTTCGAATTATAAAGTTTACATTTTGTCTCTATAAGTTAATCGATTTAGCCACTTTGTTTTAATATGTTAATGATAAAAGTTTATAAGTTTAGAGATGATTTCGTTATGTTTTCAAAAGTTTAAGAATGATTTTGTTATTTTAAAAACTTTAGGACTGATTTTCAATTTTATAACAATTAAAATGATATTGTTTATTACTAATATGATTCAAAATATTTTACAAAGTTGTAATTTTTCCAAGAATACGAGTATAACGTGAAATTTGGAAAGAATATGAGTATAATGACATTGTTGATTTGTTTGGTATGATGCAAATTTGGCCCTTGCAATGTCTCGACTGGTTCGTGAGACTCTTCCACGCAGTCTCCACTACATGTGGGATTGATTAAAATTGATATAGATGACGCTTTACGAAAAAGATAGTTTCTTTGTAGTAAGAATAATTGCGCGTGATCATTTGAGTGTTTTAATCGATGTCTTTCGCTTGGTTTTCGCTTTGTCGCCGATGATCCATGGTATGTGGAAGCCGTTGCAATTTTATGGGATTTGTGTGAAGCGTAGAGACATGGTTGGTCGTCTTTGTTGGTTGAATTGGATTGTCAAGTGTTGGTAAATGAGTTTAATGTCGACTCTAGTCCTTTTCGTTTTCATTTTGGTACTTTAGTAAATGATGCTCGCTTCTTGGGCTCCTCATTCTCTTTTTGTTATTTCATTTTTGCCCCATGTAGTTGTAATGTGGCAACACACTACGTAGAGAAGGCGAGGATTTCTGACGGAGGCCGCGATAAACTCATTTCTGCGGCATTTCTTGCGGCGGAGGCCGCGATGGATTTTTCTTTTAGTGGCATACACTATTGCTCATCATTACCTTTCTTCCGTTGGCCGCTCCTCATGGTTGACTGTATGTCAGATCTTGGTTATGTACGTTTTACTTTGATTAACAAAGTCTACACACATTTAAAAAAAATCAATTGATTCATTCATTCTTGATTGCACTAAATAAACGTTGAACATTTTAAAACTTACATTTCAAAAAACAAATTCTACTTTCAAAAGGATTTCTATGACCTAAAAAAATTCTCACCATAAAGATGGACCCCCCGTTTTTTATTTTCTTTTATGTTTCATAATTATTTTAAAAAATATATCATATCATGCACGTTTCACCATTTATTTTTAGTTTTTTCTTTTTATTTTATTAATTACACCAAATAAAAACTTTTTGAAAAGTTTCATTATGTTTTTTATATTAAAATTGATCTAGTTTGAAATAGCATATATAATGTTTGAATTAATATGCAAGTATTAATATAAAAAAAATGAGAAGGGCTGCTAAAGGAGAGAGAATGGCGGCATTATGACAACATTAATTTGTGAAAATGAATATTATATTTTTTCCATATTGTATACCTAATTAGTAACTGTATCGAATTAAATGGAATGAGATAAAAATGATAAGTTGTAGAAAAAAATGATAAGCCGAATAAATGTGCTTATGTGTGCGAAAAAAGTGTTAAATACATGTATGGCGTGGATGCGAGGTGTCGATGAGGTGTCGGCGTGGCTCCCTCAACTTTTTTGTTGTTTCTTTGGATGAAGATCCTGTTTTAGTATTTATATAGAGATTCGCAATGGTTGAACCAATTTGCCCTTGAGGTTTTTTTTTTTCTAAAAATAAAAATAAAAATAAAAATATTCTTTAACACTATCCTCATTGTAAACATTGGATTCCTAACTATTTCCTTTGTGATTAAATTGATTTTTTATTTGACTTTATGAGCATTATTTGACACAAAATTAGAATAATTTTGTTAAAAACTAAAAAAAAATATATTTTGCGAGTGCGATTGCGCTAGATCTGCAGCTTGGGTTCGTAGTGCTATCGCTCGATCGAACAAATCTGAGGTTAGGGCTCACGTCGCAAGTCAGAGGTTGGCTCGGGCAGGATGTTATGGTGAGATTTTACGGTGGCTTGGGTGGTGGCCAGTTTCACGATAGCGTGGAGCTAGCGATGAGGTGGGAGGATGGGTCGGACACCTGGTCTGTCTGTAGTGAGACTATGGTGGGACGGGAAATTGTGGGTTGAAATGGCTAGGGTAAAATTCTAAAATTCTAAAAGTATCAAGTTTAAATTAAACATTAGATAGAGGAATTTAAGCAAACACAGAAAGATATCAAAAATTTTATCGAAAAGACCAAATTGAAACAAATTGTATGAAACATGTCCAATTTACGACGACCATCTAAACTAATGGACTAACAGTGGAGTTTACCCTATACTAATAGGGTAAAATGCACGGTTAGTCCCTTAACTTTGTTTATTGTCATATTCCGGTCCCATTTTAAGAATTTGTCTATTAAAGTGTCACAGCCACCCCGCCCGGTTGCGGAGGCGGAGCCGGCCGCGACGTCGGAAACAGGAATTACGGCGGAAAACGCGGCAGCGGAGCATCGAGCTCAAATACATGACAAACGAGTATCGACTAGCAACCTAAAAACTCGTACAAGGCAAGCATGCGCAACCACCCAACTTCTACCAAACATGCGGTTCATGGTTTATCCAACATCTATCATTGCCACAAACACAAAATCACCGGGCACCACAATTAAACAAAGCATTACCAATATAGGCAAGTCGGGGCTCCGCCTCGACTCGAAGACAACGAAGCGAATATATCTCAAGTTGTAAACATTTACAACTACATGATCTGAACTATATGCATGCGATTCTGACTCTGAGCCGGTAATCAAAATCCTATAAATACCTAGCGCGGAATGCAGGCGACCTCCGCACGTGGTTCTGCTGCTGCAACCCAACCTCAAAATGAAGGAAGCACCGCGGAACCTCTACTCCGCCGGTTGCTTGTCAGGACGGCCTGAAAGTGGTAAACAGATAAAAGGGTGAGTCCTCGAAAGGACCCAGTAAGGGCTTAAGGTAAAAGTGCAGTTTGCCCTTAGGGCGACAATCGAACTGCAAAAGCGAATAACACAGCATATACATGTACATACGAACATAAAGCATATAGTGAATCATAAACCATCGCATGCGGTCCAACCGCCGAGCGACCCGTTACGGCGGCCCTCAGCAGAGGTCAGAATATACAGATCAGAACAGAACAGATAGCACGGTACCGGCTGGGGTCGCGATCCCCAAACTGTCGTAGGGTCACAGAACAGAAGTATCGGCACTCCCGGTGCGGATACACAGAACAGAACCAAGGAGTACCCGTGGTCTCTCCAACCATACGGGTCTCGCCACAGAATCAGAACATATAAATGAAACATACAAATACAGCAGAGATATCATACCTGATAACATATATGGAGCAGAACAAACGTACATTTTACCAAATTAAGCCCTTACCTCAGAAGCGCGCCCGCAGCCCAAAACTCGTGAAACCCCGGCTCCCGACCCGAAACGCCAAACTTGACTCCTATGGTTCCACGCTACTCCACTAACGTAGAATCAAGCTGGATAACCATTGTTGAGTCAGAACACATCCAAATAACTCCAGAAGAAATTTCTGCACAAACCCGCACTTTCCCGCAAAATCCCACAGAAAGCTCGGTTTTACAAACCGAGCCTGAACATTGTTAATCATACACCACTAAACCCATTCCAACCCTTAAACCCACATTCCGGACGCCTTTCCCGGAAAACCCGCATAAACCTAACTTTTCCCACCGTTGTCCGAAAATGATGTTTCAAACACCATCATGAACCTATTTCCATACACAATAGCAATTTAGGATTCAAACCAACCAATGCACAACCTTATCATGGAAAAAGTTTCACTTGAACATTTTGACCCTTAACCAATTTTTCACCACACCTCCAAATCAAACCATTCAAGCTTCTAATTAATCACACTAATCATCAATTTCATTTCTTAACCAACATTACTAACCAATTGCATCAAAATCCACAAACCCCTTTCTACACAATTCGGCCAAAAGAGGTATTCCTCACCCATCTTCCATTTCAATCCAAACAAAGTTCCATTTGTACTCTTTAATCACCAATTACAATTCTTAAGCAAGATTACTAACCAATTCCACTTAAACAACCAAAATTAACAAGAACCCTAGCATGAAGATTTCGGCCAAAGAGGGGTTTTCTACCCAACATGTTTTCCTTCAAATTGAAACCATAGATTGTCTTAGAATCATGCTAGGAACAACATACTTGAAGCATGATTCAAGAACACAAACACACACAATTTTGGAAAATCACACATAAAATCGGCACCCCTAGGTTTCCTCCTTCCATGGAGTTTTCCAACATTCAACCATAGATTCCTACTCCCCTCAAGCCCAAGAACAACATACTAAAAGATGGGAGGGAGAGGATCACTCTAGCAAGTAGTGAAGAACAAACCCCTTAACTTGAAAGTCTCTCTTTATCCACCTTAATCATGATTCCAACTTGGAAAGAAGATGAAAGGGAGAAGCTTACCAATTTAGGAGCTTAAATCCTTGTAATTTCAGCAAGAAAAGATGAAGAACTTGGAGCTTGAAGAAGAAGAAGAATGGCGGATGAAGAAGGAAAGGAAGAAGAAGAAGAAAATGAAATAAGTCTCATTTTATGAAAATATTAAGCCTTATATATTTTCATCACTTTAACCCATACTTCTCTTCCTAAATTAAAACAAGCCATGTGTCCTATTAATCACACACACACACACTTGCTGCCGAAAAAAGGGCTGCTGCTGCCCATGCTGAATACTTTTTATTTTTGTGGCCAGTTACTAATTAACTCCCAATTTTTCCGAAAGTTCCAATTCTTTTTGCCCAAAAATAATTACCGAATTCCAAAATTAACGAAACTCGGACACAATCTTCAGAATATTATAACATTCACAGAACATTTTTCAGAAATTCATTTACCTTTCCGGAGTGTCCTACCGAGCTCGCTGAACCCGAACCAAAACCCGACGTGCGAGCGTGTCAACCTGAACCGAAATTCCGTCACTCCCAAAATTCTATAAAAATACCCATAAATTCCATATTAAATTAAAACACAACTTACCCCAAAGCCGTCAGAAAATTTCCATCCCGAGCCCCGGGATTCCCGTCCCTAGCCCCGGGATTCGCCCGGAAACGAACGTCTCTCCCCAAATATTAAAATCCACAACCACATCCGGGACGTCACCACGACTCCAAAACTGCAAACGGCTTCCCAATCTGATATCTCGAGAGTGCTACCGAGCCCGCTGTACGTCCCGAGGCGACCCGACAACCCCGGCGCCGAGAAAAATATTTTCGGCGGAAACGTCCGGGGACCCACACGACCTCAAATACGGAGGGTTCGCCAAAATGATACTCGGATAGGGCTCGGGAGCCGTCTGAACGCCGAAAACGTGACCGCGAGGCTAAAACCGGAGCCCGGGTCACCCGGTCGCAACCCGCTCGGGGTGGCCGTAACATCCTCCCCCTTAGGACTCTTGGTCCTCCAAGAGGGGCATCAAACGCCGAATCTTGCTCGGGGTATCGCTCTCGATGTCTGCTCGGTTTCCCAAGTCGCTTCCCGGTCCGTATGATGTGACCACCGAACCTTGACCATGGGAATCAACTTGCTCGGAGTTTCCGAGTATCGCGTCCCGAGAAAGGCAATCGGTACCTCGATACGACAAATCAGGCTCGGTGAACCTCCTCCACTGGAATCGTCGCACGAGGATCCGGGATGCACTTCTTCAACATGCGGCGTGAAAAGCGTTGTGCACCGCAGAACATGCTCGGAGGTAGAGCCAACTGTAGGCCAACTGCCTATCCGCTCCAGAATCTCGTGCGGTCCGATATACCTTGGGGCTAACTTACCCCGTCTGCCGAATCATTGTCCCCGAATCGGCGCCACCTTGACCAAACCACATCGCCCACCTCAAACTCCAAGTCTCTGCGTCGCTGTTCGCATATGAGGTGGTGCGGTCGTTCGCGATCTTCAACCGCGCTGAATCAACTTGATTTTTGCGGTGGTCTCCTCAATGAGCTCGGGACCCGGCTCAATCTGTCGACGTCTCGGTCAACGGTGCGGTGTCATGCACCGTCGTCCATCTGACGCCTCAAGCGGTGCCATGCCGATGGTACTCGATAAGCTGTTATTATATGAAAATTCTACCAACGGCAAGCTGTTTGTCCCAATCCCCTCCGAAATCCAAGGTACGGCTCATGCGGCATATCCTCCAGAATCTGAATCACCCGCTCCGTGACCGTCGGTTTGGGGATGGTAAGCTGTACTCGGATGGAGTCGCGTGCCCGAGTGCCTTATGAAAGGCGCCCCGAAATGTGCGGTAAAACGCGGATCCCGATCGACACAATGGAGTCTGGTACTCCATGTAACCGCACAATCTCTCGATATACTGAGATGGGCAAGCTTCTCCAGAGTCTGTCATCCGGATGGCGAAAAGTGAGCACACTTCGTCAAGCGGTCCACGATAACCCGGATGGCATCGTGGTGAGACCGGGTCGGGGGTAGTGCGGTCGGAAAATCCATCGTGATGTTGCCCCACTTCTGACTGGAATGGGCAAAGTCTGTAACGTCCTGCCGGTTTCGATGCTCCACCTTCACCCGACAAGTGGCACACTTAGACACATGTGTGGCAATGTGTCTCCGCATACCCGGCCACCGAGAAATGGGTACGCAAGTCTGATACATCTTCTCACTACCGGGATGAATGCTCAATCGACTCGAATGTGCCTCCGTCAAATTTCATCCCGTAGTGCACGATCCCTGGCACATACAACCGATCTACGAAATACAGTGGCCCTGCTGTCTTGAAACGCTGTGTGATGCCCCTTTGTCCTCTCCGGACAGCTTCTTGACTCTGGATCCCTCTCCTGTGCCTCTCGCACTCTGTCCAACCACTCCGAATGAATGGTCAAAGTGTATACAGAGCTGCTCCCGGTGCTCCCACCGGTGCCACGAGCTGCTAGATCATTCTCCTCAGTCCGATCCTCAGCACTGCCTCCTCTGACAACCCCAGTGTACTTCCTACTCAGAGCATCGGCCACTGTATTACCTTTGCCCTCGGTGTACTCGATGGTGCAATCGTAGTCCTTGATGTACTCGAGCCACCTGCGCTGCCTCATGTTCAACTCCTTCGAGTGAACAGATATTTCAGAACTCTTATGATCTGTGAAAATCTGAAATTTGCTGCCGAGTAGGTAGTGCCTCCATTGCTTCAGCGCATAGATCACTGCAGCCAACTCAAGATCATGCGTAGGATAGTTCTGCTCATGCGGTCGAAGCTGTCGCGACCCATAAGCTATCACGTTCCGCCCCTGCATCAAAACACATCCCAACCCAGACCTAGATGCATCCGTGTAGATCACATAAGGTAGACTCGGGTCGGGTAGGACCAAGATCGGTGCGTTGGTCAGCTGTCGCTTCAGCTCCTGAAAGTTCCGCTCACACTTCTCTGACCACACAAATGGCTGCCCCTTCTTGGTTAACTGCGTGAGTGGGGAAGCCAAAACGGAAAACCCTGGCACAAACCGTCGGTAGTAGCCTGCTAACCCCGAGAAAACTCCCGATCTCCGTCTTGAGGTTGGCTGCTTCCACTCCTGTACCGCCTTAACTTTCTCGGGATCCACTGTCAAACCGTGCTCACCGATGATATGCCCCAGAAAAGACACCTCTCGGATCCAGAAGTCACACTTTGAGAACTTAGCGTAAAGCTGGTGTTCCCAAAGTGTCTGTGACAATCCTCGGATGCTCCGGTGTAAATCCTCATCCCGAGAGTAAATCGAATGTCATCGATGAACACTACCACAAATGAGTCCAGATACGGCCGGAACACTCTGTTCATCATATCCATAAACGCAGCCGGTGCATTAGTCAAACCAAAGCGGCATCACCGTATACTCATAGTGCCCATACCGCGTCACGGAAAGCTGTCTTGGAATGTCCTCCTCCTTCACTCGCAACTGAAAGTACCCTGATCGCAGATCGATCTTTGAAAAGATCTTCGCACCTCTTAGCTGATCAAAGAGATCGTCGATCCTCGGCAATGGGTACTTGTTCTTGATGGTGATGGCGTTCAACCGTCTGTAATCTATACACAACCTGAGTGACCCATCCTTCTTCTTCACAAATAGAACTGGAGCACCCCATGGTGAAGTGCTCGGACGGATGAAGCCCTTCTCCTGCAGTTCCTCTAACTGCTTCTTCAGCTCCACCATTTCCACTATCGGCATCCGATAAGGTGGAATGGAAATGGGAGTAGAACCAGGCTGCAACTGGATCTCAAACGTGATCTCCCGCTCTGGTGGCATCCCGGGCAAGTCCTCCGGAAATACCTGCGGAAAATCTCGGACGACTGGAATCTTATCCAGCTCCAACCGAGTATCAGACGTGTTCAGACCGTAGTACTCCTCCGAATCCACTATCGGGACCTGATCCAGAACCTGCAGCTCCATGCTGGTCCTGACCGCCTTCGTCCCATCTGAACCTGAGAGGGGTAACACCTCTCCAGAAACCGTAACACTACGGTTGGCACAGTCAATATGCACGGAATTCTTGGACAGCCAATCCATCCCAAGAATAACGTCATACTTCGGTGTGTTCAACACCAGCAGATCGACATAATCCGGTGGCGCCAATGGATAGCACGCGATCCGTACCATCTCATTGGAAAGCGGCCGACTCGGCCGTCTTCACCATGAAGACGCTCGGAAGTCCACTGGTAGTCAGGTGGAGAGACTCGACACACCTTTGTGCCACAATCGAAACAGACGCCCCAGTGTCAAATAATGCACGAACAGGAGTATCGTTCAGAAGTAAAGTACCTTGGAGCGCCCCACGCTGCGAAGTCTCTCCCCGCTCGATCTGAAACACCCGTCCTGCTCCGGGCTCTTTGTGGTGGAGGCTCACGCTGCGATGTCTCACCCCGCTCCACCTGGAATACACGTCCTACTCCAGGCTGCTTTGTGGCGGAGGGTGGCTGAAAGCAGTCGTCTCGGCTGCTGTGATGGCCTCGGTCCGCCCCGTGAACCGCGCCCCGGGGTGCGTTAGGCTGAAACCGAGGCTGCGGACGTGTAGCACTGCTGGACCCTGTCCCGGCGTCGAGAGGACAATCACGAATCCAATGATCGCTAGACCCACATCGCAGACAACTTTGTCCCATTGCTGTAACATGGCCGGCCAGGTGCTGCCCGCCACAACTCGCACAAGTCGGGGATGCTTTGGCGTAGTCCTGCTGCCCTGCTGCTCTGCCCAGACCTACCTGACCTCCCTGAAGACCTCGCTGAACCCTGCTGTGCAGAAGCCCTCCCTCTATCACTGGGTCGGTGCGGTAGGTACCGACTCTCAACCTCCTCCTGCTCGAGGAGTTGGGCCTTCTGCACAGCCTCATGGTAGGAAGTGATGTCCAGAGGTCTCAAAGCCCACCGATACTCGGGGCCTTGGCGGCGAATGAACCGCTTGGCCTTCTCTGCTCCATGCCATAATACTGCGGCACATAGCGGACCAATCGGTCAAACTCCCGCTCGTACTCACCAACGGTCCTGGTGCCCTGCTCCAGGTCATCAAACTGTGCCTGACGGAGGTCCCTGACGGCATCCCCAATGTACTGCTGATGGAAGTAGTAAGCAAACTGCTCCCAAGTCAAGTCCGAATCCTGCCCCCCATCACGTGCTGCCTCGGCTCTCAGACGGCCCTGGAGGCTCCTCCACCAATGATCTGCACTGTCCTGCCCAGTTGAATGTAGCCAACGAGACTCTCACCTCAGACGGAAGGTGTAGCCTCCCAAGGAGCTTGTCAACTCCCGCAAACCATGCCTCAGCCGTCTCAGGTCCTCCACGGCCGTTGAACCTCGGGGGGTTCAAACGCTGAAACCGCTCCAGAAGTCTGATCTCATCAGACTGGCGTCTCAGCTCCTCCCGTCGGTGGTGGGACCGACGAGAACTCTCAGCCTGCGCAGATCTCCCTCCTCGGAATCACTATCCTGCTGATCCTGCGCCGAGGTGGCTGCTGCCCACCTCTGTGCCGGCTGTCTCCGGCGTGGCCTGTCCGGCCCTCCTGTGCCCGCTGCTGCCCCTGAATCCGGCTGGCTGGTACTACGGTACTCGATGCTGCTGAACCTGACCCAACACCTGTAGTATATGAGGAGCGGGTCCCTCAGACTGCTGATCACTCGGGGGGGGTGTGTGTGACTGCTCAGATCCCGGGTTTCTCTGAACCCGCCTTCTAACCCTTGGAGGTGTGGGATCCCGGTCCCGACCCTCCTGTTCTTGCTCACGCTGGCGGCGTGTTCTAGCCATACCTGAAAATGGATCAACCCAAAACCATATAACCCAATAATAAACTTTCTCTTCCTAAAGCTAGCAGCAGCATTTTATGGCTCTGTAGTGTAATGCAATGCATGATGCAAGGATTCTTTTCAGAATCCCGAAACTAAATAATAAACCTTAATATAGAATCAGATCATGCTTATAATCACGAAATCACTTCATGTATCACCCACACCTTCCATAATGCTCCAAAGAACCGCCACTGCTCCACACGCATTCCGAAATGGTTCAAATAAGGAGTTGATCAGGCTCCGTACCGAACCACTCCAGAATGAAGTGTAAACCGATGGCTCGCCCTTCGAAGTCATTACTCGTAGTACCTACCCATGAACTAGCATGATTTGCTCCAACAGTCCACCCTCGGACTTGTATGCTTACCTTCCACACACCATACCATAACCAACATACTTTACCTCTTGGGTCACTTTGACCCGACCTGCTCGATACCAACTTGTCACAGCCACCCCGCCCGGTTGCGGAGGCGGAGCCGGCCGCGGCGTCGGAAAGCAGGAATTACGGCGGAAAACGCGGCGGCGGAGCATCGAGCTCAAATACGAGAACAAGCGAGTATCGACTAGCAACCTAAAAACTCGTACAAGGCAAGCATGCGCAACCACCCAACTTCTACCAAACATGCAGTTCATGGTTTATCCAACATCTATCATTGCCACAAACACAAAATCACCAGGCACCACAATTAAACAGCATCACCAATATAGGCAAGTCGGGGCTCCGCCTCGACTCGAAGACAACGAAGCGAAATATATCTCAAGTTGTAAACATTTACAACTACATGATCTGAACTATATGCATGCGATTCTGACTCTGAGCCGATAATCAAAATCCTATAAATACCTAGCGCGGAATATGCGACCTCCGCACGTGGTACTGCTGCTGCAACCCAACCTCAAAATGAAGGAAGCACCGCGGAACCTCTACTCCGCCGGTTGCTTGTCAGGACGGCCTGAAAGTGGTAAACAGATAAAGGGTGAGTCCTCGAAAGGACCCAATAAGGGCTTAAGGTAAAAGTGCAGTTTGCCCACAGGGCAACAATCTGAACCTGCAAAACAGAATAACACAGCATATACATGTACATACGAACATAAAGCATATAGTGAATCATAAACCATCGCATGCGGTCCAACCGCCAGAACGACCCGTTACGACAGCCCTCAACTGAGGTCGAATATACTGGTCGAGCAGAACAGATAGCACGGTACCGGCTGGGGTCGCGATCCCCAAACTGTCGTAGGGTCACAGAAGTATCGGCACTCCCGGTGCGGATACACAGAACAGAACCAAGGAGTACCCGTGGTCTCTCCAACCATACGGGTCTCGCCACAGAATCAGAACATATAAATGAAACATACAAATACAACAGAGATATCATACCTGATAACATATATGGAGCAGAACAAACGTACATTTTACCAAATTAAGCCCTTACCTCGAAGCGCGCCCGCAGCCCAAAACTCGTGAAACCCCCGGCTCCCGACCCGAAATGCCAAACTTGACTCCTATGGTTCCACGCTACTCCACTAACGTAGAATCAAGTGGATAACCATTGTTGAGTCGAACACATCCAAATAACTCCGAAAAAAATTTACGCACAAACCCGCACTTTCCCGCAAAATCCCACGAAGCTCGGTTTTACAAACCGAGCCTGAACATTGTTAATCATACACCACTAAACCCATTCCAACCCTTAAACCCACATTCGGACGCCTTTCCCGGAAAACCCGCATAAACCTAACTTTTCCCACCGTTGTCCGAAAATGATGTTTCAAACACCATCATGAACCTATTTCCATACACAATAGCAATTTAGGATTCAAACCAACCAATGCACAACCTTATCATGGAAAAAGTTTCACTTGAACATTTTGACCCTTAACCAATTTTTCACCACACCTCCAAATCAAACCATTCAAGCTTCTAATTAATCACACTAATCATCAATTTCATTTCTTAACCAACATTACTAACCAATTGCATCAAAATCCACAAACCCCTTTCTACACAATTCGGCCAAAAGAGGTATTCCTCACCCATCTTCCATTTCAATCCAAACAAAGTTCCATTTGTACTCTTTAATCACCAATTACAATTCTTAAGCAAGATTACTAACCAATTCCACTTAAACAACCAAAATTAACAAGAACCCTAGCATGAAGATTTCGGCCAAAGAGGGGTTTTCTACCCAACATGTTTTCCTTCAAATTGAAACCATAGATTGTCTTAGAATCATGCTAGGAACAACATACTTGAAGCATGATTCAAGAACACAAACACACACAATTTTGGAAAATCACACATAAAATCGGCACCCCTAGGTTTCCTCCTTCCATGGAGTTTTCCAACATTCAACCATAGATTCCTACTCCCCTCAAGCCCAAGAACAACATACTAAAAGATGGGAGGGAGAGGATCACTCTAGCAAGTAGTGAAGAACAAACCCCTTAACTTGAAAGTCTCTCTTTATCCACCTTAATCATGATTCCAACTTGGAAAGAAGATGAAAGGAAGAAGCTTACCAATTTAGGAGCTTAAATCCTTGTAATTTCAGCAAGAAAAGATGAAGAACTTGGAGCTTGAAGAAGAAGAAGAATGGCGGATGAAGAAGGAAAGGAAGAAGAAGAAGAAAATGAAATAAGTCTCATTTTATGAAAATATTAAGCCTTATATATTTTCCCTACTTTAACCCATACTTCTCTTCCTAAATTAAAAATAGCCAAGTGTCCCTTCCCCCTTCCCAAAATTCTGCCGAATTAATCAGCTGCTGCAGCCCATACTCACTATTATTAATTTTGCACCCATTTGCAAATTAACTCCCAATTTTTCCGAAAGTTCCAATTCTTTTTGCCCAAAAATAATTACCGAATTCCAAAATTAACGAAACTCGGACACAATCTTCAGAATATTATAACATTCACAGAACATTTTTCAGAAATTCATTTACCTTTCCGGAGTGTCCTACCGAGCTCGCTGAACCCGAACCAAAACCCGACGTGCGAGCGTGTCAACCTGAACCGAAATTCCGTCACTCCCAAAATTCTATAAAAATACCCATAAATTCCATATTAAATTAAAACACAACTTACCCCAAAGCCGTCAGAAAATTTCCATCCCGAGCCCCGGGATTCCCGTCCCGAGCCCCGGGAGTCGCCCGGAACCGAACGTCCCACCCCAAATATTAAACTCCACAACCACCTCCGGGACGTCACCACGACTCCAAAACTACAAACGGCTTCCCAAACTGAGATCTCGAGAGTGCTACCGAGCCCGCTGTACGTCCCGAGGCGACCCCGACAACCCCCCGGCGCCAGAAAAATATTTTCGGCGGAAACGTCCGGGGACCCACACGACCTCAAATACGGAGGGGTTCGCCAAAATGATACTCGGATAGGGCTCGGGAGCCGCTGAACGCCGAAAACGTGACCCGCGAGGCTAAAATCGGAGCCGGGTCACCCGGTCGCAACCCGCCTTGTCATCGACCAAGGGATCGCACGGAATCGGCCAGAATTGTGGCGATCAACATTTGGGTTTTTCAAGATTTGGTTGTTCTTGGAGCTCATCGGCGGCTTGGTGGCTTCCCACTGGCGTCGCTGGTCCGTAAGGAAGCTGCTCATTCAGGTGCGGTGGTCGGCCGACGAATGTTGGGCGGTGGTGGTGGGAGGAGGAGGGAGGAGGGGAAAAGGTATAGGATGAAACTCATATATCTAATTTTAGGATGCAAATAGTATAAAAGAAAAATTGCATGTGTCTAAAAAATCATTTTTTCAAGAAATCCGTTAACTCTAACACCGAGTTAATAAGTGACTTTAATATGAAAAATTCTTAAAATGAGACTGAAATAGGACAATAAACAAAGTTAAGGGACTAACCGTGCACTTTACCTTATACTAATACTATATTATTTTCAAATAAGTTGGTTAATTTTGAAAGTCAAAATATTAAAGGAAAAAAAGTCATAGATTGGATGTTTAAAATTAAATTCTACAAACAATTAAATTGTCCGCTACCTCTAGCCAAAGATGAAAGGCAATAATAAGACCAAGCTTATTGAACCCTCAATCAAATGAGTACTAGAAATGGTGTGGTATTTCTTTGTAGAAGGCTCCAAGATCCTTAATCAACTAGTCTTAACAACTTTTATCTCAATAGATAATCACTCTATCTGGAAAGTTGTAGGAAGAAGAGAAGATTGCTTCAGCTTCACAATGTCAATGAGGTCAAGGTGACTAAGTTCATAGCGACCATACATTCTTCAGACCGGACCAGGTCGATGAGGTCAAGGCTACCAAGGTCATAGCGACCACACATTCTTCAAACCTAATGAGGTCGATAAGGTAATAGCCATCATACATTCTTGGGACCTTATGAGGTTGTTATCAAAGGCGGAGCCACGTGAGAGCACATGGGGGCACGTGCCCCCATTAAAAAAATTTGAATACTTTCGGTAATATGTTTTTGAAGAAATAAAGAACGGGGTTGTTTTGACATAAACGAAAAACTTTAGGGAAATGGTTTGGGATAAAACACAGGGTGGGAAGGGACGGGCACGCGATCATGCAACAAACTTGCGTCACTTTAGAGGGTTTTATTTTGGTCAAATGAAACTTAACACCCTGAATTTAGTGCATTGGACACTTGATGACCTAAACTATGATTAGTTTGACTTAAATCCTAAACTATGAAAGTATAACACTTCAGTCCATTGATCATTCAAAATAAAGACGAAATTTTGTTATTATCCATAAAATTTCATAAATGACATCTTTCGCATAATAGTTATTTATTTATTTTTATAAGCTATTTGTTCTATTTTTCCCATAATTGTTAGTTTGTTCTTTAATTTTAAAAAAAATTATAAATGATTTAGAGTATCTATTAAAATTATAAATATGCATTACCATTCATATATAGAGTCTATTATGTTCAAACATTTCGTAATTTATTTAACCTATTGCTCTTATTTTAAATAATTTTATCAATTCTACAAATCTTTCAAGAAAACTTTACCTTCTCTTTTTATCAACTTTAAATGATATCTAATGACCTTTTCTATTCTTTATTATGATTTTCTAAAGGGTAATTTACACTAGCTATTTTTTAAAAAATAAATTTTGTAAAAGTTTATATATAAAATTATTAGTTTAATTATAGTGAGGAAGCAAAAATATACTTTTAATAATCCATTTATCTCTAGGTCTTCAAAATTCATTAATTTCTGAGTTCAGTTAAGCATATCATTTTTATTGTGATAGAAGGAATATATGATAAGTGCAAATATAATCTAATTATTCCATTTAACTTAAGTATGCAAATTGTGCCCCCACAAGAAAAAATTAAAAATTTCTGGATCCGCCACCGATTGTTATGGTCATAAGGACTAAGGTCCGAGAAACCATTACCATGTTTAAGCTTTATGAGGTTGTTGAGGTCTGAAATACCATTACGTTCTTCATACACAATGTATTCGTTGTTGTCATAAAGACTATAACATCCTTCGAACCCTACAAGATAATTGAGGAGGTCGCATTGACCTAGTGACGGAACTACATGTAGACAGGGGGTGCTACTGCCCCCCCTCCCCCCCAAAAAAAAGTTGATGGGTATAGGATATATGATATAAATTATGAGGATTAATGTAATTATAATTTACCCACTAGCCCCCCACTCAATCAAAAATAATTTTTAAACCCACTTATTACTAAACCCCAACCTAAATGGTCACATCTTTTTCACAAACCCAAATTGCATCCATAAAAGAAACCAAATCAACTTGGTTAGGTAAAATTCTTTTTGGTCCCTGTTTTCTATTTATAGTTTTATCTAAGTCATTTAAATTCGATATGTTGTAGTTTGGGACCATGCCTAATTAAACTTTAATTTTCCTTTTAATCATCTTTTAGTACATTTAAATTTTAGATTTATGTGCTGTAGTTTTTGTGAGATTGTTGGATATAATTTAATTTTTAGTAGTAATCCATTTTTATTTTTGTACTTGTCATGGGTTTGAGTTTATTAATTCACACATTTCTCTTTTTTGATTAATTTCTCACTGTTTTTTATTTCTTTATTTGGAAATATTGCTTTACTATAAAAAATCAGGCAAAGGAAATAAAGATGAACCCATGACATCAATTTGGTTGTATGAAATTTTGTTATTTTTGTACATAAAAGGTTAACGGATTCAGAATTTTTCGTAGTTCGGTTTTTAGGTTCACAATCGAGTTAGGAGAAAATGATTAGTGGCGGCTCATTTGGAAAAAAACTGTGTCGCTAACCTCCATTACTTCAACTATTACTATATATGGAGGTTAGTTTGCGATCATTATAAAATGGATTAAGGCCGACGTTTTATGCTTGCGAATTCCAACCCCTAATTTAAACTACCCAACAACCCCAACTTCAAATTCCTGGTTCCGTCACTGCATTGACTCTTACATCATTCGAACCCAAGAGGTATTTGAGATGATAATGATCACTATTTCCTTTGAAAATTACGACGTCATTGAGGTCACAACTACCCATATACAAGTTCATACTCACGTTTTATGTACTGAATGTGTGTGCATTGTAGCTCTATCTCGTAGATCAGAGTAGACAAATAGCCTAAATGAAATATTAATAGAGAAAGTTATGACCACAATACGAAGAGTTGCGCAAGACGTGCGGTTGTAGTACCATCATGTTGGGGTTTGGAAGCGTGGGCAAACAACACAAAATATTTTTCACTGTGACGATTCCACGACTTTCTTTCAGTATCAATATCAATCAACAATTACATGCACTAATTATTCTAACCCAACTAAATCAACCTGATTGACAAGCTTGTGCGATTCACAACACACAAAAGCTCACACAAGCACTCACTAACTACAGGTTGCTGCTTGGTCTCACCAATGCTTGATTTCACGCACTCACCACTTCGGCTTATCAACCTAAGTCTCACACATGCAAACTTCTCAACAATTTGTGCTCTCTGCCCACAAAACAATTGTGGCCTTCTCAAAACAAATAGCACAACCCGGCGGCTCTTTGTGTCTCTCTCAACCCTAAAATAAACACAAAGCCCACATATTTATTGAGACTCCTAACTGGTCTAATCACAATATTAGTCCTCTAACTTTGTTAATTAATAATTTGAGACACACTCCAACAATCTCCACCTTGACTCAAATTATCTTCAATTCCACCTTTTCACCAAATCCACAAACTTGACATTCTTGCTTGTAGAAACCTTCACATCCGCAACGTCGTCTTTGACTCTCATCTAACAAGCTGTAAGCTTCCACCAACTCATATAAATTTTTGGAGTTCTTCACTCCCTTCATCACAATCAATGCATTCTTCGAGATTCTCAAACCTCCACCTCGAGCGAAAATCCATAACCCAATTTATCCAGGTTTGCCAAGTGAAATCAAGTTTCTTCTAAATTTTGGAACGTACTTTACATCACCAAGTGCAGTGGCGAACCCAGAAATTTCAAAAAGGGGGGTCCATATGTACAAGTAAAAGACTAAATTTTATAATTATATAGTAAAATTTTGAAATGATAAAAATTATATTACAATTGTTCTCGTCGAGTCTTCATCCCTTAGAAAAATTTTACAATTACATCATTGCTAATGCTTTTAAATACATCTTACTCGATATAAGTCATTAAGCAATTAAAACTACTTTAAGAACTTTAGGCATATTAGTGCAAAAGAAAACATGTGGTATCAAGTTATTAAAAAAAGTGAAATACAATGGTCAAGTTATAGTTATTACCATAATAAACTTTAATTCAATAATTAAGAAATTGATCCACTTTGTATTTTTTAATAACCAATATAATATATTAAATATCATTATAATTTTTAAAGGGTCAAACTAATAAATTATATACCCTTATACATATTTTTGGGAAAAAGGGGGTCCATGGACCCCCATTTAGAAAACGTAGGTCCGCCTCGACCAAGTGTCTTGGTACTTCCATCATGTAATTTGATCTTCACGGTGCCAATTCCTTCAATTCTTTCTTCTCCACCATTGGCCAAATAAATTTGCTTATCACATGGCTCAAATTTTGTGAACCATTCTTTCTTGGAACAAACATGTTCCGAGCAAGCTGAATCAAACTCCAAAACATCACCAGAATCTTTCTCCTTGACCTCCTGCACCATTAGCAACTCATCACCACTTGTATAATCTTCCGCCAAGCCAACATCATCTTTTCTTCTTCTCTCTTTTCTTTTCCTTGGTCTTGAACTTAATCTTCCTCTCAAATCGCTTCTTCCTCTAAAATCACCTCTTCCTCTCCAGCTATTTTCTCTCGCTCCATCACAGCTACATCACTACATTCTTTTCTTCAAACTTTCGAACGCGGTCATGCTCCAAAAGCACTGTAGTCACATCTTCTAACTTCAAAGTTTCTCTTCCAACCATCAACGGAGTCACAACCGGCTCATAAAATTTTGATAAAGAATTAATCAAAATTATAGCTCTATCTTATTCATGAATTTTCTCACCAATACTTTCAAACCGTGTAACCAATTTGTTAAACTCATTCAAGTGTGCAACCAAACTGGTACCATCTTTCATCTTCAAACCATATAATTGCTTCTTTAAACACAACTTGTTAGTAATTGATTTTGACATGTACATACCTTCAAGCTTCGCCATCAAACTCGTTGGAGAGGTCTCGTTCAATACATCATACTTCAGTTGTGGTGCAAGAGCCAATCTAATCGTACTCACCGCAATTTCTTGCATCTCTTTCCACTTGTCATCTTTAATTTCATCTGGCTTTATTTTCTCAAACACACTACCAAGCTTCTGCTGCACGAGCACATCCTTCACCATGCACTTCCAGAGACTGAAATCTCTGGAACCATCAAAACGATCAATCAAAAAATTGTCCGACGTCCCAGCCATCGCGAACCTCGCTCTGATACCACTTGTTGGGGTTTGGAAGCGTGGGCAAACAACACAAAATATTTTTCACCGTGACGATTCCACGGCTTTCTTCCACTATCAATATCAATCAACAATTACATGCACTAATTATTCTAACCCAACTAAATCAACCTGATTGACAAGCTTGTGCGATTCACAACACACAAAAGCTCACACACGCACGCACTAACTGCAGGTTGCTGCTTGGTCTCACCAATGCTTGATTTCACGCACTCACCATTTCGGCTTATCAACCTAAGTCTCAGACATGCAAACTTCTCAACAATTTGTGCTCTCTTCCCACAAAACAATTGTGGCCTTCTCAAAACAAATAGCACAACCCGGCGGCTCTTTGTGTCTCTCTCTCAACCCTAAAATAAACACAAAGCCCACATATTTATAGAGACTCCTAACTGGACTAATCACAATATTAGTCCTCTAACTTTGTTAATTAATAATTTGAGGCACACTCCAACACATCAATCTTGGGAGCAGTGCGACCACACTTATGCCAAGAGTTATTTTAGATACGTTGTGTTTTGTTTGTTGGAAATGATGTGTTATTTGAAAGGATCGAGTAGGGGTAGTTTTCTTGTAATGGGTATGTTTTAGATGCCAAAAACTATTATTATTTGGACGCCATAAATGTTCCATCTAAGCGCCACCGTAAATAGCCTCTTACCAAATCTTATCCTCACCACCAAGTCAGAACTCATTACAACATTTTTTTAAAGACCATCTCATTAGTAAAACGTGCAACTTTCTTTCAAAAAAATCAGTAGAAAGTGTTTGTTCACTTGCAAGCTTATGGACCGAAAACATTTAGTGAAACCACATGCATACACTTGCAATTCCCACTCGAAATATCGAACAAAACACTAGGGAGTGAGCCTCAGTATTTAGCATTAAAGATAAAATTCTTAAACCTATTGGATTATTTGAATGTTATTAATGATGTGTTATGCATTGCAATTTGAATTTTGATCGAGTATTTGTTGATTGTGTGTTTTATATTTCTTCTTTCCCACTTTTTTCCCCTGTATTTTATCTAAGAATTCCGTGTAGGTAGGGCTGAAAATGAGTCGAGTCGAGTTTCAAGTTGTTCATGAATGAGCTACGAGCGAGTTTAAAATCAATCGAGCTCGAATCGAATTCGAGCTGTTCACTTATTTCAAGGAAAAAAGTTAATATAAAGTCGAGTCGAGCATTTCAATGTTCAAGTTTAGTTTGAAATATGTATCGAGCTTAAAAATTTGTTAAAGTTTGGCTTGATAACTTTTCGAACGAATCATGAACAAGCTTGAAATCGAGCCTAATCTAAGTCGAGCTTGAACAATTTGTTCAATTTTCACCCCTACATGTAGGTAGTATTTTCTATGGACTAGCAAATGTTTGAGATTATGGATGTGATAACTGTGCAATATTTGTACAAATAACCCCTCAAATATATTTTATTTGACTAAAAATGCTACTTCATCCGTCCCAACTGTGTTGTCACTTTTCATTTGTAAATTGTATAGAAAAGATAACAATATATTTGGGACGGAGGTAGTATATGTCATGGTTAAAAGAACTGAACCATACCGGCCGGTTCAGCCGGTTAAACCGTGAACCGTCATGCTATCCGGTCCTGGTTCCGGTTAACCAGTGAATGGGTCAAGAACCGGTGAAAACCAGTAATTAATTGAATCTTAGTTCTACTTTCTCTAAATTACAAAATAGTCATAAAGTTGTATTTTTTTGTACAAATAAGTCCTTTTATACTATAAATACTTTATTTTGAACATTTAATTTTTAAAATAAACACCAAGATTTATTCTTTGTTTACAAAAGTATGGATTATTATGTTTGTATGATTTTAATGCTACCTTTGTAATTTAAGTATTTATTAAATATACATTTTGGAAAGTAACTGTCCAACTACCGGCTCAATCGATTCAATCGTTTGAACCTCGAACCATTAAGTTTACGGTTCAATACCCAGTCCGGTTTTTTTAACCATGGTATATGTTCTAAGTGTTTTGTGCACGTACTACCGAAACCGGGTGAAGACCAAGGGCTAGTACCAACAGGCCAACCCGTTGGAAAATGCCGCACCAACTGGCCTACTTGTTGGTATTTGCATCGTTGCCATAATTTTAACCAATGGCCAACTCGTTGGTTATTTGGCTCTACCAACCAAGCTTACTCGTTGGTGCAAAAATCCGGTGACCGGAATTGAGAAACCAACGAGTTAACATGTTGGTACAGCTATACCAACAGGTCAACCAGTTGGTACTCTTACCAACTAGTCAACACGTTGGTATAGTTACCAACTAGTCAGCCAGTTGGTATGTATACCAACAGGTCAACCCGTTGTTAAGTTTACCAACAGGTCAGCCAGTTGGTATGTGTACCAACAGGTTAACGCGTTGGTAAGCTTACCAACTGGTCGGCCTGTTGGTATCATAAATACCAACTGGTCAACCCGTTGGTATCGTCAATGAATAATAGGTCGACGATACCAACGTGTTGCCCGTTGGTATGTCATTTAAAAAAAAGTTTTTATTCATGTTCACTACTGAAACCTGTATTTACGCATTTAAATTCATTCATAATCCAATATCATAATTATTTAGGGAAAATTTAAAAATTCAATCCAAATTAGCTTAAATTAAGGTACAATTGTAATATACAAATAAAAAGAAGTTAACAACATTCAAGATCAATGAAGTACTCAAAGTATCGTATGACTAGCTACTATCCTAAGAGAATCAGTTCTTTAAAAATAGCCCAAAAGATGCCAAACTTGGGTTGAACTTCTTCTGAAAACAAAGATGATAAAACTTTGTCATTTACCTGCAAATAATAGCATTTAAAACTCTAAATAATATTTACTTGCGAGCATAAGATTCATAGAGTATTTACAAAACAATACTAGCATTTACAAATTTACCAGCCAAATAAGATTCAAATATCTAATAAAAATAAGTTGAGTAAAAACTATACTTACTATTTGCCATAATGACTTGCAGTAGAAGATCTATGATTTCAAGTAGGAGTGTTGTTTCGTGCCACAGATGATTTCCGTACGGATTTTCTGATTTGCAACCCAAGGGCAGAAGTGCGTGAAAAGAAATTAATACGAGCAAAAACAGAAGTGTATAACTTTCAAGATGAGTTGGAAACAAAACTAACTAGCTGGTACCCTCCTACGGACGGGTAAAAAGAATTAATATCTACGTCTCGATACTATCGATGTATTCATATAAATTTCTAAGAAGATAACTCATATATTATTTTATTTAAGGGTCGACAACCAAAAGAGTAAAACATTCAAGTTTACTGTTTCATGTGTATGTTACTATTTCAAATTAATAAAACTCACACATTGGTCTTATTTGTCCAATTTATTGTACCTCTTTTATCTCTGATGTTTTTTCATATTATTTTTGCTTTTATCGGGGCCAAAAGTAAAAATGTTTTAGTTTTTTACTTTTTAAAGTACTTCTAATTTGTTTTATTAAAACATTGAATATTTAATCGATCACCGGCTGCGAAGCGCGGGGACCCAATACCTCTTATATATACATATATAGTAAATTAACTATTTTCTATGAAACAAAATTACATTATGAATATATCACTCATATTATAAAATAAGAAAACAATCCACAAACAAAACGTACATCATCGAAATATAAATTTGAAGAATTTGATGTTAGAAATATTACGAAATTATAGTGCTTACATATTTTCAGAAAATTTACTTAAATAATTTTTAAAAACATATGAATAAAATATTTTATATCATACTTACGTAAAATCATATATAAAATAATTCAATTATTTATAATAATTATTACAAGACTTTATTATAAATTTAAGGTAATTTATCGTATTTAAAAAATATATAATTATTACAATTAATAATACTCACAAATATAGTTCTAAAATAAATTACTTTTACATATTAAAAAAGATTTGAATATAAATTGTAACCCGAAAATCCCACAAATTGCGGGTTGGGCTTACCCGGCTCAATTTTGTTTTAACACCCAGCATTGTCCAAACTCTCAACCCTTAAACAACTAAACCCAAATTTTTAGCCCAACCTATAACCCAAACCCATATACCCTCATATAAATAACCCGGTGTCCAACACTCTCACGTTTCTAACCCTACGAGCCGCATCTCTCTCACTCACTCTCTTTCTCTCTCACCGAAGTTCAACCGTATTCATACCGAATTCTTATTGTTCATCCTGAGAAACCATCAAAACCGCGTTGTAGATGCATTTCCGTCGAGTGTCCGCCATGAAAAAATGTTTTCCAGCAGCCTCCGATGGCGGCGAACATGCTTAACATTTTTTCCATCATGATTTCCGCTTTCTCTTTGTAAAAAATTGTTCAAAGATTTATATTTCCACTTAGATCAAACATATTTTCCTATCTTCTCCCTCAAACGTACAGATAGAACTTCAACCGTGTTCTTACCAATTTATTGAGGTTTTTCATGAGAAACCACCAAAACCGCCTCGTTGATGCATTTTTGTCGATTGTCCGCCGTGAAAAAATGTTTTCCGGCGACCGCCGATGGCGGCGAACATGCATAATATTTTTTTCTTCCATCATGATTTCCTCTTTCTCTTTGTAAAAAATTATTCAAACATTTATATTTCCACTTAGATAAAACATTATTTACTATCATGGTGTTAGCGTGTAATAAAAAATGAATATGATTTATTTGATAAAATATATAGTACGAAATCAGCAAATAACACCATACATTTGCCTGAATTTTTTCGATCTGCAGGTGGAGGTCATTTAAATCCCGTTGAAAGCGATCTAATGTGGTCTGCAGCTAGTGTTGCGTGCGAGACATCATGCTTGGCAAAAATGATTAGCGGGTTGTTTTGAATTTGGTTGACTAATATGTATGATTGAATTCTTTGTAAATAAGTTATGTATTTATAATGTGGAATGTCTAGGATGTAGGCTTGAGATCGAGTTTGATACCTGATTTTGTGGGTTGTTTCGAATTTTTAGGAAGTTTAGATATAGTCTGTTGCAGATTCAATCTATTTGGATGTTATCTCTTGATTAAATTCATCATGTGATTTTAATAAATATTAAAAAATATTTTACACGTGGCATGTCCTCCTTCAATATGTTCCTGTTTATATATTAATAGTAGATATGAAGAGTTGCGCGGGAAGTGCGGTAGCAGTAAAAACTTGATGGATTACAAGTCATTTATGTAATTAAAAACTTAAATTCATATTTACTCTTTTTAAACCTATGTTTATCCGATTTTAGGGTAAATTATTACTCCTCCCGTTATTGAAAAGTTGATACATTGATTTTGATATTCTCTGTAGCAGTGTATATTTAGAAAATTTATATTTCAAATTATGATATACATGTGAATTATTCAACTTTATATGTTAAAATAATTATGAAAATAAATCATCGATTAAATAACTTGAAGACAACAAAACAAATGTATCAACTTTTGTGAGAATGGGGGAGAAGAAAATACCATATATTTGATTACGTACTTAATAAATTATGCCAACCAAATGGTCAATAACTTCCACATTCTAAAGATAATACTAGCTTTATGGGGAACCAACATAAAGAAAACAACTACTACCTACCCAGCTACCACCAATTAAACTGGGGGACACAGGAAGAAGCAAGCAACCACAGAAACTTCTCATATTCATGTCAAACTCCAAAAATTCTTTATTCTTTTTTTAAAAAAAAATATATATTTTGGGTACATAAGGACTGGAGGCAACCACAAGACTCACATGTTGAGAGATCAAGGGGGAAGTGTGGACTGTGGGTTTGAATATCAAACATTCTTATAAAAACAACATTTCTTGACAGTAAAGCCAAAGCTTTGATGCTCAAACAGAGACAAAAGCCCTTTAGAGCCAACAACATCTACTCACAGAATTGGCACAGAAACAACACAGCTACTGGTAAAAATTGAGAAGAAAGCTCAAGCAGCCGAATTCGCAACTGAAGAGAATCAATGAGCTTATGTACAGATTTTATACACCACAAAAAGGATCCATATCTCTACACTATCATCCAACTTGAACCGAAACAAAACAGGACAGAACATAGACAAATTTGTGTTGTATGTCACTGTCTAGCCATACTACTACCTTGTGCATAGATATGTTACTTATAAAACATGTCTTTCACCTCAGTACCACCTTTCAGATTCTGCCTGCAAAAATGAAGCTCCATCTGGATCATTTTGAGCTGATTCGAGGAGGAGACTGTGTTATTTCCCCTTTATCATCACCCCTTAAGAATAAATTGTCATAAACCTGGTTATCAAGCAGTAAAGGCAGTAAAGGCATCACAGCAATTGGAGCTCTTTACTATGAATCTTATCCTTTTAAGATGGGTTAGGAGTTAGGACTTATGAGTTCCCTGGCATTTCACTCTTGACAGCATTTGAGTGACCTATGAAGCACTTCCTTAGAGAACTTCAGACATGAAGAACAGGCAGCTGCACTCTACATCTCCTTCGAGCCTAACAATCAGAAATATCGATCTTCGACAGAGCCACTACTTCTTCTCTCATCTCCGGAGAAAGATTATTCAGAAAATCTAAGATGGCTAATTTGTGCTGCCTTTTTAGTTCATCCAGCTCTGACTGCTGCTTTGCCAACAATGATTCCAGTTTCGCAGCTGTTTCCTTCACTTCTGATTCAGCAGAACTCAGAATCACAGTCTCGGTGTCCTGTGAAGATGGAGATGTTTGTGAATCCGGAGGAGAATCCTTCGACTGTTCAACTGAAGTATCATCTTCTACACCATCTGGTACCCGATCGAGTTCTGCCCAATAATCTTCATTCTTTTCACAGTCAGCTTGAGAGTTCAAGTTTGAAGGGCCAGGCTTGAGTGGAGACGTTTTGCTAATTGCCTTTGGAGAGTCCGACCAATATTTTCTACCTGATGGCAATCTCTCAAGTGCAAGATGAGTTGGAGATAAGGGCTGCTCATTAAAAGTTGGAGGTAATTCACTGCTGATCTCAGAGTTACACTGGTCATCGATGTTGTTACTGGAAGTTTCTCTGGTAGGACTCCAACCCGGCATATTTGACCTGATTTCAGCTTCGATCATCTCAGCAATTGTCGACACATCTTGATCTGTCAGATCCAGTTCCTCCACCATTTCACTAGCCACAGCAGTGGCAGTATCTGTCTCTATATCGAATGGGAAATGTATATTGCGATAAGAACCTACACACACGTTAACAAGCTAGTAAGTTTAATACCCACGAGTTTCATGAGCTCTGCAGTGACAATGTAGATCGAATTAGCATGTGTATCCATGTGGATGTGTGCAGACATAATCAAAATTCTCTGGAGGAGAACACATTCAATTCAGAGAGTGATAAAGAGGAAGAACCTGTTGAATCTGCTATCCGTAGTTTCAGAAATATCGTATTCTGGTCTTTCCTCTGACCTTCAACTGTGAAGTCCACATTCGCATGAGGTGATAAATCCTGCGAGCTTTGATCAACAACAGTCTGATCATTTTTATCTGCATCCCCAATGTGAAAGCTGGAGTCAAGAAAAAACACAACAACATTCAAGCTCTGCAGAAGCAAAGTTACCTGATACTTGGGTCTTCACTTGAAAGGCATGCTCTAAATTTTGATATTCTTCTTCTGAGAGGAGAAAGGGATCCATTAAAAGCTCCTTAGCCGACTTTCTGTCCGAGACTCTAGCAATGCATTTTTCAATGAAAGCTCTTACAGAAGGATCGCTGACCTTTTTCAGTGAAGCTGGTTTTATTCCCTACTCAAGGAGACAAAAGAGAGAATAAGCATTCTTTGAAATGTACACACATTAAACTTTGTGCACCATACTGTTTAGTTAGAAAGTCTCACCAAAGAAAACCATGAAAACAAGTACATTAGAAAATCAAGTCATCTGATAAAACTCCATATGGCTAAAGAAAGAAAATTAGTAATTTTCCTATTTTAGCTCCATATCTAGTAAGGAGTTCATAGGAGTCTCCTATTTCAGTCTACTTTTAATTATATTTATGGAAAAGGGATATCTTACTAGGTCTGATGAAAATTCCAGATTTATATTACAAAAATATTACTTTAGAGTCTGTTAGGCTTCCTTTCTTGATTTGGAGTAATTATAATTGCTTCAAATAGTTATCCAAGTTTTATCTACCAGCTCTCTCTAATAGTTGCAACATCCAGAAACCTTTTCTATATTCATCTCATTTGAATTCATGATTACTTCTCAGCATTCCCTATCACTGCAGAAAGTTGGGAGTTAATGGTACAATGTTCATTTAACATATTCGATGAACAAGAAATGCAACGCTCATACGAACAGTTAGAACCTTGTTTTCTTGCTCTCTTTTTCTGTTCTTTCTTTCTATAACAGAGTTAAAATATTGAAAACAAGTAAAATGTAAAAATAACAAGATTACTTGCTAAGAAAAATTCAGGAGAAAAGGAAAGAGAAAATTTATGCCTATTATATAGTAAAAGTTTAGACAGACACATGAAAAGGCTCAAGTATCCCATATCATGAAAACCATTTACATAACCTGAAAAATTGAAAATCAGCAGAGTGGATACTCTAACTGCATCTGGAACTCAAACCTAGAGTGTGATATAATTATATCATGCAAAATGAAGTTGACATTATCTAGGATGTCCTATAACTTTGTGTTCTAATCTTCTCCAGAGAAGAATATTGTTGCAACATATAGTAATCTTTAAGGAAGTATTTTACTGAAAATTATAACAAATGCCTTACTGATGTCACTTTTTTATATATCTGAGCAGGATTGGCACATTCGATATATGGATACTCAACGGTCACTAGCTCCAGCAAGCACATTCCGAAGGCATAAATATCTACAAGCTCGTTGTATTCCTCTTCGTAAAGCTCCGGTGCCATGAATTCAGGTGTACCTAAAGATGGCAACAGGAAAATACTCTTTTCTTTTGTTACATTCAAAACATCATTTTTTGTATGAAATTCAATAATTGCGGCACACATTTCCACAGATCAACATATCTGCTAAGGATAAGATTTCATGTGTTCAATATCATTGTGAAGTGGCAGATTTTAGGCCCATAAGAACTCTAACAGAGAGCAATGAACCAACATCAAGAACATAGGCTTACCAATTACACTGTGAGCAGAATTAGCTTGACGAAGAACAGCAGCTAAACCAAGATCTCCAATCTTCACCTCTCCCTGGTTTCCATTAACAAAAATGTTGTCACACTTCAGGTCCCGGTGAATCACCGGAGGATCATGACTGTGAAGGTACAAGAGACCTTCTAAGATCTGCTTAGACCATTTCTTCAATGCCCTTAGATCAACATGCTTATGTTTCTTCCGATACCTGTTAAGGATTGGATGAAACAACTCAACCATGCCTATATACAATACGAAACCTCTAAAGCAGATAACAATACAGAAGATTGAGGCTTACTGCCGCAATGTTCCTGAAGTGAAGATCTCAGTGATAATGTTGATATGTTCATTTTTGGAATCAACCCAATAATTGTAGAACTTTATTATGTTTTTGTGCTTTAAAGTTTCCAGCAAATGGACTTCGGAGTTATGACGCTCCTTATCCTCAGACTTGCGCATTACATCTGCCACCTTAATCTGATTCCATGCTACTTCTATTCCTTCTAATTCATCAAATGCTCTATATCTGTATACTTGATTAAGGACAAGCCAAGGGCACTGCATTTGCAACTAAGCATAATAAACTTGGAGAGGTAACACAAAAAATGTAAAATCAAAGCATAGGATACACTTTCTTAAAAGCTCCTCTTCCTAGAACCTCCTTATACTGAAATGTCATCGAAAATGTTATTCCCATTAAAACGCAAGAACAGAAAGAGATCCCATTTGAAACAATATCGTATAAACTAAATAGATGCAAAATGGAGATACAGATTATTGAATTAAAAGAAGAATGGAGAGCTAGTGAAATCTTTACAGACCCGACCGTAGCGACCACTGGGATCAACCTCAACGAAATCATTATCAGAATCATCCTGCTCTTGCTCCGACGATGATTCATGTGGCATTCTCGTCGTTCCAACGATCCAGAAGCAATTCTCCGGAAAACCGGTTTCCTGTTATTGATTACCACGTTGATCTGATCAAGTCAAATTGCCAATCTCTTATGCTTCTACCAAATAAAAGTGGAATTACGCACAATTCGAGAAGAAACGCATTCAATAATGTTTCGATTATTAAGAATGTAATTCAGAAAATCTATAAAATCTGGAAATGGTAGAAGGGGAATTAAAAAGGGCGGAGGCCGTGTGAGAAAGGAGAGAAGTTTCTTGTGATGGAAGAAGGCTTTAATGGCTGACCCAGAAGCCAATCACCGAACCTAGTGATCTGATTCCGACGGACTGCTCATTTTCTTCATAATGGCCTAGATACGCCATTAGCCCTTAACCTTTCTCCACTCGAGCGATTTAATTCCTTAAAAATGAAAAGCTATTGCAACAGGTTAGATGTGTTAGGGGTGTAAATGGGTAGAGCTTTTAAAAGGTAGCTTGAGCTCTAGCTCGAGTTGGGGCTTATCGAGTCTATTCCTATCGAGTTCGAGCTCGACTTTGAGCATAATTTGGAGCTCGATAAGTTAACGAGCCGAACTCGAACCCAATAATACTCGACCTTATTGGATTTTGATACTTATCAAATCTCTTAAATTTGTTGACTATATTATAACTTATGTTGGGTATAGTATTATTTTGTTAACAGTAATCATTATTATTAGTTTAAAATTATCAATTTTGATGATATCTTGTACTCCTTCCGTCCTAGCAAATATCCATCATATTTCTTTTTGGGTCGTCCCAGTAAAACTCCATCGTTTCCTAAAATTGAAACTTTTCGCATCAACTTTACCTTACTACCCTCTATTTCCCTTGCCACTCCAAAAAGTTATTTTTGTCTTATATACCTATTTTACTTTATTACCCTCTAGTCAACCACTTTTCTTAATCTCCATGAAAAGTCAAATGTTTTATATTTGGTTATTTCATTATTTGTTGATTATACTTTAGATAGTTTCAAAATGAGCCTACCAAGCTATTCGTACGGAGTTCGAGCTAAGATCAAACTTAACATATTGAGCTCTTAGAAATTTCAGGTCGAGTCAGAGTAGTACTGAACTACCGATAGGTTAAAGAGCCGAGCTAGAGCTTAGTGGACTCAGACTCGACCTGGACCATTTACACCACCTAGGTGTGCTTCAGGCCTATAGCAGCAATCTTTAACTTGAATCCTAGATACAGACCATAACATACAATACAACAAAGATCCATAGCAAATTGGACAAGGCAAGCATGCTTAACTTTTTAATGTATTTAAAGGCAACAAGATACTTTTATTAACAGAAACTAAAATGGAAAAAAGAAACAAATATTTTTATAATCAAAAGCTTCGACAAATCCCAATAACCGCCTCCACCACAACCACCCTCCGCATCATCCACCGCCGCATCCACCACCGCCGCATCCACCACCACCGTGTCTTTTCGTACGAGGCTTTTTAATACAAGCGAAGATGGCCATGGAGATAATGGAGAGCGAGAGTAGTACAAAGCAGAGCAACGAAAAGGGGCTTGTTTCATCATCCTGTGCCTCCACCGCCGTCGGTAGTACGCGGCGACCTGTTACAACCATCAAATGCTCAGCCACCATTTTTTTTTCTCTCGAAATTGCTTTCCGGCCAGCCGATATCAATCGAATAGATACTACTAGTATTTAATAGGAATAGATATTTCGATGAAAATTTGCGTCATTGTCCCGCGTTTGTTTTTTTCATTAGACTATTAGTTGCTTACGTACAGACCCACAAAAACTAGACTATTAATTGGAAACTTATCAAGAAATTACATACCGGCCATGTTCGTACTAACAAAATTGATACACTTGACTTTAAAATTTGTGTTTAACTCAAATTTTTATTAGAATCTTTTTTTAAAATAAATCATAAAAAATAAATTAAAAATTAGGCATATCAAATTATCTTATGCGTATAAGATATACCTTCTTTTACTTGAACGGTAAAAAAAAAATTATACATTAAATGCCGAAAAATAAATGTATCAATTTTACTGTGATTATATTTAAGTGGTTATGGAGATTAAAAAATGTTGGATTGTTGTGCAGGTGGTAGCCAGATATTGAGATTGACTTTTCAACGTTGGATCACAAGAATTATGAAATCAGACATGCAACGAATGAAGATTTCTGAAAATTGGGAATGTCTTTTAATACAATGAAGATAAATTTGATTAGTTCTAACTAGGGGTGAGAAATGAGTCAAGCCGGCTTGAGCTCCGGCTCGAGCTCTTAAGAGCCGAGCTTCACGAGCCTCGAGTCGATTTTTAAGCTTATATATTATACGAGCTGAGCCCGAAAGGCTCGGCTTGGTAGCTCAGCTCGGTAGACTCGCGAGCTTTAACAAGCCTCATGAACTTAGTTTGATATGAGTCAAAATGAGCCTACCCAGCAACCATATCGAACCTCACGAGCTTTCGAGCCGAGCTCGAGCCAACGAGCATCATGGAAATACCTGTAATATTCACATATTATACAGGTAAGGAATTTTCGAGCCTCACGAGCTTGGTTCAAGCCTAATTGAGTTGAGCTGAAACGAGCTTACCTCAACCATATCGAGCCTCACAAGCTTCCAAGCCGAGCTCGAGCTCGATTTTAGGCTCGAGTAGAATTCGAGCTGAGCTCGAGCTAAACCTCAACTTCACGAGCTCGTGCTCGAGCCTTTCAGGCTCTAGCTTGGCTCGGCTCGTTCTCACCCCTAATTCTAACAAACTATTCAGATACGTTTTTTTAATATAAAATTTAGACGTGTTAAATTAGAATTAGGTAAAAAATTATTTCTTAACTAGCTTCCACCCCTCATTCGGGACGGGAGAAAAAGAATTTAATGTAAATTATAGTAAATATTTATTAAATTTTACCAATGTTATAATTTACTAATTAACCCAATTTGCGGTAACAAAAGTGATAGGTAATAGTTAGAAATATATCAACGGCTGCCATCAAATAGAACACTAAAATATTGAAAGTCATATTAAAACATTAAATGAATCATTGTCGTAAAAAAAATTAAACATTGTTACTTGATTATTAGCCAAATAAAAGTAAAATGCAATAGTGACTCAGAATTGTTAAATCAACGACCATCATATGTGATATAATAACCCTAGATTTTTTAGTCCAATTTAATTATTAAATTAATCTCGGAGAAATTTCAATTATACCCTCAAAGGTATTTTAGTAATTTTCATTCCTGGTTGAAATCTCCTTGAGAAGCAAAGGCTGGCAAACGAGTGCCGACAAACCTCGTTTGCCAACACCCAACTCTGTCGTGACGGGCATTCTTGTTGTGTACTTTTTATTTTATAATTATGATTTCTTTTTATTTTTTTATTATTACTTGCTTTATTATTTTATATATTTTACTATTTTCATCATTTTATTATGTACATTCGTCTTTTTATTATTTAATGTTCTTTCGTGATTTTTACTATTTTATGTAACTTTGTCGTTTTCACAATTTTATGTACTTTATCAATTTCATTATTTTATATACTTGAACATTTTTTTCATTATTTTATATGCGTTATTCTTTTTATTATTTTATGTACTATCTTTTTTAACTATTTTGTGTACTCTCATTATTTCCATCATTTCATGTATTTTTGTCAATATTAGTATTTTATGAACTTATTACATTTTCTTCATCTCATAAACTTTTATCATCTTACTATTTTATGAACATGTTGTTCATTATTTCATGTGTTTTATTCTTACCAATTTATAAGAATACTACATTTTCACGTCTTTTTATATTTCATTAATTTAAGTATTTGCTTTATCTTTTTAGTCATTCTTTTAATTTATTCTTTTTAGTAATTAGTGGGTTTCAATTAATTAATTAAAATGAAAAAAAGAGAAAAATCAGAAATTCCGGCGGAGGAACTACCACACCACCTCACGCTTCTGATCTTGCTTCTTCTTCAATCCAACTCAAAACCTGGCCTCACTCCATCATCATCACCTTTAGCCCTTGTAAATCATCAACTTTGGTTATAAAGAGGATTGAATTGGAGGAGTTGAAGCAAAAAAAAAAAGAGAGAGAAAGAAGAACGGAACTTCCGCCGGCCTCCACCGTTTCTCCTCTTCCTCCGCCACTTTTGTCACCAATCGCTGCTTCTGTTAGCTCCGACTTGACGAGAAGAATCCAAACCACCCTCTCAAATTGCCGGAGATGCTCTAAAACCGTTTGCCCGACTCGGAACGAGTTTTCTCTCTAACCGGAGCTCCGTTCGCCACAAAACCACCACCAAACATCTCCTCCTCAACATCCGCACCAACCGGCACCTCACTACGTATTTAACATGGTCATTGTAGCGCCGTTTTTGAGCTATTTGCGCTACTATAGTAGCGCTAAAATGCGCTCCTACAGGCGCTACGTAGGGAGCCGCTTTTTTGAGGACGTGCGCTTCAAGGCGCTACACCGTAGCGCCGTTGTTCCGTCTTTTAGCGCTATAAGCATCCACGTAAGCTGCTGACACGCGCATGCACTTGGAGCGCTGTTGTAGCGCCTCCAAGCGGTACAACCGTTTTATTATTATAATTATTCTTATTTTGGAATTTTGTTTTGAGATTGTTTTATTATTATTATTATTATTATTATTCTTATTTTAGAATTTTGTATTGAGATTGTTTTATATTATTATTATTATTATTATTATTATTCTTATTTTGGAATTTTGTATTCACTAAACGGATTAATAAATTCAGTATTTATAATTAGAAATGAAAAGACAGTTTAAGGACTTTTTAATTAGGAATTAAGAAATTCAGTATTTATAAAATATTATATTTACATCAAAAATACCTAAATAAGTAAAATCTATAAATCCTATGAAGGTGGAGGAGCGGGAGGAGTATCATCACGAGCGCCACCAGGACCACGCTGTTGCTGCTGCGGATTCTGGACTTGCAAGAAGCTTCTGATGTAAGCCTCCATCACCTCCGGCGTCGACATGAGTTGAGTAAGAGGACCAGTCGGCGGGATGTCGAACTGTGGAGGAGGGTCGTCCATGCGAGGGGTGTACACATTATCGAGCAAACCAGTGAAGAAGTTGGCGGTTCTCGGGGACGACGACTGTGGCCTCGATGATCCGGCAACCAATTGTGATGGCACATCAGTATGCGACAAGCGACCCATGCTCTGAAGCTCTCCCCAGACGACACTCAGGGCCGCGTTTGTCTGGCGTATGAGCTCGGACTGTCGCGTGATCAACATCTCGTGCTCGGTGGCGCGCCTCGAGCATGGATCTCCTCGTCCTGTCTGTCGATGCGCTCCTTATCCTTCTGACGCTCCTCCTCCAACTGTATCTCCCGCTGTAAGATATGTAAAAGTAACAATTTAATCCTTGAATTTTTTAAAAAGTTACAAAGTGGACGACATCTATTTGTAGTTACCTCTGATGGCTGCGGAGGATGGGCGAGTCGGGATGGACCAGTGCGGGGTGCTGATCTCCAACGTCCTCTGGTGGGGTTTTGCCGGTCACCTCCATGTAGACGTCGGGATCGAAAAGTGGCATATCATCCTCGTCCTCATACTTCTCCCGCATAGCCTCGATATATTTTCCCTACGTAATAAAAACAAATAACTTTAATTTTTTTTAAAAAAATACTATAATATAGCGGATATATTAGTATAAAGTAAGAAAGGAGGGTACCTCGAAGTCCGCCTCCTCACCACCCCACTCCCGTCGAAACTCCAAAATGCTCACAGGTCGACCACGTTGTTCACTCTGTCAATTCAAACATGTTAATATATTATATGAATTTAATGAAAAATAAGGAAAAAAATAGAGTAAGGAAGTAATTACATAGCGCTCATATGCTCCCTGCAACGACAACCTCCCGTGCCTCTTCTTCTTTGGCTTTTCGTTGACCTTCTTAGCATTCTCTTGCGCCTGTTTCGAGGTCTTCTGAAAATGCTCAGAGTTCCAGAAATCTATCAGCTTGTCCCAAACCTCCTGAGACATTTTAGGAGGTTTCTGCTGACGCTAGTGGTCGTGGTTCGGGTTCTCCTCGGTGAGGGGGTGATGGTCGTTGTACCGACCTCGGAGTTTGGAGAGCTTTGTTCGGTACAGCTCACCAAACCGAGATATGAGCGCTCTGAGCACGTCCTCATCACCGCTACGTGAGACCCAATCATAACTCTCCTAAACAAAAAAAATGTGGCACTAATAATGTAACATTTATTATAAAATGTAACAATTATTATAAAACATGAAGTCTAATTATGGTAAAAAAAATATAAACATTACCTTGAACTTCGTGATGTATGCATCCTGAGCCTCTTGAGGGAGATCAAAGAATGATGGTGACCAACCCGTCCAATAGCCCTCAAGAATGCTATTTATGGTGGATGGACATAGTGAAGCCATGCATGCGAGGCTGCATATTATAAAACAGAACATATTATATATAACTATCTTTATACATATTCCGGAATCAAACATTATATAGAATTTGTAAAAGTCTAGAGGTAATACGTACTGGCCCACGAGAATACGCTTCCTTCCATCCTCCATCAGCTCTGGCGGTGGGAGCACTACGGTAGTGGTGGCCTGAGACGTGCCCTGAGCTCGACGAGCTCTACGTCTCGGGGGCGGCGGTGGTCTGGGTGCATCACCCTCAACAGGCAACGAGGGAGTGGGCATCGACGGAGATGCGCGAGAAGATCCACTCTCGGAACTACCTCGGCCACGACCCCCACGACGTGCCGATCCACGGCTCGATGTCCCGGTGGACTGCTGGTCATGTCGGTCGCAAGAATCCCGAGAACTCGACATACTATTTGTTTATAACGTTACCAGAAAGTTTATTATTCTTTTGCAAATTAGCCCTTTAATTTTTAATCTGGCCCTAATTTTTTTTCTAAAATTCACAGAAATTGTACATAATTATTATAAATTCCTAAAAATTCACGGAAAATTCATAATTCCTAAAATTTCACAGAAAGTTCATAATTTCTGAATTATACAATTTCGCCCTAATGTTTTTTTCTAAAATTCACATAAATTCAACATAATTATTATGAATTCCTAAAATTCCTATAATTTCTGAATTATACAATTTTGCCCTAATGTTTTTTTTCTATAATTCACAGAAATTGTACGTAATTTTTATAAATTCCTAAATATTCACAGAAAATTCATAATTATTATAAATTCCTAAAATTCCTATAATTCCTCATTATTATTATAAATTCATAAAATTCCTATAATTATACAATTTCTCATGAATTATACATATAATTCATAAAATTCCTAAAAGGCAGAGGCAGAGGCAGAGCTTCAATTCAGAATTCCTAAAAATTGTACGTAATTATTACAAATTCCTAAAAATTCACGGAAAATTCATAATTATTATAAATTCCTATAATTCCTAAAATTCAACATAATTATTATAAATTCCTAAAATTCCTAAAATTAATTAAAATTTCGCATGAATTATACATATAATTCATAAAATTCCTAAAAGAGGCAGAGGCAGAGGCAGAGCTTCAATTCAGAATTCATGAATTATACATATAATTTCTAAAACGCACAAAAATTAATCCAAATTTGCATGCCCATACTGTAATCCAAGGGTGTTTTACCTCTGGCCTAGATGACGCCACGACGGGGAGATGCGCCGGCCGACGGTGATGCCGCGGTGGAGATGGGCGCGAATAGAAAAAAAAATGAAATTAGCCTCGGATGGGAGAAGCGGTGAAAATGGGCGGCGTAAGAGAGGAGAACGTACCTAAGGTTGGAACCGGTGAGCCGCGACGTGGGAGGAGCGCGAACGGACCGCCGGCGGAGGAGTTGGCGTCGGAGGCTTTGGAAGGGGCAGAGGAATTCAAGAGTCGGTTATGAAAGAGGAGAAGTCGAAATGGTCTGTAAATTGGTGCTTGTAGCGCCGTAACGCGCTACCATAGCGCTTCAAGTGGAGCCTTCCAGAGTACGCTTCAGCTTCCCCTCCACTTTTTCGGTTTCCGAGGTGCCGGATTTAAATTTTTCGTAGTAGCGCTTCGAAGCGCTTCAAGAGCGGTACACATATATTTATATTACATATTATCGTATACAATATATGTCAAGTTATATATATATATATGTATATATATTATAATATATATGTACGTATATGTATAGATATATATAATATATATATATATAATATATGTATATATATTACATATATTAGGTATATATATACTATATATATATCTATATATATATATACATATATATTATAATATATATATATATATATATATATTTGTATCTAAAGTATACTTATGTAATATATATAATTATATGTATATATATAAGAATGTATCTAAAATATGTATCTATACATATTACATATGTATTTGTACATATCTATATGAATGTATGTTAAATATACTTATGTAATATATGTATATTACAATTATTATATATATATATAATAATTCAGTTAACATAAACCGACAAATTAGTCATTTATAAAGGTTAAACTGTTTAATTATGACACTATCATGCATCGAGAATTTCATCGTCATCGTCACATTCACGAGCATTGCCATATTCCAACTGCTCTGGCTCTACGTTACTATCAACCAGAGGTATACCTACATCATCATTGTCTGTCACAATTATGGCATCCTCAATTCGTTGTTCTTGGAGAGGATCGTCATCGATGCTTTGTTCTACGTTATTCGATGTTGAGCTTGATGCAGCGGACACTCGTTTTCCGTCACCTGTCCAATGTCGCGGTTTCATTTTAAAAACGGTCCATCGCTTCTTCAGATCCCGAAAGTTTGAGGGATACTCGATATAAACAACCTGTTGTGCCTGACTTGCAAGGATGAAAGGATCATACCACTTCAAGCGAGATGTGTGGTCAACGTCAGTTATCCCGGAAAGCTTATCCGTGCGCACACCTTTAGTTGGGTCAAATCATGTCCCCTTGAATACTGTCACCTTGTTTTTGTTGTAACGAAGGACAAGGATCTCATCAAGGCAGCCGTAAAAGTCATCACAATTTTCTTCATCATTGATATCTCCAAGGACACAAACACCCCAATTAGACGTTTTCCCACGCCCATATTCTCTGGTGTGGAATCTAAAACCGTTCACATGTGAGCCACCGAAAGATTTAGCTGTCAAATGCGGAAAACAAGCCAAATCATACAGTAGTGGGGGAAAGGACCACCGCTTTGCTTGGGCTAGCTCTTTGAACCAGTGTGTGAAATTTGCTAGTCTGTAGTCATTCAAACCACCTTTGGCCAAATCCGGGTAAAGTGCGCATGACATCTCGTTGAATTGATTGCACATGCGAACAACGTCACTGTAATCAGATACTTTGTTACATAAAGTAAAAAACGTGCACAATTGATTATCAGAAATCTTACCTTATATAAGGCTCAATCTCTGGACAGTTTTGGAGAATATAGGTCTGCACATGGTGCACCTCTTTATCGGTCAGTTGTCTATTTCGTAGTTCGCCAAAGTTTTTCACTGCATGGTTGAAAATAGATACACCGTTTGCATCGTACGCTGCATTCTAAACTTCATTACGCACTTGAGGGTTGATGCGGGTTCCGAAATTGTCATCCATGTAATGCTCGGTGAAAAATGCTACCTCTTGAACCAAATATTTTTCGATGATCGATCCTTCCTTGAATTGTTTATTAGAGCATTTCTGTTTCAATGTTTTCATCATCCGTTCAAATCCATACATCCACCAATACTGGACAGGACCACAAATTCTTAGTTGCCACGGTAAATGCACAGTCAAATGTTCCATGGAGTCAAAGAACGATGGGGGGAAGAACTTTTCTAACTTGCACAACGTCAAAGCAATAAATTCATCCAACTTTTGCACGTCCTGTAAATGGAACTCTCTAGCACAAATTATTCTAAAATTTTTGCTAAATTCAGCTATTGGATTCCAGATCTCATCAGGAACGTTGCCGCGTAAGACGATTGGAAGCAATTTCTGCATAAAAACATGGCAATCATTCGTTTTCATGCTGTAAAATGTATTGTTCGACGTGTTCACACAACTTCCAATGTTTGATGCATATCCATCAGGAAGTTTTATCGTGTTCTTCAACCATTTGCAAACATTAGCAATCTGATCTTCACTCAAAGTATAAATTGCTTTAGGTTGACATGGTCTTCCATCACGTCCGGGGAATAAATGCAGCTCTTGTCGGATGTTCAATTTCAGGAGATCACGTCTCGAGTTTGCATTGTCCTTAGTCTTACCTTTTTGATTCATAACCGTGTAGAAGACATTGTCGAAACAAATATGCATTACATCAAGGTTATGTCTAATTAACAAATGTCTCCAGTACGGTAGCTCCCAGAAGATTGATTTCTTAATCCAGTTATGAATCACACCAAAGCCATCAGGTCGATGCCTGTCCCAATCTGACCCAAATGGTGGGAATTCAATCTGATCAATCTCCCTTAGTATTTCAATGCCAGACTTATATTCAAAATGCTTTGTTCACTCTCGATGACCCGGGCTCATTGTCATTCGATACGATTGCCGTCCGTGTAAAAATCTTTTGTGACACCCCCACCAACAAGGTTTACGCCCATAAGTTAATTGGAAACTGGACACATCAACCATACAGTATGGGCATGCAAGTTTCCCATGTGTACTCCAACCCGAGAGCATACCATAAGCTGGAAAGTCATTGATGGTCCAAAGCAGACATGCCCGCATTATAAAGTTCTTTCTACGGTGCGCATCCCAAGTTTGGACACCTACACTCCATAGACTATTCAGCTCGTCTACCAATGGTCGTAAGAAGACATCAATGTTGCGCCCTGGTGATCGTGGACCCGGGATTAGCAATGCCATGTAGATGTACGGCTGCTTCATACATAAATCAGGTGGTAAATTGTATACTGTGATGAATACCGGCCACATTGAATACGGGTTACTCATATCTGAAAGTGGGTTAAATCCATCAGTGCATAACCCTAATCGTACCTTCCCGATCTCTGCGGGAAAATCGGAAAACAACATATCAATATGTTTCCATGCCTGTGATTGGCTTGGGTGTCCAATTTTACCATTTGCATTTACATTGGCCCTTGTATGATAACTCATTAATTCAGCAGTTTTCGAAGATTGGTAAAGACGCTTAAGGCGCTCGGTAATTGGGAGATAACGTAAAACCTTCTTCGGTTTCAATTTCTTCTGGCCACGCCGATCCATAGCCCCCTTAAAAGTATATCTGTCCGAACCACACACTGCACACTTCATCAAATCGCTGAACCCACCATCAAACAACATACAATTGTTATCGCAAGCGTGAATTTTGATATACGGTAGCCCTAAGTCCCTGATCATTTTCTTAGCTTCAGCTGTGTTCGTGGGCAACGAGTTTTCGCCAGGTAATATTTCATTGATACACTTAATCATTTTCGAGAAGATGACATCAGATATATTATGCTGGCTTTTCAGGCTAAAAAACTTTGTCAATACCGATAGTTTCTTGTGTTCTGTACGAGCTCCATTATAAAGAGGTTCTGATGCAGCCTGCAACAAAGCAAAAAACTTTTGCGCCTCTTCATTTGGAGTTTCCACTGCATCGACTTCAGTGCTGGTTGAGTCTCCTCAAAATTATTGTAACCATAATCATTTCCGTCCTCATCATTAATGGTCTGTTCAACAATATTAAGATGAACTCCCAAACCTTCATAAACCATTTACCGAACATTCCAATCTTCATACTCAGGATTCACTGAGTCCGTTTGCGTACATCCACGTGGATTACTAGACGACGATCCATCGACGAATCTATCATGACCTCCGACTACAGTGGGATCAATCTGTACTGTCTCACCATGACAATCCCACAAATAATAATTTGGTTTAAAATCATACTCGCATAAATGATTTCCAATAGTAACTTTATCATGATAGAATCTATTTCTACACTTTGTACACGGACATTTCACAGTAGACATCCCATTCGATTCAGCAATCGAAAAAGCAAAGTCCAGAAAATAATTTAGCCCCTCAAAGAATCTTCGACTGATAGCACGAGTTCCCTCCTCTAACCGCTGATACATCCAATCACGTTCTCCAGCCATATTTTTGCTCCTACACAACAATGTTTGTACCAAAACATAAAAAGTATAGAACAAACATCAATACTCCATATGTAAATCTAACTTCTCAAAGTTATTTCGTCCTAATCATAAAGGGTGCATGAGTCCTATCCTATTCGTAAAAGTACAATCGGTATACAAATTTTATGATTGTATAAGTATACCTCGTACAACTTACATAAATTTAAAGACATTTCGTCTCGAGTTCCTCATTATACCATATTTTGGGTTTTAAATCCCAAACAGGTATAATAAGGAACAAGACTAGAAATGCAACGAAATTTATGCCGTTATCTTGATTATACATATACAACCATAAAACTTTAATATACCGATTGCAGTTTTACAAACTGTCCACTCTGGACAATCAATGAATATTAAATTGAATATTATATTTTACAATATCATTTCCAATACTGAAAACAATATCGTGCATATAATATTCTAATTAATACTCATAGACACAAACTATGGTTAAAATCTAAAACATGAAATTTCACTACTTTCAACATATAAAATAATTAACAACATACATTGAAAATAAGAAACTCCACTTAACCAAACAAAAATCAACCAAAAGATATTCAAAAAAATTTATTAAATCATACCTTAAGTAACTCCACAAGATCTGATCTGTTGTTTGGGCACGACTAATATGGAATAACCACCAAAAATGGTTGAAACACCCACTTTTGTTAAAGAGAAACAAAGCCACAACTGAAATGAGAGATTGGAGAGCTCGGACCGATTTTTTCGTCGTTCCCGAAGCTCCCGAAACTCTGTTGTTGAAGATGCGCGGAGACGAGGCCGGAGCTCTGTTCTTCACGAAGTGAACACTCTGTCTGCTCTGTTGGTGAATGGTGAAGAAACGCTCTGTCGGTGAAGAAGTGCGGAGAGGAAGACGAAGGAGATGCAGCTGCCGTATTTAATTCGTCTTCGTAACGCTTTAATGCGCTCCAACGGCGCTACAACGGCCCGAAAAAAAATGTTGTCAGCTGTCACTGTCTGGAAGCGCTAAAGAGCGCTACATAGGCGCTTCAGGTAGAAAAACGGACCCACCCTGTAGCGCTCTGTAGCGCGAACTGATAATTCGCCCGCTTGTAACGCCTTAAAGCGCTTCTTAAGGCGCTACAAATACGCCCTCAACTACGTAGTGCCTGAACCGCCGACGGAATCAGTCGCCGCCGCCATCTGCAACGAACGCCGGCGAACCCGTGAAGAAGAAGCCGCTGCACTTGTTTTAATGTTTTTGGGTAAAACTAAACAGTTAGTCCTTTTTCTTCATCTATTCCCCTTGTTTTAGGGGCTCCCTAAGTTTCAATTAACTTTTATTCCTACCACTTTTTATAGTTTAAAATTTAACGTTTTAGTCACTAGTTTAAACTTTGCATTTATTTTCTTTAAAATGTTTAAGCTTACTAACTTTCTTTTAAAGTTCCATACTTTATTATTTATACTCATAACACTTTTAATACACCATACTAAATTATTTTATTGTTATTTCTAACATATTTTGAGTTTATTAACTTTGTAATTTACTAAAATTTAGTTTGCTTTATTTTCTTGTAAAGTTATTTTTCTAAAACTTAGAAAATCAATAACTTTTTCATTTTGATCTTTTTGGTTAAAAAATATTTTAGTTAAGCTTAAATACTTATATTTTACATATGGAACTTTTCAAAAAGTATTTTTGTAGAATATAAAAATATTTTATCATTGCAATTAATTTCATTTTTATTATTTTTATAGAAAAAAGGGGGTTAACAAAGGTTGGAAAAATTATATATTTTGTACATAAATCCTATAATAGAGTTTTATAACTTTCAAATTTTCATTTCCAACTTTTAAAATTGTTTAAAGTATTGGAATTTATTTTTCCTTGCTTAAAAATATTTTCTTGTGCTTAAAATTTGTATTTGTGCTTGTTAGCCCTCCAAAAATTACCGGACTCTACTTTTGGCCCAAACCTTACTTCTAGCTATCGTAGACCATTAGAAAATCGTAAAAGCCTCCGTTACACTTCCGTAAATCTTACCACCTGACACCGATAAACAATTTCTTGCGGATTGTTATAAAATTTCCCGTTAAATTCTTATTATCGCTAGGTTCTAAACTTCAAGCTCCAACTCCAACCGATGTGCCCGGCCATCCCTGATCCATAGCCGACCCATACTACCGGTTACATCCATGTAAGGGGGTAGTGTACAGGTTTTTCATTATAGTTCTATTTCATATTCGTAAATAAGATATCAAATAATGAACTTTGAGTTGAACACTTGACTAAATACAAAAATGACGAACGAGTAATCCGTGTAGTATAATATATTAATTTCTTGATGCCTTGAGTTAATTTTCAATCTATGAACTATGGGTTGCAACTTTAGTAGTGATTGATTCTTGATCATTGTACGGTGATTGATGTTTGCAAATTTAGCATCATGCTAGGGCTGTTATCCTAAAGAAAACTCGTTAGTATCATACTAGGGCCGATAATTGAACTCTGCTAGTACCATGTCAGGATCGGAGAGTCAAAATGAACTTAATTTCATGTATAGGACCGTGGGACGCTAGTACCATGCTTAGGACTGAAAATTGATATTGACATGTTTAGGGTATTTTATGCATAGAATCATGAAATGTGTATTAAGCCGCTAGAAAATACTTTGGCGCGAAATCAACAGACAAAGGAGTTTTATTAAACAACCACGAGATTGAGAGATGACTTAAGCTAATTACAATTAATGAATAATTAATTGTCATGACATCATGCAAGAAACAGGATATAAAGTTTAAAAGTAGAATGCCTAGGTCATGGCATCACATTAAAGATATAATAGAAGTTTAAACGGCATGCATCACGAACGGTTGACGTATTGGATGTTGGTTGGCACTTGCATGAGCATAATTAAGAATTACATCTGATTACCTTGAGACGTTGTTAACCAATAGAGTTATGTGTGGTATGGAAATACATGGCTTCAATTGGTTAACAAGTCAGGCATGCTTGTGTGGCAAACAGGCCAATCGAGCAATACCTGATAGCGTAGTGAGTTAGTCTACGACACAGTTATCCATTGGGTTATGCGTGGGTGGTGTCCAGATCAGAACCTGCATGACTTCCACTTGGGGTATGTGTGGTATGGCGAGCAGACCAATCATGCATGATTTTAGATGGCTAACCGGTTAGGTATGCTTACATGGCGAGTAGACCAAACAAGCATGACCTAACCAGCGTAACGCCGTTATCCATCGGAGTATGCGTGGCATGGCGGGCAGACCAAACATGCAAGACTTCGAGTGGTTAGCAAGTTAGGTATGAGGGAGTAGCGAGCAGACTACACTTCATGACCTGGCTTAAGCGTAATGAATGGGGTATGAGGGGGTGGCGGGCAGACTACACTTCATGACCTGACTGCCGTTAGTATGAGAAGTGGAGAGATTCAGGACGGACGACCTGAACATGTCATGGCGGGTGAGTAGACCCGATCCATTTAGATTTTGGGCGCGCAGACCCGTTAGGTAGTGCTCTGGCTTCACTTGCTGGCGGGCAGACCAGTTTTGTGAATGTGCGATCACGAGAAGCTCTTCCCCGGATGGGTATCTTCTGGGACGACTGTAAGTATCCCCAGTGGCTCTGCTTACGGAACATTCCCATAGTGGGTGCTGTACACACCCAGTGTAGGTTCGTCCAACGACATTTATTTGGTAATAATAAGAAATAAATGGTTCATTTCATCGGACATGTGACACATTTTCTAGACACGTTTCATAGCTTACTTTTCCTCGTGCTCGAATGATTGGATTACTGTTTATTAATGAATCATACTTAGTTTCCATTGTTTGTATACTTGTTTATTTGAGGACGTATCAGAACCCTAGCGAAGGTCCTGATACACTCCTTACTGAGCGTATGGACGCTCACCCCTTATAATTTCAGGTGAGTACCCTACTGATGAGTACTATCCCGAGTTCACTAAGTAGGAGCTGTGGTGGACTAAGACTCTTTTCATTGGTTTGGCATTGAGTAAGCGCTTTCAGTCAAGCTTGAATTACCCGTAAATGGCATTGTGTGCTTTATTTTATGGTCAATATCATATCTGGATTAGATCCATCCGTCAGTCTCTGTCTTTTCTCCGTGGTACAGTGTCCATGTCCCAGCGGGGACGCTGGACTCCCTTGGAGGGGGGTGGATAATGTTGTTCATTCCACATGGAGGGGCTGAGGGAGATGCAAATCCGTGCGGGCCTGGGGCCCAAAGCGGACAATATCTTGGCACTGTACACGTGCATTACGAGATGGTATCGAGCGACTGCACAATGTCCATGTGCCGTGAGATCTGGACTCCCTTGGAGTGGGGTGGATGATGTTGTTCATCCCACATTGAGGGGCTAAGGGAGTAATGCATGCCTTATAAGGGTGGTTGCTCCTTAACCCCATAAGACCTGTTTTACCTGTGAATTCAGGTAGAAGCAAATCCGTGCGGGCCCGAGGCCCAAAGCGGACAATATCTTAGTACTGTACACGGTCTGTTACATGTGACCATCGGTAACAGGCTCATCGGTATTTGTTATAGCAAATCTTGGGTGCTGATGTAGCTCCAATCTACAAATACATGTGACAAAAATATTAATTAGATATTAAAATATCTTCAATCAGTAATAGTACATAAATATAAGTACGTACGTGTCATCTACATCAGCGTTAACATCAGGCACGTCCACGTTATTCCCCTTATCATTATTGGACGTATTACTACAACTTCTGATCTCTTCGATAACCAGACAACTATAAATGTAGGCATAAAAGGAAGCAATATTACATCAATGTACTAAAGTTAATTAAGCATCAACATTCAAAATAACAAATACCTTTTTAATGGGATATCACCACTTCCATCATCTTGATCTGCTGGACGTTTAAGAGGTAGCATTAACTTACCTCGTATATGTCGCTACATTTAGGAAGATCATTAAGTTTATATATGCATTTAGGTATTTAGTCATTTACAAAAACACATCCAAATAAAATGTGTTATGTGACATAGCATACGTCTTTGATGATTTCTATTATCGTCCGACTCTCCGATGCAAAATCGATTTCAGACTATGTCGTGACAGCAAACCCCAATAGTTTATTTGTAATATTAAAATCAGTCAATTTAATATATTTACAATAAAAATCAGCTCCATGCTCAAACACTTTTTGAGAGCACAAACGACATGTTAATTACCAAAGGGGATAATCCTTGACACATATAACATTGCATCCAAAATTTCTTATCTACTTAGAATAATAAGTTTAATCAAATAAATATAATGATAATTATAAAATAGAAAAAGAACAAAAAATGCAAACATTAATGAGAACGACCATATGATCGAATGGCCTCAAGCTGTCGTAAAAATACACCTTTCACGACGGGTTCACTTTCACTTGCCGATTTAGTGCCATGTTCATCATCAATTCATATCGTGATGGCGTTCGCATTAACAACAAACCTGCAATACATACAATGTTATACAACATTATATTTAATCGTAAGTATCATAATTCTGAAATCAACTTAAACCAATATAGGAAAAAAGAGTACAAAACAAAACGTACGAAACACGAATCATAAAAACTTCCGGAATGTCCATGTTGACGTTTATTTTCGTCCCACATGTTGCAGAAAATAAATAATTTCCGAGACAAATACACAAAAAACAAACATAAGCAAACTAAAACTTATAGTTTACGCAGATAAACAAAATTTATATATTACGCCAGTTCATTGAATTATATATACCGAATTAACATAAAAAAACATACCTTCATATTTTTAACATACGCCGTCGTTACGACCATTATAACACATGTTTCTAAATCAACATGTATAAGATCTCCCAACTTTTAACCAAATCGCCCCAGAAGGTTATTTCAATATAATTTCCACTATAACAGACACATGTACAGACGTTAATCAACAGACAAGTATATTTAAACATATAATAATGTGATATACTTTGAAAAATACATATACCTTTGATCCACAACCCAAATAGATTGCATTTGCAACAGATTTTTTCTTTTCAGCACTATCTCACGTGGCGCATCGTGCTTAACTAATCTGTCAACATCTAAACATAATACTATTTTGTTAAACTCCAGTTATTATAAGTGATAACATACGTTCACATAAGTGAAAATATTATACATGCATTAAATAAAAAGTTATACCTGTGCAAAATGTGTTTTTAGGAAATTCCTTAGATAAATCCACATATTGCACAAAGTCAAACTTATGTCTTGGAATATCAGGAGCCTCGACATCAATCACACAAACCACGGTGTACCTTGTGGAAAAAATCTTATTCACATCGTACGGGTCGCATATAGTCAGCAGGTTTACCGACCATAAAATTCTTGATGTTGTAAATCAACCATTCTTTCAACAATGGATGGAATTTACCATCATGAGCCAAAGACACATGTGAAGTGCGTTGGTCGTGCATGAAACAAATTCGTTGCATGGAAATCTTCAGTATATAAGGTAACAGTTCAGTTTTTCCGTGATTCTGTATTTTTGGGATGCGTATAAAATGCATATCAAGATAAATTGAGGTTAAGTTTGGTTAAGGAGGTGTGTCTGACGGTCATCGCCGTTCTGGGAATGAAGCTTCGCATGTATCTGGGAAAGGCTTCACATGAATCTGTGAAGAAGCTTCGCATGAATCTAGGAAGGGCTTCGCATGAGTCTGAGAAGAAGTTTCGCATAAATCTGAGACTTCGCGTATATATATATCTGAGACTTCGTGTAAATCTGTTTTGTTATAGACGCTTCGCGATGGGGGATCCCATGGCCAGCTTCGCTTTGGGGTCTTCGCATTTGCTAGGAGGTTCTGCCCGAGAGGACTTTGCCTTCGCCTGTACTTCACATTCGCTCTGAGAGGCTCCGCACCTACTATGGGAGTCCTCGCAGTCATCCTGAGAGGCTCCGCATTCACTACGGGAGTCCTCGCGTTTGTTCTGAGGCTTCACCTTCACATTGAGTCTTCGCCTTCGCACTGGGAGACTTCACCTTCGCCAGGAGGAGCTTCATCTTCGCCAAGGGGTTTCCTCTCCCCCGCACCTTCAGTATTGCAATGTGACCCTCAGCTCCCTCTAACCTTGGTAGCACCAAACTTAACTTATGGCATAGGCTGAGTATGTGCGTTGATCTGGGAATCTGTTCAGGAATACTTGCTTGACAAGTTTCCTTCTGTATATGTTATCTGGATCTGTTATGTTCGGCAGCGGGGAATCCGGACCCCGGGCTGGTACCATGCCTCTGATAATTCTGATATTCTGATACTCTGATATTCTGAAATCCTCTTCTGTAAGGCTAAAAGCCTCAGAGGTCTGCCAAATCTGTCTAACATAGAATAACGCTATGTTTGTTATATTTGTCTGTTTGTATATGTGTTTTCTGTGCAGGTATATCTCATTGGTATTACGCATTATGTTACGGTCACCCCGAGCGAGTTGTGACCCGGGGCTCTGGTTTTGGCCTGCGGGTCACGTTTTGGGTGGTTAAATGGCTCCTGAGACTTATCCGAGCATTATTTCTGGGAATCCTTCGGGTTTTGAGGTCGTGTGGGTTCCCCGGACATTTTCGCCGAAAATATTTTTCGGGGCCGGGGGGTTGTCTCGGGACGTACAGCGGGCTCGGTAGCGCTCCCAGGAACTCGGAATGGGAAACCGTTTACATATTTGGAATCGTGGGAACGTTCCGGATATTTTTACGAAGTATAATTTTTGGGTGGGGACGTTCGGTCCCGGGCGACTCCCGGGACTCGGGATGAAAATTTTCTGATTACTTTGGTGTTAGGTATGTTATATTTTAAGACGGATTTCATGGTTATTTTGGTGGAATTTTGGCATGGCGGGTTTTTGGTTCGGGTTAAGACGTCAGGATTTGCTCGGGTTCAGCGGGCCCGGTAGGACACTCTGGAAGGGTAATTGAACATGTGAAAGTTGATTTGTGTATGATATGAGGTTCTGAGGGTTGTGTACAGTTTTCGTTCCAGTTGGAGAAGCGGTTTGGAAGTTGCGGTTTGGGCTAATTTGCGAAAGTGGGAAAGTTTGGGGTCTAAAGTGTAATTAACCCAAAAATCTGCACTAATTGGAAATGGACAAGAGATGAGGCGGTGAAATGGGATGAGATAAGGGACATGTGTCCAATTATGGTGAAAGATAGAAAAGAAAAGGGATTAAAAGGGAAGAAGTATAAAAGGGAGAGTTATTACATGAAAAACATTTTTGTTTTCTTCTTCTTCTTCCTTCTTCTCTCTTGCCGCCATTGTCATCCCTCTCCCAAGCTCCTTGTGCACTTCAATTCTTGGCTGAAATCATCAAAGATTGGAAGCTTGATTTGGTTGGAAAAAGAGGAAGAAAATGGATTTAGGGTTTGTTCATTACTACATGTTTGGATGATCTTCTTCCTCCCATCTTTTAGTATGTTGTTGGTGGTATGGAGAAGAGTAGGAATTGGGGTTTAAATGATGGAAGAACACCATGTTTAAGGGAAACATAATTAGCCGAATTATTGATGAATTTTCTAAAATGGTGTATGTTTGGATTCTTGAATCATGCTTTGGATATGTGGTTCCTAGCATGATTCTAAGGCATTGTGTGGTTTCAATTTGATGGAAAGTATGTTGTGTGGAAAAGCCCCAAATTGAGTGAATAGTGTAATTAGGGTTTATGTTGATTTTGGTTGATTTAAGTGTAATTGGTTAGCATTCTTGGTTAAGAAGTGTAATTGGTGGTTAAAGAATGTAAATGGAACCTTGAATGGTTTGATTTGAAGGTTTGGTGGAATTTGGGTGTAAGGCCGAAACTTTGGATGAATCTTTTTCCATGTTAGGGTTGTGTTTTGGTTGTGTTGGTTGGTAATTTGGTATCGTGGATGGAAGAAGGTTCGTATTGATGTTTGAAACGTTGCTTTCGGGCAATGGGAGCAAAGTTCACTTTTATCCGGGTTTAAGGGTGAAAGTGTCTGGAATGTGGGTTTAAAGGTTGGAATGTGTTTGTGGGTGTGTGAATAACAATGTTCTAGCTCGGTTCGTGAAACCGAGCTTTCTGTGGATTTTTGCGGGAAAGTGCGGGTTTGGTTTCTGGGGGTGTATTGTGACGTGTTTTGATTGGTTTATGGTTGTTCAGTGTGTTTCTACGTTGGTGGAGCAGTGTGGGACCATCAGAGTTCAGTTTGCACTTTTCGAGCCGGGAGTCGGGATTTCCCGGGAGTTGTGCTGCAGGGCAGTGTTTCGAGGTAAGGGTTCAACTTCTCTCGTTATACATACTGGTATGGGACTTTATGTATACGGGTTTAGTTGAGGCGGGTTCCCGGGTTGAGGACGGTGGTTCGGTGATCCCGGGACCTGTCATATGGTAAGATGCATGTTTGTATTTGTTCTGTTTCAAGGCCCGGATGGTCTTGGAGGCCACGGGTTGGTATTCTGTTCTGTATATCCGCGCTAGGCGCCGATATTTATACTTATGCCATTTTGGTATATATTCTATTCTGTTTTGCATATGCATTATTATTATGATATGTTCTGTTCTGTGACGAGACCCGGATGGTCTTAGAGGCCACGGGTGCTCCTTGGTTCTGTTCTGCAGTGTCTGCACTGAGGGTGCCGACATTCTATTTGTATCCGCACCGGGAGTGCCGATATTCTGTTCTGTGTGTCCGCACTGGAGGGTGCCGACACTTTACGTATACACGCACCGGGAGTGCAGGTATACTTCTGTGACCCTACGACAGTTTGGGGATCGCGACCCCAGCCGGTACCGTGCTTCTGTTCTGTATATTCTGACCTCTTAGAGAGGGCTGTCGTTTTGGGTCATTCTGGCGGTTGGACCGCGTATGATGGGTTCCGGCTCACCTCTGACTTTGCATACATGCATACGTATATATATATGTGTTTGTGTTTGTTCTGTTTTGCAGGTTCGGTTCAGCAGCACTTGTACAAACTGTATCTTACCTCAGCCCTTACTGGGTCCTCCCGAGGACTCACCCCTTATATGTTTACCACCTTTCAGGTTCACTGACAAGCAACCGGCGGACTAGAGATCCGCGGTGCTTTCTGTGTTTTGGATTTCAGCAGCAGCAGCAGTACCACGTGCGGGAAGTTTCCGGATTCCGCACTTAGGTATTTCTAGGGTTTTGTTTAACGGCTCTGTAGGTGTAGTTGCATGCATGTAAATCGGATCATGATTTGTATATGACGCATATTCTGGAATATATGATGATTCTGTATCTGTCTTCTGAGTCGTGGGCGGAGCCCCGACTTGCCCATATTGGTTAGATGTATAAAATGTTTTCTGTGATTTGGTTATCTTGAGTAATGAAAGGTATTTCATGAACTACATGTTTGTTTGTTATGTTGGTTGTATACTTGCCATGTATGTGTTATGTAGGTTGCAGGTCGTAGTACGACCATTCTGTTATTGCGGGCCGGGTCATGGGACCACTACACGTGGCGGGTTTCGGTAGCACCGATTCCGCGCTTTCCGCCGTAGCTTCCGCTTCCGTACGTCGCGGCCGGCTCCGCCTCCGCAACCGGGCGGGGTGGCCGTGACACTATACCATACCCTTACTGAGTTCTCATCGAGGACTCACCCTTATTCTGTTCACTGTTTCAGGCTCATCTGATAAGAAGCCCGAGGAGTAAAGACTTTCGGTGCTTTCTGGTGTTTGTGTTTCAGGTATTAACGAATTCCAAATCTGTCTTCTGATTCAGAAAAAGAATAGTTCTGCTTGTGATATCTGCAAGATCTGATTCTAATTCTGAGCACATTCTGAGATGTCTGATGGTTGTCTTCTGTTCTCTGTTTAGCAGTAGCATTGACCTACGTGGAGTTCTGTTTGAGGATCTTGGCATTTCCAGATCCCTCCACAGACTTAGGTATTTTGGATAGTAGGTTCTGGCTCTGTAAATGTAAACGTTAGCGTGTTTAGTATGTTGCATCACATTTGTGTCTGCTGGGATGTATATAAATACGTTTGAACTCAGATGATTCTCGTTACTTGCACTACAAGTTTATTTATGAGTAAGTGAAGCCTTAATCGGGTGGGTCTGGACCACTACACCAAGGGAACCCTGCGTCCGCTGTTAGCCCACAGCTTCGGTTCTCGCCTCCGCGTCGCCCCGGCTTCCGCGCACTGCACGGCAGGGGGGTAACAACACACGTGCTGATATGTGATCATTTTGACTAGTGAATTAATAAATATCATAACTATAATTAATATGCAGGAAAATTTAATGAGACACAGGACATAACAATATCGTATGATACTTACATTTGAATCAAACAAATCAAGTCTATGCCAATTAAAGTCTCATCCTTCATGTTAGTTGCATCCCATGTGCACGTTAGTCGCACATGAAAATCCCAATCGTAACGATATGGTTTCAAATCACAAATATGGTGACTCATTATGAAAATCAAACACCTACGAAAACCTTATGGTTAGAATAAAAAATATAACATCATAAAACAAAATATCAAATGATACTGGCGAAATTGCATTACATACACATTAAAACAAACATGGATATGATGTTAAAATCAGTAACATTAACTCACATAATTATATAATTTTACCTTCTTAACCTCCGTTACCATATACTCAAGCAAACACTTCTCAATATACAATATTCTTTGTATGAGTTGACTTAATAGGGTGACTGCTCTTCAAAAACACACGGAATCCATCAAGCGTAGTCCCCCGTGAAGCTGCAACATATAGCTAACCATGACAGCAAACAGGGTTTGGTAAATACAAATCAACCTTGCTGAAAGTTTGACCTTGGCTCTTATTTATAGTCATCGAAAAATAAACCCTAACGGAGAACTGACGTCGGAATATATTAAATAGAAATTTAGTGTCCGATGGCACCATCCCAACCCGCGGTATAAGATAACGATCGACTTCCAATGTTACTGCCCACAAGAATTTCAGCGTCAATTACCCTTGAAGCTAACTTGGTGGCAATGAGTCTGGTACCATTACACTAGCTAGTAGATTGATTTAGATTCCTCATTAGAATTATCGGAACACCAACCTTCAACACAAGTTTATGATTCGACACACCTAAAAATTCAAAACTATTAGGATACTCCATTGGATAAAGCTCTGTATGGGCTTCATAATTCTCCGATGTCTGAGATATTCGATCCGCACTGAGATAAATTACACCTTCACCGGACAATTGGTACATGATATGATCATTAACCTTATCGACATCCTCATTCTTAGGAGTAAGAATGACTCTCTCCCTCAAGTACTCTCTATCACTGATTCTGTTGAGTAAATATGGGTTTGTACTATCAATAACAGATTCAATGACATCTCCTACAAATGGTAGCAAGAACATCTCAGGTAGCTTTAACCAATATGGATCCTATTCATCATCATCATCATCAATCCTCTCCAGAGGTAATAATCCATCTTCTAATTTTAAAAGCCAAACACTAAACCATGAAACATCCAAAGAACTCGAATTACATAACCCCATGTTATCTGATAAGGTAAATTCTTGACAAGATGACCATAAGGATGAAGAGCATATTATCGCTACCACAACATCACCTCGTGTACCCCGTGGTATTACAGGCAGTGTCTATCTAAAGTCACCACCAAGAACCACCATTTACCCCCAAAAACCTTATTTCTAGTTTTCGGGTCAAACACAATCATTAAATCACGCAAAGATTGATCCATAGCTTTGAACGCATGTAGATGTGCCATAGGAGCCTCATCCCAGTTAATCAAGGATGCTCGATATATCACTTCGGCCGATGGATTGGATCGCTTAATATTGAGAAAAGAATTCTTATCAAGCACAAGAGGGATCTTAAACAGTGAGTGTGCAGTCTTACCTCCAGCTAGAAGTAATGCGTCAATCCCTGAAGTAGCAACAACTAGAGCTATCTTACCCTCTGCTAGTAGGCTAACAAAAATAGTTTTCCATAGGCAAGTTTTACTGGTACCCCCACTACCGTAAACAAAGAAAAAACCACCGGTTCGAGAACGCGTTGATGCTCTAAGTTGATCATACACGATATGTTGCCCTTCATTCAATCCAGCAAAAAGTGACTCATGCTCAACCAACAATGAACACCGATCGTAATTAAGCTCCTCAATAACCAGAGACTTCTCCTCAATGACCAATGACTCGATGTCGGGATAAGGCATGCCCTCAATCTCTTTTAGAGACTGGCCCAATCTATTCATTATTTTCTCTATTTTGTAAAGGGCATAGTTAAATATCTCTTCATCCGATAACACAAGATCATGTGAGTTACACTTTTGACATTTAATGCGTAAAATGTCATCGGCCAACATCCCACGGTGTTTCTCCCACAGTACCAAAGGTTCAGATACTTGACAAAATAGAAGCATCGTTACAAAAAGTTCACGCAAGCTACTCGGCATTGCCCAACAAGAAGCTTCACGCAATGACTTATGCCACTCTCCACCCCCTTCAAGCAACCCCATCGTAAAACATGCATCTCGATATGTGTCGTGGAGAGAACCATTCACCATTCGTAATTCTTCATATGATCTCGGCCCTTTGACAACATTTAGCAACATATGAAGGTAGTATCTCTCATCGGTTGTTGGATGGGCGTAATACATCCTACCTATAGTTAAACCTCTAATACGTCGAGTCCAGTTTTTGTCCCTCTTGTTCCACACATAGTGTTGAGGGAACTCAACGTACGTGAACTGTCTGGCGTATGCATCATTTCTATTGCACTCCATCCATGCCAAAAACTATGTTTGACTTTCACTATGCCTTTGTATAACACTTTGAAGATCGGAATCCTCTTGAAACACAACACTCTACTTGTTGAGGAGATGAAATGTCAATCACTTAACAGGTGGATCATGCTTATGGATGAAAAAATCGAAAATCTGCCAACATGCCGATGAAGCAGAAATATAATGACAATCCAAATACTGCTTAATCTCATCTACCGGAGTTCTACTGGATCCATTTCGTGAACGATCTCTTCCTTTCCCACTCTCAATAACAACTGTAGACCTGTCTTCTCCTTTATGCATGTATTAGCACAGATACTTGATGTACATATCCCTATTTATCTTTTCCACGCATACGTGACAATCATACTTTAGTACTAAATCCACATTGTGTGGAACCACCCATACATTATCAAACTCTGTGCAATTTTTTTCACAATATACTTTGTTTTTCGATGTCTGTATAACATATATCCATCATGTGAAGGCAAAGTGTGCGTCTGCAAAGTGCGTGGATAACGTTTTGAGCACTTTTTATCAACCATGCAAGGACATTTCAGATTCACATTACCACAGGGCCCATGCGTCATATGTTTTGAAACAGCTTCATATGCAAGTGGATGCCAATTTCTATTAGGAAGCTCGGTTGATATGAATCGATCTATCTTATGAGGCTCATCAATCCGATCATATCGATGAAGAAATAGCGCAAATATGTGCATGTGGCAGTCCTCTTTTTTGGAATTCTATTGTAACGATCACTGCATAACAATTTAAATGTTTTAGGTGAACTGATTGATTTGGTCATTAATTTAACAAAGTATCATATACCATAAATTAGATATATTACCTTTTGTGGATCAACCAAACATTGTGCCTTTTGTGATATCTTTCAACAATGAGTACAACTTCATCTCGAACAAACAAACACCAATATTTGACCTGGATATGTCCTGAATATAATTTGGTAAATTCAACTATTTCACTCCATTTCGAATTACAAGTCATCGTTATATACCGCGGACTACCTGTGAAAGAATATGGTAATATACAAGGTCTTCTAGTGTGTAAACCCTCCGTTCACCACGACCCAACGCATCTTGTACCCCACATAATACCTCACAATGACACCGAGCTTGATTATTCCTTAGATAAAGGTATCGCTCCTCAAGAATACAACTATGTGCATAAACGACGTACTATTGAAATAACCTACCTCCCATTTGAACGATCGAATACACAGATTGACGGTGATGTAACTTGATAGCTTCGTTCCTTTACGGTGCGAGCTCTCAGATGATTGGAGGAGTGATACGACATTGAGGATGACAATCGACTACTACAGAACGGTCTGTAAAGGATGAAACAGAATACTCAGGAGCAGAGAGAGAAGTGGGGGTGTGTAGATGGGGTGTACCTTTCCCAAGTCTTCCTTTTATAGGTGGTCTCGAGGTCGTGGACGTCCCATGACATGAGGTAGTGGGGTGATTGCCCATGTTTCCGACTAATGGGGAAGATGGAGTAGTGGCAAACATGGGAGGTTCGTATGCATCATGGTGATTAACCGTCACCAGTTGCCCTACTTTAATCGAGACTAAGTCATGTGGGTGATCCAGCTTCGCGGAGGTGAAGGCAGGTCTCGCCTGTTGTTGCGAGGAAGTGGCCTTGCATCCCGCGATGTGCCCTGGGGGGTTGTGACGAAGGCGCTAGGCCCCGTGGAGGGGTATGGCCTTGTAGATGTCGCGGAGAGGTGTGGTCCCGTAGATGCTGCAGAGGCTTGGGCCTCGCGGAGAGGTGTGGTCCCGTAGATTCCACAGAGGCTTAGGCCTCGCGGAGAGGTATGGTCTTGTAGATGCGTGCCCTATGCGCTGGTCAGTTGCGGATGCGACGGCGATGTTGCTTGGGTAGTGTACCAAGGTGCCTCCCCCTATAGGCGGAGTATGGGTTGGGTCCATGTACTCTGCATTTTGGTCATCTGTCTTGTTACCGTTGGATTTCGTTTCTGAGAGGGTGTGCTCGTTTTTTATTGTTGGGCCCCATTGACACGTGTTGGGCTGGGGGTGAGCGTCGCTTGGACGCGGCGGTTCATGTCCTAGTGGGGGTTATAAATACTCGTTTTCGTTTGTTCATGAAGCCCGGTTACTTTTCCACACGTGATTCGATCCTTTCGTCTTCCTTCCCGAGATCTCGTCGTTTGACATTCTTGCTTGGAATCGCGGCTCGCCATTATTGATCTTTGCTCTTGATCGGTTTCCTTCCCTTTTCACTCTTCGGCATCTAAGGCTTCGTTTCACGCTAAGGTAGGTGGTTGACCGGGTGCGCAGTAGGTGCTTGGTGAAATGTCACTATGGTTCGTCGGTTGATTTCTCCTGCTTTGTTGGTGCAGGTATGGCACCCAAGGAAGCCGCTTGCCCTGTGTTGCCTCCTTTGGACAAGAGTGGTTTGATTGCGGATAAATTGAAGCAGGATCTGGAGAGATGTTCTTGGCCGCTAGCAGAGTACGACTGTTAGCTTACTAGGATAGGAGTGATGAAGGCGATGAAGCTTTCTCAGACCCCGGAGAACTCGGAGGAGCAAGCGATGGTCCTTTTCACGGCATAAATAGTGGCGGGTTTCAGGATGCCCATACCATCCTTGGTGCAAGATCTCTGCGCATGGTGGAGAGTGCCGCCTTTGTAGCTTGGACCGAATTCGTTCGTACACATGGCAAGCTTCTGTGTAGCGTGCAGGATGGCGGACGTCATCCATGGTCCCACTATTTGGAGGGGAAGCGGCAGGCTGCGCGGAAGTCCAGGTGGTTCATAGATCCTACCTCGCTAAAGTCTTTGAGGGAAGGGATGCGGGCCAAGATATTCGAGATGGAGGGGCATTCAACAGCGCACACCTGGGATCCAGTGTTCTCGCTCGAAAATGATTCGTCTTTGTTGGAGGGTGGGGACGAGACGCTATGTTCTTGCCTGGATGGGCTACGAACGCCGCATGACCGTGATCTGGTAAGCAAGAGCTTGGAGTCCCCGCGACATTACTTAGGAAAAGCGGCAAGGCTGAACCTCCAGGATTGTTGTTGCGTGGTGATTTATGATACCGGTTTGTGCAATCCCCCTATTAACCGATTCCTTTTACAGGCGGCAATGAACGAGTATGCTGCTATGAACCAGTGGAATGAGTTCCTGCACTTCACCAATGCACGGGATGATGCCCAAATAGAGGAAATCGCCCGCCTCAAAAGGGAGCTTGACGTTGCAAAGGAAAAAGTTGAGCGTGCGGCCAGGCGGGTGCAGCAGCTAGAGTCGTGGTGCAGTTTTATTGTCCGCAAGAGGGAGGACTCCAGGCTGGCTAACCTGTAAAGGAATTATATGCTTCGCAAGCTCCCGCGCCGCATTTTAATATAGGAAGAGCATTTATATGCGAAGGAGGTGGAGCTTGTTGTTTTGAGGGAAGTATTGCCCTCGCTGGGCGCGGATGCTGAGGCAGCCTGTGCGAGGGCTTGCGTTGAGGCGATTGCCGCGAGTGCGGCTACGGAGGAGAAGGCCGCTCGTATCAAGGCAGCTGAGGATGAAGCCCAAGACGCCGTACTTGGCGCTGAAGACATTACGAGGGCTCACCTCGCGCTTGGCGAGGACTTCATGAATGCCGTGTCGGCCATATGGGAGCTGGAGGCGATGTTGGATCTCCTCCTCTTTCCTGGGGATATAGCTGATTCCCCATCAACCATCAAGGTGTCCATTCCTAAGAGGATGTCCTTCCTTAGCGGGAGAATTGAGGAGCTACGTTCCCAAGGCGAGGCTGGGGTGCACGGCTTTGAGGAGGGATGACTTTGCTGCAGGCTTGAGAAGTTGCATCCCGACCGTCGTTACTACACCTTGGATGCCACCAACACCGCGGATCCAGACGTCAATAGCCTGCTACAGTGGGGCGAGGACGGGCAAAAGATGGGCGCTTCTTGGTATGGCCTTTTGGGAGGCAGCGGAGTCCCCAAGGATGCGGGTGACCCCCCTTCATAGGTGTTGGTGGAGTCTCCAAATATGTGGATGACCCCCTTTTTGCACTGTGTAATGCACATAAGATGTAAATAATGATTCAAGATGAACAGTTTTTGTCCGTAGACCCGTCAAAGTTTTCATATTTGTTTGGCGAGGCGATGGACGGCGATGCACCCTTCCCTCGTGGAGTGTCTCGCGGAATTGCGATGAGGCGATACGCTTGGGTAGTGTAGTGTAGTGTTGTTTGCATGTTGACAACGTAGATGTTTTATAACCTGATCAGGTCTAAGTCTATGATCTTATTAGATCAGGATTGAACCGCTCCGACCGGTCAGATGCGGAGGGTTTGTCGATTGTTGTAGTGTGATCATTCGCTGCTCTGACTGATCAGGTGCATTGGGCATGTATTAGTTGTTGCTTTAAAAGAATTGGACATGAGGAATAAACACGATAGCTTTGTATTAGTGGGGAAACATTATACATAGTATGGACGTAGGTCGTCCGCGTGATAGTTGCATGGGTTTTGTTTTCCGTTATGGCCCTATAGTTCAAACACGTCGTGTCTTACCTGGTGGTGTATTATGTATGGGCCATCCCAGTTGGGCCGTAGGACTCCGTCCTTTGTTTTGCAGTTAGCCAGGCTTGAACAGAGTAAGGCGAGGCCGCCCACGCGTAGGGACTTTGGTCTGACTTTGGCATCGTGTCTTGTGTTGACACGTTGTTTGAAGGCGAACATTCTAAGGCATGCGCCTTCGCGGAGTTCTTCCAGGAGGTCGAGCTTTGAGCGAAGGCCTTGGCTGTTGGCCTCATTGGTGAAGTTGATTGTCCGTATTGTTGGGAGATCCGCTTTGATTGGGAGGAGTGTCTCAGTTCCGTACACGAGGGAGAAGGGATTCTCGTTCATAGGTGTTCATTGGGTTGTGCGGTAGTCCCAAAGCACGCTTGGTAGTTCCTGTACACATTTCCCCTTCGCTCCAGTGAGGCATTTATTGAGTCCCTCTTTCAGTGTGCGATTGGTGACCTCCACCTGCCCGTTGGCTTGAGGGTGGACCACAGGGGCATACAACGTTTGGTTGTTTTTGTCTTCTGCCTATTGCTGTACTTTGTGGCTGACGAACTGAGTTTCGTTATCCGTGATGATGGCGCGGGGGCTTCCATATCAGTATACTATGTTCTTCCAGAGGAAGCTGATGATTCGTTCAGAGGTTATCTTTGCAAGTGGTTCCACTTAGACCTATTTGGTGAAATAGTCAACTGCCACTATGAAGAATCGGAATTGGCCTGGTGCTGTTGGCATCGGGCCTATTAGGTCGAGGCCCCATAGGGCGAAGGGAATAGGGTTTGTGATTTGGCATTGATGGCACTTTTGTACCATCGCCACCGCGTCTTTTTTTGAATGTTGGCCAATAGTAGCCCATGCGTAGGGCTCTATAAGCCAATGTGTCTGCCGCAATGTAGGCACCGCAGAAGCCTTGAGGTATGTTCTAGAGCACCGCGTTCCCTTCGTGTGTGCTAAGGCGGCGTTGAAGCGGAAAAGAGTATCCTTGGTGCCATAGGAGGTCGTTGATGAGTACAAATCGCATTGCGCAAATGCGAAACTTGTTAAGTCTGACGCTTTCGCTGGTTGCCTTTAGCTGGGTGATGATTGCGGTTCGCCAGTCTTTTGGTTCCTCCGGAGCTACGGTCATGACACCGCAGTCCAGTTGTTCGATGATTGAAGGCTTGCCGAGGGTCTCAGAAACCGAGTTGGTTTTCCTTTTGATAGCAAGTCAGTTTTAACATTTTCTGAGCGTGGGATGTGAATGAAGATGACCTTTTCGAAGCCTGTGCTCAAGTAGTTGATGAGCTTGAGATATTTGATTAGTGTGGGGTCCTTGCATTCTGAGATACCCTGGACTTGGTGGATGACCAGCTAGGAATAGCTGTGAATGTTGAGGCGGCGGATGCCAGCTCTTAGCGCCAATTTTAGGCCCGCGTCGAGGGCCTCATATTCCGCAACATTGTTAGTCATTGGGAACTAGAATGTGACTCGTAAAGAAGATGTCATACCTAGAGGTCCTTGCAAGTAGACACCCCCACTGATGAGCTTGTTTTTGAGGCGCCATCGACAAACATATTCCATTCTAGTGGTATCGGTTTCACTAGTACTTGTTCATGGGGATTCGACATGTCCGCGATAGCGAATTCAGCGAGGGCTTGTCCCTTTATTACCTTGCGCGGCTCGTAGTTGATGTTGTATTCGCTCATCTCAATGCACCATTTGGGAGAGGCATCCCGAATGTTCTGGGCATTGCAATATTTCCTTCATTGAGACGTTAGTGCGGACCGCGATTGTGTGGCCCTAGAAGTAAGGTTTCAACTTCCGAGCGGCGTAGACTAGCGCCAGGATTGCTTTTTACAAGGGAGGGTATCACATCTCAGCTGAATGCAATGTCTAGCTCGTGTAATAGACAGGCCATTGCCTTCCATCTTCCTCCTTAATGAGGACCAAAGCGACGATGTTGTTGGTTGTGGAGAGGTAGAGGACCAGGTCATCGCGAGGTTTGGGGCACTTGAGTGTCGGGAATTTTTTGAGGTGTTTCTTGATGGCCTCATAGGCCTCTTGGCAATCCTCTGTCCATTTGCAAGCTTTCTTCTTCTTGATCTGGTTGAAGAAAGGGTTGCATCTGTCGTCGAGTTTGGATATAAATCGCCCCAATGCTACTAACCTGCCGGTGAGTTTCTAGACATCGCGTAGCCCTTGAGGCTGGCGATGGCTTCAATCTTCTTTGGGTTTGCGCTTATCCCGCCCCTCGACACTTGATAGCCCAAGAACTTGCCTTCGCCGACGCCGAAGATGCATTTCGTTGGGTGGTTCAGTCGCATGTTGTATTGGCGGAAGTTGGTGAAGGTTTCTTCTAGGTCCCGCAGATGGGTGCCTACCGCTTTACTCTCGACCACTATGTCGTCGACATATGCTTCTAAGTTTCTCCCTATCTGGTTAGCGAAGACCCTGTTGACCAGCCTTTGGAAAGTTGCGCCTGCATTCTTGAGACCGAATGGCATGCGGATATAGTGATAGACGGTCTCGCCAGTTGTGAACGCTATCTTTATTGCGTCTTCCGAGTCCAAGAAGACTTGGTGATAACCATTGTAGGCATCCAAGAAAGACAAGACAGGGTATCTAACAGTGGAGTCCACCAGTTGGTCGATAGGAGGTAAGGGGTACGGATCTTTGGGGAACGCTCTATTAACTCACTTATAATCCACGTATAGGCCCATTCACCGTTTTCCTTGTCGGTGAGGACAATGTTAGCGACCCATTCCGAGTAATGAACCTCCTTAATTATATTAGCTTCAAGCAACTTCTGCACCTCAGTGCATACAAATCCTTTGCGATCGGGGGCCATGCCCCTAGTTTTCTGCCTAACTGGCTTGAAGCTTGGGAGTACATTGAGTTTGTGCGAAATGACCGATGGGTCTACGCTGGGCAGGTCAGCTGGGCTCTACGCGAACACATCCATGTTGGCGTGGAGAAGGTGTATGAGTGCCTCCTAGTCTTGTTCTGAGATATCCCTTCCCATGCGGAATTTCTTCCCTAGTGCGATCTCTACTTCATCAAAGGCGCCAGAGAGATCTGGGGCGGTGTCGTTGCCCTGGTCGAGTTCCGGCGCGGGCTGCTTCCGCTTTGGTTCTGACTGGGGAAGCTTGGGAGGCCCCTCGAGCGTGGCAACCTAGTTACCCCTGGCCACGTTCTGGTTTATGTAGATGTAGGCATTACCCGAGCTGGTGTTGAATAGCACCGTTAAGGTTTGCACATCGCAGCGGATGTGGAACTCTGTCTGCGTGTGCCGCCCAATGATCGCATTGTAGGGGGAAGGTAGATCTAGGACGATGAAGTCCACGAAGCTCGAATGGCAGACCTATTTCTTGTCTGCGTGTGCCACCCAATGATCGCATTGTAGGGGGAAGGTAGATCTAGGACGATGAAGTCCACGAAGCTCGAATGGCAGACCTATTTCTTGTCTCGTGTCATACCCATCATCATGAACGGGAGCTTGATCACCCCTAGCATTGGGATTTCCTCCCTTCCCATGCTAAAGGTTGCTTCCTTCTACCAGGGTCTGCTTGTACACGACGTTGGCGTTAACCCCCGTGTCCATGTAGACCCTGTCAGTGTCCCATCCCGCGATGCGGGCGGTTATGACCAGAGGGTCTAAGTGGGGGACAACCACAGAGGTCTGGTCGCGGCGATGGATGAGGTGACTTGCGGTGTGATCAATCTGATATATTTGCCTCATATAGCGACGCCTCGTAAATGTGCCAGGAATTCGGTTAGTTCCAGCCTATGCCCCGTTATACCTGCGTGGTTCGTGTTCTTCGCGATCGCCATCGCACTTGCGGCCCCTGGGGGAGTCTTGACGCGAGTGGGGATCGCGAGTGATGAATTCTGTGAGCTTTCCTTGGCTGATCATTTCTGATAGCATCCGTTTGAGCTCGATACAATCCTCGGTGTCATGGCCTTTGTCGCGGTGGTAGCGACTGTACCTTGCGCTTTTGCTCGAGGGCGTGGAGGATGTTGGTATAGGAATCTCTGAGAGGCGGGAGCGCTGGGTAGACCCTTTTTCTAGAGAGTTGCGGGGGCGGCTATCGGCGAGGCCCTTGATTTTTATCCTGAGCGGGAGAGGGTTGTCCCTTTGCATCCTTGGTTGGGCCTCTTCCCAGGGGCCTAGTGATTTCCTCTGTATTCATGAATCTGGTTGCACTTTCCAGGAAGTGCTCCATGTTGCGGGGCAGGTTGGTGTTAACATCTATGAAGAAGTGGGAATCCCACTGGAGGCCTTGTATCGCGGTGAGGAGTCTAGTCTCCTCGCCGAGATAAGGGACCTGGATTTCTTCTGCCTAGAAGTGGTGTATGTAGTCCAGGATAGATTCTTCCCTTATCTACCGGACTATCAAAAGGTGCCCTGCAGTCTTGGGCAGTGGCTTGGAGACGATGAAGAGATGAGAAAATGCGCAAGAGAGCTTTTCGAAGGAGTCGAATTGCTTATCGCACAAGGTGTTGTACCAAGCAGCTGCAGCTCCAGTGAATGTGGAACTAAAAGTGCGGCAGAGGGTAACGTCATCGGCCCTTGCTTTGGCCATCGCCAAGATGTAGCGCTAGAGATGGATCTCGGGATCAAAGAGGCCGTTGTAGGCGTCAAGCTTTGGCTGATGGAATTGCTCAGGGAGCGGGGCTGTTAATATCCACTGGGTGAATGGTTGGGTCTAGAGGTGGTCCAGGCCCAACAGAACAGAGTAAGGCGTGTTCTCATTTTCTTCGGGCTTCTCCATCTACTCGATACGACGAGCAAGGGCAGCGAGAGCGGCGGTATGTGCGAGATGGGGGTGGTTTCCCTGCTGGAGCTCCAGGAGAGGTGGCTGAGGTAAGCCCTGCATGTGCCGGGAAGCTGAGATGACTCCCGCTGTGTCCAAGATTCCCTTTTGGGTATCTGCTATGGTGTTGTGCAGATTTTGCGTAACAGCTTCTGTGATGGCGGTGAAGGTTCCTTTATGGTGCTAGCTCTCAGATGCTTGGAGGAGTAGTGCGACTTTGAGGACGAAGACCGACTGCTACAGAGCGGTCTGCAAAGGATGAAACATAATACTTTTTAGCAGAGAGAGGAGTGGGGGTGTGTAGATGAGGTGTACCTTTCCCGAGTCTTCCTTTTATAGGTGGTCTCGAGGTCGTGGACTTCCCATGACCTGAGGTAGTGGGGTGATTGCCCATGTTTTCGAGTAATGGGGAAGGTGGAGTAGTGGCAAACGTGGGAGGTTCGTATGCATCGTGGTGATTAACAGTCACCAGCTACCCTACTTTAGTCGAGACTAAGTCATGTGGGCGATCCAGCTTTGCGGAGGCGAAGGCACGGTCTCGCCTGTTGTTATGAGTCTCCTATGCAAGGGAGTGGCCTTGCATCCTGCGATGCGCCCTGAGGGGGTTGTGACGAAATGCTAGGCCCCGTGGAGGGGTATGGCCTTGTAGTTGTCATAGAGGCTTAGGTGTCACGGAGAGGTGTGGTCCCGTAGATGCCGCGGAGGCTTAGGCCTCGCGGAGAGGTGTGGTCCCGTAGATGCCGGGGAGACTTAGGCCTCGCGGAGAGGTATGGTCTTGTAGACGGATGTGAGGGCGATGTTGCTTGGGTAGTGTACCATAACTGAAAAGCATAGAACTCACGCATATTAAATATATTACAAGATTTACACCCTGAACCATCAACATGCTTAATGTCATCGCGATAACCATCTGCTCCATATGGAAATAGTACGAGGAAATGACGTGCCATCAGTTGAGGATGCAACAAATGTATTCTCCGAGGACCATGATCTTTAGTGAACACAATACTATCCCGTTTATTACCTTGTTCCTCATTGAACCCACAGTAAGAGCAGTGACATCCCTTGATGTTGGCAAGTTGTACCTTCGGCCATCATTAGAGCGTGTAGAAAGTAATCTTAATTTAACGGGGACGTTTTTATATTCCCTATGCATATCACGGAGCCTCTTGAATTCCCGCACAAGAACAGTACTTTGATCAAACATCTGTGTTAACCCATCAATAATGTCTCTATTCATATCGTTTGTCCGCCAATCATCAAAACTCATCATTCAGTTTTCTGTCTCGTGCTCAGTATCAAATATATACAATTGAGCAAAATGGGGTCGATCATTACTTGATGGTAATAAAGAACCAATCATATGATGATTCTCCCCTTTTAAACGAAATACGTATGGACACCCCGAGCGGGTGGTGACTTTGGTGTTCCGGGGCTCCGTTTCAAGCATGCGGGTCATGTCTTTGGTTGGTCAGACAGCTCCCGGACCTTCACTGGGTAATATTCTCGGGAATGCTTTCATATTTGAGGTCACACGGGTCCCCCGCACCTTTCCGCGGAAAATATTTTTTCGGGAGCGGGACATGTTTCCGGTCGATCAGTAAGCTCGGTAGTTATCGGGACCTCGTAAAAGTGAACTCTCAGCATATTTAGGGTAGTACGAGCATTCCACACCTTTCCGCGGAGTATATTTTTTGGGGTCAGGACGTTCGTTCCCGGGCGATGCCCGGGGCTCGGGATGAAAGTTTTGTGACGACAATGGTGTGAGGTGTGTTATGACTCGGGATGAGTAATGTGGTGATAACCGAGCAAGCACACACGACGGGATTGTTGGCTCGGGCAAGCAAGCGTACACGTCGGGAGTTACTCGGGTGAAGTTGGCGCGGGATTACACCCCAACACTTAGCATTTTCGGATTTGGGCTTGGGTGGTTAGTCACCATGGTGACTAAGGTGGTGACTAAGGTGCTAGAGGACATGTGTCCTAGTGAGTCATCATGTGGGAAGTATAAAAGGTGAAATTTTGTGAAGAAATGCCATTTTGCTCATTTTCTTCCTTCTTTCAACACAAACCGCCAACACTCTTCCCTTTCTACCTCTCAAGTGTTCATCTTGCAAGGGCTTAAGGAGGGTTGAATCTTGGTGTTAAGCTTGAGGTAAGCTTCTTCCCTTCATGAATTAGTAAGTTTAGAGCATGATTTGTGGGAGAAAGAGCATGTTGAATCCGATTTGAGGTTAAGCCCTAGCTATATGATTTGTTCATCTTCTAGCTTCAAGCTTTAAGTATGTTGTTCTTGGCATAAAGTGGTGTAGGAATTGAGGTTTGGTTTATGGAAGTACATCATGGTTTGGAAAACCCTAATTAGCCGAAATTCATGTTGAATTCTAAACATGTTGGTTTGTTGTCTTCTTGAATCATGCTTTGGATATGTTGTTCCTAGCATGATTATGAGTTGATATTAGGGTTCAATTTGAGGATGAACATGTTGGGTAAAACGTACCCAAATTGCCAAAATTGTTCTTAAGGGAATTGGTATGATTTTGGGTGATTAGGGTGAAGTATGTTAGTAAGCATGCTTAGAATGGGTAATTGTTGAATTAAGCATGAGAAAGGAACCCTAATTGGATTGAAATGAAGTTCGGTATAAAAGGGGGGTTGGGACCGAAAGGTAAGGAAGGGTATGGTTAGGGTTGTGATGTGTTTCGAGAATGTTTTGGTAGTAAAATGGTATCGGGAATGGAAGTAGGTAATGAACGATGTTCGGAACATCGTTCCACAATACCGACCTACTTGCTTGTTTGTGTAAATGTTGGGAAAGTATGATGTGAATGCTTATTTGTGCTTATGTGAGTATAAGTAACAATGTTCTAGCTCGGTTTGAGAATTCGGGCTTTCTGTGAAATTTTGAGGGAATGTGCGGGATTAGTTCCCGGGGGTCTAGATTGGTGATTTCTGACTTGTGTGTGGTTGTTCAGCTTGAATCAACAGTGGTGGAGTAGTGCGGAACTTCGGAAGTCACACTACCGTGTTTCGGGCCGGACGTCGGGATTTTCCCGATATTTTACTGCGGATCGGTTTTAGTAAGGTAAGGGTTCAACTTCTCTCGTTATACATTCTGGGAGGGATATCATGTATATCGGGGTTAGTTGAGGCGGGTTCCGGGTTGAGGACGGTGGTCCGGTGATCCCGGGACCAGTCATATGGTAAGGTACAGTTTGTTCTGCTTCAAGGCCCGGGATGGTCTTGGAGACCTCGGGTTCCTTATCTGTACTATATATCTGCACTGGGTGCTGATATTCTGTATATACCTTGCGGTATATTCTGTTATGCATCAAGGCCCGGGATGGTCTTGGAGACCACGGGTTCTTCTCGGATTGCTATATCTGCACTGGGTGCTGATATTCTGTATATATCCTGCGGTATATTCTGTGACCCTATGACAGTTATGGGGATCGCGACCCGGCAGTACCATGCCTAGCTTCGGCTTCTGACCTCTTGGAGAGGGCTGTCGTTCTTTTGATTTTTATTTTAAGGGTCTCTGGCGGTCTGCACCGCATCCTTCGGGACTCTGTTTATATATATATATATATATATATATATATATATATATATATATATATATATATGCTTGCGTTTTGTGTTTTCTTGGTTTTGCAGGTACTGCGCACTTAGCACTTTATGCAAACTGTATCTTACCTCAGCCCTTACTGGGTCCTCCCGAGGACTCACCCCTTCTGTTTACCACGTTTCAGGGTTACCTGACAAGCAGCCAACAGACAAGAGTTCCGTGGTGCTTTCTATTTTGGGATCAGGTATCTGCGGTTCCGACACAGAACTTCTGTTAAGTCTATGGGGGTAGTCTCGATAAAGGTTACAGTCTGTTTCCAGACTTCTGATTTTATGCTAAGTATAGCATATGGGTTTACAGTTAACTGACTTCTCTCTTCTGTTGGTGTGTTAGCAGCAGCAGCGGTACTTACGGGGTTCTTCTAGTCTCGGAGTTTCTCCTAGATCCCGCACATAGGTATTCTGAGGTTTTCTTGGTCGGCTCTGTAGGTGGATATGCATGCATGTCTTCTGTCTGATCATGCTATGTATCATAGATACATTCTGTTTCTGTATATATGTTTTGGATACTCAGTAGGACCGGGGACTCGCCCATGACAGTGGGAGGCGGGACCGTTTATGTGGTTTCCGCCACAACTTCCGCTTCTGCCGTCGCGGGCGGCCGCGCCTCCGCAACCGGGCGCGGACGCTCGTGACATATTCTAGGGCCCTCTCGATGACTCCTCAATTTGGCGCGTGTTGTTCACTAACAGTACACTTCCATCTGCATTTGTGACACATGAAAACCTTCCAATGCTAGTCGATGAATCAACTACATTGGTCATAGCAATCTGCGAACTCCGGTTTGAAGAATCATCCAACAATGGCCAAGGTCTGGATGATGTTGGGGTAAGTAACTGGTTTTCCTTTGAGGTCAAATTTGCATTCAACCGAACATTAATATATGACGGTTGAGTATATTTATTTTGAGAGGATCTGGATGCCGCTACTTCATGGTGTGGATTACTCACCAACTATGCATGTTCATGTCCATCAGTGACACGTTAAACTTGTCCAAGTTTGCTTGATGAATGTTGAAGTAAGCGACGAACATTGGTTCGTAATATCTTGAAAGGGCCTTCTGGTTATTGGTTGGGGTGTGCTTATAGAAATATCATTTGATATTTTAATTTTGTCAAATCCTATAAGGTAGGAGAGAGTTCAGAATAGTGGAATCGTTACCCACGTTCAATGCACGGTTGTTAATAAGTGACCGCTCTTGTATAATTTTCTTGCGAGTTGCCCATCTTTCCCGTGAATTAATTACCTACTTGCTAGATATATAATGAACAACACAAAGTACGCACTAAATATTACTATTATAGCATAATGATAACATAAATGTTAAATAAAATCACTTCAGAAAGTTAATTTGTTAAGTGATCATGTAAATTAACATATAGTCTATATATGTAGCTAATATTATCTTAAGTTTTGGCATTTTTTTATAATAACATGTGAAATACATGAAAGTAACAAATACTTCGAAATATTCTTGACAACTATTATGAGATTAATATGTTCGAAGAGATACCTAAACAAACAAAATATAACAAACTATAAATATACCAATTAATGCATTTTTCTAGCATAATTTAATATTCAAACATGCTTGAGCGATAAGAGCAACAGTGGCGGATCCAGGGTTCAAATCTTAGGTGAGTGGAAAATGGGGAAAAACTCAATAACAGAGTAAATTCTTGATATGTCAAAGTACAATTTTACATAGTATTCATCAAGAATTCGATCCAATTAGATATGACATTTGTGAAACAAAATACCATATGACGCACTATCTGAATCGTGCTTTACGATCTCCAATAGACTCAAAATGATCAATCACTGCCTCCGAATCAATATCATCCACATATTCCTTTTCAATGTGAAGCATCATACAACCTGAAAGGTATCCATCTTCCATCTTGTTTCTAAGTCGGGTTTTTATAATCTTCATAGCTGAAAATGCACGTTCAGTAGTTGCAGTGGAAACAGGAAGTGTCAAGACCAAACGAATCAATCTATCAATCAAGGGAAAAAGCTTCGATAGGCCCGTTTCAGCTAATCGCCTACATAATTGTGCAAGAGAAGACAATTTCTGAAAATCCTTATCAGAAACTACTTGACACTTGTAATGCTCTAATTGTAACCTTAAAGCTCTTACCTCCAATGTATCAAAGTCTTCGGATAGAACTTTTCTGCAAGTTTGCAAATCTTGTCCATATCAAACTTCTTGAATTGATTTATGGGATCCAATGCAGAGCTCAAAACAAGTAGTTCTATACTTTGCTCATGAACCTATCGTTTAGCTCAATCATCTAAACATCTATAACCACATTAAACACATCAAAATGATAGTAATGTCCATTTGTAACAACATCATGTTGTTGGCAACCACGACCGAGTGCCCATTGAGTAAGCTACATCCATATTAGACATTTCAAGACCATGAGCTTCCCAAATTGTTGGACACTTTGTAAAAAACTATCCCAACCATCTTCCCTCAATGCTTGAAGAAGTGTCTTTGTACTTGAAACTAAATTCATAGCATTTACAATGTCTTGTGATTGCTTCTGCAAGGCTTGAGAGAGTAAATCAGTAATTCCCATAACTTTGTTAGCGAGCAACAAACAAAACACAACGGAAATGCCCTCAATGCTTTAAGGAAACCTTTTCCATCACCTCTTATGCTTCCATGAGCTCTTTGTCAGTCATCATGTTTTGAAGATGCTCGGTGACCTCTTTAAACACATGAACCAACGTATTAACCGAAGCAAAGTGAGAACCCCATCGAGTTGTACTGCTCTTTGCAAACTACGAACTGGTTAAGTCCTTTACCGGTTTCAAGATCTCCGATTGCTAAACTCTCGCAATTTGTGCTTCTTGAATGTCTTTTAACATATTTGTACGCTTCGATGAAGACCCAACAAAAGTAACAATGGAGCTTAGCATTTGAAAAAACAACTGCATATCAGGAACATCTCTAGCACATGCATTCAACGCTAATTGTAATCGATGTGCAAAGCAATGAACATAATAAGCATAAGGGCAGTCATGAAGGAATAATGTCTTTAATCCATGAAATTGACCGCGCATATTGCTAGCTCCATCGTATCCCTGACCGCGCATATTTTGCACTTGCAATTTGTTTGAAGAAAGCACAAGACATATATGTTTCTTGAGATTAGTTGAAGTAGTGTCTTCAACACTAACAATTTCAAAGTACCTTTCTTGAACAAACCCATCTTCATCAACAAATCTGAGAAGAGTCAAAATATACTTATCAATATACTTATCAATAAAATTTTAGGTTAGTGCAAAAAATAACAATTTACAAACCTGAGAATGATTGCCATTTGCTCCTTATGAGAAACATCAAGTGATTCATCAACTAGGATACAAAACTTGGCATCTCCAATTTCTTGACGAATTTTGTTCCGAATCTTGCTAGCAATGATCCCTAGTATCTCCTTCTGAATTGATGGTGCAATGTACATGGCATGTTTGGGAGCATTTTCAAGAACAACTTTAGCAATATCATCATTCATATCCGCATAACTCTTTATCATCTCAATGAAATGGCCTCTACTACTAGAGTTAGAAGATTCATCATGGCCTCTAAAAGGCAAACCTTCTTTCCCAAGATACTTTATAACCGCTATTGTTGTCTTTAAACGCAACCTGTTCTGCCTCACAATTTCCGGTGGAAGTTTCTCAATCACTCTATCAATATGTTGAGAAGTTCTCAATAAATCCGCCCAACTTTGGATATTCTTTTGATGAGCAGAATTTAATTTCCCAACATGTTGTTCACAAATTCCTTTCTTTCCGGCCAACATTCTACTCCAATTGCAACATCCTTCAACAGTGAACAAAGGGTATCTCGGTGGATTTTTTTCAAACAGAAAGCACGGAAAGCAGAAAACTCTGTCTCTAGCTTCTGAATACTCCAACCAAGGATATAGTGTAAACCATCTAAATTGGAAACGGCAATTGTCACGAATTCCATCAAAAGTTGGTGGATAATTTTGTAACTTAGGTTGACAAGGTCCCATAATGAGATACTCCCTTCGAATACGATCTTGCTCATTCACCGGAAATGCACAAATCAATTGACGTAATCCGAGGATCGGCTTGAACAATTGGAGAGTTATCCACCTTCGGTTTAGGTGGAAGTTCCATTTCATTTAGAAGCAAACAATTGGGCATTTTAGATGTATGTGCTTGATCATCAACATCTTTCTCATAGAAAGAAAAGAGTGTCTTCATTCGTTTCTTGGAATGATGATCAACCATCCTAATCATATTGATTTATCAACCACAAATGAGTAAACAGAAAAGTACATGATTAAACAACATATTCTGATTAAACAACATATTCTATTCAAACATAAAAGTACATGATTAAACAACATTTAGAAGCAAACATACATCCAATTCTAGCACATAAGAATAAACTAGCACATGATTAAACAACATTCCAATGCAGAGTCTCTCTTTCAAGTTCAACCTGCAAGGCATATATAAGAATAAACTAGCAGAGAGGGGATCTTAAAATAAATATGCAGAAACCTACTCAAAAAGCTTCATTATCTGTGTAAATACCTATTCACCTGCAAGGGGATCTGGTATACTCTCGAAAACCAAGGTTTCATGCTCCAGAAGATCAGGCACAATAGAAAAAATGACCTGAAGTTGAAAATAAAGAGATTATTGTTACCTGTCCAAGATAAATACAATTACATAGTTCCAGTAACCCACAAAAAGAAGCCAGACAGTTGATTTTTTATTGGCCATGGCCATGTCAGATAATAATAAAGTTGAGAATACGATAGAAAATATGCTCTTAAAATTACTTTGGCAACAAAGTAGTAATATCAGAAAGTCTAGTAAATACAATATAATGGCCTATGAGAAAGAAACAAAAACACATGGATGTAAATCAGCCTAGGATATGAAGTACAAAAAATCAATAGCCAACAATCATCAGATCCTTATCACTCATCCTTACCGCCGCCGCCGACGAGGTGAGGAGTTGATGCCGCCGCCGGTTGGATCAATTCTAGCACATAAGAATAAAAATTGGCAGAACATAACAGTCTAACAGAGGTGAAATGAAAGGATGGAGAGGTGAAATGAAAGAAGTAGATAGAATAGACATTAACCTGGTCGCCGCCGCCGCCTGACGCCGCCGCCGCCGGAGAGGTAAGGAGCTGGTGAGGGAGAGGCTGAGACGAGGCGAGGAGAGCGAGCAGGCTGCGCTGGAGTGGAGAGATCTGTTGATTGATATATGCTGCTGGGTTGAAGAGATTGGGCTGGGCTAGTGGGCTGGGTTGGGTTAAGGGGTGGGTTGGGTTACGTATAGGTATAGATTTTGGGCCACAATTCTTGCCCAGCGCGAGCTGGGCCTGCTACCCTGCTGGTCCGCCTCTGAAGAGCAACATATTAATAGCATTAAATAATTAATATGTCAAATTCTTAACATATAAGACACATGTTTATCAACATCAACTTAGTTCTTAAATAAATAAGCAACAAATAAAAATCTAAAACACATAAAACATCGCCAAAGATTAAAACTACCTAATGATCATAAATTAAATAGCGCCTTAAATTCTACGAGAAGAACACACTCGTTACATAGCCTTGGATCATCAATGTCAAAATTATTACTACTCCAATTACAAACCAGAGGTTCCGCCATAATTCTTGGCACGCATCTATTGCATCGATGAACATTCCCATAATCGTCAGGTGTTTCAAAAAGAATATCATTAGGACGTAAGACGGATCATTTCCCAATCACCCTTGCCATGATATTTTTTGTCTAGACTTGGAATTGACCCAATCTCGTCCATGGTCATTTTGGGAATTTCTGATGAACACCACACTTGGGTACAACTCAGAGCCCCCTCGAACACTACGTAACATAGCATTCATATACGTAGCTAGCGGAAAACAAAGATTTGCGGCAAAACTAATATGATGTAAGTCCAACTCGAAATATCCCATCCTGAAATATAACTCACCCCGATAAATGAGGTGATTATGGGATTTCCAGAATCATAGTATCGCATGAAATGGTGACGAATGAGCGAGTTGTATATGTACCATAATGCAAGATAAATTCAGAATGATGCAAAAGCCTCCAGACAACGAAATGCTTCTCGAAATAATAAATAGACAATTGCCAAGGTACCGGCATCCATTCCATCACTCTCAAGAACCTTAGACCGTATTATAGCAATAGTTGACGTTGATGATCTATTCATCCCTAACTGCAATAAGAAAATATGTATTATCTTTTATCTAGACATATGATTTTGTATAGATAAATCCTATACACAAAAATGTTAAATTATTTACATATTATCAAAACTTAACCCAATCCAAATTTGAGTCATGAGCCATGCCCAAAATATGCACCATAACCCCTAATAATTAATAACAAAAAGACTATATAATAATAAATAATTATTTAAAAAAACTTAGATAAATATGTTGATTTTAGAGGTCCCTCAAACATGCTCTCATGTTGATCTTTCTCATACACATGTAATGCTCCACTTTACATATTATATATTGACGGTTTCTTCTTTACAAGCATGATATTATTTCATCAATTCATACCATGAAACCAACGAATCCAGCAACAAAAGAGTACGAAGACGAACACCTAAACATGATACTAAGAGGCGAAAACATACCTTGCACCAAATGGGAAAACCGCTTAAGGATTATTTTAATCCTTGCTCCAATCCAACGTATGATCCTTCCTAAAGCTTTCAAGCTTGCTCCAATGGCAGCCATCGGCTTCAAGAGATGGTGTTGATGGCGTCTTGCACCCAAGAGGAGAGGGGAAGAGGACGGATGAGATGTAAAGCATCTTGAAGATGTTGTGTGGAATGACACAAATAATTACACCCTTAATACTCCAAAACTTGCCTCAAGAATTTAGCACTTTGAGAGAGACTGAGAAGGAGAAGAAGATGATGGAATCAGGGAATGGAGAATGAGGCACTTCCTCCCATTTATTTATAGATTGATGAGAGCTACCAAAAGCTCTTCCTTAAATGTGTCAACCACATTGTCTACTTCGTCAACGTGGCAACCACATTGTCAACCTCATAAATTGCCAACCTCATAAATTGGCAACTACATTGCCAACCTCATAAATTGGCAAAGATGGAGTTATTCCATGGTTCAAGGTACATACACCTTACACCAAAATTATCAAAATACCCTTTGATATGTGGCTTTAGAGGTGGTTATGATTGATAAATGAGGTCCGAATTACACAAAGTAATTCCAATCATTTCCATTTTACATATTCGAGCTCCTTTAAGCTCATTAATGCACATTTACCAAAATACCTCTACTTTGATAAAATGTGCTCTAATCGTTTCTTCTCCGTCAGGTTACTCCTAGCTCCTCTGAGCTGGAGTATTACTCAGAAGTTCTTGGTGCGCCAGGGAATTCCAACAAACTCCCACTCGCACTAAGATACTTTTGAGTTCTAACTCCCACTGGAATTAAATCTCTCAATCACAAGCCAAACCAAGGCATGTTCATATAAATGGAGTTAAGGGTGTGACCTCAAGGCACGCACAACAAATCTCCTTCATTGTGGTTGTTAGACTTACAATGAAAGATTGTACTCTCATCAATATACTTAAACTTATCAAGCACTCCTCAATGGATTTGAACTTATCAAGCACTCCTCAATGCGCTTGAACTTATCAAGCACTTTCTGTTTGAACTTCTTCAAACATTACTTGAACTAATCAAGTATTGCCTTTATAAACCCCGGACACAATGATACATCTTCTTAATCACAATCAGTCTCTTTCCTAGAATTTCAACTCTTTGAAACTCATGATTGTATAAGCAACTGAGATCTCATTATCAACACTCATAAGTCAATCCTAATCATACACATAGTATGTGGGCCAAAGATTGAACTTTAGAGTATATGTATCATATACCAGTGTCTTTCCTATTAACTTGAACTACCTAGATAATTGCACCAACTTGACTACCCAAAAGGAGGATACTCCGGTCTTATTTCTCCAAGAACTTCGACAACCAATCAAAGCAGTCTTATTGATGCGACTCGCTAATAGTAAGCTAAAGTCACTAAGAGTTTATGTCAAAGAATCTCACACTAAGCAAGAACAGAGACAACTTGCTTACATTCTTTCTTTTGATCGCATTTCATGGACATGGAACTCCAGGAACACATCCTTGATGAATATATCTTCAAGGAACAAATCCTAGGGAACACATCTCAAAAATTCCATATGAACACTAATTCGGTGTTTTACCTATACCACTCCCACTAGGAATGATGTCCACCAATGTGGAGGGGTGTGTCATTTTCTCCCACTTAAAACACCAATAGTGTACTCCCTTTAACAAATAAATAGGAAGACATGTCACATACCATGAAATATCTCTAAGCAAGCCCCAGCTTACTTCTACTTCTATCATAGCCTAGGATGTATGGTGGTCATATAAACTCGATGAACTTGTTCATCTCATCTTGATTTCATCTAAATCAAGACGACATATAACTAAGGTGTCTTGTGTTGGTTCAAGACTCCCACTCAAAAGTATAACTTACCTAAAGTTACATGTTTTCAAAGAAACAACATACTTTGAGTCCTTAGTTGCTCATCCCTAAACTACCCAAGATTAAGGGCGAAAGACCTGTGTGAGAAAGTCTTTCTATGCCTATGTTTGACATGTTCTAATTTTCGTTGTGTAACTTAAGATTGAACAAAAGAATCTACGCAAACATTCCTTACAAACATGTGTGACACCCAAAGTGGTGAAGTACCAACATACTATAATCTACGCAGACCCATTGCTCTAACATGTCGAGCAAACACAAGAGGTGGCAATGGCTTAGTGAGAGGTTCAACCACCATAAGGTCCGTGGAAATGTACTATATTCTAACTTCACCATTTTCAATTGCATCCCGCACAAAATTGTATTTCATGCTAATATGCTTAGTCTTTCTTTTTTGATACTTGGGATCTTTAGTGTATGTTACGGTTACCCTGAGCGGGTTGCGACCGGGTGACCCGGGGCTCCGGTTTTGGCCTGCTTGTCACGGTTTTGGGCGTTCAGACGGCTCCCGAGCCTTATCCGAGCATCATTTTGGCGAACCCTTTCATATTTGAGGTCGTGTGGGTCCCCCGGACGTTTCCGCCGAAAATATTTTTCCGGCGCCGGGGGGTTGTCGGTGTTGGCTCGGGGCGTACAGCGGACTCGGTAGCGCTCCCGTGATCTCAGATTGAGGAACCGTTTGCGGATTTGGAATCGTGGGAGCGTCCCGGAGATTTTTACGAGCATATTTTTGGGACGGACGTGCGGTCCCGGGCGACTCCCGGGCTCGGGCGGAATCCCGGGCTCGGGATGGAATTTCTCCACGGCTCCAGGGAAAGTCATGTTATATTTTAAGGTGGATTTTATGGTTATTTTTTGGAATTTTGTCGTGACGGGTTGTGGCTCAGTTATTATGCGGCCACACCTAATTCGCTCGGGTTCAGCGAGCTCGGTAGGACACTACGGAATGGTAAATAAATATTTGAAAAATGTTTTATGAATGTTATGATATTCTGAGGGTTGTGGTCAGTTTTGGGTTCATTTGGAGTTCGTTACCTATATTTGGGCTTTAATTGCAAAGATTTGGAGAATTGGGGGGTTAAGTTGTAATTAACCCAAAAGTTAATAATATTTTTGGGCCAGAATTAAGGGTGAGTCGGCAGCAGCCATTTGAGTGGACACTTGTCCATTCCTTATTAAAGGTGATTAAAGGGAAGATATATATAAGCTTATTATTCATGAAAAATCATTTTAATTTTCTTTCTTCTTCTCTTCTTCTTCCTTTCTTCTCTTCCGCCATTGTTACCTCTCCAAGCTCCAAGTCTTCATCTTTCCTTGGCTGAAAACAACTAGGATTTGGCTCCAACAATTGGTAAGCTTCTTCCTTTCATCTTCTTTCCAAGTTGATTACATGATATGGTGAAGAAAAGAGAGCAAAATTGAGAATTCATGGTTGTTCTTCACTATAAGCTAGAGTGATCCTCTCCCTCCCAAATTTTAGTATGTTGTTCTTGGGCTTGAGAGGAGTAAGAATCTATGGTTAGATTTTGGAAAAACTCCATGGAAGGAGGAAACCTAGAGGTGCCGAAATTAATGGGAATTTTCCAAAATTGTGTGTGTTTGTGTTCTTGAATCATGCTTCAAGTATGTTGTTCCTAGCATGATTCTAAGATTATCTATGGTTTCAATTTGATGGAAAACAAGTTGGGTGAGAAACCCCCAATTTGGCGAAATGTTCAAGAGAGGGGTTTGTTGATTTTGATGCAATTGGTTAGTAATTTTGGTTAGGAAGTGAAATTGGTGATTAGTATGATTAATTGGAAGCTTGAATGGTTTGATTTGGAAGTGTGGTGAAAAATTGGTTAAGGGCCGAAATGTTCAAGTGATTCTTTTTCCATGTGGATGTTGTGTTTTGATTAAAATGGATGCTAAATTGGTATTGTGGATGAAAGTAGGTGCGTTATGGCGTTTGAAATATCATTTTCGGGTTAGAAATGAGAAAGTTAGGTTTATGCGGGTTTACCGGGAAAAATGTCTGGAATGCGGGTTTAAGGGTTGGAATGTGTTTGTGGGTGTTGGAATAACAAGGTTTTAGCTCGGTTCGTAAAACCGAGCTTTCTGTGGATTTTTGCGGGAAAGTGCGGGTTTGTACGGGAATTGGTTTTCCGGGGTTTGTTTGGATGTGTTCTGACTCAACTATGGTTATCCACTGATTCTGCGTTGGTGGAGTGGCGTGGAACCGTAGGAGCCAAGTTGTGCATTTCGGGTCGGGAGCCGGGTTTCCCGAGTTTTGAGCCGCGAGGCGCGTTTACGAGGTAAGGGCTTAATTTGGTAAAAATGTACGTTTGTTCTGCTTTCAAGGCCGGATGACCTTAGAGGCCCGGGTTCCTATTCTGCTCGTATATGTTTATCGAGTAATGTTACTTCATTTATGTTTATGTATTCTTATTATTATATGTTCTGCTTCGTGACGAGACCCGAATGGTCGTAGAGGCCACGGTGCTCCTTGATTACATTCGCGTATCCGCACCGGGAGTGCCGATACTTGATCTATGTCCGCACCGGAGGGTGCCGACATTACGTGTATATCCGCACTGGGTGCCGATATACTTCGTGATCCTACGACAGTTTGGGGATCGCGACCCCACCCTGCACCGTGCATTACATTACTTACGCTCGTATATTCTCGACCTCCGTTGAGGGCTTTCGTTGGTCGCTTAAGGCGGTTGGACCTCATATGATGGATTATGATTTACTTTATGTTTTATGTTCATATGTATATGTATATGTTGTGATATTCTGTTTTTCAGGTTCAGATTGTTGCCCTATGGGCAAACTGCACTTTTACCTTAGCCCTTACTGGGTCCTTTCGAGGACTCACCCTTTATATGTTTACCACTTTCAGGCCGTTCTGACAAGCAACCAGCGGAGTAGGGATCCGCGGTGCTTCCTACATTTTTGAGGTTCGGTTGCAGCAGCAGTACCACGTGCGGAAATCCTCGAGAGAGAGAGACTTCTGATTCCGCACTTAGGTATTCATAGGCTTTTGTTTATCGGCTCTGTAGCTGTAGTTGCATGCATATAGATCAGATCATGGTTATGTATATGTTATGTAGATTCCGAGGTATATTTTGCTTGTTGGTCTTCTCGAGTCGTGGCGGAGCCCCGACTTGCCTATAGTGGAATTGACATATTTCAGACTTGGGTTACGGTGTTGGTAGTAATGATTGATGTTTGACACACCATGAACTGCATGTTTAGTAGAAGTTGGAATGTTATACTTGCTTGCCTTGTATGAGTTATAGGTTGCTAGTCGTTACTCGACAATTCTGTTGTTTGAGCTCGATGCTCTGCTACTGCGCTTCCGGCTATATTTCCGTTCCGACGTCGCAGCCGGCTCCGCCTCCGCAACCGGGCGGGGTGGTTGTGACAAGTTGGTATCAGAGCAGGTCGGGTCGGAGTGACCCAAGAGGTAAAGTTTGGTTAGTTCAGTACGGGTTGAGGAAGGCGAGCATACAAGCCCAAAGGTGGACTTTCGGAGTAAGTCATGCTAGTTCATGGTAAGTCCTACAAGTAATGACTTCGAAGGGCGAGCTACTGGTTTACATTACATTCTGGGGCGGTTCGGTACGGAGCCTGATCAACTCCTTATTTGAACCGTTTCGGAATGCGTGTGGAGCAGCGGGCGGTTCTTTGGAGCATTTTTGGAAGGTGTGGGGGTCATATGAAGTGATTCTGTGATTACGAACATGATCTGATTCTATGTTTAAGGTTTATTACTTAGGTTGTGATTCTGAAAAGAATCCTTGCATCATGCATTGCATTACACTACAGAGCCATAGAATGTTGCTGCTAGCTTTAGGAAGAGAAAGTTTATTGTTGGGTTATATGGTTTTGGGTTGATCCATTTTCAGGTATGGCTAGAACACGCCGACAACGTGAGCAGGAACCGGAGGGTCGGGACCGGGATCCCACACCTCCGAGGGCTAGAAGGCGGGTTCAGAGGAACCCGGGACCTGAGCAGTCACACTCACCCCCCCCCGAGTTGTTGGAATTCTTGCGCACCAAGATGACCTGGGCTAGCTAAAGTAGCTAAGCACAGCTCAACTCAGCTCAATCTGAGTGTTTGAGCTAGAGAGATGTGTATCTGCTCTTAGTGAGCTGATATGAGCTCAAGGAGCTCAATGGATGATTTAATATGTCTTGGACTAGCTCTATGTGAGCTCGGTACAAATGTGTCTAGGCACCTTTTGGCGAAGAGACGTGTCTCTTGGCGGAAAGGTGCGTAAATTGGTGAAAAGGTGTCGGAGAGGGCCAAGCACACCTTCGGCCTAGGCCGAAGGGTGCGTAGCACCCTTGGGTGCCGAAAGGGCACCCTAAGGTGGCCTTACACCCATTCGGCCATGGGCCTAGGGGTGTGAGTGTCCCTTCACCCTAGGTGCCTCTAGGCAAGGGGTGCACCCCAGGCCGTGCACCATTCAGCCAAAGGGACATGTCTCATGTCCCATGGCCGAATGGGCAAGGGGCATGGGTTACCTCCCTTGCCTCTTCACCATATTTGGATAATTAATTAATTAGTTAATTAATTTCCTATTAGACACAATTATTTATTTATTTATTCCTTTTCTAATTAATTAGTTACTTGAACAGGCAAAAGGCATGAGACATGTCTCATGGACCAAGGGGCATTGGTTGCAGCCCTTGGCCCTAGAGACATGTTACTTCGCAAATGAGGAGGCATTGTGCCCCCTCAGTGGCAGCCCATCCTCCTCTATAAATAGAGGAGGGTGGCGCCATTTCCATAATCCCACAACCAGCATTGGTTCTCTCTTCTCTCTTCATACTTCCTCTTGCGAAACTAGAAGGCATTCTAGGAGCATTGTGAGTGGAACTCACCTTGGAGACAAATCATCTTCAAGCCGCCCTTAAGGTGTTCCCCAGGCCGAGTCTTCTACATCAACAAGGAGCAAGAATCTCTAAGATTCTTAAGCTGCGTCCAGAAGAAAGGTACATACTCTTAATCCCTTCTTCGGTATTGATGAATGCGAACATGAGAAGCATGTTAAAGACGATCCTAAAATTAACACGAGTGATCAGCAGGTTGAGGGACCCGCTCCTGATATACTACAGGTGTTGGGTCAGGTTCAGCAGCTGTTGGGTACGTTGTTGCCAGCCCAGCAGATTCAGGGGCGGCAGCAGGCACGGGAAGGTCCGGCCAGGCCACAACGGAGACAACCAGATCAGGAGGTGGGCAGTAGCCACCTCAGTGTGCAGGGTCAGCCGGATAGTGATTCCGAGGAGGGAGATCAGCATGATACTGAGAGTTCTCATCGATCTCACCGACGACGGGAAGAGCTGAGACGCCAGTCTGATGAGATCAGACTCTTGGAGCGGTTTCAGCGTTTGAACCCCCCGAGGTTCAACGGCCGTGGAGGACCTGAGGCGGCGGAGACTTGGTTTGCAGGGGTTGATAAGCTCCTTGGGAGGCTGCATCTTCCATCTGAGGTTAGAGTCTCCTTAGCTACGTTTAATCTGCAGGACAGTGCAGATCATTGGTGGAGGAGCCTCCAGGGCCGTCTGAGAGCCGAGGCAGCACGGGACGGGGGGCAGGATCCGGACCTTACCTGGGAGCAGTTTGCTTACCACTTCCACCAGCAGTATATTGGGGATGCCGTCAGGGACCTCCGACAGACACAGTTTGATGACCTGGAGCAGGGCACCAGGACTGTTGGAGAATACGAGTGGGAGTTTGACCGATTGGTCCGCCACGCATCGCAGATACGGCATGGAGTAGGAGAAGGCCAAGCGGTTCATTCGCCACTTGCGTCCTGAGTATCGGTGGGCCTTGAGACCCCTGGACATCACTTCGTACCATGAGGCAGTGCAGAAGACTCAACTCCTCGAGCAGGAGGAGATTGAGAGTCGGTACCTACCACACCGACCTAGTGACAGAGGGAGGGCTCCTGCACAGCAAAGTTCAGCGAGGTCTTCAGGGAGGTCAGGTAGGTCTGGACAGAGCAGCAGGGGTAGCAGGACTACGCCGGTATCACCGGTTTGTACGAGTTGTGGTGGGCAGCACCCCGGCCGGCCATGCTACCGGCAGTCAGGGCAGTGTTTGCGATGCGGGGCCAGTGATCATTGGATTCGTGATTGTCCTTTGACACTGGGTCAGGGATCGGGCAGTGCTACACGTTCGCAGCCTTGGTTTCAGCCTAACGCACCCCGAGGGCGGTTCACGCGGGGCGGACCGAAGCCACTACCGCAGCAGAGGCGACCGGTTCAGCCACCCTCCGCCACAAAGCACTGGAGTAGGACGTGTGTTCCAGGTGGAGCGGGGTGAGACATCACAGCGTGAGCCTCCACCACAACAGCCCGGAGCAGGACGGGTATTTCAGATTGAGCGTGGAGAGACTTCGCAGCGCGGGGCACTCCAAGGTACTTTACTTCTGAACGATACACCTATTCGTATCTGCTTGATATCTTGGGGCGTCTGTTTCGATTGGGTACGAAATGTGTCGAGTCTCTTCACCGCTACCAGTGGGCTTCCGAGCGTCTACAGTGCGAGACGGTTGGGAGTCGATTTTGTTCACCAATGAGATGGCACGAGATCGCGTGCTATCCATTGGTAGCCATCGGATTCGGTCGATCTGCTGGTGTTGAATACACCGAAGTATGATGTGATTCTTGGGATGGATTGGCTATCCAAGAATGTCGTGCACATCGACTGTGCTAACCGTAGTGTTACAGTTTCTGGAGAGGTGTCACCCTCTCAGTTTCTGATGGGTTGGAGGTAGTCAGTAGCAGCATGGAGCTGCAAGTTCGATCAGTCCCCATAGTGGACTCGGAGGAGTGCTATGATCTCGAACCAGCAGATACTCGGCAGAGTTGGATAGGATCCTGTTGTTCAGATTTTCCGCAGTATTCCCGGAGAACTTGCCCGGGATGCCACCAGAGCGAGAAATCGTGTTTGAGATCCATTTGCAGCCGGGTTCTACTCCCATCTCTATTCCTCCCTATCGGATGCCGATAGTAGAGATGGTGGAGCTGAAGAAGCAGCTGGAGGAACTGCAGGAGAAGGGATTTATCCGTCCGAGCACTTCACCGTGGGGTGCTCCAGTGTTGTTCATTAAGAAAAAGGACGGATCACTCAGGCTGTGTATCGATTACAGACGGCTGAACGCCATCACCATCAAGAACAGGTACCCACTGCCGAGGATCGGACCGAGGAGAATGACTTGGTGTGCCTGTGGCACAAGTGGGAGCACTGGGAGCAAGCTCAGGTATACACTTTGACCATTCATTCGGAGTGGCTGGACAGAGTGCGAGAGGCACAGGAGAGGGATCCAGAACTAAAGAAGCTGTCCGGAGAGGACAAAGGGGCACTACTACCGGCATTTCAGTACAGGCAGGGACTACTGTACTTCAAGAATCGGTTATATGTGCCAGGGGATCAGGCACTACGTGATGAGATTCTGACGGAGGCACATTCGAGCCGATTGAGCATACACCCCGGTAGTGAGAAAATGTATCAGGACTTGCGTGCCCATTTCTGGTGGCCGGGTATGCGGAGACACATTGCCACACATGTGTCTAAGTGTGCCACTTGTCAGCGGGTGAAGGTGGAGCATCAGAAACCGGCAGGGACGTTACAGACTTTGCCCATTCCGGTCAGGAAGTGGGGCAACATCACGATGGACTTTCTGACTGCACTACCCCTAACCCGGTCTCACCACGATGCCATCTGGGTTATCGTGGACCGCCTGACAAAGTGTGCTCACTTTCTGCCAGTCCGGATGATGACTCCCTGGAGAAGCTTGCCCATCTGTATATCAGAGAGATTGTGCGGTTACATGGAGTACCAGACTCCATTGTATCAGATCGGGATCCGCGTTTTACCGCACGGTTCTGGGGCGCTTTTCATAAGGCTCTGGGCACGCGACTCCATCTGAGTACAGCTTACCATCCCCAAACCGACGGTCAGTCGGAGCGGGTGATTCAGATTCTGGAGGATATGTTGCGGAGCTGTACCTTGGATTTTGGAGGAGATTGGGATAGGCAGTTGCCGTTGGTAGAGTTTTCATATAACAACAGTTATCAGAGTACCATCGGCATGACACCGTTTGAGGCATTGTATGGGCGACGGTGCATGACACCGCACTGTTGGACCGAAGCGTCTGACAGGATAGAGCTGGGTCCCGAGCTCATTGAGGAGACCACACCAAGATCGGGATTATTCAGCGCGGTTGAAAATCATGAACGACCGCACCACCTCATACGCGAACAGAAGGGATTTGGAGTTTGAGGTGGGCGATAGGGTTTGGCTGAAGGTAGCGCCGATTCGGGGGACGGTCAGATTCGGCAGACGGGGCAAGTTAGCCCCAAGGTATATCGGACCGTATGAGATTCTGGAGCGGGTAGGCAGGTTAGCCTACAGGTTGGCTTTACCTCCAAGTATGTCTGCGGTGCACAACGTTTTCACGTCGGTATGTTGAAGAAGTGCATCTTGGATCCCGTGCGATTTATTCCAGTGGAGGAGGTTCAGCTGGAGCCTGATTTGTCGTATCAGGAGGTACCGATTGCCTTTCTGGGGCGCAATACTCGGAAACTCCGGAGCAAGTTGATTCCCATGGTCAAAGTTCAGTGGTCACATCATACTGACCGGGAAGCGACTTGGGAGACCGAGCAGGATATCAGCATTTGATACCCCTCTTGGAGGACCAAGAGTCCTAAGGGGGGGAGGATGTTACGGTTACCCTGAGCGGGTTGCGACCGGGTGACCCGGGCTCGGTTTGGCTGCGGGTCACGGTTTTGGGCGTTGAGACGGCTCCCAGCCTTATCCGAGCATCATTTTGGTGAACCCTTTCATATTTGAGGTCGTGTGGGTCCCCTGACGTTTCCACCGAAAATATTTTTCCGGCACGGGGTTGTCGGGGTTGGCTCGGGGCGTCTGGCAGGCTCAGTAGCGCTTCCAGGATCTCAGATTGAGGAACCGTTTGCGGATTTGGAATCGTGGGAGCGTCCCGGAGATTTTTACGGAGCATATTTTTTGGGACGGGACGTACGGTACCGGGTGACTCCCGGGGCTCTGGGCGGAATCTTGGGGCTCGGGATGGAATTTCTCCGACGGCTCCAGGGTAAGTCATGTTATATTTTAAGGTGGATTTTGTGGTTATTTTTGTGAAATTTTTTCGTGACGGGTTGTGGCTCAGGTTATTATGCGGCCACACCGGAATTCGTTCGGGTTCAGCGAGCTCGGTAGGACACTACGGAATGGTAAATAAATATTTGAAAAATGTTTTATGAATGTTATGATATTCTGAGGGTTGTGGTCAGTTTTGGGTTCATTTGGAGTTCGTTACCTATATTTGGGCTTTAATTGCAAAGATTTGGAGAATTGGGGGTTAAGTTGTAATTAACCCAAAAGTTAATAATATTTGGAGAATTAAGGATGAGTCGGCAGCAGCCATTTGAGTGGACACTTGTCCATTCCTTATTAAAGGTGATTAAAGGGAAGATATATATAAGCTTATTATTCATGAAAAATCATTTTAATTTTCTTTCTTCTTCTCTTCTTCTTCCTTTCTTCTCTTCCGCCATTGTTACCTCTCCAAGCTCCAAGTCTTCATCTTTCCTTGGCTGAAAACAACTAGGATTTGGCTCCAACAATTGGTAAGCTTCTTCCTTTCATCTTCTTTCCAAGTTGATAACATGATATGGTGAAGAAAAGAGAGCAAAATTGAGAATTCATGGTTGTTCTTCACTATAAGCTAGAGTGATCCTCTCCCTCCCAAATTTTAGTATGTTGTTCTTGGGCTTGAGAGGAGTAAGAATCTATGGTTAGATTTTGGAAAAACTCCATGGAAGGAGGAAACCTAGAGGTGCCGAAATTAATGGGAATTTTCCAAAATTGTGTGTGTTTGTGTTCTTGAATCATGCTTCAAGTATGTTGTTCCTAGCATGATTCTAAGATTATCTATGGTTTCAATTTGATGGAAAACAAGTTGGGTGAGAAACCCCCAATTTGGCGAAATGTTCAAGAGAGGGGTTTGTTGATTTTGATGCAATTGGTTAGTAATTTTGGTTAGGAAGTGAAATTGGTGATTAGTATGATTAATTGGAAGCTTGAATGGTTTGATTTGGAAGTGTGGTGAAAAATTGGTTAAGGGCGAAATGTTCAAGTGATTCTTTTTCCATGTGGATGTTGTGTTTTGATTAAAATGGATGCTAAATTGGTATTGTGGATGAAAGTAGGTGCGTTATGGCGTTTGAAATATCATTTTCGGGTTAGAAATGAGAAAGTTAGGTTTATGCGGGTTTAACGGGAAAAATGTCTGGAATGCGGGTTTAAGGGTTGGAATGTGTTTGTGGGTGTTGGAATAACAAGGCTCTAGCTCGGTTCGTAAACCGAGCTTTCGTGGATTTTTGCGGAAAGTGCGGGTTTGTACGGGAATTGGTTTTCCGGGGTTTGTTTGGATGTGTTCGACTCAACTATGGTTATCCAGTGATGTGATCACCGAAAATGATCAACTCTTGGAAGGATCTAGCTTGGAAGATGAACAAGAACAAGATGATACTTTCGGCTTCTCCAAGAACCTCTTCACTACAAGGTGAAGCAATGCTTGGAATGCCTAGGGGAGGAGATGGATCTAGCACCTCTTAACTACTTGATCAAGCAACACTAGATATAATTCTTGAACCAAAATTATGGAACAAGGGAATGTATTTTAGAAATGAGAACCAAAAGCCAAAATGATCTCTTGTAGGAGAAGAGATTTCGGCAGCAATAAGCATAAAATGAGTTCTTCCTTTACAATGTCTAGTTGCTAGTTTAAATAGGAAAGGTAAGTGGAGGTTATTGTCCAAAGTGTAGTAACACTTTTGACAAACACCCTAGGGTTACTTACCATTTCCATGATACAAAAGAAATCATAATGATACTACTAAAAATGGTGAGGGAAAAGTGAAAGGTAACCACCATTTGTGGTAATGGAGGGCAAGGACCAACCATTACTACAAACTAGTGAGTAAAGACCTCCACTTTAACCTACTTTCCCTCCCATCTTCCAATAACATAAATATTGTTCAAATATAAGTCAACTAAGATAAAAATCTGATATAAATGGACATTGGGCGGAAATTGGAAGAATTTGGGCGGCCCAATCATGGTGGCGCGTGGCCCACACGCGCGGGCCTTAAGTGGCGCGTTGCGCGCTTGGCCGGCGAGTGAGGCTACTTCCGGCATCTCCAAGGTGGGGAAGGCTAGGTAGCTGTCCATGGGTGGTGGCGCATCGGTCCGGGCGGGGGTGAGCGCGTGGAGCGCGTGGGTGAGGTGGTGGCGCGTGAAGCGCGTGGCGCCTCCTTGTCTTCAAGGGAAGTGTAGGTGATGCTTCCCAAATGGTTTGGGGTCTTCTCCACTTGAATTCCCATGAGTTGGAGCTTGAGGTCTTGGTCTCGATCTTCATTCCGCTCCTCGGTTTGTGCCATGATCCTTATAAACGCTTGGAGCTTCTCTTGCACCTTCTTTGACCTAGACCGTGTCATGGGTCCATTGAGGCCTTGGAAGGGGCTTGGCATCTCTTGTGTGGAAGTGGGGTGGATGTCCACATCACCAGCTTGATTCTGCGTTGGTGGAGTGGCGTGGAACCGTAGGAGCGAAGTTGTGCATTTCGGGTCGGGAGCCGAGATTTCCTGAGTTTTGAGCTGCGAGGCAGCGTTTCTGAGGTAAGGGCTTAATTTGGTAAAAATGTACGTTTGTTCTGTTTCAAGGCCCGGATGACCTTAGAGGCCCGGGTTCCTATTCTGTTCTGTATATGTTTATCAGGTAATGTTACTTCTGTTTATGTTTATGTATTCTTATTATTATATGTTCTGTTCTGTGACGAGACCCGAATGGTCGTAGAGGCCACGGGTGCTCCTTGATTCTGTTCTGCGTATCCGCACCGGGAGTGCCGATACTTCTGATCTGTGTCCGCACTGGAGGGTGCCGACATTCTATGTATATCTGCACTTGGGGTGCCGATATACTTCTGTGACCCTACGACAGTTTGGGGATCGCGACCCCAGCCGGTACCGTGCATTCTGTTCTGTTCTGCTCTGTATATTCTGACCTCTGTTGAGGGCTGTCGTTACGGGTCGTTCTGGCGGTTGGACCGCATATGATGGATTCTGATTTACTTTATGTTTTATGTTCATATGTATATGTATATGTTGTGATATTCTGTTTTGCAGGTTCAGATTGTTGCCCTATGGGCAAACTGCACTTTTACCTTAGCCCTTACTGGGTCCTTTCGAGGACTCACCCTTTATATGTTTACCACTTTCAGGCCGTTCTGACAAGCAACCAGCGGAGTAGGGATCCGCGGTGCTTCCTACATTTTTGAGGTTCGGTTGCAGCAGCAGTACCACGTGCGGAAATCCTCGTGTGAGAGGTTTCAGATTCCGCGCTTAGGTATTCATAGAACTTTGTTTTATTGGCTCTGTAGCTGTAGTTGCATGCATATAGATCAGATCATGGTTTTGTATATGTTATGTAGATTCCGAGGTATATTCTGCTTGTTGGTCTTCTGAGTCGTGGGCGGAGCCCCGACTTGCCTATAGTGGAATTGACATATTTCAGACTTGGGTTACGGTGTTGGTAGTAATGATTGATGTTTGACACACCATGAACTGCATGTTTAGTAGAAGTTGGAATGTTATACTTGCTTGCCTTGTATGAGTTATAGGTTGCTAGTCGTTACTCGACAATTCTGTTGTTTGAGCTCGATGCTCTGCTACTGCGCTTCCGGCTATATTTCCGTTCCGACGTCGCAGCCGGCTCCGCCTCCGCAACCGGGCGGGGTGGTTGTGACAGTGTAAGCCATGGCCACCATACTATCACTATAAATAGTAGTAGGCTTTTCCATTTTAATCCGAGATTCCATTTTTTTTAAGGAAGAACCCAAGCCAAAGGGCCTCTTGTACAACCAAGGCACATGAGACAAACTCAGCCTTCATTGTTGACAACGCTGTACAAGTTTGTTTCTTGATACACCAAGTAGCTGCCCTACCATTAAGCATGAATACATATCCACTTGTAGATTTGCTGGAGTCTCTATCTCCACTCCAATCAGCATCAGAATAGCCATGTAAATCAAGTTTCTTTCCTTGATAACATAACCAATAATCTTTGGTCCCCTTCAAGTACCTCAGAACCCTTTTAACACTTTTCCATTACTGCATTCCGGGGTTTGAAGAATATATTGCTAATAAGCCAACTACTTGGCTAATGTATGGCCTTGTACACAACATGGCATACATCAAGGACCCAATACCACTAAGGTATGGAATGTTTTCCATTTCTTCCTTTTCCTTTGCAGTCTTAGGACACATATTCTCACCAATCTTGCACCCATATGCAAGTGGGGTGTTCATAAGCTTTGTGTTTGTCAAGTTAAATTTTTTCAGAATCTTATCAATATAAGACTCTTATGAAAGATCTAACAACCTAACCTCTCCTTTCTATTCCGATGTATCTTTACACCTAGAATGAAATAAGCTTCCTTCATATCCTTCATGTCAAAGGTGGAGGACAACCATCCTTTAATGGTTTTTATTAACTCAATTCCACTACTTGCTATCAATATGTCATCTACATACAAGGTAATAATAGCATAGTTGGATCCAGATGAGAACAAGTAGACAGAATGGTCTTCATGCATCATTACAAAGCCATAGCTAGTTATTGCATTATGAAACTTCATATACCACTGTCTTGAAGGTTGTTTAAGGCCATAGATAGACTTCTTAAGTCTATACACCTTGTTCTCAAAACCATCTTGAACAAATCCTTCAGGTTGTTTCATGTATATCTCTTCACTCAAATCACAATTGAGGAAAGCCGTTTTTACATCCATTTGATACAATTCTAGATCTAACTTTGCTACAATAGCAAGTAGTATTCTGATGGAATTAAACTTCATAGGTGAGAAGATGTCTTTGAAATCAACACCCTCCTTCTGTGTGAATCCTTTGGCAACCAACCGTGCCTTGTATCTCTCGATACTTCCATCAGAATTTTGCTTAATCTTAAGCACCCACTTATTTCCAACGACCTTTCTACCAGGAGGAAGATCTGACAACTCTCACACACCATTTTCATGTATTGAGGACAATTCCTCTTGCATTACCTTTAGCCATTCATTTCATTATGCACCTTCAAGAGCTTCTTTGATGTTGCTTGGTTCATCAACTTCTGATGTAACCAAGTAAGTCTCACCCTCCGAGAGTCCCCATCTTTTAGGTTCTCTAGATTCTCTCTTTGATCTTCTCAAAGGAGGATTAGGTGGAGCAATCTCTTGCTCCATCTGTGGAAGCACATCAATATGGACATCCTTAAGCTATGGCGACTCATGCACTCCCTCTTGAAGAACTTCATTTAAATCCTCATTTGGAGGCAACTTATGCTCCGATTCGTGAGGAATGTCATTATGTTCTTGATTAATCTAACTCCCTCTCAAACAGATGTATCCACTTGTGGATTCTGTTCAAGTTATTCCTTTTGATTTGAAACCATATTTGAAGTCACAACTCCAATTGGTTGAGATATTCTGAATGGAATAGACGCACCTTGTGCAGCTGGTGCTCATGTGGCACTTGGTTGATCCTCTTCAAGGATTGGTCCAAAAGAGTTTATGTCTTTGCATTCACCAACTTTAGGAAACTCGCATTCCACAAAGTTGGCATTTCTGCCGTCAAACACCAAACCATTCTTGTGACTTATATCCAAGAACACCTAGCCCCTTGATTCTGTACAATAACCAAGAAAAACACATTGCTTACCCCTTGGTCCCAACTTTCCCAAAGGATGGTCCGGGACATGTACATATGCGAAGCAACCTCAAGGGTGCATGTAGCTCAAGTCTGGGGACTTTGCCTTCCATAACTCATATGGAGTAGTGTCAATATTCTTGGTAGGCACTCTATTGAGAATGTGCACTGCACAAAGCAATGCATCACTCCAATAAGTGATGTCCAAATTGGCCTTTGCCATCATGGATCTCACCGTCTCCATTAAAGTTATATTCTTTCTCTCAGACACCCCATTTTGTCTTGGAGTTCAAGGAAGAGTGGACTCTCTTTGAATGCCCTTGGAGTCACAAAATGACTTAAATGCCAATGAGCTATACTCTCTACCTCTATCAGTCCTCAAAGACTTAATCTTCTTACCCAATTGGTTCTCAACCAAATTCACATACTTCTCAAAGTATGACAAGGCTTCTGCCTTCGTCTTGAGTAAGAATACATTGGTGAATCGAGAATAGTCATAAGTAAATGTTATAAAATATCTAAACCGTTTCTAGATACCACTCTCATAGGACCACACAAGTCTGAATGTACTAAACTTAGTACTTCTTCCATTCTAGTGCCTTGCCCAAATGGCTTCTTTGTTGCCTTTCTTTCAAGGCATGATTGGCAACTCGGCAAGTTCACTTTTGTCAAGGACCCAAGTAAGCCACTCTTGGCCAACTTATTCATCCTATATTGACCTATGTGACCAAGCCTTTCATGCCAAGTCATTTCACTTGTGACCTCAGTCACATGGCAACTAGATGAAGAATCGGTGTAGTTACTTGGTCTAAGTTCATACAACCCATTGTTAAGCGTACATTCACACACGACTTGATGATTTTTCATAATAGTAACACTACTATTAGAAAAGGTTAAGCTATAATTTTACTTTAATAAGCTCGAAATGTAAACCAAGTTTCTACAAATACCAGGTACATATAGTGTATCCACAAGATAAACGTAATATCCATTACACACAGGGACTTTACAAGTCCCAATACCAACTACTTCTAAAACATCATTATTTCCCACCAAGACATTCTTCACACCTCTTGGGAGTTTTCTGAATGCCACAAACCAAGACTTGTCTCGGGCTATGTGGTCTGTTGCTCTCGAATCTACAATCCACAAAGAATTGCTTTCAGTAAGCATGGTACATGACACAACATGTACATTAGAAGTAGTAGGTACACATACCTTGGTAGGATTTCTACAATCCTTAGCAAAATGGCCCTTTTTGCCACAATTGAAACACTTAAGCTTGGAAACATCCCTCTTTTTCTTGAACTTATTCAAGTTGGGTCCACCGTTGTTTCCATTGACCCTTGCCTTACCGTTGCCTTTTCCATTGCTGCCCTTACTAAACCATTTCCCTTTCTTACTCCATTTCTTATTGGAAGAAGAAGTTGAGGCAACATATGTCTTGGAATGATTCTTAAGAGCCATTACTTCCGCTTCAAGTAACACATGGCGGGCAATGTCATCAAATGACTTAATTTGAGGGTTGTGGTGTAAGTTGACCTTTATCAACTAACACTTCTCATCAGACAAGGACCTAATGATAGCTTGTACTTGTTGCTCATTAGTGAGGTCATTGATGCGTGCAAAGGGTATCACTGTCTAGCACAAGTTTTATATTTATAACTACCCTTTTAAGCCCTCAAGTGTAAGGATCGCGAGTAATATAGCAAGTAAGAGCAAAGGGTGTCGAACCCAAAGGAACTAGAGCGTTGATCAACTAAAAGGATTAAAAGTGCAATTTCAACTAAGATGTAGAGTAATGAGTCATAAGATAGGTGTGGATTGATCTAATGTTGGAATGAAGGTGGCTCTATAATACGGACTATGACTTAACAAGACATGCAACTATGACTTAACAAACAAGAAATACACAAATAGCAAGATTTTGGGGTTTTCAATTATAAAAAGCTCTCGGGGTTTGCTTGGGTTTAAGGGGTCCTCTACGAGTTCATCACATGATTTGGAGGTGAATTACTACATCTAACATACTTCTTTCTCAAGCAAACATGTTAATCTCTCAACAAATCAACCTAGTCCTTCTCTTGATCTAGCATTGACTCTCAAGGCATGAATAGATCCTAACTTAACCACCACTCCACTCCTAAAAGCTATCTCTAACTAGAAGCAAGTAGAGCTATTGATTCCCAAAAGTCTAGTTCATGCAAATCCCACTTAGGCATTTCATCAAACACCTTGATGCATATGAATAGATATGACCATACCCACTCATAATAGAAACATCCAAGCACAAGAATCAATATCCAAATCAAAATAGAGAAGATGAACACATAGAGAATCACCCTAGACAAGCAAATCCCAAGACACAAGTGACTACTCACTCATGCTCATATCACATAAACACATCAACATGTAATGATTAAAAGATAAAAGTAAAAGAGGAGAAGAGGGGAGAATAAAACTCTATTGCAAATGAATCTTCAACCCAAGATCATGAAGACTTCAATCTCAATAGTGTGGAGAGCTCATCAAGGTGTTTGATGAAATGCCTAAGCGGGATTTGCATGAACTAGACTTTTGGGAATCAATAGCTCTACTTGCTTCTAGTTAGAGATAGCTTTTAGGAGTGGAGTGGTGGTTAAGTTAGGATCTATTCATACCTTGAGAGTCAATGCTAGATCAAGAGAAGGACTAGGTTGATTTGTTGAGAGATTAACATGTTTGCTTGAGAAAGAAGAATGTTAGATGTAGTAATTCACCTCCAAATCATGTGATGAACTCGTAGAGGACCCCTTAAACCCAAACAAACCCCGAGAGCTTTTTATAATTGAAAACCCCAAAATCTTGCTATTTGTGTATTTCTTGTTTGTTAAGTCATTGTTGCATGTCTTGTTAAGTCATAGTCCGTATTATAGAGCCACCTTCATTCCAACATTAGATCAATCCACACCTATCTTATGACTCATTACTCTACATCTTAGTTGAAATTGCACTTTTAATCCTTTTAGTTGATCAACGCTCTAGTTCCTTTGGGTTCGACACCCTTTGCTCTTACTTGCTATATTACTCGCGATCCTTACACTTGAGGGCTTAAAAAGGGTAGTTATAAATATAAAACTTGTGCTAGAAAGTGATACCCTTTGCACGCATCAGTCATGTCCCGCTTCCTTCAATTGGTGGATCATGCGTGGCATCTCACGCAAGTGGGAGCTCATGGTGTGATCCGGTCTCATGACATAGTTGTCAAACTTCAAGATCATGGACCTTTGTTTCTTAATAATAACAGCACTAAACTTAGCTTTGACATCGTCCCAAATGCCCTTGGCACTTTCAATTGTCGAGAATTCCACCATTATCTCATCCACCATGGTAGAGAGACCTGTGACTCGACACAAGCTGTTCTTTTTCTGGTATGCCACATAGGAGTCATGCTCAACACAGGAGGTGCAACCTCATTGCTCAACACATCAAGCGTGTCATGCTCAATCAATATGAAATTGACCTTTTGTTGCCAAATTGAATAGTTTTCACCATCCAATTTCAGGTCCTTGTTCAACTCAGCAATGATATTCTTACATGCCATCTACAATGATGCAATCACATGATTTTAATGTTCAATCAATACAAAAAGACTCATGTAAGCAACACATTGCACAAATCACTTCAAGCATGTTCATACATAGCAAAAGAAGTGCATATAGCACTCAATTATAAATATACAAACATGTTTTCATAGCTTCATACACATGTTCTTCAACTAGCCTCAAGAGGGTTCTATGCACTTGTCACACTTGTACAATCGGCCATGCAATAAATGCAATAAGAATGATTCTCAGGAAACATGGAGGAGTCACAATGGTCTCGCTTAAAATCCACCTCCTTAGACAGAATCTCCATTATTAGACTTTAGAGTACGGACTTATAGCTTAAATTACAAGCATGACACTTACATGTAACCATTAGAGAACATGTATAAATCGCATTTGTATATCCATGTTCTATTGATTTAAACATATTAAATCATATATTATAAGCATTTTAAACAAGCAAATACATTGCAATTTCATGCTTATACGATTCGGTTAAAACTAGTGCACATTTTCACAATACTCAAGTCATTACATCACAAGTAAATATTTACCAACTTTCGGCCATTCAATGATTCTCATAGAATCCATACATCAACATATGATGTTCATGCAGCTTTCATGTATTTATAGCATTCAACAAGCATACAAGTCACCAAGACAACATGTTTATCACAATTTTCAAATTTTCAATTTTTATGCCAATTTCTCATGCATTTTCAAACCGAAAATTTTCAAGCATACATATGTAAGAGATCATTAACCTCATGCTCTGATACCATTTGCTGATTTTAGAGGTCCCTCAAACATGCTCTCATGTTGATCTTTCTCATACACATGTAATGCTCCACTTTACATATTATATATTGGCGGTTTCTTCTTTACAAGCATTGTATTATTTCATTAATTCAGATACCATGAAACCAATGAATCCGGTAACAAAAGAGTACGAAGACGAACACCTAAACATGATACTAAGAGGCGAAAATATACCTTGCACCAAATGAGAAAACCGCTTAAGGATTATTTTAATCATTGCTCCAATCCAACGTATGCTCCTTCCTTAAGCTTTCAAGTTTGCTCCAATGGCAGCCCTCGGCTTCAAGAGATGGTGATGATGGCGTCTTGCACCCAAGAGGAGAGGGGAAGAGGACGGATGAGATGTGAAGCGCCTTAAAGATGTGTGGAATGACACAAATAATTCTACCCTTAATGCTCCAAAACTTGCCTCAAGAATTTGACACTTTGAGAGAGATTGAGAAGGAGAAGAAGATAATGGAATCAGGGAATGGAGAGTGAGGCACTTTCTCCCATCTATTTATAGATGGATGAGAGCTATCAAAAACTCTCCCTTAAATGTGTCAACCACATTGCCTACCTCATCAATGTGGCAACCACATTGCTAACCTCATAAATTGTCAACCTCATAAATTGACAACTACATTGCCAACCTCATAAATTGGCAAAGATGGAGTTATTCCATGGTTCAAAGTGCATACACCTTACACCAAAATTATCAAAATACCCTTACTTTGATAAGTGGCTTTAGAGGTGATTATGATTGATAAATGAGGTCCGAATTACACAAAGTAATTCCAATCATTTCCATTTTACATATTCAAGCTCCTTTAAGCTCATTAGTGCACATTTACCAAAATACTCATACTTTGATAAAATGTGCTATAATCGTTTCTTCTCCGTCAAGTTACTCTCAGCTCCTCTGAGCAAATCTACTCAGAATATAAAATACTTATATTATTGAATTCACAGATAAAAAATTATAACTTTTAAAAATAAAATTTCATTTGTTTTACAACTACAAAACAGAGTTATATGATCATCAAATATATAGAATACTCATACCAAATATAAAAGACAAATTAATGAATTAAATATTGATATTGCTTACAAACTACTCCATCCGTCCCACCAAATATAGAGTATTTGACTTTGCACGAAGATTAAGAAAAGTGGTTGACTAGAGCGTAATAAGGTAAAGTAGGTATATGAGACAAAAATAACTTTTTGGAGTGGGAAAAGAAATGGAGGGTAGTAAGGTAAAGTTGATGTAGGAAAGTTTTCTTTTTTGAAAACGTTGGAGTTTTGCTGGGACAACCCAAAAAGGAATATGTTGGATATTTGCTACGACGGAGGGAGTACTATATATCATCTATGACTTTAAATACAATTTAATTATTTTTAAATAAATACAATTTGATATTTTTATTGTATTTTTAAAAATAATTGACTAGACTATTTAAAATTGTAAGCCCAATAACCCTATTTCTACTCAAGCCCAACAAAAAAGACGATAACTAAACCTAAGTACAGAAATATATGATATATAACAATAAATTGGAATAACTTAATTTTAATATATTATTTACATATGGCTATACATTAATTGGAATAACTTTTAATTGTCTTGGTTCAATAAATCAAATAAAATAATAGTGTAAAGTCCAATCATGAATAAATTAAAAAATCCAAAAAATAAACAAAATCGGAGCCCATCCATGCCTACTCAACTTCATACCCTACCCATACCATTCTAGCCCACATTAAACTAATTAAGACCCAACTAATATATTACCCAACCCAGCCTAAATACAATCCCAAACCCAACCCAACCCAACCCATAAACTAACCATACCCAACCACTATAAATATCATACTTAACCCTACTACCCAAATTTGTAGACTCCTCTTCAGATACGGCTCCACAACCTTCACAACTCTCTCTGCTAGGCATCCTCTATTATACGCGTTCAGAAACACTGTCGCCTCCTCCGCCGTTCTAGATCCTCCTCCTCCACCATTTCCGCCTTACATATTTGTTATCAAATCATCTTTTGCTCGATCAAACATTCTTCTTTCAAGATTCTCCACATACACTCTTATAGTATATATATAACCATGTTGTCGGTCGATGATTTCGCTTCCGATTCCGATTTCCATAAGTTTTTGGCAATTCGAGATTCCATGAAGAAGAATCGGAAATGCTCTTTAGATGGTAAGTTGAGTAAACTACGTTGGTAGTCCCTTCAGTTAAACGATTGTCTTATTTGGGTCATGTTTTAAGAATTTGTATCACTTTCATCCCGTAAGTTACAACCGTGCACCGTTGGTCTTACGTCATTTTTCCGCTAAAATCACCGCTAAAGTGGTAAAATTACGAAAATGTCCAAATCTAATATTCATTTTAACATCAATCTTTAAAAAAAACTACAAATGTACCTTGAATTTTGTTTTGGAAAAGTAAAATTGTCTAGCCCTGCAGGCATCCTCTCGCCCATCACCGGCCTTCTCCGAGGACGCCGCCCCCGAACCCCACTGATGTCAACCTCGTACCGAGCCTCCATCCATGAACTCATCATTCCGATAGAATGCAGAACTCGCCGTCCAGATCGAACGCCGACCGAGCATCTGACTCCTTTCCCCGCCCATATCGACGCCGTCGAGAGCATCCAACCATTCGCATCGGCCCATCTGGTGTCAGCGACCTTGGCCGCAGCGTCCCAGCCTTGTCGGGTCTCGTCCACGGTTGAAGTTAAACGAAGCCAGCGCCAGATCTGGCCCGTCACAAAGCCGAATTGGGGGCTGGCTTCGTCAAGACTCTGATGCTGATGAGGCCAGTGAGTCCTCGAAGAATGCGATGATTGTCCCCGAAATTTGATTTTGTTGTTTCCTCGCTGCAGACGAACCGGTGACGGAGAAGCATCTCCGACGTCCACCTCGGCTGGAGAAGGCCGGTGATGGACGAGACAATGCCGGCAGTGTGGCAAAGCGGCGGGCGAGACAATTTTGCTTTTCCAAAAAAAAATTCATGGTACATTTGTAATTTTTTTAAAAAGATTGGTGTTAAAATGAAGATTAAATTTGGACATTTTCGTCATTTTATTACTTTAATGGTGATTTTAACGGAAAATGTGACGGAAGGACCAATGGTGCACACGATTGTAACTTACGGGATGAAAATGATACAAATTCTTAAAATAGGACCTAAATAGGACAATCGTGTAACTTAAGGGACTACCGACGTAATATATTTTATTTCATACCTAAGATTTCGATTAGTGACAGATCACTCAATTTTATTTGTTTTTATGGTTTCTGGATAAAAAATCCTCTGATGAACAACCCATCTTAACGGGTTCGAACTGAACCATCCCTTAATGGTAGGAGCGGCAGAGGCAGTGGGAGCGGCGGAGAGAGGGCGAGCGGCACCGGAACAGAGATTGGAAAGATGAGAGAAGGGGCGGGATAATCAGGAGATGGCATCTAGTTGAAGCGTTGCAAAATTCCCGCCTGGTCAAAGGCCGTGGAGAGAGCCTGCACCATGTGCTTGAAAGGGTATCAACAAGTTTCTACATCACCAACTTTCCCGAAGAATGGTCTAGATCAGATATGTGGAGTTTTTTCAACGCGTTCGGTCAGCTGGTGGACGTGTTTGTACCCCAGAAAAGAGCAAAGAGTGGGAAAAAATTTGGTTTCGTACGGTACAAAGGGGTAAGGAATGTGGGAGATCTAGAGGAGGAGATCAGAGCTGCCAAGGTGGGGCAGAATCGTTTGATCATTAACAGGGCCAGATTTGAACGACACTCACCTGACGTTTGCAAGAATGTGGAACAGACGAATGGACTCGACGGTGCGACCACCAGCACGACTCTCCTTACTAAGGGACCACCCAAGTTAGCAAAGTCGGAAAGCTATGCTGGGGTAGTGGAGGGGCTACGGCATAAGAAGAGGGTTGTGTCCATAGAGAAGGTGCGAGAGGAAGAACTCATATGGCTGCAACGATGCGCCGTTGGGGAAGTTAGGGATGGGGAGATTCTCTACGACGTTCTTCGTCTCTTAAAGGAGGGAGGTTTTGCGGACATTACAGAAAAGTATGTAGGTGGCCATAGGTTTCTACTCGAGTTTCCCTCTGTTGAGGTGATGAATAAGACCTTGAAGGATGGAATGGACCATCTAAGGAAGTGGTTTGATTGGGTGTGTCCATGGTCACTGGAGAAAGAAATCTCGAGACCAGGGCGTCTCGTATGGGTAAACATCTACGGAGTCCCTGTCCATGCGTGGAGTCATTCCTGTTTCAACTTGATCGCTAGTGAATGGGGTAACGTTTTGGAGATTGAGGATCTCACAGTGCAACGAACCCAGACCTTCATGGCAAAGGTCTGTATCCTTACTAATCTATGGTGCCCGATAAACGAGTGCATGACTCTGAAAGTAGAGGGGGAGGAGTTCAGTGTGTGTGTAACAGAGGATATGTCCGATATCAAAGATTTTGGGCCTCGCTATGGAAACGGTGAGGAGCTATCGGTGCAATCCGAGTTGGGGATGGAGGAGGAGTTTTTCGACGAATCGGAGGCTGGGTCTGCGGCGGACAGCTTCGTGGCGGAAACGGTGCCAGAGACGCTTTTGGCTCGGATTGGCCGTGGCAGTGAGGAGCGCAGTTTTCAGGGGCTAGCTACTGGAAAAGAGGTGCATGCTTGCGTCTCGCAGGTGGCTACCGTACAACAGGAGGACGGCGCTCCCGCTGACTTTGCGTTTCCAATGTTGGGCAATGGTGGGGAGGGGAGCAGCCGGAAAAAGGTAACGTGGTCAGCGTTTCAGGCGGCGGTTCGAAAAGAAACCTGATGAGCAAAGACCCGCGGCTTGCCCAGGGTACTAAGGCAGTGCACCTACTGGGTCAAGTGGATGGGCCAAGCCCGAATCCAATTCCGATCCTTGACGCTGGGGGCCAATTGGATTTAGACGGGCCCGATCCAGAAAGGGCATTGCACGATAATACTTTTTCTAGGGATCAAAACGGCCTTGACAAACCCGACCTGGGAGTTGCTGGGCCTGAAACGGTGAAAAGGAACTTTGGGCCTGAAACGGGAAAGTTGGACGTTGGTTTGGAATCAGGGACGGTTAATGACCCAGTTGCCATGGGGAATTCAGGGGAACCTGCTCGACGGTGTGAGACAGCAGATATCCCCAAACCAAAACTGAAAAAGCTGAAGAAAGGAGTGAGGAATCTGTCGAAATCGGGTCACCTTATCGAGATTCAGGCGAGATCTGGAGGCATTGCTGGAAGGGTGTCCATGAGGCAAGTGCTAAAAGCTGCTCGCATCAAAGGTCAAAGACAGAAGCTTGCATCCATGAAAGGTGCGAGGAAAGGGGGTGTGTCGAACGTGGTGGCCCAGGGCAGTGTCGGTGAACTCTCCGACGAAAGTTGGGGCTTCATTAATCTCAGAAGCAGATCGACTTCCGACGACACCAAGAGAGTTTCGGAATCCAGAAGTATCAAGGAGAGAAGTCTAGGGAACAAAATCGATTTCTCCAGCGCTGCAAAGGATCCTGACCAGGGTCCAATTGTTGCATCAGGTGCGTCGGTATCCTCTTAATGAAGATTTTATCTGTGAATATAGATTGGGAGGTGATATGAAAATTTGGTTGCTGAGAGAGTTACTGACCAAAGAATCAGTAGATTTTTTTATCTATTCAAGAATCTTTAATAGTTGGAGATGCAACCAAGTCTGTGAATTCATTTTGGAGGCATGGGGAGTTCAGATTCTGCCAGGTTCCAGCCCAAGGCCGATCAGGTGGGCAATTGTGTATCTGGAAGAAAGAGAGCTTCAGGGCAGTCAGAGCGTTTGCAGGGGCTGGTTATTTGTGTGTGGAAGGGTTCTGGAAGGGCATTGCTTCGCCAATTGCTCTGCTGAATGTTTATGGGCCTCATGATGATGTTTCTAGGAGAAAACTCTGGGAGGATCTTCTGTTGCGATCTAATCTAGCGTCCTGTTGGTGCATGATGGGTGATTTCAATGTCGTCCGTAGACTTGGAGAGAGGAAAGGCTGCTTGTTTCATAAACGAAGAGCGGATGACTTCAATTCTTTCATTGATACAGCCGGGCTACAGGAGCTAAGTATGGGAGGTAAAAAATTCACATGGATTGGTTTGGGAGGGTCTAAACTCAGAAAACTCGACAGATTTCTTTTATCAAGAGACTTGCTGCAGTTGTGGCTCTGGAAAGGGTCTTTGCGGATCATTGTCCCATTTTGTTGAAATCGGCAGCCATGGATTTTGGGCCAACTCCCTTCCGCTTTTTTGATCATTGGTTGCAAGATGAAGGTTTTAACAAAATGATCAAGTTGGAATGGGCCAACTTCTCTGTCTCGGGGCTTGCAAGTGTCATTCTTAAAGAGAAGCTCAAGTTGTTAAAAGGGAAGATTAAATCGTGGCGTTTTCAGCAACACCAAACTGACATCAAGGAAGCCAAGAGAGAGATGGATTGGTGGGATAGAAGAGCAGAGCGTGAAGACCTCTCCGTTTTAGAGGCCGCTGCTTTCACTAAAGCGAGAGCGGATTTTTTCAAAGCGGAAAGATTACACTCTGTTTCTCTCAGACATAAAGCAAGAGTGAAGTGGGCGCTAGACGGAGATGAAAACAGCAGCTTCTTCCATGGTATTATCAGAGGGCGTCTAAAAAGAAATACCATATCGGGTCTGAATATTAATGGAGAGTGGGTGGAGGAGCCAAATAAATTAAAAGCCGAGGTGTATGACTTTTTTAGGAGGCGTTTTCAGGAAGATTCTAAGCCACGGACAACCTTCTCAAGTGAAAAGTTCAGGAAATTGAATGCTGCTCAAATTTGCTTTCTTGAAGGGCCCTTCTCCGAGGAGGAGATTAAGCAAGCAGTGTGGAGTTGTGAGGGATCCAAAGCTCCCGGTCCGGATGGTTTCACTTCCAATTTTTTTAAGAAGCACTGGGATATAGTGAAGTCAGATGTGATTGCTTTTGTTAAAGAATTCGAACAGCTGGGGATGATGGCAAAGGGCTGCAACTCCACGTTCGTAACTTTAATCCCAAAGGTTACTGACCCTCTCACTCTTGCTGATTATAGACCAATAAGTTTGGTTGGGTTTCAATATAAAATTATAGCAAAGTTGCTTGCTGAAAGAATGAAGCGGGTCTTGCCTTCGATTATTTCAGAAAGTCAGTCTGCTTTTGTGAGTGGTCGGCAAATCCTGGATGGTGTCCTAACAGCTAATGAGGTTGTTCGATGGGCAGAGAAGACAAAGAAGAGATTGTTGTTGTTCAAGGTGGATTTTGCAAAAGCATATGACTGTCTCAATTGGAATTTTCTCGACTCGGTTTTATCTCAAATGGGTTTTGGTGTAAAGTGGAGGAAGTGGGTTACGGGCTGTATCACAACGGCCAGGCTTTCTGTTCTTGTTAATGGGTGTCCAACTCCGGAATTCACCATGGAACGAGGTCTTCGACAAGGAGATCCATTATCTCCCTTCCTTTTTATTATCGCTGCGGAGGCTGTAAATATAATGATGGAGGAGGCCGTGGAGAAGGATTTCAAGGTTGGCAATAACAGCGAAACAATTAGTCACCTCCAATTTGCGGACGACGCGTTGTTCTTGGGAGAGTGGTCAGCTAGCAATGCCCTGAACTTAATCTTGATCCTAAACTGCTTCCAGGACGCCTCTGGTCTAAAAATAAATCTGCATAAAAGTAGGCTTTTTGGTGTGGGTGTGACGGATCCGGAGATTGCTTGGCTGGCCAATTAGCTGCACTGTTCTTCTGATGTCTTGCCGTTTTTGTATTTGGGTCTGCCGGTTGGGGGCAACATGAAAAGAGTTAATAGGTGGGATGTGGTGAAGCAGAAGTTTACAAAGAAGCTCAACTCTTGGAAGGCTAAGAGCCTGTCCTTCGGAGGAAGGTTAACGCTTGTTAAATCTGTTTTAAATAGCCTCCCCCTCTATTACTTTTCGCTGTTCAGAGCCCCCCAAGCGGTCATTTCAAGCCTAGAAAATTTGCGCAACAAATTTTTCTGGGGAGCAACTGCCAACTCCAAGAAAACCATCTGGGCCAAAAGCTCAAGGTTGTACGGAAAATGGGAGGATGGGGGTCTGAATATTTCCAGCCTAAAAGGGAAGAATCTTGCCCTTCTAGGCAAGTGGTGGTGGAGGTTTAAAAGAGAGGAGGGCGCTCTGTGGACTCGAATTATCAAATCAATTTACGGCAGTGATGGTGGGATTGACAGTGGGAAGCCAAGTGCTAATGGTGGCGTTTGGTCTGATATTATTCGAGCAGGGTTAGATATTGAAAAATCTGGAGTTCCTTTTACAGGAATTTGAGGCGAAACGTGGGAAACGGCGAAGACACCAGCTTCTGGCATGACCGATGGCTGGGAGACTCATCCTTGAAGGGTAAGTTCAAAAGACTGTACACCCTTGACTTAGAAAAAAATGTTTCGGTGCATGAGAAGTTGCTGTGGGTTTGTAATGGGGTATCTTGGCGGTGGAGATGGCGGCATGAGCCGAGAGGCCGTGAAGAGGGAGAGCTAGCCGAGTTGCTGGCCTGCTTAAAAAGCTATTCTTTCTCGCAGGAGAAGAAGGACTCGTGGACCTGGGCTCGATCTACAACTTGGAGCTATCAGGTGCGTGACATCTCTAACGATTTGGATAAAATTTTGGCTACCTCGTCGAATATTCCAACGAGATGGTCAAGAATGACTCCAAAAAGGTGAATATTTTCATCTTGCGGCTCCGTAATTTTTTTCTGCCTACAATGCTTCACCTTGTTATGAGAGGCTCGGCCATCCCTTCTATTATGTGTCCGCTTTGTTCGGAGTTTATTGAAACTGAGGAGCATGCGATCTTTAGATGTGCTCCGGTTCGAAAGGTGTGGGATAATATTGCTGTGTGGTGGGGGGTTCCTCATCTCTTCCTATGGGATATGGATGATTTTTTTGCGACAGAAACTGTTCAGCTCGTTCCGATGGCTACCTGCCAAGTGTGGGAGGCGGTTCTCTATATTGCAGGTTGGGCTATCTGGAATGCCCGCAATAGGTTCGTCATGAAAGGCAAGCAATGGCGGCTCCTTGAGGTAGTCTCCAATATTCAAATTTACTCTCACCTCTGGATCTCCTCAAGGAAGCCTAACTATTTAGGTTCCCGCTCTGTCTGGATGCATTCCTCTCAGTTGGCGATACTCTCTGACACCTTTCCGCTCTAGTTTCCTCTCTTTTGTTTGTGTTTTTGGGAGTTGTTGTATTCTGTAGGTTATTTATACTGGAGTTTAGGCGTGATTGCTCTTGTGAAGACTCTTTTTGTCAACGGTCTATAGTCAACATTTACATGGTTATATAATACTTCCTCCATCCCTGAAAAATTGAATACAATTCCTTTTTGGGCTGTCCCAAAAAAATTGATCACTTTCCTTAAAAGTAAACTTCTCACTCTTAAAGTTACTAAACTATCCCCACTTTATCTTTACTTTTTCTACCTCATTTTTTGTGCACTTTCAATCAAGGGGCAATTAAATAAACTTATTAAAAATCTCACATTCACCTTAATCTCCGCGTCCAACCAAATCCTTCAATCTTTTGGGGACGATGGGAGTATTGTTATTTAGGTTAAGGCCAAATAGGCCAAATATTGAAAATGGCGTTTAGGCTTTCCGGTGAAGCTGACTATCTCCGACCGGCAAGCCAAGTTGAAAATTTCAATACTTTTTAATTTGTTAATTAATTTTAAATGACCTGGCCTTGTGAATCTAAAGTGGATCTAATGACTTTTTTATATAATTTTAGTTTTGAAAGCTATCCATTTTTAAAGTTTCAATTTATTTTTTTAACACTTATGATTACTAAATTTTGAATTCAATAACGTAACAAAATATTTTCCAATATTTCACATTCGGATTCTTAATTGGATAGTTACATTCTTAAAACTTTGTTTTAAAACTTATAGGTTTTTTTTTGAAACACATCAAAGGTAACCGATAGAAGTTTTTATATCTATTACTTAAATATGTACGTATCATTACACTGTTTATTTACATCCTGCCAGCTTGAATGCGGTTCCTCTGTGCCAAAATCTCATGTACCCTCTGTTCCATTCTCTAGTTTGCTGACACGTTTCATGTCTCACTCCATACTAACTTACAGCTAACTAACACTAACGGAGATAAATTTAAAAAAAGAAATTGAGAAAAAGAGAGCAACTTATCAGGGAAGTTTCTTCATTTTAGCTTTAGAAATCATCTCCGTTCTCCAATATCGCCTTAATCTCCTCCACCATCACGTTCTTAGGCACCAGAACCTTTGCTAAAACTGACTGGAGCTTCCGCTCGGACTAGAGCCGGGTGTTGTTCTTGTCCTCTTTTGTCGATCTCTCCCCGTCAATCAGTTGAACGAGGTAGTCTCCAGTCCTGTACGCCTTCTTTCAAAGCCACCAGCAACGACGACGGTGCTAGCATCTACAATTCGGACGTCGGTGGGTGTGATTGTTTTGCAATTAGTTGAAGTAAGTATACTTTCTACTTCTCCTTACGGTAACTCATCCCCAAACAAAACTACATTAATAGACTTAATTTGCAAACAAGTCTTTGGATCTTTATTAGTTGGTAACTATAATAGCCCATTTGTTTCTGTATAAAAACTACTGCAACCATTGATGTATGAATAGTGCAACCATGCGTAATTGAATAGTTTTGTTTTGGTTGTTTTTTTTATAAAAAATAAGGATATACTAGTATATAAGCTTTGCTGTATTTGTCTAGTTTGAGTATTTCATGAGGGTAATGTCAATTACTACTCTTTTGGCGTATTTCATTTGTTATTTCATTCAGACTAATTGTTAGCATCTTGATAGTTAATTTAATTACGTTATTTTGAAAGTTATGGCGAATGAGCAACCAATTTCAGAAGTAAAAAATCAATCTTGTCGAAGATTGTTCTTTTTAGCGGCAGCCCCAAAGCCAATGGATTCGTTAGGGAAGGAGCTCATCGTGGTGGATAATGAAAAGTGTTCAATTGCAACTGATATGAAAAGTGTAAGTTCAATTCACTCAAACATCTCAGACCAACTTTTACCCGTTGTTGGAATGGAATTTAATTGTGAGGAAGATGCATATGAGTTTTATAATAAGTATGCCAAAGAAGTTGGATTTAGCATCCGAAAGAGTAGATTTCATAAAGATAAGGAGGGTAAATTATTGGATCGAACTTTTTGTTGTTCTGCTCAAGGTACACGTGGAGCTGATAAAAGAGATGCTAATGTGAAATGTCATCGAGCAGAGACGAGATTTAATTGCAAAGCAATGTTTCAGATTAGTGGGAAATCTGGTGATAAATTACGTGTTACAAAATTCATTGCAGAACATTCACATTGCTTAACTAATTCTATAAAGAGTGTGTTTTTTAAATCTCAGAGAACCATTGAAATTGGTCAAGCCGCTGAGTTAGAAGCTCTTGAGCAATATGGAATAGCACCTAGGCTAGGTGTTGAATACATGGCGAGGAAAGTTGGCGGGGTTAGCAATCTTGGTTTTCTTCAAGAAGATTACAAGAATTATTTAAGATCGAAAAGGACAGAAGAAATGAAAGTTGGAGATACTGGTGGTGTTTTAGAATATTTGCAAAAAATGCAGTTTGAGGACCCTAACTTTTTTTATGCTCTCCAAGTTGATGTTGAAGACCTTATAACAAATATCCTTTGGGTAGATAGTCGAATGAAACTAGACTATGAGTGTTTTGGTGATGTCGTTTGTTTTGACACAACATATAGGAAACACAAAGACGTTAGACCTTTTGCAATGTTTGTCGGTGTCAATCATCATAAACAATCTATAATTTTCGGTGCTGCTTTGTTATATGATGAGACAGCTGCGACTTTCATGTGGTTGTTTGATTCATTTGTGAATGCAATGTCTGGGAAGAAACCAAACACAATTTTAACTGACGAGGATGCTGCGATGGCTAAAGCTCTTACTTTGCAGTGGCCGGAAACTCGTCATCGTCTATGTGTATGGCATATGTATCAAAATGTTGCCAAACATCTTAGTTCTGTGTTTGAAATTTTTAGCACTTTTGCAAAGGATTTCAGTAGTTGTGTCTATGATCATGATGAAGAGGAAGACTTTTTGAATGCATGGCATGTGATGCTTGAGAAATATGATCTTCAAGATAATATTTGGCTACAAAAACGGTTTGAACTAAGAGAGAAATGGGCTTCAGTGTATGGTCGACAAATCTTTTGTGCTGATATGTCTACTACCCAAAGAAGTGAGAGCATGAACAACCAAATCAAGCACTATATTGGTTATAACTATGATCTACGTCATTTTTTTGCTCACTTCCAACGGCTACTTGAAGGTATTCGGTTCAAGGAATTGAAGGCAAACTTCAGGACTTTGACTAGTAAACCATACTTGCCTTTCTATGTTGAGATATTAAAGGGTCTTTGCTGATGTATATACTCTGAGCTCTTTAAACTGTTTTCACAAGAATTATGGCGCACTTGGAATTGTGAGATCTATATGTTGGGAGAGGAGGATGGCCTCACAAGATATAAAATTATTCCACAAAAGAAATCTCTCCACCATATAGTTGAACTTAATGGATCGGATTCTACTGTAACATGCAGTTGCAAGAAGTTTGAGTTTGTCGGCATTCTGTGTGCTCATGCTCTAAAGGTGTTTTCCTTTCATAATATCAAACGTCTACCTGATAAGTATATTATGAAAAGATGGACTAAAGATGCGAAGAAAGATATGACTCAGTTGTTTGCTCCCCAGAAAACAAATGATCTTAAAATAGATATAGCAGCACGCTATAAAGTTCTTTTGAAGTCGTATGCTCATTTGGCTGCTAGAGCTGCTCTCAGTGAGGAAAAATTTGATCTAGCCCTTGGCAATAAAGAAATGACACTTAAAGAGGTGGAGATTAGATTAGAGAAGGCTAAAGTTGAAGAGGACACCAATGGTAACTTATGTCTGATTGAGTGGTAACTTATGTCTGATTGAGTGTACCGGTCAAGATGAGCCAAGTGCACCATTAAATGATCAGTGTTCTGTTAAAGGAATCAAGTGCAAGGAGAAGAAAAATAAACGTGGATCATCAAAACGCAAGAAAAGTGCTCTAGAAAAAGCTACTGGGAAAAATAAGCATCAAGCTGCTGAAGTATGTGTATCCAATATGAGGCTTCTGAGTAGTTTATATAAGTTTGTGTATATGTGTGTAAATGTTCTTACAACTTCTACTTATCTTTTTTTATAGGCTCAAGAATTATCATCACAAGATCCAAGACACTAAATTTGTCGGAGTTTGAGAGAAGTTGGAGAACCATAAGAGTTTAACTTCATCTTTTGTGCTTACTAAATGTATTATTCTTGAATAGTTTGTTGGTTGCAAGAAGGCACCAATTTTATATTGTAAGCAAACAACAGGAACAATGAAGATAGTACCCTCCACCATGATGCTCTTGTCGTGGAAGTTAATAGCTTTTTTTTATAGAAATTGAGAGGTTATGATAGCTCTTCACTCTCTTCCATCTAATTGATAGTATCAATAATTTTGGTCACAGTAGAACCTGTGCATTTTATCACTATAAATAAACTTCATATATGGATGTCAAAAGTGCATATTAATAGCATCAACTGTGTTTCCTGGTACACTCTTAAGGTTCCAGAAAGTCTAAGCTATTGTGCAAATTATCTCATATTATTGTCTTGTGTAGTAGAACAAATCTAAGAACAAATAACCAATAGTGTAGACATCAAATTCAATTCCAGACATTATCACAATTCTTGTCAACACAACCAAGAGAGAAAAAAAACTGGGGTAAATATAGAACTATAAACACCCACAAGAGGCAACAAATATCCCTAATGACTATTGCCATGAAAGGAGGACGTGAGCTTCTTGGTGTCCACAACCTTTTGCCACTCTGCTTTTCCATATATAGTGCAATATCTCTTTTCCCATACAGGCCACACCATCATCCGGATGATCTGCAACAGGAACCAAGTAAACCATGATTACTAATGACTCGTACATAAAACAGCTAAGAATGAAACCTATAATGTTTATATTTTTAAACAAACATACACAATATCACTTAATTTGTCAAACAGGAATAGACTGATTCAGAGACTTGTCACCAAAAAGATCCAATGAACCAATCAGTGGGTGAATTAATTGATGTTTCTTATTTCATGAATTTAAAGAAATTATAAAGCAAGAAATGGATGAAGAAGAAGATTACCTCGTCTTTGATCTTCCTATACGTATTTCATTGGAGAGACCAAGCGGATCCGTCTACAATTACAGCGCATTCATCCCGAAAAAATTGCATTCGGTCGACGCGGTGACAATGGAGGTGATTGAGGTTGAAGAAGATCACATGTTACAAATTAGCGGGCAGAGAAAAATCAACAAAGAGTCCTCACGGTGATGATTTTTAAAGCTCTAAAGATGAACGATTTCGATTCCTCCGGAGTCGAAGCTCTCGCCTTCAGCTATATCAGTCATGGCTTGCTCGTGGCGGTTCACAACTTGTGGATGTGGCTTATCGTCATGATCGCCGACATCAGCTTCGGGAGGATCAAAGTCAGAGCCACCCTCTCTGCCACCGCCTCCATTGTCGTTAAGGATTCCACTCTAGCCCTCTTCCCATCGAACCCATTCTTGAAATCGATGAATCGATGGCGTCTCTGACTTCGACACCGTCTCCCACCATGACTTCCGATGATCTTGAAAGTTTCAATGGCAAGATAAGGCGGAGGAAATTCATCGTCTCCGTTCGAGAATGGAGACGTACAAGTATAGAAAGTTGAGTTAGGAACGAGTTCAACTTCCCTGATAAGTTGCTCTCTTTTTCTCAATTTCTTTTTTTAAATTTATCTCCGTTAGTGTTAGTTAGCTGTAAGTTAGTATGGAGTGAGGCATGAAACGTGTCAGCAAACTAGAGAATGGAACAGAGGGCACATGAGATTTTGGGACAGAGGAACTGCATTCTGCCAGCTTTGCTTCTTTCACTATGATCTTTTTCTTTTTTATGCTTTTCTTTTATTTTCTTTTTTAGTCCTTCTTCGGTAGTCCTTTTTTTAGATTTGATAAAAAAAAGAGGAAGACTTCTGCTTTGGTTGTGAATAGGAGACCGAGAAGGGAGAGGAGAGGGAGTGAGACGATGGCGCGTGAGGGCTCGTTTTCAGCAAGAGAGGAGGGGCGAACTTCGGCGACTTTACGGGAGGAGCCGCCGGTGAAGTTGGGGCTGGCGATCGAATCCAAGATTCGGAGAAGTTTGACCGGCAAGGTCTGGACTGTGGTTTCGCGTCAGAACAGAGGGGTTGCAGTTTATTTTGGCAATGGAAAGCTTCGGTAGCGGCGTATGAAGCAGCGGTGGAGGAGGTGAGGGCGAAGGTGGTGGAGACCGAAAAGCGTGGGTGGCCGGCGGTGGGAGAAGTTTCAGGGGAAGACGGAGGGAGAACGTGAAGAGAAGAGGGGACACATTGAATCCTTTGATGATAATTGACGACAAAGCCTCTAACATCATAGTAGTTCCTAGCAATCACCTCCACCACCACCACCACAGTCGCCACCTCCACCACCATTGCAAGAAAAGACACCAAAGTGAAAGAGGTGTGGTGACTATGGTGCCGGAATAGGTGGTGGTGGTGGTAGAGAAGGAGACGGTGGCTGCAATGGTGGTGGAGGTGGCGACTGTGGTGGTGGTGGAGGTGATTGCTAGGAACTACTATGATGTTAGAGGCTTTGTCGTCAATTATCATCAAAGGATTCAAGTTAGACATTGTCGTTATTCAAGTGAACGTATTTCAATAATTTTGGGACAACTTAAAAAAAGTGTTCCAAAATTTTTAGGACAGATGAAGTAGTTTTTTTACTTTGTCTAACCTTAAAATTAGAATATTTAAGTTAGTTATATTTCAAATTTGAACATGCTTACTTAATTTTGGGATTTCTACTTTTTTTTAAACATGTATTATCTCATTATAGTCTATGAATGTTGCATATTCTCTCAAACAAGTTGGTATATTTATGTTTGGTTAATGTTGGACATTTATAGTTCTTTTTTGTGTGTCAAACTCATATTATTCTCATTCATTTTTTTTCATTTTTCTTTATTACTCTTTCCACTCTTTTCATTTTTCTTTATTACTCTTTCCACTCTTACGTACATGGTGAAATATTAGTGGCTTCAGTTGTGGTGGATGGAGGCGCCACAACTGGCTTACCACCACAAACTGCCACAAATGGCGCCACTAGTGGGAGTGGAGTTAAGATTGGCCGCCGCAGTTGTGACGAAGCAATTCGTCACAAATATTGCTACTCCCAGATCGCCACAAACTGCCATGCAAGCATATTAGTGGCGGTTTTATCCACCACTCCTTTTTAATATATAACCGGACTCCACTCACATCTATTCCACCGACTTCCACATTTCCACATTTCAGTTCCGATCTCGTTTCAGAGAAAAACGCATTCTTCGGTTTGGCCATTGTTAGCACCAGATTTGAAGATTTTTTCAGAGGAATTTGTTTTGGTGTTGTAGCGACGAGGTTTCGAGATGGAGTCGCCACCAATCTTTTTCCTAGGTCGATTGGGAACCTGAAAATGGTCTACGAGAGATCTGGAATCGTTTGTCAGTTACGTACAAAAATGGTTAATTTTCGTACGCCCAAAATTGATACCACGGGTTTTTTTTAGATTTTTGCTTGATTTTAAGACATAATGAAAAAAATAACACTAAAAATAAAAGAAAAAGATTCTTAGTAATTTACATAGCTAATAAAAACTCAAAATGTCTTGAAAATAAAAATAAAATAGTTTAGATTGACATAATAACAAAAATATTAACTAAGATAAAAAGGTTTAGGCCTAGTGCCCAAACTGTTACTTTTTAAACTTGTTGAAGATTGTTATGGTTGAATGGACATTAGTGACTCAAATGAATCCTTAAAGAAACTTAGGGGTTTAAGTGGGTTAAGGGAACAACTTAAAGGGTTAAAGTAATAAAAAGTAATAATAAAACAGAAAATAACAAAATAACAAAATAAAAGAAAAAAAAGAAACGTACCTGAAGCTGCTGCACTTCTTCGTGAACGTGAATGAAGAAGAGGGAGAGGCTCGGGTGGTTGCTCGTGGGCTGCGTCGGCGGCGGAGAACGATGGAGGTCGACGACTCGGCGGACGGCGAGGAGAGTGGAGGTGGTGGGGAGTCGAACGGCGGCCTGGATGGCCTGATTGAATCGGGCCGCTCCGCGGGTCAGGTGGCCTCGTCCGGGTTGTCGACTTCCGGTCACTCTCCGGCGGTGGTTTCGGCTGGAATCGGCGGTGCGGTGGCAGGAGAGACTGTCAGCGGTGGTGATGAGCCGAATAGTGGCCTGAAGTGTCGCACTCGAACGAGTTGGGTCACAAAACGGGTCGGTGGGTCACGACGATTTTCTCCTCTTGCCGGCGACGTCCGGCGGAGAGAATGGTACCGTTGAGTTGCCGGAGATGTGACGGACCTGGGGGTATGAATTGGAGACTATTGGAGGAAGGAATCAAAGAGTTGGGTGGTGGATGCAATTCGGACGAACAAAGAACAACAGAAGCTTTCTTTTTTTCCTTTTTTTTTTCTCAGTTTTTGATTGTGAATTGGTACCAAAATGTTCATTTCTCCTTCAATTTATAGAGGGATTTGAAGCTTCTATTTGTCCAGATCACATCCTTTTGTTCAGTCACATGAAATTGGGAGTGGATTAAGGTGAATTGACAATGGAGAGGAGATTGGGGTGATGGAAGACATGCTTGGAAGGGGGAGGGAAGATGGAGGGAATCATGCGTGAGATGCTGCAGATTTTCTTCTCTTTTCTTTTTTTATTTTTTGTTAACTAAATATAACACATTTAAATTCTAGACTAAAAAAAAGAAAAACACATAATTAAAAATGATAAAAATATGTAAATTAATGAAAATAATAAAAGGACACGAAGTAATAAAAGACATGAAATAATAAAAAAAAGTTCGTGAAAAATGAAAAAAAGTACATAAAATGATGGAAATAACGAAAAGTTCCAAAATAAGAAAAATAACCAAAACATCCAAAAAATTATAAAAAAATGAAAAAATAACAAAAATAACAAAAGTTTCATAAAATAACAAAAATATACGACAAAAGTTCATAAAATAATGAAAATGACGCTAACACGTGAAAAACGATAAAAACTACGTAAAATAACGAAAATGCCAAAAGTTACATAAAATAACGAAAATGACGAAAAGTACATAAAATGTCGACAAAAATCACATGAAATAACAATATGGAAAAATACCGAAAAAAAAATCAACAAAAACAAAAACCTAAATCACTACTCCGGACAAAATCGGGTGTCAATAATGCCCCTTTGCATGATTCATGGAACATGGAGCATGGAAAGTAGGATGACCCCAAATTTTGTCCGGCGAATAACGAGAACCTTCTCATCATTCATGAAAGGAAGAAACTTTTCTTACCTTTCCGAAGCGAAGGAACCTTCATTGCTTCATTCAACAGGAACTTTCCTATCGAATTGAATAGCGGAAACCTTCCCACTATTTAGAGTTAAGGAACTCTCCTTACTCTGAAGATTCGAGATTGAGAACCTTCTCAATGCTCCGTGAAAATAGATGACTGGTGTGATTGGATCGAATAACAAGAACCTTCTCATTACTCGTGAAGCGAAGGAACCTTCTTTACTCCTTTCAATAAGAACCTTCCTATTAAGTTGAATAGCGGAAACCTTTCCACTATTTGAGGTTAAGGAACCTTCCCTACCCCAAAGATGCGAGATTGAGAACCTTCCCAATGCTCGGCAAAAGCAAGATGAATGGTTGATTGAATGAAAATTGAGATTGAATAACAAGAACTTTCTCGTTATTCGTGAAGCGAAGGAACCCTCCTTGCTTCGGTGATTCGAGATTGAGAACCTTCTCAATGCTCGGCAAAAGTAAGATGAATGACTAATTGAATGAAAGTTGAGATGGAATAACAAGAACTTTCTCGTTATTCGTGAAGCGAAGGAACCTTCCTTGTTTCGGTGATTCGAGATTGAGAACCTTCCCAATGCTCGGCAAAAGTAAGATGGATGACTGATTGATTGATTGATTGGTTGTTGAGATGGAATAATAAGAAATTTCTCGTTATTCGTGAAGCGAAGGAACCTTCCTTGCTCTGATAATTCGAGATTGAGAACCTTCCCACTACTCGACAAAAGTAGGATGAAGGACTGATTGACTGATTGATTGAAATCGAATAACAAGAACCTTCTCATTACTTGCGAAGCGAAGGAACCTTCCTTGCTCCGATAGTTCGAGATTGAGAACCTTCCCAATGCTCGGAAAAAGTGAGATGAATGACTGATTGAATGAAAGTTGAGATGGAATAACAAGAACTTTCTTGTTATTCGTGAAGCGAAGGAACCTTCCTTGCTCCGGTAATTCGAGATTGAGAACCTTCCGAATGCTCGGAAAAATGTATGACTGACTGATTGAAAATTGACCAACAAGACTTGTTGTTTGTGAAGGGAAGAAACCTTTCATTCCCTTCTGAAGCGAAGGAACCTTCCTTGCCTCTTTGTCGAAGACCTGATTGAAGTATCGAGATGAAGTGAATGGTAAGAACCTTCTTACCATTAGGTGAGAGAGATATTTCTTTCATGTTCAAGATTGAGGAACTTTCCTTACTGTTGGTGAAAAAAGATCATTGGTTGAGACCATGAAATGAGAAGAATGGTAAGAGCTTTCTTACCATATGGGGAGAGAAACCCTTCTCTCTGGACTTTGGCGATGAGACTTTCCATGCCTTTTAGTGGAAAGCTGATTGATTCAGTGAGAAGTGTGACGAAATGACTACACTTCTAAGTCGAGGCATCTCACAAAACGAGTGAAGTTTTGAAATATTAGATGAAGAGAAGAGCTTTATTCTTCCCCGCAAGAGACTTGACACATGCGGCGCTGGTTTCACCGGAACATGGTGAAGATGACGAGAAAAATGTTGTCGAATGGCGGGAAGGGATCTCTAGGCTCCAGAAAAGATGTTCCCAGCAACTTGGGAGTGTTTTGGATGAGGGTTTCGACTATGTGGAGGGAAACAGACGACTCCAAGTGGGTTGTTAATGCTTGGGCAAGAGCTGAAAATGGTCAGAGATGAATGCTTGGCAACCAGAGATTCTGTTGAGACCAGCCTTTTTGAGTGAAATGAGCTCGAAGGGAGGTTACAGAACCGATGCCCTCTTTGAGTGATGCTCCGCTGACTTGGGATGAAGAGAATGAAAGAACTTTCTTACCATTCAAGGAGAGAAACTTTTCTCTTATGGGTTAAGGCTAATGAACCTTCATTGCCTTTAATGAAAAACCTGAGTGAATGAGATTGATACGAAATTTGACAAGATGACTAAACCTCATAAAAATGTGAAATCGCACAAAATGAGCGAATTTCTGAAAGTCGTAGTCTTTGACTATGTATAATTTGCAACGTACCCCGTATGTACAAGATGAAGCAAGTGAAAGATAATGTGTTACCGTATCATGGTAATGTGAAAAGCTTAAGTGAAACCTGTGGATGCTTTCAAGCTGAAGTGAACATGAATCGTTGTCATCTTAGAGAGCTTCTCATCAGAATCCTCTCATCTTGATATCAAAACTTGTGTTGATGAGTTCCTTGAAAACCTGTATCTGAGAATGAATGATGATGTTGTGCATGATACATGATGCCGATGATGTATCATTTTGAGAATGTTCGATGTTTGATACTGTCATAAAAAAACACAATGTTCTTTGATGAAAACTCATGATGCATGATTGGCGCGAGAGCCTTTGCTTAAGCTTTCCACATGGATCTTTTCCATCTTGCTTGATGTGATCTTACCTCATCGTTGAAAAATCGTTTCCATGGCTGGATTCCTTTGCCCCTGAGAACAATTATATGAGTGAATGATCTAGTTGCCCCCCAGTTGTGGCCACAAAAATGCATATCTTCAACAAAAGTCTTTAAACCATGTCTGCCGTAAGATCCATACTCATTAATGTTTAACGGCTGGTTCTTAAAGAAAACTCTTATCAATTTGTAGAGCTTGACAAGATATATGATGATCTTTGTGTTATTATTATAACTCCGTTATTCTTTCCCTTTTCTACTTGAAGAAGTAGAATGTGCATGGATAACGGACGGACTTCTTAGCAAGAAGGATTGTTTTGTGTGGACATCAAGGTGAAGAATGAATATCATCCGAATGGTTCTTTAAGGTAAATGGCATCCATTGATGTGGGTTGATGAAAAGTATAGTAGTTCAGGCGAAAGGCGGCTTGGTAAAGTCACTGATGAGCAGATTGACTTCTTTGCAGAACTTGATAGTGCCAATAACGAAATCACTGCCTTATCCGGCAAGAATGACCTCAAATGTTGCCCCCCAACTCTCATGATGTGTAGACTTGCTCTTGAGAAACTTGAGAATTTGTCGATATTGCTTGGGATTTCTTTGTTGCCTCCTTGTTCATTGGGATGGTGAACTGTGCCTTCATTCTAAACCGCCTCTGCAGGTTTTCAGTTTAGACTCTATGACTCCCTTTTTCCATTTTTTTTCGGGTCAGACCTTGTTTGACCTACGATTTTCAGTTATTTTCATGCGAGCGTAAATACTTGTTGCTACCTACGCCGGAGTACTTCTAACTAAAATGCAAAGACAAATGGCTACTAGCACTATTCGTAACTTCAGCCATTTCTAGCTAAAGACAGCGGAATAGAATTTACATTGATCCTTTTTCTTTTCTCTTTTTATTTTTATTTTTGAGAGTCATGGGTATCGATGTGATGAAGACATCATGACCGTTGATCTGACTTTGGGATTGATGAATGTACCTTGACTTGATCTCGACCGTAGCAATGATCTGAAAGGTTCTTTTGTTCTCATACTTCTTCTTTTTGATGAATGAGGTTTTCTTCTTTTGGAAAGAATCTTTGAGATGGTTGATCTTTTGTTGCATAAACAAAGCTCTCTGATGATAATTTTAGCCATCGAGCTATTGCGTAAGGCAATATTTTCTCCAAAAAGAATCTCATAGTTGAAGGGTCACACCGAAATCGCTCTTACCAGATTCAGCAATGTCTTCGAGATAGTCACTATCTAGTCCTCTCTTTAGCTCATCAATGACATTGTTTATGTTGTGGCTTGGTGAGTGAGTCTCGAAACGGAAAAGGGAATGCTTGAAGTGTGATGTGGTATTTTGCTAATGGATGCCAAAGTGCACATTTACCCCTTCTTATTTCAAGACAAAGAATAACGAAGGTCCATTGCAACAAAGACTGTACTCTAGATTTTGGACTAAATCTAGGTAACTTTAACTTTCAATTTATCTTGGCAAGCTCTCAAAGATTTGAGTAAAAATTTAAAGATTTCTCCAATTATTCATCAATTTGTATTGATCGACGTATTAGACAGGGCTTAAAGACGACTCGTGAGAAATTGTCTTTCCATGTCACAATTGAGGGTCGTCGGACTTTTTCACATCATACAATTGTTCAATTGCTCCTTGATGTCCTTCTTTTTGCAACATGTTTTTATTTGTGTATGAATGAAAATGTACAGTGACATGCGTGGAAAAGAAATGACCAAATGCATGATCGATGAATAATTGTGTCATTGATAATTGAAAAAAATGATGTATGTGAATGTTATCAAAAAGAAAAAACAACAATTAGTACAAATGGTATATACAAAAATGTACAAGTATAAAGAACAAATGAGTTGTATAGACAATTTTGAAAGAAACAACTCTTTTTGTACAAAAAAATAATAATCAAAACCCATCGAGTTGGTATCAAAAAAATTGTCCATGGTATCAATGACGGAAGTAGATAGGGAGAAGTCTTCTAGCAGATAGGGAGTAGTCTCGCCGACATTAGACGGAAGTAGATCCGAGATGTCCATGGTATCAAAAAAAATTGTGCTATGTGTTGCCTAATATGCAATGCATGCGACAAAAAGGGAATAAGTCATTAGTAACAAAAATCAATATCACAAATATATACAAGTACATGTGGAAAAACCTACGGGATGGATCTAGGTCACTATATGCGTTGGGCGGTTTGAAAGAAGAAGGCCAAGGGTAGGTTCCCGAATCCCTTTTACTAAGTTCTATCGAACTAGAAAAGGCTCAATTCCTTACCCACGAGGGTTATGTAAGGAAGGATTAATTCGGGTCGTAGCTTTCGCGTTCCATTGGGTGACTAACGCCATACCCGAACAATGCTACTAACTACTACGGTCTAGAGAAAGTGCGGTGACTATTGTCACACACAACTAGCCTTTCCTGGGTATTCACAAAAATATGGCTATGAAAAGCACGGGTGTAGAGCTTGAAGATGCATGATGTAAGAATTAATTACAACACATAACAATTACAAACAAATGGTAGTCGAAAATAAAATAAAATCAAGCAAAAAAAGAAAAATAAAATAAACCCCTTTTGGCCATACTAGTCCCCAGCGGAGTCGCCATATGTAGCGACGAGGTTTTCGAGATGGAGTCGCCACCAATCTTTTTCCTAGGTCGATTGGGAACCTGAAAATGGTCTACGAGAGATCTGGAATCGTTTGTCAGTTACGTACAAAAATGGTTAATTTTCGTACGCCCAAAATTGATACCACGGGTTTTTTTTAGATTTTTGCTTGATTTTAAGACATAATGAAAAAAAATAACACTAAAAATAAAAGAAAAAGATTCTTAGTAATTTACATAGCTAATAAAAACTCAAAATGTCTTGAAAATAAAAAAAAATAGTTTAGATTGACATAATAACAAAAATATTAACTAAGATAAAAAGGTTTAGGCGTAGTGCCCAAACTGTTACTTTTTAAACTTGTTGAAGATTGTTATGGTTGAATGGACATTAGTGAATCAAATGAATCCTTAAAGAAACTTAGGGGTTTAAGTGGGTTAAGGGAACAACTTAAAGGGTTAAAGTAATAAAAAGTAATAATAAAACAGAAAAAAACAAAATAACAAAATAAAAGAAAAAAGAAAACGTACCTGAAGCTGCTGCACTTATTCGTGAACGTGAATGGAGGAGAGGGAGAGGCTCGGGTGGTTGCTCGTGGGCTACGTCGGCGGCGGAGAACGGCGGGGGTCGACGGCTCGGCGGACGGCGAGGAGAGTGGAGGTGGTGGGGAGTCGAACGGCGGTCTGGATGGCTTGATCGAATCGGGCCGCTCCGCGGGTCGGGTGGCCTCGTCCGGGTTGTCGACTTTTGGTCACTCTCCGGCGGTGGTTTCGGCTGGAATCGGCGGTGCGGTGGCAGGAGAGACTGTCAGCGGTGGTGATGAGCCGAATAGTGGCCAGAAGTGTCGCACTCGAACGAATTGGGTCACAAAACGGGTCGGCGGGTCACGGCGATTTTCTCCTCTTGCCGTCGACGTCCGGCGGAGAGAATGGTACCGTTGAGTTGCCGGAGATGTGACGGACCTGGGGGTATGAGTTGGAGGCTATTGGAGGAAGGAATCAAAGAGTTGGGTGGTGGATGCAATTCGGACGAACAAAGTATAGGAGTTAAGTACATAGTACACAAGGAATGAGTTCCAATCACTTGATCTATTCTTTATTGAATGAGAGACCTCGTTTTAAATAGAGGAGCTACAAAATGAAAAAAGATACTGCAGTCTAACTAACTCCTAATTAACAGCAACAAATTAAACAGCAGCTAACAAACATTCCTATTTTCTTGGAACTCAAGCTAAGGACTCAGGACTCTTCCAACGGCTTTAATGACTTGGTCATCCGCTCCATCAGCTACTTTGGTGCACCTCCAACACTCCCTCTTGCTCCAAAGTTGCTGATGAACAATTTCTTCCTCATAGCTTCAAACTTTCCTCTTGACAGTGATTTGGTAAAGAAGTCTCCCAGCTGATCTTGTAGAGAGAATATGAGCTCAATTTCTTCTCTTGCAACCAGCTCTCGAATGAAGTTAAACTTGATTTCAATATGTTTCGTTCTGCCATGAAACACAGGATTTTTGGTCATTGCAATTGCCGAAACACTATCACAATATAATGGTGTTGCTCCCATCTGCACTTGCCCCAGATCAGCCAGTAATTTCCTTAACCACACCACCTGACATGCTGCATGATTTGCAGCTACATATTCTGCTTCTGCTGTGGACAATGCCACAGTACTTTGCTTCTTGGATGACCAGGAAATGGGACCTGAACCAAGCAAATAGCAGCTTCCTGAAGTCCTTCTATCTTCACATGAACCTGCCCAATCACTGTCAGTGAAAGCTTTCAACATAAACTCAGCATCCTTTAAATACCAGATTCCATAGTCAGCTGTCCCAGCCACATACTTTAGAATATGCTTGGCAGTACCATAGTGATGGCTTGATGGTTTCTGCATAAACCTTGATACAACACTCACTGCAAAGGCTATGTCAGGTCTGGTCTGAGCTAAGAACATCAACTTCCCAACCAAGCTCCTGAAGCTTGTTGAATCTGCAGCTGGTGTGCCATCTTCAATTCTCAGTTTTTCACCAGGATTCATGGGAGTACTTGTTACCTTGCATTTAATAAGATTGTACTGCTTAAGTAGATCATTTGCATACTTCTGCTGGCACAGAAAGATACCATTTGATGATTGTTTTACTTCCAGCCCGAGGAAGTAACTCAGTCTCCCCAAGTCTGACATTTCAAATTTTTTCATCATTGCAGACTTGAATTCACCAATAAGTTGAGGAGATGATCCAGTGTAAACCATATCATCAACATATAAGCTCACCATGATAATTTCACTCCCTTCTCCCTTCTTTAGGTAAAGAGTAGGCTCATTGGGACTTTTCAAATCCTTGATTCATAAAAATTCATCCACCTTGTTGTACTGTGCACGAGGTGCTTGCTTGAGCCATAAAGTGCCTTTCTCAGTCTGTATACTTTGTCTTCTTCTCCCTTTATAATGAATCCAGGGGGCTGCTGGACATAGACCTCCTCTTTAAGCTCTCCATTCAGAAATGCCGATTTGACATCCAATTGAAATATGTCCCATCCAAATTTTGCAGCAAGAGCCGGTATCAACCTTATTGTCTCAAATCTTGCAACAGAGAAAATGTCTCCTCATAGTCCACTCCATATTCCTGAGTGTAACCTCTTGCCACTAGTCTAGCTTTGTGTCTCTGGATTGATCCATCAGAATGTAATTTGACCTTGTAAATCCACTTCAACGACACTACTTTCTTTTCTGTTGGGAGTGAAATCAATTCTCAGGTTCCATTTTTCTGAATAGCAGCAATTTCCTCTTCCATAGCTTGCCTCCAGACTTGTGACTCTAAGGCTTCTTCAGGTGTTGCTGGTATATCAGTGAACAATGCAAATGTTGAAGAATAAACGTCATTGAGTGACCTGATTTTTCCACCTCTAGACTCAGATGAGGATAGATCTGCTGGTGAATGCTCCTGTTGAGGTGTGTGTTGTATTGGAGTGCCTGGAGGTGTATTCTGTTTCTCACCATCTTGACTGTCTTCTTCTTCAAAACTGACACCTTGATCTTCAGTCACTTGTATATCAAACCAACTTGACTCCTCATCAAATTTAACATCCCTACTCACAGTCATTTTCTTTGTTTCTGGATTAAAAAGTCTGTAGGCCTTGGAGTTGTTGTTGTACCCCACAAATACATACTTCTTTGATTTTTGCTCCATCTTAGTTCTTCCTGTAGGAATTAGTGCATAGCATACTGATCCAAAAACTCTAAGATGAGTTACAGAGGGTTTTGAACCATACCATGCCTCATAGGGTGTCATATCCATAACTGCCTTGGTGGGAGACAAGTTGAGGATGTAGACTGCAACAGATACCGCTTCTGCCCAAAAATTGATTGGTAGATTCTTGGTTTGCATCATGGATCTTGCCATTTCAACCACCGTTCTGTTCTTCCTTTCTGCAATGCCGTTTTGCTCAGGAGTATAAGGGGCAGTCAACTCCCTCTTGATGCCATGATCATCACAATAGGTGTTGAAGTCTTGTGAACAGAATTCTCCCCCTCTATCAGTTCTCAAGACCTTCAAGCTATGTTCACTGACGTTTTCAACCATGGTCTTGAATCTTTTGAATTGATTTAGAGCTTCAGATTTGAATTCAACAAAATATACCCAACACATCCTTGTAAAGTCATCTATAAACAGCAAGAAATACTTACTGCCACCATGAGAGGGAGCTTTCATGGGACCACACAGATCTGAGTGCACTAACTCAAGTTTTTGTGTGGCTCTTTTGGCCTTTCCTGATGGAAAAGGCTTTCTGGTAAGCTTTCCTAGTGAACACCCTTCACAAACACCTTTCATTTCTTTGATTGTTGGTAGGCCAGTCACCATTTCTTTGTTCGTCAGGAGCTGCAGACCTTTCAAGTATAAATGACCATATCTTTGGTGCCATAACTCACTTTCTCTTTCTTTCCTGCTTACTAGAAGACATTCATGCGTGTCATTGAAGTCAACTGGGAACATTTTGTTCTCAGTCATGATTGATCTTAGGACAATGTCTCCTGTGCTAGTTTTAACCACACATGACCCCTTGTCAAATAAGACAGTGAGATCACTAGCAATTAATTGTCCTACACTAATCAAATTATGGGCAAGACCAGGCGCATAATAAACATTCTTGATAAATTTCTCTACACCATTAGAAGAAACTCGCCCACAGTACCTTTTCCTTCAATATTGATTTGTTTGTCATTTCCCAGTCTCACATGTGCTTTGTGAGTTTCATCCAGATCTTTGAATCTGTCTTTTTCTCCAGTAAGATGATTTGAACAACCACTATCAAGGTACCAAACTTGTGATCTTGATTCACCTTCCTTGGCCATGAACAGAAATTCATCATCTTGATTGGATTCTTCTGCATATTGGGCTTGATCAGCTTTGTGCCAGCATGTGTCCTCTTTGTGACCAAGTTTTTTGCAATAGGTGCATTGAACTGATCCAAATCTGCCACGGCCTCTTCCTCTGAAGGGTGCTCTCCCTCTTCCTCTATATTGGTTATTAGTTCGTGGAGCCCCTTGAACTTGGAAAGCTTGTTCTTCTTCCCTGACTGTTGTTTTGTTGATCCTGGCTTCATGAGTCTGGAGTGAACCCATAAGTTCATCCACTGTTAAAATAGATAAATCCTTTGACTCCTCAATGGTTGCAACAACATGGTCGAATTTTGTTGTGAGACTCCTCAATATTTTGGTTACCACAGTAGCATCTGAAATATTCTCTCCATAGGACCTCATTTGAGTGATAGTGGCAGAGACTTTCCCACAATATTCTTCAATTGTTTCTCCATTCTTCATATGTAAAGTCTCAAAGTTCATTCTCAGGAATTGCAATTTGACTGAGATCACTTTTGCTGATCCGTGATAGACTTTCTTCAGGGTGTCACAGGCTTGTTTTCTTTGTGGTAGATCCTGAGATTTTAGAAAATATCTTTGTCATCAATGGCCAGTTGGATGAACAGGAGGGCTTTGGCATCCTTCTTTTGGATTTCTTTGGATGCACCATCGGTCTTTGGTGCTTTCTCCAAAGACCATTTTCAACCAGATCCCACAGATCTTGGGAGAGGAAGAGGGTCTTCATTTTGATGCTCCAATAGTCATAATTGTCGCCCTTGAACCTTGGAATTTGTGGCTGAGCAACATTGATACTAGAGTTGCTTGTTGTTGTCATTTTGAACTGGAGATTTGTTTGATGATCAAGGATCGGATTTAGAACCTTAAGGCTCTGATACCAAATATAGGAGTTAAGTACATAGTACACAAGGAATGAGTTCCAATCACTTGATCTATTCTTTATTGAATGAGAGACCTCGTTTTAAATAGAGGAGCTACAAAATGAAAAAAGATACTGCAGTCTAACTAACTCCTAATTAACAGCAACAAGTTAAACAGCAGCTAACAAACATTCCTATTTTCTTGGAACTCAAGCTAAGGACTCAGGACTCTTCCAACGGCTCCAATGACTTGGTCATCCGCTCCATCAGCTACTTTGGTGCATCTCCAACACAAAGAACAACAAAAGCTTTCTTTTTTTCCTTTTTTTTCTCAGTTTTTGATTGTGAATTGGTACCAAAATGTTCATTTCTCCTTCAATTTATAGAGGGATTTGAAGCTTCTATTTGTCCAGATCACATCCTTTTGTTCAGTCACATGAAATTGGGAGTGGATTAAGGTGAATTGACAATGGAGAGGAGATTGGGGTGATGGAAGACATGCTTGGAAGGGGGAGGGAAGATGGAGGGAATCATGCGTGAGATGCTGCAGATTTTCTTCTCTTTTCTTTTTTTTTTCATTTTTTTGTTAACTAAATATAACACATTTAAATTCTAGACTAAAAAAAAGAAAAACACATAATTAAAAATGATAAAAATATGTAAATTAATGAAAATAATAAAAGTACACGAAGTAATAAAAGACATGAAATAAAAAAAACGTTCGTGAAAAATGAAAAAAAGTACATAAAATGATGGAAATAACGAAAAGTTCCAAAATAAGAAAAATAACCAAAACATCCAAAAAATTATAAAAAAAATGACAAAATAACAAAAATAACAAAAGTTTCATAAAATAACAAAAACATACGACAAAAGTTCATAAAATAATGAAAATGACGCTAACACGTGAAAAACGATAAAAACTACGTAAAATAACGAAAATGCCAAAAGTTACATAAAATGTCGACAAAAATCACATGAAATAACAATATGGAAAAATACCGAAAAAAAAATCAACAAAAACCTAAAGCACTACTTCGGACAAAATCGGGTGTCAACAGGTGTGCTTCCATCTTTTCTAGTGGTAATTTTCTTAATCTCATACTCTTACTCTTAGTTTTCATTTTTTTAAATATCTGATGATGTTGTTTTATTTATAAGTAGTGTAGTTAATTTTAGTGTATATGTTTGAAATGGTGGAGTTTTATTTTGTAGTTGAGCCTTAGTTCCTGTCTGTGAATATTTGTTAGAATATTATATGCATAATATTATTTCCTTATTTGGGAATAATATCGTAAAATATAATATTTTATTGAATATTTATGGATTGTCCATTTTGGACAGTTTGTAAAAGAACAATCGGTATATTAAAGCATTATGGGTGTGTATGTATAACCGATGCGGCCACATAAATTTCATTGCATTTTAGTCTTGTTCCTCGTTATACCAAATTGGGAATAAAAATCCCAAAAAAATTGGTATAGTGAGGAAGCGAGGCAAATCTTTTAAAATTTATGTGGGTTATACGAGTTATGCATACACAACCATAAAAGTTTGATACCGATGGTACTTTTATGAATAGGATAGGACCCATGCACCTTTAATTAGGAAAAATTAAATACTTTAAATTACTTGGATGTGAAGAGTAATTGTAATTGTGATTTACTTATTATGTTTTGTTATTTAGCATTGATATGTAGGAGGAAAAATGACTGAAGGGCGTGGTTGGATGTATCAGCGTTTAGGCAAGGGGACTCGTGAAATAACTCCACAATTTTGGGAGGGGCTAAATTACTTTTTGGAGTTTGCTTTCACGGTTCTTTGAATCGAAAGGGCATTCGATGGTGAAATGTCCGTGTAAAAAATGTAGAAATGGATTCTATTATGAGAAAGTTACAATTGGTAACCATTTATGCGAATATGAGTTTAAACCAGAGTACTATGTATGAGATTGTCATGGCGAGGCATTACCGATTGATTCGGCTATTCATGGAGGAATTAATCGATTTGATCAATCAACATCCTCGAGTAATGCACATACAAGAACTGAAACAGAATCAGTTCACAATAATCAAGGATGGGACGTGGAACATATGGTTTATGAAGGATTGGGAATTCGTTCCAGTAGTTTTGGTCATGAAAATGATGAAAATGGTAATTATGATGGTAATATGTCTATTGACGAGGGGAATGTACCAGACATGCAAGTTGAAACTCCGAATGACGATGCGCAAAAGTTTTTTGAGTTGGTGCAGACTGCGTCACAGCCTTTATATGATGGATGTCGTAATGAACACAAAACATATCTGATGCCGTTTTCTCCGAAATGATTAAATATGTGGACAAAATATTTCCCTATTAGTAACATAATAAATATAATTTTAAAAATTAATGAAATAAAGAATAAATATAATTTAAAAATTTTGGAAACAATAAAAAAATTAATTTAATAAATATAATTTTAAAAATTTAATTCTTAAAAAAAATTAATTTTTTTAAAACGTTTTTCCTATTAGTAATAGAATAAATATAATTGAAAAAAATTAATTTAATTTTTTTTAAAAAAGTAATGAAATAACAATAAAAAATATAATTTAATAAATTTAATTTTAAAAATTTAATTCTTAAAAAAAATTTAAACAGTTTTTTAACATTTTTTCCTATTTGTAACATAAAAAATATAATTTAAAAAATAAATAATAAATATAATTTAAAAAATGAAAAAAATAATAATTTATAAGTAACATAATAAATATAATTTAAAAAATAAATAATAAATATAATTTGAAAAATGAAAAAAAATTAATTTAAAATTTTTTTAAAAAAATAATGAAATAAATAATAAATATAATTAAAAAAAATTGGGAAACAATAAAAAGTTTAATGAAATAAATAATAAATATAATTTTAAAAAATAATAAACAATAAAAAGTTACTTTAATACAAATGATAAATGAAAATTATAAATAATGATAAATGAAAATATTTATAAAAAAGGCGGGAGATTGGGCTGAAACTAGTGGGCCGTCGAAAACGTTTATTTGAGGCTGAGTCTTATGCCACAAACAACTAGGTCTCACTTGCATTATTCCCACACTTGCACTTCATCCGCCGCATGCATATGCATCTTCAACCTTCCATCTCAGACATTTCTCTTCACCTTCAACCTCAAGATCTCCATTTTCGCCTCCAATAAAGGTAATAATCTCTCCAGTTTTTATTTAACATTTAGTTGCTACCTATTTTCACAATCTAATTTTCACTCTTCCCCTCTCGTCGTCCCGCCTCTCCGTTCCGTTTTGCCGTCCCGCCTCGCCGTTCGCCGTCCCGTTTCACCGTTCGTCGATCCCTCTCCTCCTTCTGCCGGTTCTGTCACCACCGAAAGGTATGTTAATTTTAGTCCATTTTACTTTCACCATCTAATTTTTATTTTTTCTTGAATGGTCACATTAAAGAAACATACTCAAATCATGAACTTGTTTTAACTTCTTTGTTCTAATGATGTTTTGTTTCTACTAATAAAAATAAAATAGTAAAAGGCCCTGGATGGAAAATTGTGATCCTTCCAGATATTTGGAAGAAGTTGATCGATTATTGGAACACTCAGAAATTCAAAAAAACCTCAAACATGGCTAAAAAGAATGCAATAAGTGTGCATGCTGATCGGCCCGCGCGAAAGAGTCATGGCCAAAAGTCGATGATGGGTATCTATGAGGAGTTGGTAATTATTACTCACTTTTCATAAACTTTTTTCTCCTAGTTTATTAAAATAGAATTACTTTTAACAAATTACTATGGTTGATTTAACAGAGCATTAAAAAGGGTAGTCTTGTGAGCATCGACGAGTTCCGCCGTCACTGGGGTGGCGAGAATCCAGAGTTCGAGGTAATTGATTACAAACCCCTTGAAAAATTTATATTTTTTTTTGCGTATTAATTGAATTATTTCTTGATTAGGAAAAGTACAAGACGACTGTTGGTGAGAAGTATCGGGGTAGAAAGATCCCGCCTTTCGATCCTCAGGTCTACGCTGATATTGTTAGTCCCCCCAAGAGAGGTCGTTGGAAGATGGCCCCCCCACAATTGCTACATCCGAACCAATTCGTGCCATCAGAGGTAATTGATTACAAACCCCTTGAAACATTTTAGAAATTTTTAGGACTAAGTTCTATTTTTTTGAGAAATTGAGGATTCATAACCTTTCAGCGGGAGCTTGAGTTGGCAGAGGCGCGTCGGAGGGAAAAGGAGGAGCGGCAGAAGAATAAGGAACTCACGCGACAGGTGCAAGAGCATAATGAGATGATGAAAATGTTGTGTCAATCGAATGCGGCGATTAGCGTTATGTGGCGAGAGTTATCTCAACGTGGGTATCTGCAGAACACCCAAGTGCCACCTCATTTGGCCGCGAGATCATCCTCCCAAGGACCACTTTGGACGCCGGAGTTGACGCAACCCAACCCTACCCTGCAACCCCATCCACTTGGCGATTATATTCCTACCATGCCTCTACAGCAGCCTTCACGTCTTCGTTCACCACAACAGCCTCTGCGAATCACGCTCAACATTTCGAGGATCCGTGACTTCAACAACAACAACAACAAATCGACGGATTGGCAATCATTGATGATTTCGATGATTAATAGCATGCCTCATCCACCACATCCACCACCACGATCGAACAATGATGATGATGATGATGATGATGAACATAGTTCTGATGATTAGGTTTTTTTGTGATTAATAAAGTTTTAGACAATGTTGATCTCAATATTACATTTTATAATTATATTTTAATTAGTTTTAAAGCCTTCTTAGAGTTTACATTTAAATTATTTTTATAAACAAAAAAAATTAAATATTGGCGATTCTTAAAGCATCATCACGAATGAAGCTCATATGCTACTAGTGACTTGGCCAATTTGTGGTGGATTTAAACACCACAAATGGCGCCACAAATGGTGGTGAGTTGATGATGACTTGGCGAATTTGTGGTGGATTTAAACACCACAAATGGCGCCACATTTGTGGCGGATATGAGCATCACAAATGACGCCATAAATTTCTGGCGGCCAAACCTGAAAATGACGCCTGAATTTGTGGCGCCATTTGTGGTTCACCAATCCGTCACAAATGTGACGCCATTTGCTGCGCTTGGGGCGTCGATAACACTTCAGCAAATACGTAGTTAAACAATTGATTTGGTATTATTTGAAGCCGCAAACCTTTGATTTGGTATTTTTGTTTCAAGTTTTAATTAACTATTTTTCCCATTTTAATTTCCATTTTTCAATTTCGCCTAAATATTGCATGTTACTTTGTTTGTCATTCAATAAGTTGATTAAACACTATACACGTATACTAATATATGTTGGATTTAAACCCACAACGAAGTCAGGGGATTAGAATCCTAGTGGATACTATGTGACATTATTCAAAGTATGTACCTCCTCCATCCCAAAAGAAATGAAGCGGTTAACTTTTAATGTCAGTATGACTTCAATTTATCGGGTAAAGTGTACGGATAGTCCCTTATCATTGACTATTGTCTTATTCAGGTCCCGTTTTAAGAATTCGTCATGTTGGAGTCTCTTATCTTTGGTTTTCGGTACATTGGTAGCCTTCCGTCATTTTTACAGTTATTTCTTCCGTTTTCTTTGGTGTTTTTACGAAAATACTCTTACAATTAAAGTTTAATTACACGTTTAATAGAACAATGACCATTTTTAATGAAGGTTCACAAGAGTCCCTACATTTTTTTCTCATTTACTATTAATCTCTTCCTTATCTTCACCTCTCTCTCATCGTATCTCTCTCTTCGGAGAACTGAAATAAGGCCACCTGGACTCAGGCTAGCCCAAATCTTGCCAAGGACAGCCTGAAACTCAGATTCTCTGTTGTCGGGTCCTCTGTCTCCACTACCTGGAATATTACTTACCGTCGTTGACCACTAGAACAGAGAGCCGCCACCAACCCGTGACGCCGCCCGCTAAACATCGCCTTCCAAGGCCGCTGGCCAAGCCCAGAACAGGCGAGGCATCTGCCGATTGCCAGAAGGAACCGCCAGAATCGGTTCCTGCCTCTGCCCATCGAGAACTAGCCACGATCCTCGCAAGATCTGGAACCAGGGTCCTCTTCCTTGCAAGATCTGGAACCAACCGATTAAATTCGAAATTCACAACAACGGAGGATCTAGAAGAGCTTTGCTTTAACTGCGGGAAGGATGGGCATGTTCTGATTTGTTGAAAGAGGTTGAAATTATGGTTGGTTTCGAGGAGGAGACGAGCGAGCAGCTGGATACAGTGGGTGGGAATGTGAATGATAGGGTGAAGTAGATGATGGGTGAATTGACCATTTTAATAGATTAGGATATAAATGATAGAATTTTTCTAAAATTGAGGGCAAATTGAAAATTAAGTATGGGTGTTTTCGTAAATTCAGGCAGTTAACGGAAAAAGTAAAGGTTTAACTAACGAAATGACTACCAATGCACCGAAAACCAAAGATAAAAAAGTTTAATGGTCATTGTTCTATTAAACGTGTAATTAAACTTTAATTGTAAGGGTATTTGAGTAAAAATACCAAAGAAAACATAAGAAATAATGTAAAAATGACGGAAGGATTACCAATGCATCGAAAATAATGTGTTTTCTTATGGATTAAGAAACACAATTGAAATATCTCTTCTTGACTAGAATAGATTGATAAATTTGGCCAAAACCCCTCTTGAATCCAAGAATTGGTTCAAGCAAAAGTGAAGTTTTGCCAATGGAAAGAAGATGGATCCAACACCTCTTTCTTCAAGAAAAAGCAACCTTGGATTTAGCAAACTTGATCAAAACCTTTGAACAAGAGTTGAGTTGAAAAGTGTAGAGAAAATAAGAGAGAATTGCTCTCAAAATCAAAGTGATTTCTTCATATATCATGTTCTTTCGAAAAGTGTAAAAACAATCCCTAATTATAGGTAGGGAAATAACCTAGGCTCTGAAGAAAATAAAATAAAATTGCAAATAAATTTAAATGAAGAATTAATTCTATAATTGACCAATTTATTTGTAGCATTAGTTATCCTATTCAAGTGACCAGTTTATGCCTGTAACCTTTGGAGATGAAAAGTATAGAATTGTATGTAATGGTGAAATTGTCATTTTTACTTCAACTTCTTTTATCCTTTCACTTGAGTCTTTGAGGCTTCCAAAGTGTTTTGCTCCTCTTGGGCCCAAATGATGATAAAGAAGATTTGGTCCACTCCTCTTGGGTTTGACACTCCTCCATATTTTTTCTCCAACTTCTTTTATTTTGACAGTTAGGTCTTCAAGATTGGAGAAGTTAGCATTTAGGTTCATAGGTGGATTCACATCAGAAAACCAAAGATAATGGACTCCAACAGGACGAATTCTTAAAACAGGACTTGAATAGGACAATAATCAAAGATAAGGGACTATTATGCACTTTACCCTCAATTTATCTATATTACTTATTTCAAAATTGAAAAAATATCAAAAAATACATTTATAAAATTAAGACATCAAATTTTTAGTTGTGTATAAAAATTTCAAATTTATAATTTAAATTGATAAAAAAATTAAAATCTGAAAAACACGTGTTGCGTTACTTTTTAATTTGCACCACGTGTTCTAGAATACAGTTTTACGCTGCCTTCTTGGGGCGAGGTCAGAAAGGGGCACGGTAAATTCATTGTGTCACCGCTTTCACTTCGTTACTGCTACCTGTGTGTGTAAGTGCGGTAAGAATTAGTTTACCGCGGCCTTACCGCGCATCGGGTCGCGGTAAGCTTTTTTTTTTTTATTTCTTCCCCCATTTTCATCAGAATTCTTCATCCGAATTCTTCTTCTTCTTCCTCTCCCGTTTTCATCTTCATCTTCTTCTTCTTCTTCTTCTTCTTCTTCTTCTTCTTCTTCTTCTTCTTCTTTCTTTCCTTCTTCCTTCTTTCTTTCTTTCTTTCTTCTTCTTCTCCCGTTTTTTCTCTTTTCCTTCTCTCTTCTTCTTCTTTGTTCTTTCTTATTCTTCTTCATCTTCTTCTTCCTTCTTTCTTTCTTTCTTCTTCTTCTTCTCCCGTTTTTTATCTTTTCCTTCTTTCTTCTTCCTTCCTTCTTTCTTTCTTTCTTTCTTTCTTTCTTTCTTCTTCTTCTTCTCCCGTGTTTCTGGGTTTTGTTCTCCCGTTCTCTGGGTTTTGTGGATGAATTCGGATGAATATTCATCCGAATTCATTCACTTTTTCAAAAAAAAAATTATTTAAAACGTTACTGCGGACAGGGGCGCGGTAAGGCCGCGGTATTACTGCGGCTTGGGCGTAAGCCATGTTTTTTCTACGTAGTGGACGGATTGAGTAATTGTTGTTGTGGATTTGACGACCAAAATTGACATAAAGGATTCAGATAGCACATCCAAATTTGAAAAGAAAACATTAAAACACAATTTATTTTTATAGAACTACAAGTATAAAATTATACTCCAACAAGAATAACATCAAACTTTTCCAAGTACCCTAACCATCTCTAAGTACTTGAATCCATATATGTAGAGACCATAACATACACTACAACAAATATCCATTCCTCTAATAGTCTAGTTCCTAACAGCCACCTCCGCCTCCACCACCACCACCACAGCCACCGCCTCCTCCTCCACCACCACAGCCACCGCCTCCTCCACCACCACAGCCTCCACCTCCACCACCACAACCACCACCAGCTCCTCCTCCCCCTCCGTACCGTCTTTTCCTAGGAGGCCCTTCAGCACAAACAAAGATGGCCATGGAGATTATGGAGAGCGAGAGTAGTACGAAGCAGAGCAACGACAGGAGACTTGTTTGATCAACTTGTGCCTCCACCGCCGTCGGTAGCAGGCGACGACCTGTTGCAACCATCAAGTACCTAGCCTTCATTTTTTCCGATATCGCTTAATTAGCTAGTTAATGGGATATCAATATTGGAGTGTTGGAAGACATTAAAAACCGTAGAAGCAGCTATCTATGAAATTTCGATGAACGTTCATGTGTTGCGTATCTGATCCATAATCGTGTGGTTGTCAAACATTGAAAATTCAATATGAATATGTCGTTACTTGGAGAAGTGGTATATTCTAGTGTAAGATATATCATTTTTATTTTTATTTTTTCAATCGACTGTAAGATATCATTATAAGTTATAACAAGTAGGAGTTTTTAATTTTCTACTATATATTTATCAGTGGCAGTCAACGAGTTACTGAACAAGAGATACTGGGTATTGGTGTCTAACAAATTACTGAAATTTACTCGTTCTCGTTATTTGACCATAATATTTCAAATTATAATGTTTAACTCAAAATTTTACTAAACATTTTTTAAAAGTTTTTATTAAAAACACACAAAAAAAATACATCTTAGATACAAAGGGTAATTTAATTATGAGGACACCCAAGTCTGGAATGGAAATATGACAAAATATTCAAATAAACAATTAAATATTAGAACCATTAAAAAAAGTTAACAAAATTTATTCGAATGAGAGAAACAATAGGAAACTTTTTCATAATAAGCATTTAATTAAACCCAAGCAAAAATACAGCAACAACAGCCAACAGGTTATATAGTTTCTAACAATCACCTCCACCACCACAGCCACCGCCTCCACCACCATCGCAGCCACCATCTCCTCCTCCTCCACCACCACATCCACCACCTATTCCGCCACCATAGTGATCACCACCACCTCTTTTACTCCGTTGCCTTTTCTTGCGAGACTCTTCAACACAAGCGAAGATGGCCATCGAGATGATGGAGAGCGACAGAGTAATACGAAACAGAGCAATAACAAGAGGCCCGTCGATCACGCCACCTACTCAACCATCGCTGCGGCCCCAGTCCCAAATGTTCAATACATGTACACTCGCCCCGTTAAAATATGTTTGAGTAGGATGACGATTTGGTATAGATTGTATTGAATAAAGGATTGAGTCAATTTAATTGTTAGCTAACACATCGGAATTATGAAAATGGCGTTTAGGGTTCATATGATCATGAACGGATTCAATCGAAACCTTAGAGGTAGGGTAACGCATCTACAATACCATGGTGCTAATAGGGCCCTCTCAAACTCTCGCTCAATCCATGTCTTTCTTCCATCTCTCTCACGGAAAATCATAAGGGTGGCAAAATTGGTACATTTCGAAACTTCAGCTGTTTATTCGACTGAATAAAAAGTTAAATGGCCGATTTATAATGATCAGTTGGAAAGTTCCAGAGTTCTTTTTATTCTTTTTGCAAATAAAAAATGTTTAGGGAGTAAATTATTAATTTGGTCTAATTTTAAGTTTTAGAGAAACATAATTAGAAAAGTTAGAGTGAAATTTTCCATTAAGATATTGGGTAAAGTGTACTGATAGTCCTATAACTTTAATTATTGCAATACTAGTTATCATGCTAGCCATAATAGCTTTTGGTATTTGACTCTCCAAATTTAGGAGTGAAGAGAGAGAATTTGTTGCTAGCCAAAAGATAAATGTAGTTGATTTCAATATAACAATAAATGTGACTACCTATAATAGCTAGCATTGATGTGATGACGATGTTAAACTCACTGACCAAAATAGCTTTTTGTCATTTTAGCTACAATTTATCTTAAAAATAGCTCTTATGGGAGTCGCATTTTAAATTTTTATACCCTTAAAGTTCCGTTTTAAAAGTTATTCGACGTTCGTAGTCCTTCCGTTAAATTTAACGGAACCTTGTTTAAAATGATGATTTTAGCTAATGCAAATATTCTTAATCACTCTCTTTTACACCCTATGTTTTGAATCTAAAAATTTAAGCATCCTCTAACAATTACCAAACTAACAATTCGACTTCTAAACTTCTTCCCTTCACACTCAGCGCATGCACCATCCTCCAACCCGCCACCGGGACCGCCGCCCAAATCATCAATACTGATGGTGAAATTGTCAAAAAATATAGTTGTGGATCTAACAGACAAAATTGACATAAAGGATTGAGATAGCACATCCAAGTTTGGAAAGAAAAAAAAAATTAAAACACCATTTATTTTTATAGAAACACAAGTGTAATTTACTCCAAGAAATAAGAAACTTTTCCAAGAACACCAACCATCTCTAACTTGAATACAGATATGTAGAGACCATAACATACACTACCAGTGTGGATCAATTACTACTAGAGCCTCTAACATAGCTTTAATAGTCAGCTAGTTCTTAACAACCACCTCCACCACCACCACAGCCACCGCCTCCTCCACCACCACAACCGCCGCCTCCGCCACCACAACCACCACCAGCTCCTCCTCCTCCATACCATCTTTTCTTGCGAGGCCCTTCAATACAAGCGAAGATGGCCGTGGAGATTATGGAGAGCGAGAGTAGTACGAAGCAGAGCAACGACAGGAGACTTGTTTGATCAACTTGTGCCTCCACCGCCACCGGTAGCAGGCGACGACCTGTTGCAACCATCAAGTGCCTAGACTCCATTTTTTCCGATATCGCTTAATTAGCTAGTTAATGGGATATATAAATAAGTATATCATGAATAAATAGGGCAAAAATCTATATATATATATATAGTAGGTTTGAAATTTCCATGAATGTTCATCCGTTGCGTATCTGATCGCATAACGTTGGATTATTTTTAAAGTTATTCAATACTATACGACCATGGAGTCATGTATCCAATAGGGCCAGCTGGTTTGAAATATATTTATCAAGAAACGTATACAACAACGAGAAGTAAATGTTTCATTAAAAAATAAGGGTCAAATGTTGATCTGCGTAGCTAAAAACGATGGATATAGTGCCCGTGGTGTAGTCATGTGTGCAAATGGTTTTTCTTGATTTACCAAAGTTTTTACTCAAGTGAAAAATTGGTGCATTCCTTTTTCGATTTTGTAGGAGATTCAAATTATTACTAGATTGAATTTATTAAAAAATTAAAAAATATATATATTTAGAAATTATACATATTAATTTATAATTTGCATCTAAATTATTTGACTTAATATATCAAAATATTAAAGAAATAAAATAATAAATTAAATGTTGAAAAAGAAACGTATAAAGACGAATATAGTATTACGTACGATTTTTTAGCGGATCGGTTCTTGGGTATCTGCATATGTTTACTAATTGTAGTTTTGCATTAATTTATTTTGGTTAATAATATTTATTCCAAATCGTGTATATACTATTGTATTAAATGTGTTTTCAACCCAAGTACTCCCTCCTTCCCCAAAAGATTAAAGGATATGGTAGGGCGCGGAGATTAAGGTGAATGTAAGATTTTTAATAAGTTTATTTAATGCATGTCATCTAGGTCTTCTCCCTTAGGGTTTGGTGTGGCACCTCTGTCGTTCATTGTTTCCTCTATCATCTCACTAAATCATCACTCTTCATCACACATGGATCATCTCGATGGCAAGTTGGCCTCGCTGGTGCTCTCCAAAGAAGAAGACGACACAATGTGTGCCGCCATGGCGTGTTGGAGGCCGAATGTTGAGGCTTGCTTGGCGGCGAAGGTGCTGCTCGTGAAACCGGTATACCCTAAATTTTTATTTGTGGCTCTTCGTGCGGCCTAGCACAATAAGGTTTACTTTAGGTTGCATTCAGCCACTTCAAACAATCGTGAAAACCTCTTTTTGCTAGACTTTGAGAATAAGAACCATATGATCTGGACGATCTTTATACATACTGATTTCTGGGTGCATATTCTAGATGTGTCGTTTTCTTGGGTAACCAAGAACATGGGAGAGTCTCATGGTTGTTTGATTTGTGTCATGTACGAGGTCAAATAGGAAGGTGAATCTCTTCGCCTCAAGGTTTCGATAGATGTATCTAAACCCCTACGGCATGGCCTTCGTGTGGTACGAAGAGATGCAATGGTAGGAAGATATCCTCCCATGTGTGTTGTGTTTGGATCGGTCTAGGCAGGTCACTACGTATTTGAGGAGGCGTTTTTAGCGGCCTATCCGCTACAGATGTGCTAAAATCGTAGCGGCGGACGCCGTTACATACGCTGCTACGTTTGAGCCCGCTTTGAAGGAGACTACCGCAACATAACTGGTTAGAGCCGCAACAAACTATTTTCGAAATTAAAAAAAAATCCAAATCTGGAAACAAGCCTAGATCTGAAACGAATAATTCATCCACATTCAAAAAAATCATTCACATTCATCCGCACCAAACCCAGAAACACAATCCAAAATCAAATCTTCAACATTTTTATTCATCAATAAACCCAAATTTTTATACAAACTTGAATCTTTAGTAAAAAAATAACTTAGATCTGGAACAAAAAAACTCAAATCTGAAACAAAACTCATTCTAACTTAGATTTAACCAAAAAAATACAAACAAAAAAAAAACTTGAATCCAAGAAACCAAAAATGATCCCAACTTAGATCTGGGGATAAAAACAAACCCACCCACGACCGCATCCACCACTGGTGCTCAACTTCCTCCACCACCACCTTCACTTCCTCCACATCCCAGCTACCTGCATCCTTCACATCCGCCGCCTAGCTTCAGATCTGGAGAATGAGAGTTTAAGATATGAGATGAAGAGGGGAAAATAGAGATAAGAGAAAAGGAGAGAAAAAATGGTGAATGGGTGGAGAGAAATCTGAAATGGTGATGGAGAGTTTGAGAGAGAGCAATTTTGAATCAGATTTGGATGTGAAAATCGGACTTGAATCATATTTAATATTTTGTACGGCCATGATCGCTACAAATCCAAAATGTCTTTTTTTTTCTGCTTCAAGCTTTATAGCGGCCAGGGCCCCTACAAAGCCGCTACAAAACAATCAACAACTACATACCACCTACTTCTACGGGTTTCCCAACAGGTAATGGCTTTCCTAGTTGCTTCCTCAACCTCGACATCATCCACCTCGATGCCTGCCTCACTTCAAGCTTCAACCAAACCCGCTTGGCTTGTTGGATGTTGCGGTGGAAGAGGTGGCCGGGGGAGCTGCCTTTAGCCTTGGTCCATTGCTCCACTGCAATGACTATGGATATACGCACACTAATACCGGCTAGGGCCTTGAAAAAGCTCCTTAAACCTCTTTCTCAAGTGGAATTGGCCCTCGGGGAGCAATGCAAAGTGGAGGTGGTAAAGGAAAGAGTGCAGGTTCTAGTAGAGGAAGGAAGAAGGCATGATTTTCCAAGAATGTTGGTTAGTGTTTTTTTAGCAAGGTTGAGTAGTGAGTTGCCCTGCCCAAAGATATGATTTACTCCTCCGTCCTCAAAAGATTGAAGGATTTGGTTGGACGCACAAATTAATGTGAATGTAAAATTTTTAATGAGTTTACTTAATTACCCCTTGATTGAAAGCGCACAAAAATTAGGTAGGAAAAGTAAAGATAAAGTGGGGATAGTTTAGTAACTTTAAGAGTGAGAAGTTTCCTTTTAATGAAACTTATCAATTTTTCTGAGACAACTCAAAAGGAAATGTGTTCAATTTTTCAAAGACGAAGAGAGTATTTGTTTACAAGCTATTTGGAACTTAGATCTTCCTTGATCATTCAAGCTCGGAAACCAGGAAATGAAATCATCCCAGCCTCTTTCTTCTATAAAAGGAGAATTTCGTTGTTAGAGTGGGCATTCCCTCGGTCTCTCCTCGTTTATGACATCTTTGGCGATGAGTTTTTGTTGTTTAGATGTGTTTTGGTTATATTTTCTTTATCCATCTTGCGCAAGGCCTTAACTTTTTTCAGTTATTTAGCTAGCTACTTTTGGTATGGTTTTGCTTTCCCCTCTTGTGCGAGGCTTTGTATGATCCTACCTTTAGTATAACTAATATCAGGCTTTTCCCTCAAAAAAAGGAAAGTTGAGATTGAGTACCATGCATTATAGAACATTTATTTGAAAGTAGGTATATGCAGTTTAGTTATCCCTGTGTTTCTTAAATTGAAACTCATAACCGACCCGAGTGTTATCGATTCTTTGGTTTTCGTGTTTTTATTTCGATCATACGGTTTGATTCATTTTATGATTTTTTTATATTTTTGAACAACCCTACCTAGCGTTGTAGCCTCTAGCACAAAGAACTCTCAAACTACTTCGCCGATTTGCAAGCCCAACTGTTGTTTCCTCCGTCCCCGGCTGCTTGGTTGATTCTTGACATTGTCGCTGCTTGCTGATTGGCTAAGGTTAGCCCTAGGGATAATATGGATAAAAACCGTAAAGTGTGAATAACCGTAACCTATGTTGCAGATATATACATGGTTATGGGCTAGTAGGTGGCAACTACTAACTGCAAGTCTGGCAGTTGCGGTTTAAGGATATTTGTACCGCGGATAACCGCTAACTACGTTTTCGTAGATACCTGCTAACCGTTGGGCTTCTTTTGTTAGCCCATTACCCAACCCTAAACTCAACTAAGCACTAACATACCAATTACAAAGAACTTATTCCAAACCAAACTTCTAAACACAACAAATTAACCCTTACCCAAAATCACACTTATTATACATTAACTTCCATTGCTTTCGGATTTCTAAAGTTAACATATAACATAAACTAAAAAGAACATCAACACAGCATATTAGGTCCTCTTATAAGTGTTATTTGTTCCTTTGTTCTATGGTTTAATTTTAATTAGGTTCTCTTTTGCTTATGTATTTTTGTGTTATCCAGTTTAAAATATCCACGTTAATACGCGAATGACGGATATCTGTGAATAAAATGTTAGATATTTTTTATGCATATGATAATTTGATATGTCTAGTTTTTAAATACATTTTTTAAGATTTTTTTTAACGAAATAATTTTGAAGAAAATTTGAGTAAAACACAAGTTAAAAGGTCAAACGTATCATATTTGTTGTGACGGAGAGAGTATAAAAAACAACCCATGCAACTGGTTTTCTTTTTCCTCATTATCTAAAATAATTCATATCTCTTTATTTCGCAACTAGAAAACACAAACAATTAGAAAAATTAAAAAAAAATTAAGAAGAAAGAGATTCTTATGTTTTTCTTTTTTTTACCTAAGCACACCCTAATTAGTTTTCCATTGTAATATTGAAATACTGGTAAGTATAAGCATTTGATCATGTTCACTCGATTGATCACCACCATTATATTAAATTGATCGTTAAACATAAAATTTTAATTTGATAATCATTTAAGACCTATCACCCACCTGTCATAAATTGTTACTAGTTTATAACTAAAAACGAGCTATAATTGTAAGCATTTGGAATCAAATCAGGAAGTCGAAAACATTTAGGAAACTTTCTTGCATTTCTCCCATTTTCTATATATACAATGTAAATTAGTATCAATTTCCCTTCACAATTGAGATAATTAAGTTGAACAAGATCGTGGAATTATCAACTTCTTTTTCGCAACATGACATTCATGCAGATCCAAACACAGAGTAACTCCACTAGATCCAATCCAATATCAAATTGAAGCAGGTCACAGAATGATTCATAAACGAAACGAGTCAATGCTGGATCACGAGAAGAACAGTTAAAGAAAATGTCCAATCTGTTTTTCCCATGACACAACTTGGAGATCTAAAGGACAAGAGAAACCAACAAATACATTGACCCTTCGTATTCGAAACATTGAATGAAAGACTTTTGTGCCACAAAAAACAAACTAAGCTCACTTATCATAGATTGAAAAACAAACTAAACTATAAAATCTGGTGCTAGTTCCCATCTCCAGTGCCCCAGTAACTCCTATCTCACTAATAAAACGCGAGGTCAGTAGATCTAAGGACTGAGCCGGTGTTAAACAATATGTACAACACCAGCTTCCTGACTTGGTCTGAGGTCAAAGATGAACCGGAAAGTAACCGTCCTCTATAACACCAACTCGGATTTCATTTCGGGTTCGTTTGGGAAGAGCGATTCTGATCAGCGTTAGAGGTTGAAGAAAATTTTGAACGGTTGTGATGGTTTTTCCAAATCTCTAAAGCTATAAACTACCATTGGACAGTGTTTCCAACCTCTAGCACTAAACGCTGACGTTGTTCCCAAACGGATCCGTTTATCTGAATGCACGACGACACAAGAATTCTTAAGGTCTAATTACAGGACCCCTGTACAGCCCCCGTCGTATTACGAAATTGTCGGGAGGCTGAAACTCTTCCAACCAGGTAACATCCGAGACCATCTCTCCATTTATCTCCAAGTCAACTGCATCTCATCACCAAATATGACTAAGGCAGGCAACTTGGATAAGCCAGAGTCGGTATATAGAGTGAAAATAAATGCTACAGATACCTGGTAAATCTCTTCTAGGAGATATCCGGAAGTACGTGCAATGTCTCCCGTACTGTGTGGAGTATGGTGGAGAAAGGATATCGAAGATCGCACAGGGCGTTATCGCCCTGAAGCAGTGGATGTTCCCACCACTTGTTGGATAAAGTACTGTTGCTGGGCATGGGGCAGTCATCTCAGTATCTTTAACAAGCTTCGCGGGTCTTGCTACAAAACGCCAGTCATGCAAGTTCATAAGCAATACTTCAAGATTGGCATAAATGCAGCATGCTAACCAACCAAAATGTTGAAGAGAAAGGAGAGGGAAGTAACTATAGACAACTAATGTTAACCCTCGAAGGAAAACGTGATCGCACATAAACACCTAAGAAGTAACATTTAATTAGACAGGAGTGTATAGTCCCTACAAAGATGTCTACGCGTGAGCTATGGGCTATGCATGGAGTATAATACATTTGTAAAAGCAAATCTATATACATCTATAAATCCTAAAGCTTGCCAAAAGCACTCATCAATATTCACAACTGAATCCTGGTTTGAACACAGTTTGGTTTTTAATTTTTCTAGATTGCCCCTTTTCCATGGAAAGTAATTAGGTCATTGCTCATGAGAGCAGCCATCTAATCCAAATATAAGCATGCAAGTCCTTAACCTATTTTATAGATATGCTCAGCTCTTTAAAAGCTCAGACAGAGTGTGTAAAGATTTCCTCTCCATTTAGGGCACTAGAATGCATGTTTATTAAATTCAGTATTGGAAACGTTGACGATGATGCAGCAGTTGCACAAGGTTAGTAATATGATATGGAGTAATGCTGTACTGATAAACACCCTTGTGCTCATAAAGAACGAAAGTATGGCGGTTAAAATAACCAGTTAAGCTAAGAAAACAATATACATCACACAACTATGCAGAATATCATTTTTAGTGTACAACAACTTGAAGGTTGAAGAATCAAAAGTGGGCAGCAAAAGGATTCTCAATTTTAGAAATAAAACACAATGCATGATTGAGAACATGAAGGATGTTGTCCCTGAACAATTTGAAGGTTAAAGAATCAAAAGTCGCACTTCTTATCAAAACAGAGAAAGAAAGAAAGTCGTACCAAAGGATGAACTTATGCAAATAAAATGAATACAAAACTTCTTAAAAGTACCTTGCAGGGGATCTTCAGGCTCAGGGAAGTCAAGCCAGTCATAAGACATCACATGCATTGACCCATAGACAAGCTTGCTAAGAACAGTCATCCCAGGATGATTATGAAGAGGTATCATTGACGAGGGTGGCATGCAAAATATTCCTATCTGAAGAAAAATATTGAAAATATGAAATAAATAATTGACTAATTCAAAATCTGTTCCAGATATATTTCAATGCCATGTTTTAGAAAGATTTTAATTCTTAGAAGGTTACAAAAACATAAAGTTTTAACTATATCAACCAAACCAGTGCACAAAATGCATGTGCAAAAACTCCAAGCTTACAGAGAAGCTGTCACACTCATGTAAGTGAAGGTATTTGATTGGTGGAAGTGACTGATGAGTCCCATTCCTTTCATGCAGAGGACCTGACCAATTCCGAACTACCTGTGCTTCCTGTTCAAGGCCTACATCAGATGGCTTGATCTTATCTGCAATAATTTTCAGTCCCAAAAAAACTTTATTTCAGATCAAAGCACTAAAAACCCATTCAAATATTGCGTGCTCATTGCTATCTGCTATCTAACAAGATAGGAGTTTAGCTATAAACCAAAAACATAAATTAACTGGAATAGAACAAACTGGAACTGATATGTCATTGTTAGAAAACACATAAAGCAAAGTGTTCAGTTTGTGCAAATCTTTCCCCTCACAAACCACCTAGGCGAAGTGCCTAACTTACAATCCGATGAATGATACCATGGATGGTCCACCAACTCTCCGACGAGTGCTATTTAACTATAAGGTCCCAAAAGCATTCATTTAATAAAAGATCCAAGTCTATGCAGAAATTTTCAGAGTTTTCATATTTGGTAATTTTAAAAATTGAAGCAACTTACTCCTTCAGTCCACTTATTTTTGCAATATTTCTGTGGCACAAAGATAGGTGCAACGAAATTGCTTAGGATTTTCCAAATATGCTTCAAAGAATACAATTAAAAAAATTTAGTGTTATTGAAAATTGTGTGGAATTAATGGAACGTGAAATTAAACTTTTTTCAGTGCTGTGCGAAAATGACAGAAATAAAATTGAGGTAAGGGTAATAAGATAAGTTGATGTGTAAAGGTTACTAAAACAAGAAACATTGAGAAAAATCAGGGATGTCCCAAAAAAGAAATTGTTGCAAAAGTATAGGAACAATGGTAGTATTTCCCGATATCTAGCATTGTGATGCAGTGCAATTGGAAATTTTATGAATCAAGAGCAAATAATGCATAAATGTCAGTTTTGTAAACAAGTTATTGGCTATATCTCTTTCCACACCAACAAATGAAAATTCCTTCTGCAAGTTTTAGTCTCCATCCATTATTCCATTTCCTTACACTCCTTGTTTTATTTTATCCGGTGGAAAGTTATTAGCTATATTCTCTGTCCAAACTAGCAAATGAATTTTCCTTCAATTTTTCGAGAAAATATTTCTAAAGTTCTAGTCAAGCGATTATGGTCCAGCAAAGAGTAAACACAAAAAGTCTATGTGATGATTAAACAATGAAGCATGTCAATATAGAATTTAGGAAAAATAGCCTTTCAATACACATGTAGCTGTCAGAAGTACGTGAGCCTTATATGGTAATGAGAGAAGCATATAAACATATACTTTGTCCCAGAGAACTTGACCCATTTCATTTTCCACATACAATCTATGATATTTTTTCTTTAATACAGTAAGTTAAATAGTTTATATGCAAATGATAAATCAAAGTTTGTAGTTTCTAAATACGTCTTTTTAAAAAATTTCTAACAAGTTCTTCCTAATAATAATTTGAGTCAAACACAACATCAACAGTCAAATTGACAGATGGAGCACTATACTTCTCAGATTAAAATTGCATCAAATACAAGATGCCTAAACATCTCGAATTTCTTAACAGAAGAGGTCTGGGCTTTTTAAAAGTTCATCATATTATCGATACGAAGGGATACTGAAACTGGTATTAGAACACTGTCAAAATTCTGAAATCGAATCACTAGGAAATGTCTAGAAAAATTAGTCAACTTCTTGATAAAGTAATGCTAAAGTAGACCTTAAGCCACTGTAAAAATTTCAATACTTCTACACGTGTTTTGGTTTCATAGCAAAAATGAAGAAAGTGTGAGTGACTGGCACATGAGTATATATTATGATGTATAAAACAGAATTCGTTGGTTTGTGTCATCAGATGATACTATAAAATTCTACATCACAGATTGTCTGCTAAATACATCAAATTTCACTCTTGTTAACAACTAGAGGCGGTGCATAAAAGCTTTTATATTGAATCTTCATCATATGGTACCAGCTGAAAGAAAATAGCCTTCAGTTTTACTCATGTCTATAACAAAAGTAATTTTCATCAATTCATCTCAATATTATAAGAAATAACATATAGAAAGAAAAAAAAGACTACTTGACAGCATTTACAAGACATTTGATAAAGATACAGCAGCTAAGGTATAAATTCTCAGTACCTAGCATATTACGAACTTTTTCAACAGCCTCCTCCGATTCAGGACCATTGGATGAGAGTGAAGCTTTGCAAGTACGGTATAGCCTTTGTATATAATATGGCATACTGTAAAAACAGTATAGCCTTAACTGAAGAGATAAAAGCCTCAATATCAGCAAGATGATAATAACTCTGTAAATTACTCCTTTTACTAAAGTATTGAACAATAATTGGATCTCTAAAATCGAACCCGTGATAATAGATCAGCATGGCAGTTACCACATCCCCCTTCTTTGGCTTCAACTGCCCACAGGCACCTAAATGAATAACAAAAAATCAATTATGCAACCAAGCAAACTAAAACACTTTAAGAAATGCAATAAACTAAAACAAAGCAGGACTGACATTTTAAACAAAAGAACTTCAACTGTATTTGTTGCCTTATCTTTTCCTCTATTCAAATCAATGCAATTAACTAAGCACAGGCATAAGTTTTTAACAATCGACAAAACACAACAACTCTTCATCCTCCTTATGTATCAGCGTCACATGAAGACAACAACAAAATGATTCTGACATCAAACAGACAAAACTATACCAAAAGTAATCGGTTAAAGACTTGAATCAGTTCAAGAAACCGATCAGCCAATTGCTGGAATGGAGTTGCCGGAAGTGAGATGAAACCTGGAGGTGCGCTGACGAAGGCGGAGAGACGACGAAACACCACCGTGAAAAATGTGCTGAGCTCGCGTGAAGAAACAAATGCGAATGAGAGAGGAGGCAGAGACGAGATCTTGGACACGTCACCGATGCTCCCCGTTTTGTTTTTCGGGCTTTCTAAGTTTTGTTGGGCTTGATTTCTGAGGGAGATTGCATTATAAATGGGGCTTCAAACTTAAATCAGACAAGTTTATTCACCTAAATACTAAGAATTTGGTAGGTGAGTGAAAAAGTGAAATATGGGCGCCAAGCCCGAGGAGCTCGTGAAAAGCAGGACCTTGGGGCGTGAATTGCGCCACATCCAGCCTTCCCGCCTCATTTCCTTACTTTTTCTAGCACTTTTCAACCAGATCAAACCTAAAACCTAAAAGTGAATCTCCTTCATCTAGTGCATCTCCCTCCTCTAAGTTCTTCATGGGGTGACTTCTTGCCCTCTTCCGCTTGCTCATCTTCTCTGACGGTGTCATCTTACTCATTAAGCTCAAAGAATATGAGAGAATAAAAATGAGATAGACTATTTGGCGTAAGAAGGTTGGAGAATTTGGGAAAGTTCACTGACTGGAATGGGTTTGTTCAAAACCCAAGATTTTGATATTTTTGTCATTTCACATGGATTTGGTAAGGTGAAAGAAATTTAGGTATCTGTGTTCCCGTATTGTTCAATTTCACCAATGAGAGTGTAGGTAAGAATCATATGTACGATCATATGTGCACAATGTTGTGTTACGCGACAAAACGCTTACAAAACGTTTTCATGTGTTTCCACGTTGTGCGCTTTGTTGTGTCACGCACACGAACAGCTTTTACATGTTAGATCGACATCAATTCCATGTTAGATCAAGATCAATACATTGTTAGATCGACATCAATACCTGTTAGATCAAAGATCAATACCTTGTTAGATCGACATCAATACTCTGTTAGATCAAAGATCAATATCTTGTTTGATCGACGCCAATACCTTATTAGATCAACATCAATACCTTGTTAGATCGACATTAATACCTTGTTAGATCAAAGATCAATACCTTGTTAGATCGACATCAATACCTTATTAGATCAAAGATCAATACCTTGTTAGATCAAAGATCACTACCTTGTTAGATCAAAGATCACTACCTTGTTAGATCAAAGATCAATACCTTGTTAGATCAACATCAATACCTTGTTAGATCGGGCCAATACCTTGTTAGATCAAAGATCACTACATTGTTAGATGCGAACTTGTGTACTTATTTGTACAGCATGTGTGTGCGCGCACAATATTGTGTGCAGATGTGCGAATGTTGTGCATCACAGACATATTCGTGATCGTCAAAGTTTAAAGTAAACCTTAGACAACACAAATTACGCAAGCCGAAACAAAATTAACCAACCTTCGCCTAACCCAGCAAGAATTTGTACCATATTTAGTCTGGGAAGAGACAATTGAGGGAGATCAAGCGTTGGAACAATGGAGAATGAAGTATAGGAAGTGCAAAGAGAAGACCTTGCTAGAACGGATCTAGCAAGACGGATGAAATCAACGATGGCCTTCAAAAAGACAGTCTCAAGAGCGCCGATGGTAAATAGCGAGGTTTTCTCACGTGAACAACTAAGTTCACTTTACCGTTTTCACCGAGGTCCGCATAAAAATGTGACTCACGTCGGGCTTCTCACGTGAAAAGAATGGGTGAAAAAAATTCACCTAAAAACTTATGTTTGAAGCCCCTAATATTAAGTTCGAGAAAAAGAGAAAAGAAAAGGTAATTTCATTATTGAAATTTACGTAATTTCTAAATTTATTAATGAAGTCATTTTGAAGTGAGAATGTTACCGATATTTATTTGAAGGGTAATTATGTAGATATGATTGCACATTTTGTAAGGTTAATATTTTGATTTCATTTAAAATTTGTAAAACTAATAATTCACCCGTTAAATTGTGACAGATGAATTAAACACTAACTCTGAAAAGTGTACAGTCAATGTGTATGAGTCCCCTGAATTCAACACTATCAACTAGGGTTGTAAAATGAAAAGAGTTGCTCACAAGCTGGATCGAACTTGACTTCGAGTAAGGTCAGATGAGCCAAGCTTGATGAGTCACAAGCCACAAGCTTGAGTAAATTATATGTTTATTTATTAAACGAATTGAGCTCAGTTCACTTGACCGCGCTTCGTAAAAATTCACGACCCTTGGCAAATCGAGCCTTTTAAATCGAGATATCATCTTCTAATTCTTATGGTACTTTCAAACATTTATTAAGATTTTTAAATCAAACAAGTTGAACCTCTTGAATTTAAGCAATTCAAGCTCTACTAGTATCACATAAATTCGATCATACCAAACTTCTCGGCCAATCTCGAACATATCTTAAGTCGAGCTTGAGTCACTATATATGTACCCAACTTGTTGTCGTGCCTCTCGCTATGATTTTATTTTATTCTTTATGACATGCCTTTAGAAACCAGTTAATCTGAATTCTTCTCATCTCTATACGTGTTTATTTTATTTTCTCATTTGATACATAGACACCTAGATAGTTATGAGGTTATTTTTTTATTATAATTTAACATTAAACTATTTTTAATATACTTAAATGAGTTCTTTACCAAGAAAGACATGGAAATTCTGAAATTTAAACTTTTTTCTCATTTTCCTCTATTATAATTTATCAGTTTTCAAATATATAGTACTAATTCTATATGAACAACAAAAAATAGTGTACAAGCTAAAATTACTAGTGGTAAATGACTACCATTCAATTTAATTTATAATTTATAACATTTACGAGCACTTTAACTAGGTACTGTACATTTTAAATCACAATTTTGGATGACTGCAAATTATGGTAATTTTAAGCATGATAATAACCCTCGAGAATACCAATATCGGGGCAAGTACAATGAATAATGATCCTGAAATCTCGATCGCCTTCTCTCACGCCGTTATGACGGTGATTCCATTTGTGTTGTACGAGGTTGCTCCACGTCCATGCCTGCACCATACACACTTGGCGAGATTCGATGGACGTTACATAAATAATGACCAGAAACAGCCGTAGATTCAATGCATCTCAAACGATGAAAGGTCGTTGTTGATCCTCAAAGTTTGTTTTTTCAAAGGAAAATTTGTTTTTAATTTGGGTAAAATCTCAATAAAAGTAATACCATTGTAACCTTCACTCATCCCAAGGATAATTATAATTGTGTTTATTGGGAAATAAAATATTGGATGTTTATGGGAGATTTTTTTTTTTTGACGATGAATGCTATCATTCAAAATCAATGACAAAAAGCCAAGAAAGTAACCAATTTAGGGACCAGCCCCCGTGCAATCATGAAAAACAGCTCTAAGCGGGAACAAGCATAACAAATCCTAAGAACCATTGTATGGTATGAAAAAAAAAGAGAAAATTAATGTCCTAGAAACAAAAAATCTAAGCAACGAAAGAAAGTACATTGAGTCAGAATGATAGGATGATAAGCAAATCAAGTCCATATCGGACTAAGATGAGTTCTTCATAGCTCATTTTGACTTTGAACAGGTGTCCGTGCACAACATATCTCTTGTAATATCCGGTCACCTACCCCCTTCACCAAACTAGCCGCAAATAGCAAGTTACTAAAGGTCTGGACTCTGCATAAACACCTGAAAGAACATATCTAGAGCCATAGAACCGACCTCAAAATCAGATATCAAGCACCCACATCAATGATGTACCCGAGTCAATTTAATCATACGGGTAGAAAGGGAAGACTCGAAACCCCCGCTACCCGGTTTCAACAGCCTCATTGCTCAAGGCAGGGCGATTGCTCGCCCTTGCCTTTTCAATTACATGTTCCTCTAGTTCTTTCACAATCAGGTCAACTTTCACTATTTTCCTACCCGGAGCAAGAGCCGTTGTTATGTATCCTCGCGGCCTTCCTCTTCCTCTCCCAGTTGTTCCTCCACCCCTCTTCCGAGAAGCGAGGGAGAGCAGCACTACCATCGCTGTAACCAGTCCAGTCACATCGATTGTTGCGGGTTCCTCCTTCATAAGTGTGATGGTTTTCATGCTTTCCACCAGAGTCTCCAACACCATCAGTAGAGCGACGACTGCAGTGTTATCAGAGGGAATAAAATGGAAGGAGAAAAGTTGTCACAACCACCCCGCCCGGTTGCGGAGGCGAGGCAAACCGTGACATTCGAAAACCAGTAGATACGGCGGAAAGCGCAGAAACGATACCACAACTCGCAACCTACAACATCCATATACGGCAAATATACAAACTCGCAGTTCATGGGAAATCATGCATAGAACACAGCAACAGGACTCAGATTCACAAAATCCATTCCATGTCATGTATCCAGTATATACACTATAGGCAAGTCGGGGCTCCGCCCTCAACTCAGAAGACAGTTCAACATCAGCAGATATCCAGAATATATATCATATTCAAACTCATGAATCCACTATACATGCATGCAACTACAACTACAGAGCCATCAAAAACTAAAGCCTAAATATACCTAGTGCAGAATCGAGAACCGCTTCTCCCAGAGGTTTCGCACGCGGCACCGCCATCTCGCTATCGCTAACCAAAACCAAAGAGAGAGAAGAGAGTTAGTCAACTGTGAACCATCCAATCCAAATATGGAAACCAACAAAATCTCAACCGAGACTACCCTTAACCAAAACCAACCAAGGTTCCGAAAATGGAACAACAAATACCTGGAAACCCAAAAACACGTAAAGCACCGCGGATCTCTATCCCGCCGGCCGCTTATCGTGTTTGCTGAAAGGTGGTAAACAAATAAGGGTGAGTCCTCGGAGGACCCCGCAGTGGCTGAGGTAAGATACGGTTCATATACATGGTAACCAACCGAACCTGCAAAACAGAGCAATACACGCACAAATATACATATACCAACATAAATACAATGTCCCGTAGGACAAGGTGAGTCAAAGATCCCATACGCGGTCCAACCGCCCAATCAACCCTTATAATGAAGTACGCACGACCCTCTCCAAGAGGTTCCAATATCCAATAGCACGGTACCGCTGGGGTTATGATCCCCAAACTGCCGTAGGTCCCGGTGGTATACCGGCACTCCGGTGCGGGTATACATAAAGTGTCGGCACCCTCCAGTGCGGACACACCAATAAACCATAGAGCACCCGAGGTCTCCAAGACCGTCCCGGGTCTCACCATAGAATCACATATAATATAACAATATAAATCAAGATACTCGCACCTAGTGCGGATATGCCGAACCAAATACAAAACCGTGGCCTCCAAGACCACCCGGGCTTTGGAGCGCATACAAAACATGCATCTTACCATATGACAGTCCCGGATCACCGAACCACCGTCCTCAACCCGGGAACCCGCCTCAACTAAACCCGTATACATAAAGTCCCATACCAGTATGTATAACAAGAGAAGTTGAACCCTTACCTCGAAACATTGCCCCGCAGCACAACTCCCGGAAAAATCCCGACTCCCGGCTCGAAAAGTGCAAACTGAACTCTGATGGTCCCACACTGCTCCACCAACACAGAATCAAGCTGAACAACCATAAACCAATCAAAACACGTCAGAATACAACCCCAGAAACCAAACCCGCACAATCCCGCACTTTCCCGCAAAAATCCACAGAAAGCTCGGTTTTACGAACCGAGCCAGAACCTTGTTATTCCAACACCCATAAACACATTCCAACCTTTGAACCATTCATTCCAGACATTTTACCAATAAACCCGCATAAAGGTAACTTTTCCAATTCTTACCTGAAACCAACGTTTCAAACACCATACCGCACCTAAATCCAACCCCGATACCAATTTACCATCCAATTCAACCAAAACACAACACCAACAAAGAAAAAGTTCCATTTCAAATTTCGGTCCTTTACCAACATTTTACCCAACTTCCAATTTAATCCATCCAAGCCACCAAACAGTCATTCTAACCACCAATTCCACTTCCTAAGCAAGAATGCTAACCAATTACACTTAAATCAACCAAAATCAACATAAACCCTAACCTTATAATTTCGGCCATTTAGGGGTTTCTCACCCAACTTGTTTTCCATCAAATTGAAACCATACATAGCCTTAGAATCATGCTAGGAACATCATACTAAGAGCATGATTCAAGAACACAAACATACACCATTTTAGAATTTTCCACATAAATTCGGTTAATTAGGGTTTTAATATCCAAGAAGATTTTCCAAAATCCAACCATAGATTCTTACTCCTCTCCTTCCCAAGATCAACATACTTAAATTTGGAAGCAAGAGAATCATCCTAGATGGTAGTCATGAACAAACCTAATTTCCATAAATCCTTCTCTTTTCCCACAATTTCTTGTTTCCAAGTTGCAAAGAGAGAAAGGGGGGAAGCTTACCACACTTAGAACCCAATTCCTTATTGATTTCAGCCAAAATTTGATGAACTTGAAGCTCCAATGAACAGTGAAAATGGCGCAAGTTTAGGAGGAAGAAGAAGAAGAAGAAAAGTGATGAAAATGGCTTATTAAGCCTTTATATATTTTCTTCCTTTTTCCTTCTCTTTTCCATCTTTAATGAAATAAAGCCAAGTGTCCCTTATCTCATACACACAACCGACTTCAGCCTCCCTTCCTTTCTGATTATTGCTGTTTTGTGGCTAAATTACACCTTTAATCCTCAAACTCTTCTAAAAGTTACAATTCTGGCCCAAACGCCACTATCGGACTCCAATTGGCACGAAAACTGGACACAACCCTCGGGATATCATAAAATTTATAAAAAATGTTCCAGATATTTAATTACATACCTAGAGTGTCCCACCGAGCTCGCTGAACCCGAGCAAATCCCGACGTGCTCGCGTAACAACCTGAACCAAAACCCTGTCACGCCAAAATTCCACAAATTTTACCATAAAATCCGCCTTAAAATATAATATACATTACACCCAATCTGTCGGTAAATTTTCATCCGAGCCCCGGGATCCCCGTCTTGGGCCCCGGGAGTCGCCCGGGACCGAACGTCCCGCCCCAGAAAATATACTCTGTAAAAAGATTCGGGACGTTCCCACGATTCCAAATATGCGAACGGTTTCCCAATCCGAGGTCCCGGGGGACCCACACGACCTCAAAACCCGAAGGATTACCAAAAATAATGCCCGGATAAGTCTCAGGAGCCATCTGATCGCCCAAAACCGTGACCCGCAGGCCAAAACCGGAGCCCCGGGTCACCCGAGTCACAACCCGCTCGGGGTGACCGTAATAATAATGCTCCAACCAATCATAAATTAAAGCAGGAAAGATTTTCATCAAAATCTAGTTGTATTGTATCACCATATTTAGAGCATCTCCAAAAACTTCCCTAAAAAAATTTCAAAATAAGGAACCAAAAGTCAGATTCTCTAAATTATTTGTATCTCAACTTCAACAGTTTTCCCATTTTGAAGAATCCCACATTTATTACAGTAATAAAAATATTATGCTACATCTTTTACGTAATGGCACGACCTTTTGTACCAAAACGTACCAAAACGGGTAAGGTAACTGCCAAATGGCACAAGTATAGTGCAACAATTGCTCATAAAGTAGATTCGAGGAAACCTCCTAAATTTGGAAAATGCTGCAGATTTGGGAAAAACTCTATTTTTCTCCTCTTTGTCTATTTTGAGAAATGTAATAGGGAAACTGTTAGACTAAAAAAATGCTCAAATTCTCAAAAAAAGAGCATACTAATGAAATGGTGAAGTTGTTGGAGATGCTCTTAGTATTCCCTCAGTTTCTTTTTCAGTATATAATCATTTTTCTCTTCAACATTTTGATATATAAAATATTTTTTTTGAAAAGCAATATGAATTTAATTAATAGCCAAGCCCCCTCCGAGGAGGAGAAGAACCTGGAGATAAAAATGATTACAACATGATAAGCATAGTAATGTGAAGCTTAACAAGATAGTAGTAGAATACAAGCAACTGCTTTTGGCTCCAAGTGGATTTATTTGTTATTCACTCCATGATACTTTGAATTTAGGTCATCAATTAAATATTCAAAGGAAGGTAAGTAGTTGTACCGAAGATAGCCAAGCTTCCTGCGAGGTCGTCGAGGTACCCTAGAATATTAGATCATTTTGTATTCTCCAAATGCACCAATCAGTTACTCTCCTTATGGCATCCCAACCATGTCTAGTTTATAGAAATAACTGAACTAATTATTTCTAATAACAAGTTGAATCAAATAAAAATTCGAAAATCAAATATAACAATAAATAATAACAGAGGGAGTACATGTTGATATTCGGGGTCCTTGTAAAAATTTTCTCTTTATCTAGAACTAGCTTGTACCCCCTCCTTCGGGACGGAAAAAAAAGAATAAAATGCAAATTATAGTAAATATTATAATAATTTTATAATTTTCTAATTAACCAAACCACGGTAACAAAAGTCATAGGTAAGAATTAGAATAAAACAACAAATGTCATCAAACAGAACACAAAAATCATTGTAAGTCCTGTTTAAACATCAAATGAAATATTATTATAAAAAATCAAACAATGTTACATGTTTATTAGCCAAAGCAAAGTAAACTGCAATAGTGACTCAAAAGGTTAAATCTACGATCATCATCACATCTGGCCATCGGTAACAGTCTCATCCGAATTTGTTATAGAATATATCGAGTGTTGATGCAGCTCCAATCTACAAATACATGTCACAAAAAAATCAATTAAATATTGAAATATCTTCAATCAGTAATAGTTCATAAATATATGTACGTACGTGTCATCTATATCGGTGTTAACATAACGCACGTCAGCGTTATTCCCCTTATTGTTATTAGACGACATCGCAACTTCCGGTCTCTACAACAACCAGCAACTATAAACGAGACAAATAAATTAGTAATCAATATTACATCAATGTAATAAAGTTAATTAACCATAAACATTCAAAATACCGAATACCTTTTTGATGTGTTATCACCACTTCTATCATCTTGATCTGCTAAACGATTAAGAGGCAGTATTAATTTACCCCGTAAATGTCGCTGCATTCGTAAAGATAATTAAGTTTATATACGCATTTAGAAAATAAATCATATAAAAAAACACATCCAACTAAAATAGGTAATGTGGCATAGCATACCTCTCTGATGATTTCTATTATCTCCCGACTCTCAGATGCAAAATCTATTTCAGAGTATGTCGTGACCGTAAACCCCGATCGTTTATTTGTAATATTAAAATCAGTCACTTTGATATCAAAGGAGAGCTTCATCGCTTTGACACTTTCAAGTATCTTATCCAATTTATTTCGTCCATCGTTCTGCACAAATATATATATATATATATATATATATATATATATATATATATATATATATATATATATATATATATATATATATATATATATATATATATATGTACAATTGAAGTTATCATGAGACCATTAAGATCATAATATCAAACATCGTAAAATATACGACTTACCCTTTTTTCGTAGCTCGCAAATGTTTGCGCATCACAATGGAAAAGGCGAGCCGCCACATTATCAAACATAACAAACTTTGATTCGCCTGTATGGTCACCAACTATCATCTCAACTTTATATCTAACACAAATATTAAAAAATGTCACTCACAGATAAGTTCAATCCAATGTTTGTTTGTGAAATTATAATACACATGTTAACCAATGAAAGCTTACCGATGAACGATCGAACGAATCGTTGAATTGCACGATTTACAAGAAAATCAGCACTGCTCGAACACTTTTCGAGAGCACAAACGACATGCTAAGTACCAAAGGGGATAATCCTCCTTAACACACAATATCATAACATTGCATCGAAAATTTCTTATCTCGCATAGAAAAATATATTTAATCAAACAAATATAATGATAATTATAAAATAGATCAAGAACGAAAAACGCAAACATACATGGGAACGACCATATGATCGAATGGCCTCAAGTTGCCGCAACAATACACGTTTCACCACGGGTCCACATTCACTTGCCGATTTAGTTCCATGTTCATCATCAATTCGTATTGTGATAGCGTCCGCATTAACAACAAACCTGAAATGCATACAATGTTATACAACATTAGATTTGATAATTAGTATCTAATTTAGCAATCAAATTAAACCAATATAGTAAAAATAATACAAAACAACACGTACGAATCACGAATCACGAAACTTCCGGAATGTCCACGTTGACGTATATTTTCGCCCCACATGTTGCAGACAATAGATAATTGTCTAGACAAAATACACGAAAAAAACATAAGCAAACTAAAACTAATGTTTACTCGGATAAAATAAAAAGTTTAAAAATTCAGTTCATTGAATTAAATGTACAAAATTAAAAAACACGTACCTCCGTACTTTTTAACATACGTCGTCGTTACAACCACTATAACACATGTCTCTAAATCATCATGTATCATATCTGTCAACATTTTAACCAGAACGCTCCAGAAGGTTATCTCAACATAATTTCCACTATAACGATACATGTAAAGGTGGTCATCAATAGACATGTATACAGAAAACATATAAGGATATGGTATACTTTGAAAAATACATATACCTTTGATCCACAATCCAAATAGATTGCATTTGCTCCATATTTTTGCTTTTCAAAGACAACTGACGTGGATCATCTTGCTTAACTAATCTGCCAACAACATCTAGAAGTAATAACATTATGTTAAAACATAGATACACAAAGATATAACATACGTACATATAAGTAAAAATATAATAAACGCAACAAATAAAAAATTTCACCTGTGCAAAATGTGTTTTTAGGAAATTGCTTAGACAAATCCACATACCGCACGAAATCGAACTTATGTCCGGGAATATCAAGAGCCTCTGCATCAATCGGACTAAGCACGGTGTACCTTGTGAAAAATATCTTATTTGCACATCGTACGGGTCGCATGTAGTCAGCAGGTTTCCGACCGCAAAGTTCTTGATGTTGTAAATCAACCCTTCTTTCAACAAAGGACGGAATTTACCATCATGTGCCGGGGACACACGTGCTGATATGTGATCATTCTGACAAGTAAATTAATATATATATATATATACATCATCAATATAATTAATACGTTACAAAAATTAATGATACACAATACACAACAATATTGTAAGATACTTACATTGGAAAATCAACTCTATGCCAATCAAAGTCCCATCTTCGTGTTAATTGCATCACATGTGCGTGTTAGACGCACACGCAAATTCCAATCGTAACGATATGGTTTCAAATCACAAATGTGGTGAGTCATTGAAATCAAAAACCTACGAAAACCTTATAGTTAGAATAGTAAATACAACATCATAAAACAGAAAAAACGAATGATGTTGCCGAAATTGCATTACGTACAGATTAAAACAAACACCAATGATGCAAAAAAAATAACATTGACTCACGTAATTATATAATTTTACCTTCTTAACCTTCATTACCATATACTGCAAACACTTCTCGATATACAATATTCTTTGTATGAGTTGACTTAATGGGGTGATCACTCTTCAAAAATACACGGAATCCATCGTGCGAAGTCACCCGTGAAGCCGCAACATATAGCTGACCATGACAGAAAAACAGGGTTTGGTAAATACAAACCAACCTTGCTGAAAGTTTGACCTTGGCTCTTATTTATAGTCATCGCAAAACAAACCCCGATAGGAATCAAGGCGTCGGGATATATTAAACGGCAATTTAGTGTCCGATGGCACCATCTCAACACGCGGTATAAGACAACGACTTCCGATGTTACTACCCGCAAGGATTTCAGTCTCAATTACCCTTGAAGCTAACTTCGTAATAATGAGCTCGGTACCATTACACAAGCCAAGAGATTGATTTAGGTTCCTCATTAGAATTATTGGAACACCAACCTTCAACTCAAGCTTATGATTCGGCACACCTGAAAATTCCAAACTATTAAGATACTCCACGGGATAAAGCTCCGTATGGACTTCATAATTCTCCGATGTCTGAGATATCAGATCCGCGCTGAGATAAATTACACCTTCACCGGGTAATTGCGTCATGATGTGATCATTAACCTTATCGACATCCTCATTCTTAGGAGAAAGAATGGCTCTCTCCCTCAAGTAGTCCCTATCACTGATTCTCGCTGAGTAAATCCGGGTATGTACTATCAATAATGTAATCAATGACATCTCCTACAAATGGTAGCAAGAACAACTCGTAGCTTTAACCATTATGCTTCCTCTTCATCATCGTCAATCCTTTCTAGAGGTAATAATCCCTCTCCTAATTTCAAAAGCCAATCACTAAACCATGCAACGTCCAAAGAACTCAATTACGTAACCTCATGTTCTCTCGATAGGGTAAACACTTGACAGATGACCATAATGACGAAGAGCATATTGTCGCTACCACAACATCACCTCGGGTACCCCGTGGTATTATAGGCAATATTTGTCTAAAGTCACCACCAAGAACAACCGTTTTACCCCAAAACCTTATTTCCAGCTTCCGGTCAAACACAATCATTAAATCACGCAAAGAACGATCCATAGCTTCAACGCATGTCGATGTGCCATGGGAGCCTCATCCCAGATAATCAATGATGCTCGACATATCACTTCGGCCGATGGACTTGAACGCTTAATATTGAGAAAAGATTCCTTATCAAGCACAAGAGGGATCTTAAACCGTGAGTGCTGTGATCTTACCTCCAGCTAGAAGTAATGCGGCAATCCCGAAGTAGCAACAGCTATAGCTATCTTACCCTCTGCTCGTAGGCGTGCCAAAATAGTTTTCCACATGTAAGTTTTACTGTACCCCCATTACCATAAACAAAGAAAAAACCGTCGGTTCGAGAATGCGTTGATGCTATGACTTGATCATACACGATTCGCCGCTCTCCATTCAATCCAAAGAAAGAGACTCATGCTCAACCAACAATGCACGCCTATCGTAATTAAGCTCCTCAATAATCAAGGAATTCTCCTCAATGACCAATGACTCGATGTCGGGATAAGGCATGCCCTCAATCTCTTTTAAAGACCGACCCAATCTATTCATTATTTTCTCTATTTCATAAAGGGCATAGTTAAATCTCTCGTCATCCGATAACACAAGGTCATGTGAGTTACGCTTTTGACGTTCAATGAGTAAAATGTCATCAGCCAACATCTCGCGGTGTTTCTCCCACAGTACCAGAGGTTCAGATACTTGACAAAACAGAAGCATCGTTACAAAAAGTTCACGCAAGCTACTTGGCATTGCCCAATGAGAAGCTTCGCGCAATGACTCATGCCACTCACCATCCCCTTCAAGCAACCCCATCGCGAAACATGCATCTCGATATGTGTCATGGAGAGAACCATTCACCGTTGTAATTCTTCATATGATCTCGGCCCTTTGACAACATTTAGCAACATACGAAGGTAGTATCTCTCGCCGGCAGTTGGATGGGTAAAATACATCCTACCTACGCTAAACCTCTAATACGCCGAGTCCACTTTTTGTCTCTTTTGTTCCACACATAGTGTTGAGGGAACTCAACATATGTGAACCGTCGGGCATATGCATCGTTCTGTTACACTCCATCCATGCCAAAACCGTGTTTGACTTTCACTATGCCTTTGTATAACACTATGAAGATCGTAATCCTCCCGAAACACAACACTCGCTCGTTAGGGAGATGAAATGTCAACCTCTCAATAGGTGGATCATGCTTATGGATGAAAAAACCGAAAATCCGCCAACATGCCTCCGGCGTAAATATAACGACAATCCAAATACCGCTTAATCTCATCTACCGGAGCTTTACCGGATCCATTTCCGAACGATCTCTCCCATTCCCACTCTCAATAACAATCAGACCTGTCTTCTCCTTTATGCATGTATTTACATAGATACTTGATGCACATATCCTGTTTGTCTTTTCCACGCATACGTGATGATCGTATTTAAGTACTAAATCCACATTGTGTGGAACCACCCATGCATTATCAAGCTCCACGCCATTTTTGTTCACGGATACTTTGTTTTTCGACGTCGTATAACGGATATCCATCCCGTGAAAGTGAAGTGTGCTTCGCAAGGTGCATGGATAACGCTTTTGAGCACTTCTTATCAACCATGCAAGGACATTTCGGATTCGCATTTCCACACGGCCCATGCATCATATGTTTTGAAACGACTTCATATGCAAGCGGATAACGATTTCTATTAGGAAGCTCGGCTGATATGAATTGATCTATCTTATGAGGCTCATCGATCCTATCATCTCGATGAAGAAATAGCGCAATATGTGCATGTGGCAGACCTCTTTTTTGGAATTCTATTGTGACAATCACTGCATAACAATTTAAATGTTATAGATGAACTGTTTGTTTTGGTCATTAAGATAACAAATGATAATATAACATAAATTAGTTACGTTACCTCACATGGATCGACCAATCATTGTGCCTTTTGTGATATCTTTCATCTATGAGTACAAATTCTTCTCGAACACACGAACACCGATATCCGGCTCACATCGCCGACTTGTCCTGGAATTAATTTGGTGAATTCCACTATTTCACTCCATTTCGGATTACAAGTCATCGTTATAAACAAATCGGGATGTCCGAGCCACTGCATATAGCCATTGCATCTTGATAGTTCTGCATCATATACCGCGGGCCGTCTGTGAAAGATGATGGTAATATACAAGGTCTCCCAGGTGTGAACCCTCCGTATCACCACGACTCCAACACATCTTGTAACCCACATAATACCTCACAACGAAACCGAGCTTGATTATTCCTCGATAAAGGAATCGCTCCTTGATAATACAACTATACGCATAAACGACGTACTGCTGAAATAACCTAACTCCCCTTTGAATGATCGAATATACAGATTGACGGTTATGTAACTGAAAAGCATAGAACTCACGCATTGGAACTCTATTACGAGATTCACACCGAACCATCAACATGCTTAATATCATCGCGATAACCATCTCTGCTCCATATGGAAATAGTACAGGAAATGAAGTGCCATCAATTGAGGATGCAACACATGTATTCTCGAGGACCATGATCTCTAGTGAACACAACGATATCACGCTTATTACCTTGTTCCTCATCTAAACCCACGGTAAGAGCAGCTACATCCCTTGATGTTGGTAAGTTGTACCTTCGACCATCATTAGAGCGTGTGGAAAGTAACCTCAATTTAACAGGACGTTATTATATTCCCTATGCATATCACGCACTTTCCGAATTCCCGCACAAGAACATTATTCGATCAAACATCTGCGTTAACCCATCAACAATTTCTCTATCCATATCCTTAATTTGCTCATCACCAAAACTCGTCATTCGGTTTTCTCGTCTCGTGCTCGATCAAAAATATACAATTGAGCAAAACGGGTCGATCATTACTGATGGTAATAAAGAACCAATAGTATGATGATTCTCCCTTTTAGACGAAAAATGTATGGTTCATTACCATCATTTATATGATTGTCAATATGTCCCCGGTTGATGTGAACGAAACCGACCGTTGAACTCCCGAATGTGACGTCGAAAGTACTTAGACAGGTTGTCTCCTTTAGAATTTAATAACCGAAGAAATGTTGGTGGCGTTCTCTCAAATGGCAAATCGTATTTTCCCATTATTACAAAGATATCGAGAATTTAGGATTTCGCCGCTCACTTGAGCGAACGCTCCTCTCCAATCTCCAAACAATAGCACGACAATTTGGATTGGGACAAACAAAGATCTGGTGGCCCTAGGTTCTCGCATCTCAAGAACTCTCCCTACAAAAAGACGTTGACTAATATAATGATTTTACCAAAATCCATCAATTTTGCTAATAAGATAATGAACAGAAGCACATCTTACTGTTCACATTAGTAGAGACATGAAAATGAACGGCATCTTCCTCGTCGGATGACTCGATAGAATTGAATCGCCATAGTTACGAAGGTTAGCTTCAAGATGTGATCATCGGACATGGATGAACTAATACTTCAAATACGTACCTTCAACAATATCTTCAAGTGTATCGAGGTTTTGGAATGAGATGGGTTGGATTTCTGGTATAGAGTGTCTCGCCCTTTTCGAAATATTTTGGTGCCCTCCCGATGACTCCCCAATATCACACGTGTTGTTCGAGAACGGAAAACTTCCGTCCGCACATGTGACACATGATAACCTTCCAATGCTAGTAGTTGAATCAACTACGCTGGACATAGCAATTTGTGAACTCCGGTTTGAATAATCATCAAACAACGTCCGGGGTCTATATGACGTTGGGGTAAGTAGCTGATTTTCATTTGAGGACAAATTTGCACTCAACCGAACATTATTAGATGACGGTTGAGTATATTTATTTTGTGAGGATTTGAACGGCGCTACATCCTGCTGTAGACTACTCACCAACGGTGCACGTTCATGTCCATCGCTGACACGCGAAACTTGTACAGCTTCGCTTGATGAAGAGAGTGACACTTTGTTGAAATAAGCGGTGAACACCGGTTTGTAACATCTAGTAAGGGCCTTCGGTTAATAGTTGGGGTGTGCTCATAGAAATATCATTTGATATTTGATTTTTGTCAATCCCATAAGTTTGACCAGAGTTCGGAATAGTGGATCCGTTACCCACATTCAATGCATGGGTGTTAAGATATGAAGCGACAAATGCACGAGGCCTATCTTTTGTGACACATTGACGGTTTCCGGTATTGACAATGTGTCGTTGGGGTCTAATAGGTAACCGCTCTCGCATAATTTTCATGCGAGCTGCTCTTCTTTCCCGTGAATCCATTACCTACTGACTAACATGATATATAATGAATAAAACAAATTACTCACTAAATATTACTGTTATAACATAATTATAAAATAATATTTATGTAATTATAAAAATGATATATAATATTTATGTAAAAATGATATATAATATTTATGTAATCTAACATATAGCCTATATGTGTTTCTAATACCATCTTTACTTTTTGGCATTTTGTTAATAACATGCAAGAAATCAAAAAAGTAATAGATACCTCGATATATTATTGACGACAAATAGGAGATTAACACGTTCGGACAGATTCCTGAAAAACAAAAAATATAAAACTTTAAATACACAAATCACTGCATTATTCAAAAATAATTGAATATTCAAATATGTTTGAACGAAAGGAACAACAAACCAATAGCATCAAATAATCAAATAATTGACAATATTATAGCAATAACTGACGTCGATAATCTATTCATCCATAAATACAAAAGAATAATATATATTATTTTTTTAACTATACATATGATTTTGTTTAGAAGAAATCTATTCAAAACAATATGAAATTATTTAAATATTATCTAAATTATTCAATTACTCTTATTAGCTAATAATTACTTCCTCATAAATTTGGGGAATAGAGTAAGTATTTTTCATTTTCTTGCTATTTTTAAGGATAATTTTGTCAAATTGATAACATATTTCTAAATTGTTTTATTAAAATTTAAAATATGTAATAGATAATCCACTATAAAGCGCGGACACCCATTAACTGTTATATATACATATATAGTAAATTAACAATTTTCTATTAAACAAAATAACACTATAAATATATCACTCATATTATAAAATAGGAAACAATACACAAACAAAACGTACACCATCACAATATAAATTTGAATAATTGGATGTTAGAAATATTACGAAATTATAGTGTTTATATATTTTCAGAAACCTTTCCTAAATAATTTTTTAAACCAAATGTTAAACAACTTGTTAAACCCAAACCCAAAACCAAACCCTAACCCGTAGCCCAACATTGTAGCCCATTTTATTCGGTGGTATTCCTGAAATCTCAGCCCAAGATGAAGCCCAAGCCCAAACCCAAACAAAACCCTAACCCATTTTAACCCTAACCCATTCGCCCTCCTATAAATACCCCAAGAAGTCCGAAACCTACATGGTTCTAACCCTAATTTCTGAAATACGAGGCGCACCTCTCGGTCTCTCTCGTCTCTCTCGTCTCTCTCGGTCTCTCTCTCGTCTCTCTCGGTCTCTCTCGGTTGAACTTCATCATGTTCATACCGATTGATTCTTGAGATACATCATACAACCGTATATATGGATTCTTGTCAAAGATCCGCCGTGAAAAGATGTTTTCCGGCGCCTTCCGATGGCGGCCGAACGGTCTCTCTCTCTCTCTCTCGGTATCTCTCTCTCTCTCTCTCTCGGTATCTCTCTTTCTCTCTCGGTAGAAATTCATCATGTTCTTACTGGTTCATCTCTTCCTATCTCATATATACACATTAACCGCCGCCTAGATGGAATACCGTCGTCTGGCCGCCGCGAATCCATGTTTCGCAGCGGCCGTTCACGGTGGCGTACATAAATTTTTTTATCCATAAACTTATTTTCCCCTGTTTACCTAGTTTATACTTTTCTTTTAACGTTTTTAAAACTATTAACAAATGTTTGTCGAAAATCTTTTTGATTGTGATCTGTTCTTTAAAAAATACCACGGATCTGCCATGATTAGATTAACTTTATGACGTTTTCCGGTTCGTATACAAGGCGAAATTTTTCCCCAAAATTAAAGTAAAATCTAAGTTTTAGAAGATTCGGGTTTGATATGCAACCTTGTTTATTGGGAAAGGATTTTTCTCTCCATAAAGCATGTTTCAAAGACATTTCGGTTTGATATGCAACCTTTATATGTTTCAAAGACATTTCGGTTTTGAAACCGAAACGTTAGTCTACCATCAGGACTAATTTTTTATATCAGTTCTGGATGATTTGCTTTCATATGCTAAAACTACATGTATGGAACATTAAATCTCTAAATCTCTTTTCAGATCTTCAGAAACTTTACATGTACAACTGCTTGAGCGATTTACAATCAAAAGGTAATGTCAACTACTCTTAGACTAATATATATTTGTTTTTGTCCTATCAACAATCTCTCTTTTCTAGATCTAAATGTATACTGTGCATTTTTTTGCATACTGGATATACACTAATTATGGAATCAAGGATTCACAACTCGTACCATAACATCTTATGACGGTAAGTTTCGCACACTATTACCATAACATCTTATGACGCTTAAATATATATTTGATCTTAATCTGTCCTTTATGTATATCCTGTAAATTCCTGCACACTATTACCATGAAAATGCTTGCACAAAAATCTGCATTGTTGATAATCTTTTTCAGCTTTTGTCACCTCTGTTAGATCACATGTTTTGAATACTAATACTAATCTGTCCTTTAGGGAAAGTTAAAATGTCACCGATGATGTTTACTTATCCTGTTGCAAGTTATGTTGCTCTCTGTTTTCAGACTTAAGTGATGAATATTAATACTAATTGTCATGTGCAAGGATCTGAATGTTATACAACAGTTTGTAATACAATTCCTTATTATCGCAACTTGTTAAACATTTACAACTCAGTATTCATACATGCTATGCATAACTGGCTAAAACTTTGAAAAAAAATTGATGTATGTAAAAGAGGACTTACTTGTTCTTATGCCAAGATTATCTGTGTGCTTCCTGAATTGAGTTATCTTCTGAAGGTGTAATGCCTTACCTGTAGATGTTAAAACATAATTAGAGATGAAAACACAGAATGGGATATGGCGGGTTTAATAACAAAATAATAGTTAGATACATTATACCTAGTGCGGTGCTCAAAATCAATAGACGAAGGCTGAAAAACTGAAGTACATATATAGGTGAATCTTGTTAATCTGCGTGCCAAAAATCTAGGGTTTGAGTTTTATTAGGTTTCTAATATTTAGGAGTCTTAATTGCTCAAGATACATCACTTAACATTATCCATGTTTCGAAACATTGTGAATTGTAACAACCAGATTATGTTCGATTCATGCCAATAATCGTATTTTTACTTATTTTAAAATTGTCTGTTTGTGAATTTGTGCTTGGGCCAAATTTGGGTTATAATAAATCTTTTTAGTTATTTTAATAAATTCATTTTATTGCCCATATTGGGCCAAAAATAGTCCAACTACTGCATATTATTATATTCTAATTGTTGGCTTAATTTTGGGTTTTTTGGGATCTATGTTTCAAATTATCATCTGTCTTTTGTAAGTATATCCTTTTGTCATTGTTTCATACTTTAAGTAATCACGATTAATGATGGGTCTTAGGTTATAAAATATTAAAGGCGGGCTTAATTAGGCTTAAATGTGGGTCTACAAAGAATCCATTAGCAGCCAAGTACATTCCCAACATTACTCTTACTTTATAGTTTCTTTCGAAAAACAACCAATTGAATGGGCCTTTTTTACAAAGTTGCGTTCAAATGGGCCTGTATGATTTTCGTTTTAATGTCGATCCAACATTAAACATTATCCACATAACTTCTCTATGTTGTAGGGTTAATGGGCTTACTTGTATGCTGATCCAAATTTTACTTAATCTGCCTTATAGGGTTGATGGGCCGAAAAAAATTCAGTTTCTATATACAAAGTCTTCCAACACCAGGTAATTTCTACTCTCTAACTTTATGCATTTAATTTCCAATAGCACAAATGTTCGCCCCTTAAGCGTTTTGACTTATTGGGGTTAGGTATTGATGTAATTTATTTTTTAATTTCTGGCGCTAGATCATCATTTAGGGCACGCTTGCTTTATTGTTTGAGTTCGAAGTCACGCTAGTACAACGTTTTAGGGCACGATATATTTCTCCGATCTTTGTTTCATTCTAATATGTGTACCAACCGGTCTAACTGTAAAGTTCTGTAGTTATACAAACATGGTAGATAAGAGTTTTACCGAATAAACATTGAACATTAGATAGCAACAATCATAGATAAGAGTTTCACCGAATAAACTTTGAACACCAAGAGCCTAATTGCAAGGATAACCGTACCCCTTATTCTTTACTAACACAAAATTAATCGAGTCTTCATTTACCATCCTTTAGCCTCTTCATGTTTTCAATCTCGGACTCCAAAGCCCCAACCTCTCCTCTAAGAACCTTGTTCTCATCGAACACATCCTCACAAGCTGTAATCTTTTTCCGCATGTCATCATAAGCATCCTGGAGTTCGATGTTCTCTTGCCACAGAATATCGCGCTCCTCCATTAGATGATGAACGGCTAGTTGGGCAACCTCCTTTTCGTACCTCTCCTGCTTCATTTCTGAGAAGTTAACATCTTGAACTTCCATCTTGAAAAAGTATTTAATTCCTTTAATTGCTGATAATGCGGCTGATTCCTTAGCCGCCTTCCTCAGGTCAAGCCTTCTTCCGAATCAAAGCCCATGAATCCCCAAACTCTTCCAATGTTACCATAATGACCGTGTACCATTTACTCTCGAGAGATGGTGCACTGAACCTCATCATAGGAAGTTTAAGAAACTTCCTTAGCCTGTTAAGCTCTTTTACGAAATCTATGGAGAAGTTCTCCATTTTTCCAAAAAATATGTTAATTTGTTTTAGTGTTTCTTGCTTATCTATATATAATAAACAAACCCTAAGGTTTAGATACGTATTTCTAAAATCATTATAGATTTCATAGACTCCTATATAAACACTATAATATCCGATTGTAGATTGTTATCTTTGTAGATTCTATTCGTAAAAGTGGTGTTTCTTCTTATTTTGTTGATGGCGTAGGTATTTTTAGAATGATTGTTTTCATAAAATGTATTAAATAATTATCATAATTCGTGTTAATTAAATAATTTACATTTGCTATTTACTTTTGAATAAATTCAACATTTTTAAAATGATTTTTTAAAACATTTTCAACTTCAATTTTGATATAGAAATTATTTCTAGAATGTTTTTTGATATAATGTATTTTATAATAGTAATAAAATGTGTTAAGTAAATAATTTAAAATCGCTAGTTTCATTTGTTTATTGCATGCTTATATTCTCCCGTTATGATATATTCAAAACTGTATTTAACTCAAAACAATTAACGTTTTCAACATCATTTCGGATGGTAAAAATATATTTAGAATGTTGTTTTATCAACAAATGTATTAAATAATTTTCATAAACTGTTTTAATTGAAATATTGTTTCATAATTAGAAATGGAAAACATATCTCATTAGTTAAAATTCTAGGAACACATTGGTGTTATTTATTGTGAAGAGAAAATTACAATCTTAAGATAAAAATTCGGTTGAGACAGTAGTATTCCGCCTTTCCGAGCTAACAACTTCAAACTTAGTTATTCAAATCACTAATCTCTGTCTCCAGTGCCAAATTGCGTTTTGTCAACTCTCTGATCTGTCGCATAAGTTCGAACTTCTCTGTTACTGTTTCATTCAATGTCTGTTCCAACTTCACGTATTCTGTTTTCCAAAATTGAAGAGCTTCGTAATTCACATCGTGAAGGGCCACATCGTGCATTACAGTCAAGTAATCAATTCCGGCCCTTGCAGCTCCCTCGTTGGCTTCTTTTCTTGTCCAGAATCCTCCTTGTGAAACAATTTCTATGGGTCGTTCGTTTGGGGTCTCACGTAGAAGAACCTTGCCCATAAAAAAGCCACTGTCACTTTATTTGGGACAAGAAATAGACGCCTGCATTTCGTTCCTTTGTTAGATCCGAAAGAACATCAACATTGCAAATCGAGAAATCGTGCATCCGCAAGGAAGATTATTTTTTGTTTTAAAGCAATTAATGATGAATCATAAGAAATAGCTTGGTATAGTACATACTTTCGCTTAGTTGTTGGACCTATTTGATGCGCCTGAGTTTCTTTGTCAGTAGTGGCTCGACTCGTTAACTTAGGGAAGGATTATATAAGGCTATGCATGAATATGAAGTCTACTTCGTGTAAAACACTGATTTATTCAACATATTTCTCATGTGAGATAATTATCATAAATAATTCGATATCTGGAATAAAGTATCTCATAACAAATCATAACCTAGATTTCCTAGAACAAATCATATCCTAAATATCATAGATATCCGGAAAGAAATATCCCAAATATCCCGAAACAATTTCCTAAATATCCTAAATATCCCGAAACAATTTCCTCAATATCCTAAATTTCCCTAATATTCAAAAAATTAACCCGAAAATTAATGACTTGTCGACCCATTAACCCGAAGATTGGTCCTGCACTTAGCACGCTTTGCACACCTCGTCACCATTGGAGGTGACGAATTCCCTTTAGTGTTTCGTTTTCTTTCTTGATTCTCTAATCTCGCTCTAAGTTTCAATTTTCTTCGCCAATCTTCAAGATCATGTCCAACATGTCAATGAAATCTAAACCCCTCTCTTCCATCAACTGGTAGTGCATGCCCCGACATTCACCGTATGCACAGATTCGAGCCGCCTGCACTGCCTTCGCCGCACCCTCGTTGGCCTCTGTCCTTGTTGGATAGCTTCGTATGAATGTATCAAGCGTGGAAGGGAATTTGGGTGTGGTTGTATAACCACGATGATTCATAACCTCTATCGGATCTATGAGAACCATAGGTTGGCTTCTCAACACCCAACTTTTTGGAGGTGTATAGGAGAACATCTTTGAATGAGATGTTCATGTTTTTGAACTTTGATTGGATTTTTATTTTAAGCGTATGTGAGGTTACTGTTTGAATTTGTATAGTTTTATACATATTTATATAGTATGAGAGATCTTATCTATTTAGTAGAAGATAAAGCTTTCCAAATTTTATTGAGAGTATTTTTGGATTATACTAATATTATAAAGTACCTCTTTAGTAGAAGATAAATCTTATCTATTTTTTCGGATTATACTAATATTATAAAGTATCTATTTAGTAGGTGATAAAGCTTACCGAAATTTACTTGGTGAATGTTACATAGGCAACAGAATGAGGATAAAGTTTCACAATTGAATAACTAAAAAATTATTAATATATCATTAGTGAAAAAAATCCTAAACTATGCCTTGGTGATATCGATCCATGAATGGATCGATATTCATTATTATTCTTACACGAAAAACATGAAATATATTCAGGCTACTTCATCTTGGTTGGTAGTTGCGGAGTCTTCATTTATTTCGGTATGTTCATTGGCAGACGTCCCCAAAAGTCTTTCTGGATTAAAAGCAAGAACACGTCGTGTTATCGCCATCCTTTCCACATTGTTCTCTTCATCTTTGTAAAGTCGCCTTACGGCTCTTCTAACTGTAGCCCTTTGGTATCTCACCTCAATTATCTCGCATATTATATTCGCATTAGTATGGTATCTCGTATTCTATTAAGCGTTCACGATTTGAATATGAATAACCACCACGAACCTCTCTGTTAATAAACTCCAAACGATCGTTGAGAAGCTGAACTCAAACAATAGCCGCTTAATTTGTTCTAATATGAAGATTCGCATCTGCTTTAAAATGAATATTAACAACCTGCAACATTGTTTTTTTATTATTTATACGTTTTTGTGTAGATTGAACATACTTGATTGTAAATGAGAAATTACCTCTGTGTGGATCAGCTCGATTTTACGGTATAGAAGCTCATGTTGATCAACCAACTCGCTCAGCCGCCGACTTATGGAATTTTGAGATGCTCCTTGTGACATTGTTTTGTCTCACCACTGATTGTTGTTGCTGTAGAGATGGGATCCGAAATGTTGTATTTATAGTAGAAAATCTAGGTCATCCAAAGGTTTCGAAATACGTTTTTTTTCCCGCTTCAGATTTTAATTTCGAAATTTGATTCCGAAATTTAAAGTTTCGGAGGGAAATTTAAAGTTTCGAAATTTGATTATTGAATTTCGAATTTTAAGTTTTCTTGCGGATTTAAACTAATCATATATTACAGATTGTATCCGGATTTGTTGCAACAAATCAGTTCATTTTCTATTACTTAACTGTCCTCACCCCTACTCTATATTTATGAAAAATGTCATTTCAACTATACTACACTCCTAAAATAAAGGGACACGTGTCGTCATGAGAATTCTCTAAAAAGAAAAAGACGAAAACATCCCTCTGTATGCTTCGCTTTTATAAATTAATAATAGATTTTGTTTTTTTCTGAAAAGCAACTTCAATTGGAACAACAACAAGAAGCTAGATAGTAGAAACAAGATAAGAGAATTAGGGTATGTTTGTTTGCATAGATAAGGAGGAATGAGATGATTTTTATCCTATTCCCTCCCTTCATCCCTTGTTTGTGCGTGTAAGAATGAGATAAATATTATTCTTTTTAACACTTTTATCCCACAAAAGTGGGACATAATAATCCATCACCCACCAAGTGATAAGGAGGGATGAGACAAAAAAAAGAAAATTGAAAATATGAAAAACCTATTTGATATAATCTCATCTAATCCTATCCTAAATAATCTCATTCAATCTTATCCTAAATGATCTCATATATCCTATCTCATCTTAATCATCCAATCTTATTATTTTTTATCCCTACAACCAAACGAGCCCTTAACCGATGAGATTACAATAGGAAAGTGAATATGTTGTCTCTTTTATTGTTGTCTCCTACTTTTTCTCACTATATTTTATCAATACTGTTTCTTGTTCCGTTAATAAGTTAACAGATTAATTAACGTCATTTCCTTTTTAGAAACTTTGGGTGAGTTATCTTACTTAATTACCTCTAACATTTCATCCGTATTTAGAGAAAAAGAAATGCACCATTTATTTATGAGGTATTTGACTAAATTTTATCTTTCCCACTATCTCTTAATTTTAGTGTCAAAAGAAATGCACCATTTATTTGGGCGGAAAAGAGGAGAGCAGACCTGAACTCTTACAATGGCCAATTAGCAATTTCTTCCAACAGACTCTCTAAAGCCATTATGTCTGGTTTAAGTGAGTGTTTTTCCATCTATTTAAGGTCAAAACAGAAATCATGTTGCACCATAAGAACCAAGCAATGATGTAAAGAACAACCTTCGGGAGGTAAATGATGTTCAAGAATGTCTCAAACATCCAATCTTGTGAAGACATCCTTCCAGCACTAATCTGAACACTTTAATCCATGTATTGATGGCGAACGGGCAGCTAATGAGAGTGTGGCCAAGCGTTTCCATTGAGCAACTGCAATTTGGGTAAGTTGAAGATTCCATATTGACTTATGACAATTTAATATCATCATGGAATATCATGTATTATGGCCCTTCGTCTATCTTTTGGAGTTATCCCTAAACGTGTCACATTTTGTGGGATTAATATCCTCTTTATTCTTAAAGGGTAGCTTAATTAATAAAGGATGCATAATAATCGAAACGAAAAAAATTAGAAATCCATCAGCGAGTTTAGGGTTAACTCGAAGACGCACTTCGCCTCCAGCGAAGAAAAGGATGGAGCACGCGAAGAGATAGTTCAATTCATATCCCAGAACCGACGATGTGGTTTCTTTTATAAAAAAAAAAATTGATCGTGGCTTTTGAACCCTCACCACCCACCGGATGTCTCCAACAGTGACAAACGAATTATGGTGGTGTTATCAGCAAAACAATCGACCTCGCTAATGACGAAGCATGTGGAGGAATTGCGAGCTGTAATGACCAGGAAATTGGATACATCGACATGGATGTTGAGTTGCATTGGGAGACATGAATCAAGAGTTGTGGGTCTTTAGCCTGAATGGCATGATGAGTTTCTTGTTTTTTTAACTCTATGTGTAAAAGTTGCATATGCGTAGTGAATAGTTACTCAAATTTATGAGTATTTTTTTAAGAAGAGTAAATTCCACCTGAGGTTCTAGTTTTTTAGTTTTTTACTTATTTCGGTCTCATTTTAAGTTTTTGGTGTATCGTAACCTATTTGAGTTATTTCCCTCTATTTTTTCCGCTTAAATGGACGGTGAACCATGAAATGTCAATATTGCCTTTAATGAATTGCTACAATGCACCCTCAAGATTTTTAAACTAAACTGTAGCGACGTGGTGGTTTTCATCAGGAGTCGCCACCAATCTTTTTCCTAGGTCGATTGGAAACCTGAAAATGGTCTACGAGAAATCTGGAATCGTTTGTCAGTTACGTACAAAAATGATTAATTTTCGTACGCCCAAAATTGGTATCACGAGTGTTTTCATAAATTTGCTTGATTTTAAGACATAAAGAAAAAGGACAAATAACCACACTAAAATTAAAATAAAAGAAAAGGATTCTTAGTAATTTACATGGCTAATAAAACTCAAAATGTCTTAAAATAAAAATAAAAAAATTTATATTGACATAATAACAAAAAATATTAACTAAGATACAAAAAGGTTTAGGCCTAGTGCCAAAACTGTTAGTTTTGAAACTTGTTTGAGTGACTTAAATGATACTATAGAAAACTAGAGGGGTTTAAGTGGAAAAGGGAGTAAAGTAAAGGGACAAGGACTACAGTTGTAATTTTCCCAAAAGTTAAAAACTGATGGTACAGCAACTTCTTCGCGTTGCGCGAGGCGGCGGAGCTGACGGCGGCAGCGTCGAAACTGAGTTTTAGGCGACGGTTCTGGCTCGTGTTGGTGCGAAGGCGGAGGGGGTGACGCTTGGCGGTGTTTTCTCGGCGAACGGAGCTCCGGTTGGAGAGAAAACGGACTGCCGGCGTCGGATCGGATTGTGGTCATTTTCTCCGTGCTCAGGCCATCTCCGGCAGTGTGAAAGGGTGGGTTGGCTTCGTCTCGTCGTGGCGGAGCTGATGGTGATAGATAGGAGTGATGAAACGCAGCAAATCTGAGGGGATGGAGGAGGAGGTCCGGCGGGTCGGCAGCGTTTTTCTTCGTTTTCCGGCGATTCCAGATAAGGAGGAGGGTACCTTTGAGTTCGTGGGAGGCTGCCGGTGATGATGGGGGTGGTGTTTGGCGATGAGGGTGCCCGGGCGCGGAGTGGAGGTGGAGGGCGTTTTTCTCGCCGGTGAACAAAAAGAGCGCGCCGGTCTTTCAGCCTCTTTTCTTTTTTATCTCTCCTCCTCTGTTTCTTCACAAAAATTGCTCAATTTATAGTCGAAATCTTTGATTGACAGAAGCTTGGAACAATGATGATGGAGTCTGAATTAAAGCTTGATGGATGGGTGAGAGCAGTGGCTGCAGGTTGCCGGCGGAGGAGGAGAAAGACCGAGCTCCTCGTGAGTCTGTTTTTCCTCTCTTTTTTTCTCTCTCTTTTTTAATCAATTAATTAACTGATTTTTTATTTTTTTTATTTTAATTAGCAAAACACACTAAAATCATAAAATAAAAGAACAAGATAATAGGAACTATGACACAAAGTACCTAAAACGGTGGAAATAATAGAAGCACACAAAGATAAGAAAAATGACAAAAGTATATGAAATTAATAAAATGACAAGAACTAATAAAAATGATAATAAATAAAACAATGGAAGTGATAAAAGCACGTGACATAATAAAAATGACAAAAGATCAAAAATGAAAAAGAGTTCACAAAATAACGAAAATAACAAAAGTACATGAAATAATAAAAATGACAAAATCACGTGAAATAATAAAGAAGATAAAAATCATATAAAATATCAAAAGTGAAAAAAAGTACCTAAAATAATGAAAATGATGAGAAGTATGTAAAATAATGAAAAATGAGAAAAATCACATAAAATACATAAGAATGACAAAAATGACATAAAGTAACTACATAGATTACATGAAATAAAAATACCGAAAAATACCGAAAAACCTAAATTACTACTCCGGACAAAATCGAGTGTCAACATAAACAAATCTAACCAAACATTTTTTAAACTCACATATGAGGAAATTGTCAATTTTTTTAAAAAATGTTTGGTAGATTTGTTTAGTTTAAAAATCTTGAGGGTGCATTATAGCAATTTATTGAGGGAAAAATTGACATTTCATGCGTCAACATTCATTTAAACGGATAAAATAGACGAAAGTGATTCAAACTAGGTTTTTAAGCCAACCCGCGCTTTGCGGCAGAGAATATCTTTAAAGTTGAACTAAAATTTTACATATATCATATAACAAATTTAATTTGATATCAAGATAAAAGTTAGCTTCATATCACTTCGATATTGCTATTATAGATTGTTTTGAATAAATTGAAAGATAAAATCAAAATTACAAAGATAACTTAAATCCTCCACAATTAAGATAATAATAGTAATGTTAAAGATCATTGCAAAGCTATGTTGTGATAATTAAGAAAATGTTCTAGAATTAGTTTGAGTCATTTATTTTGATGAAATTAGCTTGAGCCTCTAAGCAATAAAGATTAAAATCAGAGTAAATTTTTTTAAGTTTTTGAAGTTTAGAATTTATTATAATTAATGAGCAAAGCATTAAAGAGTTATTATAATTAATTGTTTCGTTTCTTTTTTTATGTATACAAATTGTTACGTTTCTTTTTCAATATCTTACCTAATTGTTTTCTTTAATATTTTGTTATATAATGTCAAATAATTTATATAATAAAGATAAATCAAAGAATTTAGTTTTTAAAAAAATTAATTATTTTTAATTAAAAATAAAATAAAATATCAATTGATTAAAAAGGGACGGAGCAGGTAGTAAGTTTTCCAAATCTTTTCCCGGATAACACGACCCCGAGTTTCCCCACCGCTTATTACGGAGGAACAAAACAAAAAATAATAATAAATAAAAAAACAAAAGAAAATCTGAGTGAAGCAATTATTACCACCACCAATGGCAAGGGTCAAAATCAACTTTCTGTAACTGGAGATGAAAATGAACGAATGAATGATGAACATGGTGGGGCCTTCCAATTGACATGAAAAGATCTTACGATAAGATAAGAGCAAGACAAGACTCTCTTCTTGCTTACTTGCTCCACAGCCATTCTCAGTCTCCTCAGCTCTCAGTCACTCGACCATGGCGACGAATGAGCCCACATGGCCGGAGCTGCTAGGAAGTACCGACTGGTCAACGCTGGTCTCGCCGCTCCACTTGTCCCTCCGGAACCTCATCCTCCGCTGCGGCGACTTCTGTCAGGCCACTTACGATTCCTTCAACAATGATGAGAATTCACCCTTTTGCGGCACCAGCCGCTACGGCAAGTCATCCTTCTTCCACAAGCTCCTGTTTGACTCTCCGGGCGACTACTCCGTCGCCTGCTTCCTCTACGCCACCGCCACCATTGATGATGTGCCGGGGGCGTTTCTTCTCCATTCACGCTCTCGAGAGGCCTGGGACCGTGAGTCGAACTGGATCGGCTACATCGCCGTCTCTTCCGACGAGCTCTCCGCTTCCCTCGGTCGCCGCGAGATCTACGTCGTCTGGCGCGGCACCACCAGGGATTACGAGTGGCTCGATGTTCTCAGCGCCAAGCTCCAACCAGCTCAGTCTCTGCTACGTCAAACTAAAATCAAGGCTCCTGCAGACGGCGGTGGGGGCGGTGACGGCAGCAGCAGCAGCAGCAGCGACGAAGACGATGACCGTTCCCCCAAAGTGATGGACGGCTGGCTCAAGATCTACGTCTCCACAGACGCTAAATCGCCGTTCACGAAACTGAGCGCGAGGACCCAGCTTCAGAGGAAAATCCGGGATCTGAGAAACCAATACGCAGGGGAAAATCTGAGCATAATCCTGACAGGCCACAGTTTGGGCGCGAGCTTAGCGATCCTCGCAGCGTTCGACCTGGCCGAGAACAGAATCGCCGCCGATATCCCCGTGGCGGCGTTCGTCTTCGGCAGCCCGCAGATCGGAAACCAATCATTCCAAAACAGACTCGATTCCTACAAGAACGTCAAAATCCTTCACATCAAAAACAAGATCGACATGATTCCCCATTACCCAGGCCGATTGTTGGGCTACGCGTACACAGGGACGGATCTGGAAATCGACAGTCGGAAATCGCCATGGCTGAAAGATTCGAAGAATCCGAGCGACTGGCACAACTTGCAGGCGATGCTCCACATCGTGGCGGGGTGGAACGGAGATGACGCGGTGTTCGAGGTGAGGGTGAAGAGGAGCTTGGCTCTGGTGAACAAGAGCTGCGCGTTTCTCAAGGACGAGTGCTTGGTTCCGGGCTCTTGGTGGGTTGAGAAGAACAAAGGGCTCGTCAAAAACGACGATGGTGATTGGGTTATGGCGGCTCCCGCCGACGATGATAAGCCTGTGCCTGAATTTTAACCCTTCTCTCTCTCCGCTTCAATATTTTTATGGACACTTAATACTCATGGTGATTGGTGAATCGGTGATTGTTCATTGTTCCGTTTCAATTGTTCTTTGATTTTTTTTAATAAATTCAAATAAACTATTTTTCTTATCTTTCATTTCTAATCTGAACAAAATATATTTTTTTAAACATGAAATAATTACTTTATTAATGAAATATCATTACAAAATACTCCTCCGTCCCACAAAGCGTTATCAACATTACTATATCGAAATTGCCCCACAAAGGCCACAACTTTCCTAAAATGTAAACTTTCTATCACCATTTTTACCATTTTATCCTCTTATCTCACACCACACCCACAAGTTTTTCTCTTTCCTCCTATTAAACTTAAAATTGGGATCCACAAAATCTTCTCCTTTCTTTTACATGAGGGTAATTTTATCAACACACTACTATTCTCCCACTTTCCTTAATATATGCGCCCAAACAAATCCTACAACCTTTGTGACGGAGTGAGTAAGTTGTGCTTAAGTATTAAAACTAGTACATATAACCCATCCCACCAACGGTGAAATCACAACACAAGTAGAGTAATTACGTAAAGCCAGAGCTACTGAAATCAAGCTCGTCCATACTAGTCTCCAAAGACAAAGTAAATTCATGACGATGGTCATGATCACTATAACGGATAAAAGATTTTGAATCCCACATCCAATACTCCTGCATGATACCGACACACCATAGTGAGCTAAGAGTAGCAAAAACCACAGTAGCAATGGTAAGCACAACAAACCACCATAGCAGTATCCGACAAAACCTAAAATAAAAGCAAAATCGAAAACGAAACTACCGAAAGAAAACAAACGTGAACACCACAACAGAAATCAACAAAACAAAATCTAAAAAACAAAAAAACAACACACGAATACTAAAAAATAATGAAGAGACCATAAACAAAATAAGATAAACAAGTACAACCCCTCTAATCTAAAAAATATGGAGTAATGTTTTATCTAATATACTAATATTCAATTTCCTTACCAAATCGTAAGACATACTAAAAAAGTTCACATATTGTGCTTAATGTTTTTATGCGTGGTTGCCACTCGCGCTCTGTTTTCTCTCACTCGCTTTTGTTTTATTTACAAAAATTCTACTTCTTCACTCTCACCACGTATTACTTGTTGCCCCTGGTTTTGCGTGTGTCTTCCTTTGGTTGTGAAAATTTGCTTATGCTGTGTCACTCCTCTCTGTGCATGTTTTCCATATAGTAACATATGTTGTCAATGTGTTTGTCTTAGCTGCATAACCTTTCTTTTTATGTCCAAGTTGTCGTCGGCCTACGTCCTCGTCCTAACTCCTCTATTTAAATTCTTTTTGCACCATGTAGTGCAGTCCGACACATGGTTTGTTTGTCTCCTTCTCTGTTATTTTGGTAGATCGATGAGTGAGTTAATTTTTACATTTTGTATTGCTATCCTTCTCACATTTGTGACTTCACATACATCTGTGTTTTGCACAACATTTGTTGATAGTATGATTGTTTTGTTTGTTTTCCCGTTTTCCAACTCTATTTAGGCGCATGTTATTAATGTTTGGTTTCCAAGCTGTGTTTATTGGCTCTTGAACTTGAAATTATTAAAAAGAGATAGGTTTCCCTTCTGTCCTTGACGAAACAAGTCAACCCACCCTCTCAATTTGCCGGAGGTGCGAAACGGAGGAGAAATCACCAAAAACCATTTTTCGACTCGAATCTGTTTTCTCTCCAATCGGAACTCCGTTGGCCGCAAAACCACCGCTAAACGCCTCCCGCATCCACCGCACAAACCGGCACCTAAACCGTAGCAGAATCTGTCCCCATCATCGTCTGCTTAGGGGTGATCAACTTCTGTTAAACCGAATTAACCGAATTTTTTCGGTTTCGGTTAATTTGGTTTGGTTATTTGGTATTTCGGTTCGGTTATCGGTTATACCGAACTTTAAATTCGGTTTTGTTCGGTTTTCGGTTATGGCTTTAATCGATTCGGTTAACCGAATTAACCAAATATTCGGTATTTAATGTTTTTTATATTATTAATACAAAATTAAGCTCAACCTAATATACATAATATACCCAATGTTGAATGAACTACCCCAATTCACAACCCATATCTTAACATTAAGCTTAGCCCATAAAAATTTGGTTAATTTGGATAAAATCGAAATAACCGAACCGATTTCGGTTATCGGTTAATACGGTTTTAGGTATCATTTGGTTAATTCAGTTTTTGTCCAAATTAACCGAATACCGAATTATTCGAGTAATTCGCCTTCGGTTAAAACCGAACTAACCGAATGATCAGCCTCATTGTCGTTGTAACCGCTTAAGCAAAGTCGTGAGGTAGAAGATGAAGTTTTAATGGCTTGGTATAATCACAACTATAGTCCCTTTTTCTTCTACTTTTAGCCCTGTTTCACTTAAACCCTTAGTTGTCCTTAATTTCATCTATGCCACCTATTAATTTTAAAACTTAGCATTTTGATCACTTGCTCTAATGTTTCATTATTTTATCCTAAAAGGTTTATTAATTTATTATTTAAGCATACTCACATGTCTTCTAAAATTCTCTCGAGTAAAATCCGTCGGCGGTCCTACTTTTTATGTTTTTGACCTATTATGGTCCCGTTTTAAGTTTTTGCCCTATTTCAGTCCTAAATTTTGAATTCTTGACCTAATCGAATCCTTTCCGTCCAGCTTCGCCGTTAAAGAGGACGGAATGAGTAAAATCCGTCGGCGGTCCTGCTTTTTATGTTTTTGACCTATTATGGTCCCGTTTTAAGTTTTTGGCTCATTTCAGTCCTAAATTTTTAATTCTTGACCCGAACGGACTCGACTCCAACCCGAACCCAAAATAAGAAAATTTGATCTCAACCCGAACCCGAATAACCCGACATGAACCCAACCCAACCCGAAAATAGATAAACCCGATCTCAACCCGAACCCGAATAACCCGACATGTACCCGACTCGATTGACATCCATACCCTACATATTTAAAAGGTTTTTTTAAAGAAAAGCCCCACCTTGGTGTGTATCTTGTTCTCTTTTGCGGTTGTCCGATTTGTCCCACTGTTTTAAGTGTGACAAAAAAACATTAGATCATTCAAAGAACGAAATTCACTTGCAAAACAAATACACCAACTTTACAACAACCCTCCACCTTTACAACCCTCCAAAACGGCCCCCCAAAGATAACATCAACACGCACTCCACCAACCAAATTCAATACCCCACCAATCGATTTTTTGGACATAAACACCACTACCCGAATATAATACAAGACCAAAAAGAAATGTGTGAGTGTGAAAAATAAAAACACAAAAAAACCACATCCACCAATGTCTAGGGTTGCTAGATTCAAAACTCACTCAATCAGCACAATGAACAAATAAAATAACATATTTGTTTTCTTTCATCTGCACAAAGTCACAAACTCATAAGCATCTTTTGTAGAGAGAATCGAATCGTTTCTGAAACTGATTCTTACACCCCACCACCACTGTCGTCTTCTGGCACTAACCCTCCTCTCTCACTTGAGAAAAATAGAAGCCACCTATGTTGATTCCCGCCCGTGCACCCTTAACCCTTTTCTATATTTCCCGCCAGATACATCCATGTGTTAAAATCCACCGACCACATCATCAAAAAATGAATCGAATGATGAGTTCGGTACAATCTGAGGAGTTCAGGGGGTGATTCGGTCCGTTAAATAGATCAATGACCGAGTCGTAACGATTCGAATAGTTTACTGGTTTATTCGTGATTTTAGCCAATTGTTTGGTTTAAAAATATTGAGGTGTGTTATCGCAATTAACAGATGGGTAAAATAGACATTTCGTACTATTCTGTCCACTTTAACGGTGAAGCTGGACGGAAAGGACTCGATTGGGTCAAGAATTCAAAATTTATGACTAAAATAGGACAAAAACTTAAAACGGGACCATAATAGATCAAAAACATAAAAAGTAGTACCCCGACGGAGTTTACTCATTCTGTCCACTTTAACGGCGAAGTGACGGAAAAGATTCGATTAGGTCAAGAATTCAAAATTTAGAGTGAAATAGGACAAAAATTAAAACGGGACTATAATAGGTCAAAAATATAAAAATAGGACCGCCAACGGATTTTACTCAAAATTCTCTACTTCCTTATTTATATTCATATTACAAACTTTATTTTACACATATATATATATATAGTTGTAAAAATTGTATTTTCTTACTTTGAACTTTTAGTCTATTCTTTGTTTTTAAAAAAATTTATTGAGTTTAGAAAATTACTACGTTTGTTTATAAATCTTATGAAAGTGGTTTATAAATTTTATAAATTTTTGTTTTCAGCTTTTAATCCGTTTAAAGTATTTAATACTCCTATTTATTCTGGGGAGAATAATAGTGTATTGACAAAATTACCCTAAGCGAAATGAGAAAATTATGTGTGAAATAAGAGGATAAAATGGTAAAAATGATGATAGAAAGTTTCTATTTTAAGAAAGTTGAAAGACAGCAGCTTATACATTAAAGATATTCCAAAGTATTATTTTCTTATAAAATATTTTTATGTGTAAAAGAAGTTTGTGTTTATACATTAAAGCCCTCAATTTCCAGCTTTACCCAAACTTTATCTTGAATTCTTGTAGCCTGTTAGAAAGACCTTAAATCCCGAGTTTAACTTCCGTTCTTTCCGTAAATCTTACCAGTTGGTATTGGTAAGTTTGCACTTGCAAAATCTCATAAAATGTTTTGCTAAATTCTTGTTATCGCTAGGTTCTCGACTCCAAGCACCAATCGACGTTTTCTCATAATAAAACTATATAATTCGACCTACCAAAAAAGAATAACAAATATTTCTAACAACACAAACCTTAACAATACATTTAACCCACTAAATTCATAAACAAAAGAAACTTTAAATTCTTAAAACTAACTATTTTTTCACACAGAATTAAACAAAATCTTTATACTTCGCGTACACCTATCTAGTTTTTACTAAAAGAGCACACCTATGAGTGAAAAAGTTGAAGAAAACTTCTCTCCTAACAAAAATTAATTGTATTTCCTCTTTAGATTGCTACAAAAAAATTCAATTCATTTTAAAGAAAATTTTGCACACAATTTTTACCTTTTAACCCACAATCCCTTCTCATCCAAAAAGTTACATTTATCTTATATGACAAATTTATTTTATTATCTTCAAATCTTCAAAAACTTTAATCTCTACACAATCAAATTGATTAAAATAATTTGGATTGGAGGAGCATGATTTAATAACTTTTATAACTTTTTGTTTGTAAAATTTATTGAAAAGTAACCAGTAATTACTTGTGCTAGACTACCGAGCCAGAATTAGAATTTCCATCCTTTCAATTCTTTTGATCCACCGTCACGGTGACGGTGACGGACCAAAATCCATCCACCTATCCTCACTCGATTTCCTCCACTTTTTCAAACTTTCAAAATACTCATATGGTTACTCTAATCTGATTTTCAGAAATTTACAATAATTTTTTTCGAGATTTAGTGAAACCTGTAAAATGCCCCACCACAAAGTATTTTGTAAATTCGTAACCCATAAAGTTTTGTCTATAGCCATTTTACCACCTTCACACGTAACACCCTTCACCATCCTGCGGGTAGGCCGGGTGTGTTTACAAATGTTCTTTTTTAAAAAAATTTTTTTCAATTTAATCTATCTCTTTTATAAATTTCACAATACTTAAAAAAATCATTTCACAAAAATTAAATACAGTATTTTTAAAAACCTAACAATTTTTCATATTGGTGAGGACCCAAATGTTAAGTCCAGAGGCCGGTGCAAGTTCGGCTCATAAGCACCGTAGCCTCCCATGTACGGGGCAAGTCCGGCTCGCATAAGCTGTAGCCTCCCAGTGCGGGGGACACTGTCCCCCGGCCAATACCGCCGCCCATACCATTGCCTATACCCCATCCCAACACTATAAATACTTCATTCACCGCCCCACCCTGGGAACCGCCTTTTTCGAACTTTATCTTACAACCTTACTTTTACTCAATTGATCCTTGGCCAAGATCACGTGTGAATTCTAATTTGGGCGTCGGAGAATTGTACCAGGTGTTCGCACGGCCTCGAAAATAGCTCATCTCGGGAGCGGCTCGACAACGAATGAAGTATCTCGGAAGAACTCGATCTCGCTGCAAAGCATGGCAGATTCTTCCCCTTTGGGAGGTCGACCTTCTCTGTCACCATACGCCACCCGAGCCCGGTTGCGGAGGCTGGGGCACCGGGACGTCGGAAGCGGAAGCCGGACTGATACAAGATGACAGGTCCATCGAGACCTGCCGCGCGTAGCGGACCTGAAAAGTGATTGTGGAAGCGACCTGAAAGTTTCATACATGTAACTAAAAAGTCCATGGTGAGTCTCGCCCCTCGGAAACAGACGAGCACATCACCATCACCACAAATACAGTTCATGCATTAACAAGAAAGTAAGCCCCGCCCTCCATGGACCAGTGCTTACGCACACAACATAGATACACACAGTATTCCCCGACAAAGGGTATCTACCAAGCGCTAAGCGCTCTGAACATGCAATAGAACAGAATATATATATATATATATATATATACAATCATCACAACAATCCAGAAAGTATGCACATGCAGCTACAAAGCCAACCTAAGGCCTAAACGTCAGATACCTCGCGCGGGATTCAGACCAAGTCTGCTACCCCCAACAGAATCCCGGCCCGCAAGGTGCAGCTACTGCTCAACACAACAAAGACAAAAGCCTCACGGAAACCTACTCCGCTGGCTGCTTACTGTGTCTACTCAAACCCAAAACAGAACCCAAAAAGGGTGAGTCCTCGAAAGGACCCGTAAGGGAATTGGGGTAAGAGAAGCATATGTAACCCTGCAAAACAGAAAGTTAGCAATACACAGAGTATATGCAACAGAGTACAGAATATCGTGCATGCAATAAAAACAGATCAGAATCCCGAAGGATGTGCGATTCTAAATCGCCATAAACACATATAACGAATCGAAACGACAGCCTCCTCTAAGGGAGTCGAAGCCGAAGCTATTACGAAGCATGGTGCACCAGTGGGGTAGCGAACCCCAACCGCCGTAGGTCAATGCAGCAGTATGCCACAAGGCATAGACCTACAGACATGTAATATGCCTTAAGGCATATATTCCAGAAATACTTGCAAAACAGAAAGTGAAACAAAGCATACACCTATCTTACCAAAACAACATAACCAAACCCTTACCGCACAATTCCAGAGTAGTTGACCGATTCTGGACAATTTCCAAACCGCGACCCGAAACCCGGAAACCTTTCTTTTTCAACCTTCTGAACCTCAGAATCTGTCAATTCAAGCTGAATTAGCAACTTTACCAGCCACACTACCAAACTACACCCCCGACCGGCAGAATTTCGGTAAAATTCAATTTCGAAACATCAGAATTCAGAACCGATTCAGAACATGCTATAATTCACTTCAATATACACAAATCAATCCACAGAACACAACAAATTCAACAGAAATTCACCAGAAATTCATTCAAGAATTCGGCCAAAATGGGATTTTTCACCCGGGTTGTGTTTCCGACGATCCAACGTTATTTCCCTAATCCTTACCTACCCAACATCAACATATATGAACCACACAACGATCCAACGGTTCAATTTCTTCAAAACTCAGATCACAACTTCAAAATCTACTTTTCCAATCTTGATAAATAACCAACAGAATTGAACCATACCTCAGGCAGACGTAGTACTCGAGCTACTGATCAACTTCCCAGATGAACTCCCGAGCCAAGGAGCAAGTTAAACCATGGATTTGAAGCTTGAAAGAAAGCAACAATGGTGGCTAGAGAGAGAGATATGCGCCGGCCAAAGGAAGGAAGAAGAAGAACGTATCATTTGTTTCATTTCTTCCAAATATTACTTCTTAAGTAATATTAGGTCATGTGCCAAGCACATGACTTGTTTTTATGACATCATAATGATGTCACAACACCATCACTTAAAAGACAAAGCTTCAAATGCCTCACCAAAATTTCAGCCAAGCCTCCAAGTGACACGTGTCACCGCTCGGTTCGTCCCGAGCCCGAAAACTGCCCGAAACTGAAATTCCTGACCCAGAACATTTTTCCTCGCAGAAAAATGTAAAATATTTTCACGGTTCCAGAACTGCCTCTCTACCCCGAATCCGAGTCCGGTGTTGCTCCCGGGAGCCGTTTCTCCGCCCAGAATCCCCGAAAATGGTCCGACGGCAACCCCCCGGCCTCGAAAAATATTTTCCGCGGAAATGTCCGGTACACTACCAGGACACTAGAAATCAGATATCGGGTCAATCCGAACTCCGCATGTAACTGAAGCA